>JASFXZ010000016.1:298443-1498443 GCA_032209605.1 Mactromeris polynyma | reverse complement strand
TGTTTGCAAGGGCGAATGATTACGTTGAAGGCTTTCTTGGAATTCCAATTCAAAGTATGAATAGAAGCGATTCACCGTTTAAAGCTTACGATTATTGGGTTTCGACATTTTGTGACACTGGTGGTTATTGCCAAATTGCGGTTGCTGCTTTAGAAGACGATACAGCCGTGTCTATAGAAGTACCGCAGCACGTTGAAAATGTGGTTTTCTGTAAAGGGAAGACTTTCTTCAATACAACAACAACTACAATGGTCACACTGAAGCAATATGATTCCTTTCAAATTGAAACCACATCCGACCTGACCGGTACGCATATTTTCAGTTTCAAACCAATCTCCGTGTTCGCTGGTTCACGAAGTATAGTCGCTGAAAACGTTATAGCTCACACGATGGAACAGTTATTCCCCACATGGCTTTGGGGTACTGAGCATGTGGTAGCAACGCTCGGTGACAACGGGTATGGTGACATATTGAAAATCACAGGATCGCATTACAACGTTAAGGTGTCAATGTCTGGCTTCCATCCGTTTATCTTGAAATACCCCAACCAAACTGTATCAAGAAGACTTGACAAGGGTATGGTTAGCCACATACAGGCGTCAACACCTATACAGGTAAGCTGTTGTTATTTGATAGTACATGATTTGAATGATTAAAGAACTCTTCAAAACCATTGAAGATATTTTCAATTCATTTGGAGAGGTCTCTAATTATTCGAAAAGGCCTCACATTATTTGAAGAGATCTCTAATTATATGAAGAACTCCTGAAAAATGCAATACTATGTACATTTCCCCCGGTCGTAAATATAATATCAGATTTTACATGTTTTTACGCTAACGGATTTGTCTAGTTTTATCACAGTCACCTTAGAAGCGCCATTATATTAACTTATACTATTTTAGAAAAAATGAGTTATTAATATTTCTGCATGTAGGGACATCTGAAGGTTACTACAAAAGAAAAAATATTGCAAAAACGACGTTTTTAAGGGAATTACAGCCTTTTTCATATGGTCACCAAGACTAGATGTACAAAAATGTCTGAGTTTCACAAATTTAATACAGCAAATATGATTTCCGATACAATAATATTTTATAAATAAATGTATATTATTGTTTCCCTTAAGAGAATGGGCCGTCTCAATGTTAACCGATAATTGTTTTGCATTTGGGCCAAAAATCTAAGAGACTGCCGCATTAATGTTTCCGCTTTTGTACATGTACGCCCTCGGTGGTCCTCCTCAACAGTTTATCACAAATGTTCCTGTTGGTTGAAGCTATTGCGTATCGTTTCCATTCTATTCTCTTACATGCGAGTCCTTGTTGTCCATTCCAAATGGAAACAAATGGTAGCTCCCTTATTAAGACCATCCTCGGTAGCCATAACATGTGTGCTACCCTGGGCAAATTGGCTAGCAAAACTTTGTAATGCATGAATATTCATTAGCATTCTCGACCAATGTAATGGACGATAACAAAAAACGAATGAATCTCCTTTCTGAAGAGATATTGCTGTCCTGCATAACACGATTTGAAAACCGCGATCTCAATGGATCGCAAAAAAAACGCGATTTCATTTGTAACTCCTCGGCAATTTCCGTATATGCGTGTGTGTCAAGTGGCAGGATTACACCTCATTCATTATTAGTACGAGAGTCCTACAGTCAGTTTGCCCAGGGTATCATATATGTTATGGATAGTCTGGGTACCGAGGATGTATTAAACATACTCTTCTGTGAACTTAATATCTCTAATCGAGTTAACATCCTTTAAATTAATTCATAATAAATGTTCCATGCCTTGACGCCTGGCGGGTGAGAAATAAAGTGAGAGAATATCTCAATATTTGCACCAACAAACCTACAGTAAATCTTTGAAACCTCGAACTGTCGTCTTATTAACAGAAAAAATACATTGAAAAAAATATATATAACCAGTTAAATTGCAAATTATTTCTTCCAGAGATGTATAGAATTATCATGATATTTTTTGTGTATTCTTTCTTACGTTACTCTTTTTTTTTTAGTATGTCTGTAATATGAAAATGCTCATTTAAAAAAAAATCTAAACAAATTCCATGTGATAGACTATTTTTTCTTGTGTTTTGAATGTTCCACATAAATTGTGAGTCTGCCAGAACACATTGTCAATGGACAAAAGTTAAATAAAGCCGATTTGCCAATAAACGAATGAAAAAAACTTAAAACGATTGTTTGTCATAATTACATGTATACAGTACAACAGTCAAATAGTTAATACGACGTGTGAATGAAATGTGTCGCCAATCTTACCTTTAACAAACAAAGGGATTTCAACTGATCAATCAAAGGTGTTAAGTACTGTATTGTTCGACTTATCTGTAGTCCAAAATGAATAAAATGTTAGCGAGGGGCTGCAAATCATGTTCAAGTGTTCGACCTATCTGCGTTCGAGTGATCTACTGTTAGGTTAAATGATAAAAGAAGGGATTTCGGCGGGAACTAAGAACCTTTCGAGGTATCTACCGTGTTCGAGTCAAACATGTTCGAGGTTCCGAACTTCTACTTAGTTCACGACGCCGTGCCTTTTTTTGTTTGGATGGGAGTTTTTTCTCATTATAATGTCATGAACGGCAATGATTTACTTTTAATGTTTAGCTGAGATCTGTTTTATTCGTTAGGTCATACAGATATCAGGCTTGAAGTATGCAAGTAACAACACCAGCGAAACTACTACCCTCAGTATGACGATTGTGCCGTCTGTTCAAAATATACAGCCGTCTGCTACAATGATATATTGTGTTGACCAAGTACAGGTGTTAACAAAAACGGGTAATGTGGTTATTTTACTTGTATCCACTTTTTTGTTTTTGCGTTTATTTATCGTCGCCACCGGTTTTCATATGGGCGACGCCTCCGAATGAATGTTAGTTATTTAAATTGTTGGAGGATAGTATATGATACAGGAGATGTCCTAGTTCCAGAAACACGCCTGGTTCTATTACGAGCCTAATGTAAAGCATCGTACATGGCGCCTTGATTTTGTTTCTATCCGACAGACTGTTAGTACTGTTAGTGGTTGCGCGGGGATCGAACCTGCGACCCAGGGATTACTAGTCCAGTGCGTTATCAAATACGAAATTAATATTATGGTATAATGTGATTATAATTGTAAAAGAATCCTATCACTTCAGTTGCGTCCATTCGTTAATCAAAGTAGTTATACATATTACAGATGCATAACTGAGCTGTTCATGGATGAATGAGGTGTTATTATAAGTATAAGAAAGACTTAGACTGATATTTTGTATTTATTTATTCATTTAAATTTATAACAGTGCACATACACTAATGTTGAAAATTACAGATATTGCACACAATGAACAAAGCAGTATAACGTGGACGTTAATGACATTATAAAATTGATTCCAATAGTATGTGTAATATTCTATACTTAAATGAGTTTTTTATGTGATGAACAAAACAAATTAACTGTGAAAACAAATCCGAGTCATTGTGAGCTAGTATATGTAGACATAAACCTAAACAACCATAATTATGCTATCATGTTTTTTTCTGTGTTTTGCATTTGCATGTATTACAGTACCAGGTAAGAAATAAAATATTTACATTTTGTTTGAAATATCTGTAGTTTATCTTTTTGAGTTGCTTATCATTATTTCAATACAAAGACGTTGAGAAAGATAAGATGTAAAAAATTCAGTTTCAGGCACTTTTTTGTTATATTTGCAGGAACTGCTGAAATATTTTGCTAGCATTAGAAAAAAAATCTTTTTTGTTGTCATTGTTTTTTTTCAGACCTAGTGATATTGTTCTATAGCTAAGTAGAGCTAAATGTACTTGGATATATTTGGTTTTGAGAAATTCTTGTAAATTAAGCCAGAATTGTTGATCTATTTGATATTCCCAAAAAAGATGTTTCTGTGTTTCCGGTAATATTAAACAAAAATCACACAACCTACAACTTATAAGTTTAAATTAATACAGATTATCATTAATTGGAATTATTTTCGTCAAATATTTATATTGAACTATACTTAGTTTGGTGTCTATAGTGCAGTTGATTAGTATTGTTGATATATATTATATTACCATATGATATGTTCCCTGAGGAAGTCCCATTTCTCAAGAGGTTTGTTGTTGGTGGTTTTTAACTTGATTTGTCTTTCATTTAACACGTTGTTCGTTTTAGTAGGTTGTTTTACTTGATCTACAAAATATTCCGTCCCAGGAACTGAGGTTAATCCCTCTTCAGTCAGTTGTTTCCACCATTTTTAGCGATTGTTTTTTCTTAATGACAAGTAGTGAAGAAAGTCACCATTTGCAATGGAATATTTATTTTGCATTTGTTCAAGTTGAGAAATCTTATCACGCATTAAACATACATGTATACAGAGTGAACTAAATATTGTAATAATCACTCACTTCCTACCTATCCTAAATATCACCGATGTAGTAACAAGTCTGACAAGCGGCAACTTATGAATGTTCCCCCTGTGTTAACCAGATTATCAGGACATACTCTACCGAACATATCGAACCTTCAGAACCATAGCCAATCAGGGGGCAGGGGGGAGGGAGCGAACAATCGATGAAACACAGCTCGTATATCGCCAAATAAGTGGGGGGCAAAGCGAACAATCCATGACACACAGCTCGTATATTGTCTATTGGGGGGGGGGGCAAAGCGAACACAGCTCGTATATCGCCAAACAGGGGGGGTACGGACAAAGCGAACAATCGATAAAATAAAGCTCGTATATCACCAAACAGGGGCAGAACAAAGCGAACAATCGATTAAACTCAGCTCGTATATCGCCAAACAGGGGTGGGGGGTGGGGGCAAAGCGAACAATCGATGAAACACAGCTCGCATATCGTCAAACAGGGGGGGGGACGGGCAAAGCGAACTCTCGATGAAACACAGCTCGTATATCGCCAAACAGGACAGGGCGGGGCGGGACAAAGCGAACAATCGATAACAAACAGCTCGAATATCGCCAAACAGGGGCGGGACAAAGCGAACAATCGCTAAAATACAGCTCGTATATCGCCAAACAGGGGCGGGACAAAGCGAACAATCGATTAAACTCAGCTTGTATATCGCTAAACAGGGGGATGGGGGGCAGAGCGAATAATCGATGGAACACAGCTCATATATCGCAAAACAGGGGGTTGGGGGGCAAAGCGAACAATCGATGAAACACATCTCGTATATCGCTAAACAGAGGGGGGGTTGGCAAAGCGAACAATCGATGAAACACAGCTCGTATATCGTCAAACAGGGGGGGGGGGGGGTGCAAAGCGAACAGTCGATAAAACACAGCTCGTATATTGGACTATGAACAGTTTGTGTGACACGTTGTTATTTTCGAAGGGTTACTAATAAAGTAACATTATGCTCCTTTTTTTCTTTTGTTTACCAAAACAATTATGAAGGACATTGTTCATATGCTTAAAATATCAATAAATATGCACTTACAACGAATAAAGTCATAATGTATTTATCCGTAGTTTTCTGTATATTCGATTAAAGGTATTAACACTTGAGTTTTAACTCGAAACAATACAATAACATTATGATTATTAATATATCATAGTATGGATCATTAATAAACTTTTATTTTTAAAGTAAACTTGAAAACAATCTACGTTTTGATAGGATTTGTTAGAATAGCGTGTACGTAAACAAGTAACAAATGTTATAGAACAAAACTTCTGCATCATGAGGTAAATTGTATCGTTGATGTCCTTGTCATTGATATTTCGTTAGTCATGTTAATGACTTTTAATAGTAAAAGTTATGGTTAGCCAATGCAAACCATCAAATAATTAACCATCAAAGGATTTTAAGTTTTTAACTAGTGTCTTAGACATTGTGTTGTCATGCAATATAAGTAATCTGTTTAATACATTGTTTTTCGCCTTTGGTAAATAATAACTTCATTTATAGGAATAAATATTTAAATTGCTATCTAATACAGTGCAATTTATTTAAAACGAACCTTTCTAGAGTTACCAACATATTTATATACAACGTCATTGTTTTATGTTCGCAGGAGCTGGTGGAGTTGATGTCAAGTATAGCAAATATAAAATTGAAACCGTGTTAGGCACGTTGCCGTGCACAGTTTGTTATGGACCTACAATCATGAAATGTAATGATACCGCTACCATGCCAGCATCATATTTCTTCAATACGGTAATAATTGCATTCATTTTTGTATGTGTATTACGCCATTTCTCAACTGTATTTCAGTGATATGTCACAAGCTATTGATCAAACAAGCGTTCTTATATAACCAGCCAGCACTTTACTGTTTTATTTGGTTATTTGTGAGGGAGAGAGTTTTCCTCGTCTATAGGTATGAGTGGATCGAGGGCATCCCCCACCATACCGTACAATGAAACAGTTAGTATGAACTGGTTGTTAGTATGTATTATGAGCATATATAACATATATGAATATTATATAGATCTAATTATGTTTGTGACATGTTAATAATATAGTCTGAAAATTATCAAATTATAAGTATGTGTCTTTTAATATTCATATTGCTCTGTATTTTTTTCAAACTTTACAAAATAATTCTCTCCTACGCTATTTATTTCGACAACAAAGAACAAGCAAAAATAAACGATAATGTTTACTTTTTATCTTGTTGTTGAAATATCCCAAAAAGGGGATCAATGTAATGTATGGTAAAACATTTCACTCAAGCTCAATAGTTCGGCCACAATTGGCCTTTAACAAGAGCAGAGCACCTGCGCGACATCCGACTCAACAAAGACAGGACACTATCTTCTCATTTTAATAGTAAAGGCCATTCAATTAAACATCTTATGTTTACTTTTTATCTTGTTGTTGAAATATCCCAAAAAGGGGATCAATGTAATGTATGGTATAAAATTTCACTCAATCAAGAGCAGAGCACCTGCGCGACATCCGACTCAACAATGACAGGCCAGTATCTTCTCCTTTTAATAGTGAAGGTCATTCAATTAAATATCTTAAGGTGACCATTCTTGAGTAGACATACAAACCCATTATATAGAGGATATTGAATGAGTGTTGTTTAGTATTGAATTTATTGAACGAGTTGAATAAAATGATATGAAGCGAGCCTCTGACGAGTTTAATAAATTCAATACTAAACAACACGAATTTAATATTGTATTTATCACATACCCGACAAATAACGAGAAAATCAACATCCAAACTTGACGTCATTTATAGAGACAGCCGCGTCGCAGAAGTAATTAGGCTATTGAATTAATAGCCTCCTCACACATAGGCGAATCTATTAAACGCAGCCTGGCGAATTGGGTAAATTTGTCAATTCTGGCGAATGTTGAACGAAACTGTTTGAAAATTGGTTACATAATTTGAAATATAACGAAAGGTAAACGTAGGGGAACTATTAGTTGCGAATAATTTACGAAGTGTGACGAACGGTTACTGTTATTCGCTAAAATGCGTTGGGTCGCGCAAACAATCTTTGTTCTTTCCGTAAGCGATTAGGAACGCAAACATGCGAACCGAAGCCGTCCGAAGCTTTCCGAAAGGGTATTTCCGCATCCGGCCGTTACCGGACGCTATACAAGACTGGCGAAAACCAGGTGGGGTCAATTTGCTTTCTAACTTTCTCCGACTCGACACCACGTCGTATTGCTGTTTGACTGCTGTTTGATTTTCAACTTTTTTGTAAGTGCAAAGGTATGCCAAGGGGAAGGGGAAAAACATCTAGAGCGAGAGCGAGAAAGGCTGCTGCTGTAGAGCCAGAGAAACCCGAGGAACCAGAGGTGCAGTCTGATGAGCAGCCTGGTCATCCTGAGGAGAAAATACCCAATAGTCCTTTTAAAACTATTTTCCAAATCTTGAATTGTATGTCAGGGTTATATGTTTTGAGGTGTAGGTTCTAGCCTTTTGTGGTCTTTATTTGTCATGGTTATATGTCAGAATTGAAGTATAGGTTCTAGTATTTTGCAGCCCAGTAATGGCACCTATTTTTGTCACGTTATAAAGCAACCTACTAGGTCATGTTTAAGGAAAAGGATTTACAGTAAATGTTTGTCACTGTCTTGGTGTATGCACAGTAAAATTGTTCCCAACTATTTGTTGACAGTTATTGATATTTGTTTTGTACATTTCTATGTTCAGTGCCGGTGATATACAGTCTGAGGTTCCAATGTCCCCAAGGTCCCCAGCCCAAGCTTCTGAGAAGTTTGAGGGCCTCGAACCTGACAGTGAACATGGGGAAAATGACTCTGACAGTGATGAAGACCCAGTACCTCCGTCCCAGGCCCATGCGATATCATCCGATTCACAGTCTTATTATCCACTTCTTGAGGAAACCATCAGCCAGTTGTTTCCATTCTTCAGGTGTGGAGGGGGCTGTCATAACATCATCAACATATTCCTCACATATAGCATGACATACTTCTCTGACCACTACAGAGAGGGTATTCTCAGCGACCCACCAGGAGTACTGCATGTATGAGTACTTGGCACCAGTGGCGTAGAGTGGCAGCTAACTTGAGGCCTGGATCCAAGGGCTCCCTGTACCAGGTGTGTTGTTTCCAGAGGCGATGACGGACCCTCTCGAATATTTCATCATACATTTCAGTTGGCATGCAGAGGAATTTCTTGAAGGTTCTAGGATCTTCTCTTCTGAGCTCAACCATGAGCTGATCATAGATGCCAAATTGGCGCCGTCTCTCGGGATGCAGCCATGGTCTTCTCCAGATGCGACGTGCTCTGGCTTCCCTTCTCCACCTAAATCGGCCTCTGATGAACTGGTGGATGTTAAGTTGTTGCTGGAAGACTTCTTGGTGGGCCACAGCAGCCACATACTGCAGCCTCAGGCGTTGTATATCTTCCATTTTGACGAAGGAATAACTAATAATCTTGATATTTAGCCTCCCGCTAAATATTCAAGAACTATTCAAAACTGTTGAGATACTTAAAACTACTCAAGAAATTTAGATGCGTTATGATTCGCGTGGATTCGTATGTCGTAGTTACCCTTCGTAATGATTCGTATGCAAGCGTATGACGTTCGTTTTCTGAACGTCAACCAATCGTTACAATTCGCTTTCATTCGTCATGCAATTTCGGATTCAATTAGCTACAATACGTAATTATTCGCTACATTTCGTACAAGTTCGCAAACTATCGCAAAGATTCGTCATGGGATCGTCCTCGATCGCTTGATATGCAAATTAGCTGACCACGACCTGATAACTTGCGAACTCTAACGCCAGTCGACGAACGCTATGCGAAGACTTTCCGATTGGTTAACGAATTGAAACGAATTTTAACGAATGATAGACGAAACTTTTATTCGCCACAAATTTTTCAACATGCTCAAAATGTTCCGACGAACAAGACTAATCGCAACGGACGCAAAAGCTCACAAACGCATCTATACGAACACCACCAACGATGTACAACGTACTAGTACATATACTAATGGGAACGAATTTCACTCAAGTCCTATTCGCCAGTACACGCAAGTTGACGTCGGGGGGTTTTCGCCTATGTGTGAGGAGGCCTTAATGAAAGAGAGAGAATACGTAGCTACAGGAAACGCCACATACATAAGACAGTGCCTCACAATGCAGACCTCCGGGAAAACAACAGCCCGATTCACAAAATTATTATTTCTAAAATTATCCATAGATCTATCAATATATGATTATTTTCCAGTTTATCAAATGTATTTAAAAATTCGCTAATATCAAACGTAACTGTAAAACGTAAATTGAGGAAAACCTTTCCTGTCAGAATGTCATCGATAAATATGTTTGATGACGTCATCACATAAACAACTCTCTGACGTCATTCAGTATACACGCGTTCAGTGAGTCCGTTCCATCTCTCTGACTTGAATCGCTATCAAGTGTGCTGAATCTAGTCAATTTTAATTGATATAGGTCTGAACTCTTCGAACAAAGATAAATATGTTGATTCAAATTCCTGTGTACACTGATGACGTGTTGAATGTTGTCTGAAAGACAAATCGCTTGAGATGGAATAACTTACTGAACTCGATATGTAGGTTGGGAGAATTTTGCTGGACATGCTTAGTAGATTCGTCATTACTTGCATGTTAACGGTAAATATTATCATATTTCTTTTTGTGTTGGCTGCAGTGTTCATGAGCATCCCTATCTAATGCATTAAACGTAGGCGATATGGATATTTTTTATTATAACTCGTTTTGTTAATTGTACAACAAGCAGCGTATGGATTTTATTTAGGTTTTACCGCTCATTTGCATATTATATGCACACTGTGCAGTATGATATTTATTGCATAGTAGAAACATGCACGGGTATGTGATAAATATTGATATTGCGAAATATCATGTTCTTTGCTCTTGATACACTTAAGACCCAGTGAGGCCGAAATATTGAGCTTGAGAGAAATTTTATACCATACTTTACTTTTGTATGTTTATGTTTATATTTTCTGGTTCTGGTTCAGTGCATAACTGTTTTTTCGCAAGCAACTATAACACTATAACAACTTCTTGCCAACATGACAAAGTGTGGAAGGTCGAAGATATAGAATTTAGTTTTCTCAGTCACATTGTCACGCAGAGTATACGTACATACCCGAGATTCAAACCCGGGCTTTCCGGTTTGTCTGTCAAGGATGGACCAACCGTGCGGGCTCATTTTAGCTTGAAGTAGCGTACAACCAAACTTGATGGTTAAATCTTCGGCTGATGGTCGGTAAAGGTTATCACTCTGTGACAAGTTTGGTGTTAATTTCATGCTGATGCTTCACTACAAGATCACGTAGAGAAAAATAAAAGCCTATAGTTTTAACCTCCTATTCAACTTTTGATGAAAATTGTAACCGCTTTACGTTTATAAAACATGTGTTTGAATGGAAAAAGCATCATTACAGTTTTTTACGGTCAGTACAACAGTCCCGACTATTGCACGGACACCGTAATACAACTTTCGATCGTTTTAAAATTTAGAAATTACTCGACCATATCTGGTTATTGATGCTATTTGTTTGATTTCAGAGTGTTGCCGGTACAGAGAAACTTATGCCGGCTCCAATTACTGCGGGAACTTGTTATGGTAAATATTTATTTCGTTCAAACCGGCGTATTGTATGGTCGTGGGGTTCGATTGATTTCATGCCCTAATCTTTCAGAACATATCAATTTTGAAATAATGCAACAGGCATACATGCATGATAGCATGTACATGAACGTTTACGTACCATTGCGACAAATGTACGTTGTTAAGATCTGAAATATAATAATATAATTTATTTAAATTCAGATATGAAATATAGTGGTTTGAAAGAAAACATATCATACACATGATGCTAATAATTATAATGAAGCATTTTCATATCTGAAAGTGAAAACAAGGTTTCACGTCAACAAAAAGATTCGTTCGGGCAGTGAACTCGTAAATTTACATACTTGCATTTTGCGCTGAAATATCCAAATTACATACATTTTCGGACAATGTACGAAATATAAATAATGCATGTATCGAGTTTCAATCTTCAACGAATAAAATTTACGAAAAACGAAAAGCATGTGAGTAACTTGTGTTACAATGCGTATACTCTGTGCCTTTTCTAAAAATCTTACCTTATCGTTAACCATCGTTTTAAAAACATCAAATTTTGGGGTCGAACCAACGGAATTTCAGCCATCTTGTTCGGCATGTGTATACAAGCTGGATATATTCTCAAACGCAAAAGAAAGAGTGTACTTTTTATTTTTTTTATTTTCTGATAATCCAATAATGGAATATTATCATACGTGGTGTTGACATTCGCTCTTATTTATTTCCCTCCTTGTAAATACTAGTACTGGATTTGGGAATTTGAAATTGTGATTTCGCGAAGTTGAAATCGTGAATTCGTAAAGTTAAACTCATGAATTCGAGAAGTAAAACTCGTGAAATCATGAAATTGAAATCATGATTTGTTTTTCTCGAATGCTTTGTTTCAGACGGAGGACGCTCGACTGTTACATTCGATCCAAGTGCTTCAGTGGCCACACCAACTAAAATCGATCTGACAGTACATCCCAGTCACATATTCAAGCTACGAATCAAGTTTTGCGGCGAGGCAGTGTTGCAATTTTTTACCAGTTCAAACGACCTATCAGAATCTATGTTGGTTCGGATTACTTATAATCAAATCACAGTATCAAAATGTCCAGCTTCATCGTCATGTGAAACAAGAAGTATTTCGGATGATCCAACGTATGAAAAATGAATATTGTTGTTGTCGTTGTATTTGTTAAAATACCGCTTGATACATAATTTCAGTTACGTCCATCGGTCATTCGACTTAAGCAGTTGTATTGGGTTCCTGATATGTGTGATAACCTCTATTTGTCTCGTATCTGTCATCCAGGATAAAATGCGCCCGACTTCGGCTTCAGTCAACGCACCACGGAAAACTATCGCCACGGCCTGTGTTCGGATTTGGAACCTTATAATTATCAGTCGATAACACTATGGACTATGGACAAAACTATGACCAATAAAATATGTACATCACAGAAAACGCTGTGAATTGAACAAAGTTAAACTTTATTCTAAACTTAGAGTTCTTTAATATATGTCTTCTTACATCACTGCTACACATCAGTAATTATTTGATTGTTTCCCGGAAGTTATCTAGGGCACTCTGGCATATGATGGAGCAATATTTGTTGAAGTGGTATGCACATATTTCATGTAACCGCACCAAATATAAAACAACGCGCCATTTAATTACAATATTTTTATACTACAAAGTTTCAGGAAATAACACATGTCTTGAATAGCCCTAGTAAAAATGCTCAATATTTATATTCAAACGATCAGCTTAAATCTCTGTAGTATCAATTCTTCATACATTTGTAGTTCATACGTGCCTTGTCTTGAAATGATTCTGTTGATGATCATTAGGTTATGCGCTACTGTTTTGTGGAGTATTATATACCTTCTATAACGCATCTATTGGCATTTTATTCCAGTAATCCTATCAACAATGGCAATGCATTAGATTGTTCTGTCGACATGGCTTTCTTTTGGTTCTGGCAAAATCAGTCATCATCCGATAAAGGTATATGTATGGGATTTGGACATAAAGTTGATGTTAAAAGCCAATGTGGAGGCAAATTCGATACATCTGATAACTTCACACATGTAAATGTAATGGGATTGATTGCTGATGCAAGCTTCAACTGGGGTAAGGTGCCATACTTTGTGATTGTTTGTTAGCCTTGAAGATACACAGTCCGATGTTTTTGGACGAAATATCCTTGCTGTGGAATATGAGAATAATTGTGTTAATTTACGACATACAGATGTTCCCTACCACAATGCATGGTCACTTTTATTTCATGTTTACCAAAACCACAAATACAGGTGTCCGATACGGGTATTTTCTATCCTGACCTACGCGCCGACTTAGCGCATATGATATACCAGTATTGGACTCGTGTTTTGCAGTTCCATGACACTTTTTAAGAACAGTCACAATGCAATGTTTTAGAGCATCTCTGTATGATGGCAATAACATGTCATTTTCTCAAAATTATTACTTAGCATATTTGGATAGAAAATGAGACTTTATTATCTACCTTTAATTATTTGTTACACAGTTTTCTAGACAACATAAATATGTATTTTAAACGCATAGATAAATTTATTTTGAGATTTTGAAGTTTTTGATTTGAATTATCCATCCCTTGTCACAGTCTTATGAATATTTTCCAAAGTACCTATGGTTGGAATTATATTTGTCGTTGTTGGTACGTAAATGTGGTGTTTATTTGTCGACGATTGAAGGCGATGTTTGTCATACAGGCGATATAGTTTTGGGTATTCTGCATTACCTGTAAATTACATTTCTACCCTCTTACACTGGTATTTGTGTTCAGTTGTGACACAACTGTGTCGATTGTTACATACCCTAAACGTGTATTACGTCTCAATAGAATTTACACTAAATGACACGCAGTACATTATATCCCATCATTCATATATATTTACACAGAACACTGAGGAAACTACAGATCTACCTTTCCAATGAAGATTTTAAGCAGGCATTTTTACTGTCGCATTGTTGCATTTTACCCGCAACTCAAAGGCTTCGTATGTTTTGACAATGTGACCCGCTAAGCCCCAATCTCCCCATTAGTTCCCCGCTAAGTCAGCTTACTGAGTAACCACGCCACGACTACAAATTAAGAATAAATGGGTCAATTTCACGTTGACTCAGCAGTCAGTTCGCAGTCAGTTGACCATACCAGTTTTCCTGGATTTAGTTTTCAGCAAATACTTACTTTATTCCACAATCAGCTGATAACTCTCCCACATCAATCAGAGGCGGAGAACAAGTGACCATACCCAAATCGCGACATAGCTATTTCCCGTGCACCTCACAAAGAGGTTATCATTTAGTTTCCACGTTGAGCGATAGTTATTTTAGGATTCACATGACAATAACGGACGACTCATGTTTTCAACTATGTATCTAATCTATCTTGGACTTACGTATATTTCATCTCATTTCATTCTTCAGACTTCGAGCACCCGGTCGGCTGTGGCTTGTATGAAGAAAGTAAGTCAATGCGACGAATGGTGTTTTTTGGGTATGGTAACATTCGCTTATTTGGGATAAATCGACAATTTGCTCCATGTCACATATTTACTTTATTTAAATGAAGTTGTAAATTGAACACACAGAGCACGTTTGTTCTTTTGACAACATTTGTGTTACTCGCAAGTCATCTGGTAAACCATAAAAAGGTTTCTTGGTGTTGAAATCTCTATTTTAAACTGGACATTGTGCTACTAAAATAGTTTGAATACATAGTTCCCATTTCTACAATATTTACCTCCCTTGTTCTTAACTGTCGGCCAATTTGATAGGCGAAACTGATAAGCCTTTACAGGCGTAATTTCCAAATATCTGATAATTGAGAAAATACCAAGAGAATTTGCATGTGACAACCACTTTTTCTTCAACTTACTGAGCCAAATGCCCACATGAGCATAATGAATAAGTTATTTTGTATATTTCGGATCAGTTTATCATCTTGTACATTATAGTCCCCATACATTTTAAGGAAATTTGCCTATCAAAATGGTTGACAATTAGAACAAGGGAGGCAAATATTGTAGATTTGGGAACTACGTATTTATATATGCTTAGTATTCGTGAAATTGGATCCTGGAGTCGGAACAATAGGTCTTAAACTTTCCAACAAACAATGACATTCTTTAAATCATTGTATGTTATCTTCTTTTGTAAATAAATAATTTTATACATGTTAAAGACAATGATTATGGCATTGAGCCAACACATTCTGACCCCCTTGTCTCCGAGCATGATATCAAAATCATATCAATAAAGGGAAAATAGAATGTAAAATAAAATATTAATATATATGTTTTTTTAAAAGTAAGGTCGTCACAGCAGTCAATTCTTTCACTTTACATATTGTTCATGTTTTTTTCTCCCCAGTTTCGGCCTATTGTTACCAGCTGTCTTGACTTGTCCTGTGATCTTTTTCATCCATTAACCCCCCCCCCCTGTTTGTCCTCTTTGATTCCCCTAGTTATCCATTATGGTCGACCAGGCAATTCCTTGCGCCCCTGTTCCTTTACGTATGTACCACTGAGCCTCCTGAAATGCCTTATGTTTTATGGATTGTTGTTTTCCGGAGGTATGTGTCTTATGTATGTGGCGTTCCCTGTAGCAACTTATTTCTCTCTTTTATTCTATACAGATGCAAACTGCCAACGCAACACCGTAAATAATGTGCAATATTTCATTTATTTTTTAATTAATTCATACCAAAACCAGGTATATACAATCATATTGGTAATAAATGCTAACCACAAATAAAGTCAACAACCAAAACAATTTCTCTTAAACAGCACTGAAAGCACGTGGGTAGCAAAGTCAATTTCATGAAATGTATGTAATGTCAGTATCGGGTGTGACCACCGTGCGCATTGATTACAGCTAAACAACGTCTTATCATGGAAACGGGTACAGCGTTGTTAGACGTTCAAGGAAATATTTTGCCACTTATGCAGCAACGCAGCTTCTAGCTCTGGTAACGTCTGGGGCTGGTATGGGCGTGCACGTACACGTCGCCCGAGCTCATCTCAGATGTATTCTAATTGGTGATGATTTCTTGCGATCGTACAGTGTTTTATCCCATAATTGTATCTATAGCATCTTGTTGGGGCATTATGGCTATTGATCTCATTAGAACGTTTAACAATTATTTATACACATGGAAGGTCTTGATTTGTTTATGTAAGGGCTGCTAGTATAAGAAATGATAAACATGTACCTGTTGTACTGGTGATATGAAACACAATGGATAGGATTTAAATCACGAGTGTACGCTTTGTTTTTAAATTATTCCCATCATAACCACTAACTGTATTTTATTCACTAATAAATTTCAGATACCTGCTTAATATTCTGATTTGTATTCTAAACCATCACAATTCTGTTCAATTTTTTCCGCGCTACTTGTTTTCGCATAGTGTTAAATGACTGTTGACGTCATATCAGTACATTATCGGTTAATTACATACAGGGAAAGTCCTAATACGCTTATGTAAGTAGTGTCGCAAGTGGGTTAGACTCATTTTCATCACCTTACCAAGGTGCTGATTTTTCGCCCACAATATTGAAATGGTAGAGGTGAGAACATGTAACACACGGGACACCCGTCTCAACGACACACCGGCTTAAATAAGTCCTACTGCACGTCCGCGCATTTTAATATCAATTCTTGGCATATAAAAGACGAAATGACTCTTTTTATGATAACATTCTCTAATAGCAACCAATGGATAATTAAATGATACATGTGGTTACCCGATAATCCGCACGAATTCCACGTGCAGCATGAAATCCGGTTTTCGTCTGAAAGGCCCGTGCGCGACGAAAACTTGACTTGATAAGTGTAGTCATATTTGATTCATTGTAGAGACATTTTATCAATGTAAACTATTTGCACAAATATGAAAATAAAAAAACACACGCCAAAATCAGTGTTGCGTTGGCAGTTTGCTTCAGTATATATGCACTGACCTTTATGAATCCCTTTACATAAATGCAAAACAATATTTAGGATTTATAATACTTTTATAATTGATGTTGCTCATTATTTAATATGTCTAATACTCAAAAACATTGAAATAATCATGTTTTTATTTTTATGTTTAAACACCCAAATGTCACCCCTTTTTCTAGTATGTATAGTAGCACATTATTCGATGTTCTTGCTACTTTGCTTTATGGTCCTTAGATAAACACTGATAACGATATCCTGCTGACACCCTGCTGATATGCCCTTATAGGCTCTGGTCCAGAAACAAAGAAGAGTGAATCAAAGCCTATAAGCTGAAAAACGCATACCTCGTCGGGCGAGACTACTTCGACTGGTTTGGGACTGATCAACTGTTAGGATAACGATGTAATGCACAAACGATTATTTGTTTAATTTCAGGGTGGAGGTGCTTTGATAGATGGTCTAATTGTTCTATGTATGGTACCAAATTCTGTTCTGATCAACGATATGCGGTGTTTGCAAGTAGTTACTGCTCGAAATATTGTGCCAAATGTAACTATTCGTCGATATTTTTCGTTTCCCCTTAATTGTCGTTAGTTATTTTATGGTCGGCCAGACCATTCATTGTCCCCCTATTCCAAGGCATGTTTACCCTTGCACCTCCTTACTGCATAATCTTTTGTAGACTGTTGTTTTCTGGGGATGTGTGTGGGAGGCATTGCCTTGGGCATGTGGTGTTCCCTGTAACCATTTTATCTCTATTTCTATAATTTTTACACAATTATTATACTACAATGTAAATTGTTTACTTTGGGAACGTTTGGAAAATTAATGGAAACAGGTTGACACACGTGCACACATTTATAGTGATTTTTTTAGTAATAAGAAATAATGAGGGTATTTTGATAATCATAAACGATATAATACATCACACAATAACTGATGTTCCTGATTGACTTCCAAAAATCTTATGAAAGTAGCTTAGATCTCTATTAATGCAAGCTACACTTTTAGTATTACGTCTGCTTGCTTTAAGACAATTCACCTGATATTTCATGTCCGCTGTAATCAAGCTGCTTTAACTGTTGCGCATCTGTTCAATTCAGTTTGATCACACATTAATACATTATTGTCCAAAGATGAGTTTATTCGAATGGGACAAAATTACATTGTAACAAAGTATATAAAAAGTATATAGCTTAAAATTGGCGAGTTTTTTTAGCAAATGTGTACTGATTTAAACGCCTGAATTTTAGGCTCATCGGACAGCTACGGAAGGAAATTCTTGGTGAAGACACCGCCACAACATACTTTGAAAAAATGTGGACTGCTCGTTTCCGCTGTGAACACTAACACAGGTGTTGCTGTAATTAGATTTCACGACAACGATTTTACGAATATTCCCGTTGAGCAATTGGACGAGTATAATCGATACTATCATTGTACTGATTCTAAGGAGCAGACTAATCATGTGCATGTTATTATCACAGATGATGAAGTCTCTGTGTCTGTCCTGTATACTGATACAGACGATAAAATGATGAGTTATCCTGTGTTTCCTGTTGACACGTACGGGTTAGAATATATGATTCTTGATAATGCTCAGTACCTCAATACCAGTACAGAAATGTACAAGTTGTGCCAATTTACTTCGGAGTATTCAGATATTGAAGTGATACCTTATTTTGACGTAAATCAACAAGGAAACGAATACGAAAATTCAAAAAAAACCAGTACGGATCGATCTAAAGCTTTCCGTACAGCCGGTGGTCAACCTTATTCAGGTACGATGTTTAACTTTACTAAACCTGTTGGGGTATACTGTGGAACGTCTCCAGGACAAACGATTACGAGCGTCTACGATGGTTACAACCAAATGTTGCCTACAAATACATGGTCAACAGAATATTATGTTCCAGCTTTTGAAACATTGAGCTCAACCAGCATGTTAGATGTTGTGATTTTTGTAATTGCAAACACTGACAATATCATTGTTAATATATCTGGTGGATTCGATGGTACCTATCCGATTTACAACCGAGGAGATGTGATCCAAATAAGTATTGATGTGTCTAGCTCGTATAAAATCACAGCCACAGAGAAAGTTGCGGTCGCAATACTCTTTCACAATGCTGACAAAAGTAGCACATCATTTCTCCACATACCTCCAGTTTCCGATATGCACGATGTCAATGTACAATCCATACCAAACAACTTTATGACTACATTTGAGTACAGCAATATAGACATAAGGGTGTTCTTTGTTTTCAATGAATCCAACAGCGACAATGAGGAATGGGATATACAAGATATGGATGACTTCTTCAGATATTTTTCGGTTAATCAGCTGAAGCAGTATGGATTTTCAGTCGTCGCAGATTCAACATCCGGGAAATGGTTCGTGATGTCTTCTCCCAGAAAAGTCATTACAAAATTGGATGTATGTATCAACTCTAAAACCTTATTTAAAATCGAAACTGGATTGTAGAAACATTCCGCCAAGATATTTTTAATAAAAGATAGTATGGTTGTAAAGCTTTTGATAAAATATCCCGACAAGTATACCGTGTTGGTACATATGTATTTTGATTTCTTTCTATATTTGCGTTTATATATACGCTTTCAAATACTCTACTATTTGTGTTCTTCGAAATATAAAAAAGTGTATCATTCTAGCTGCAACAAACATGCGAGATTTCAACTGACACAGATGATGATAACATTGATGGTGATTGTGACAAACTCGTCGACGAAGAAGATTGCGTTAATAGCGAATATGGTGTTTACAGACAAGGTAACACTTTAAACATATGTTTCGATTTAAGACAAGTCTCCCGGATAAAGCTACTGTCCAATTATAACTAATACAGTAGGTGTACCTATATCGCATTGTTTAGGGCAAGTCAATAGGATACTTTTAAGTAAAACAACGTTAAATGCTTGTTTTATTAATTTAACTATCTAATTGTGTATCAACAGTATCAAACTCAGAGCAGTAGACCTAAATATGTCACTAATGACTAGTTTCGAACACGTGATGATGCATTTGCAAATAAGTTACCCTAAGGCAATTATACACGAAAAAGGAATGGATGTGACATCATCAAGACGTCAATGTAATTATTCCTAAACAAGAGCGGCTGGAAAATATATAAACGAGTGATGGGCTCTATTTATTACAAATGCTCTGAAGCATAAATATTATATTCTTTAAAGTGTTGCTTCGATATTGCGTCATGACAACGCGCGTTAAATTTGCCGATAATAGTGTGCACTGCACACAGCCAGGGACGTAGCTTAGCTGAAATTGATGTGGAGGCCTAGTTTTAGGGGTCAGGGTTCTCCGGAAAAGTTTTTGTAGCTAGATCGTCAGAGATACGTTTTGGTGTTTATTTCATGTAAATATGCTTACAATAACATCAAAAACATACATTAAATATCTTATTGCAATTTTAGCCATTTGTTTTTTCAATTTTTTACAATAAAGTGTAGGCCGCGGTTTACACGGTCTATAGGAATCAACGCTCCTGGCAGCGTGCAAATACCCGGTTATTGTGCCCGCTTCCGGTTGTTGGCACGGTTTTCAAAATTCAAGTACGCTATGACTTCGTTTACAGTAATGATGACTGCTGCTACTATCGACATTAAATATTTGGAAAGTGTAGCTACCTCCTTAATTGTTTCGGTAGCTCTCTATATTCTTCTGTTTTTGGACGAGGGTGTGAATAACATGGGCATGTGTGAGAGTTCGCTTGTTTCTCAAACAGTTTCTTTAGAATACAAAGGAAACAAATGCAGTTTGCTTCAAGTGATCTGCTGCCGTGATTTGATCCTGCGATATATATTTATTTGCTATTTACTGTCGTTGGTCGCCTCGTTTCAGACACGGATCTCGACGGAGCCTTTGGAGAAGATTGCAGAATCAGCATTCAAGGTGAGGCCAACTACAATACGGCACATTGAGCAGTACTCGGAGTAACAATTGCAATACCATGCCTTTTTATACAATATATCAATATATGGAAGTAAATAGTCCAAATGGTAGACATTTGATACCAGTACGAACCCATGATTTGATTCAAAGCTGATTCTTGCAAATCGCAATCAAATAGGTTATGTATTTTTTCCGTCTTGTCGTGTCTTAACGAATTCTATTAATACTGTATATTCTAGCTTCTGATAAGACATCCACCTTTGACCTGTCTGAACGAGTGCCATATCTGACGCTTCCAGATTGGCCAAAACGCTATTGCAGATTTATAATTGCGTTGCGACGACAGGTATACAGACTTGCAACGTCCCGGTCAATTACGCCCGATTCAAGATGCACAAGAACTTGAATTGTGTCGTGTTCCCGAGGCTGTAGCATCTTGTTAAAACGAGTCATATTCAATGTGAAATGTGCTTTTTGATTGCATAAAGGTTCAGTAAACGCCGATAGCTTCAGTCCCTAGATAAAATTTCACTGGTCATCTAACGCTTGCATCTAACGTGAATATGGCAGCGAGGACAAAAGTGCAAAATGCATTATTTGTTATGAGTCTATTGTTTGTTTCGGAAAGAGCAAAATTTGTCTACGAATGAGCGAAAATAAAAATCAATCAATGGGTTTTGATACTTTTCCGCATGCCGCGCACAAGACAGTTTTTGGTATTTTGTCCCTTTTCTCATGATAATAGTGAGGGTATGCATATATAATGCCAATATATATTGTTTCTCAAATGTGTTTCTCATATTTACTACAGTGTTTTTCATTATTATTATGTTATGCAAGACATTCTGATTGTATGTAAATTATATGTTTAATAAAAAAAGTAAAAATAAACAATTTTTAAGTAAAGTCACATTGTATCAAACTATTTATGCTACTGATTTTTGTAATTGAATAGTTTTGTTTACTATTTGTTTAATAAAACATGCCATGAACTATTTACATATAATCAAATGTCTTGCATAACATAATATTTGTTGCTAAAATGTGTTACTCATATTTAATAACAGTATATAGGACATGATACATACATTTCTATGTCTCCCTGTGCTGTTGCTCTTGCTAAGATCAAGTATGTAGCATTTGCTGCTCTACATTATATTCGTTTTTTGCACATGCAGGCAATGTTTCTACACTTCGATGTGTAAATGTGGCTTTCGTTTGTGAGGTAACAGACCTAAGCCATGAATGTGGCACACTGTCATAAACTGTTCACCAAAACTTAAAAAAAACTGTGGAGGTTTAACCACGTGTAAATATACCCTATTGTATATAAAGTTCGTGCCTGGGGTGTTATTTCAGATGTAGGCTTGTTCACTAAACATATTCCTAGTTTGATTTGGAACGTTCTAGGGAACAACATCGGAAATCGTTTATTTAGGTAAAAGGAAATCAAAGATGTTCATTATTATAGTTATGTCATATGACAAACCATTGTCTTAGGGTTTGAAAAAAGATGTATAAGATTGTGTAAGCTTTCATACAATTGACTTGATCATAGTTATTATGAAAGTGCCTCTGTTTATTTGAAAAGCGTAGTTTTCTTTAGAACTAGCTGCTTAGCTGCATTATAGACGCGCGCAAAATGCATTATTTTACAAACACAACTTCTAATGCTTTTCATAGGAACTCCTGTTGTGGAGAAACTTGTCGATCCAGTCTGTCTTATCATAAATAGACCTCCTGACCAGTGCTGGACAGATTGCCAGTGCAAGTGTTCATGGGTAGAAACTTACGAAGCTACTAAAAACCTAACTGATGAAGAGTTAGCTAACACACTTGCAGATGATAATGCTCAGATGCAAAATAAACTGAAGGTAAACTATATAGAAAAATATTTAGAAGTAAAATCTAAACGTTGATTCAAGACGCTTTTAACTACAACCCTAAATAACTATAAATACAAGTTTTATCAATTTCTGGATGACCAGTGAGTTCTTCGCAGTAATTTGATTGGACGAAGTACATATAAAAGTCATTGGTCAATTGAATGCGAATCGAGGTAAGCTGGTTAGGGCGGCTAACCGGTATGAATCATTACATAAATTGAAAAAAGTAAAGTAATGCTCTTTTGTTTTATCTTTAAATGACATTAAATGGATTTGAAAGAAAAAGTTGTGTTGTTGTAGCCAACTCATTTTTATCTAATTCTTGTATATGTACAACTCTTTACAGGTGGATACAGTGGCCTTGTCAGCTACCACTGCACAGAAACTAAGCAAGGGAGATGAACGGCAAAGTGCAGCGAGCATCGGCTATGTTGGGATTGCAATGTTTTGTATCGTGTTTGGTGCAATATTCATCTTAGACATCGGTTCATTGATACGAGATGCCCGAATTCTAATGGCAAATTTGAATGATGGCTTCGATCGAGTATTTGGATGTTAATGAGAGACACACTTCAAACAGTTTGATAAGTTTAATGTTGCTTTTTTCGTTTAAATATGTTTACGTGTACACTAAAATCTCAGAATAATTGGTTTAGAAATATTTTGCATGTCGATGGAACATGAAACATACTTTTTATTATGATGAATTTCAAGTCAAATTGCTTACACTGACTAACGCCAATTTTTTAAACGCATATTTTATTCGAATTGTATGCGTTTTATTAGTGATACTTGAATCTTAATATTGTAATTGTTGTCAGTATTGTACGTCTTATATTGGGATAACTTTAGAAGATCTATTTTATATTTTCTAAGATACACATTAACTCATTTAATATTTTTTGACGAAATCGCCACATTTACTCAACATTGGCGACAAAAGAACATAGAAGAACATCATAGAATGTCCCAACAATACCACGACTCCAGTATAAACAGCGGAACGCGATCATTTCATCCAAAATAACAAAACGTGTCTTTACATGCGTTTCATTTGACTAGTAAAATGTTGAAAAACGATAGCTTGTAACACGACTTGGCTCACTATTGAATTATGCTTACTGATATATATGCAATTATGGAAACCTAAATAAAAGTACGTATCTGTTTGTTTTATGAGATTGTTTGATCTGTCAGATTTTAAATATGTTAGATTGGGGAATTTCAATTTCATGTATATTAGAGTTGCTTTATGTTTTATGTCCCCGCTATTCGGACAATGGCGAAGGGGCATATAGTGTTACCCCTGTCCGTCCGTGCTAACATTAGTTTCCAATCAATAATGCTTGAAAGGATGTGTGTATTAAAGTATTATTGGGAACATAAGCAAAGGATAATACAATACAGGTCACGTTCGATTTCGGCCACAATCCTCCAATGTTTGGATGAGTTATGGCCTCTAATTTGGATTCCAATCAATAACGCTTGACAAGACCATAGCGGGGGCATCCGTGTCCTATGGACAAATCTAGTTTATATTACAATGATACAACTTGAAATAATTACTATTTTTTATTGATTCATGTCTTTTTTTAGTGTGATCATTATGCACCAGTCAATTACAACCACGCCCCCCCAGGTCCGGGGAATAGCGGGGACTTTGACTTTCAGTTCAGCCAATCCCAGGTAAAATCCCCGCCCTGCGGGGACAAACTGCTGGTAAAATCCCCGCCAAATGCCCCCTGCACCCCGGGGACATCCTAGGTAAGGCCCATTCCCCGCTATTTTCGGCGCGAAAACAAAACCACCGCATTCACTCGGCACTGCGGGGCCACCTGGAAGGTAAAAACACGTCCCATTTCCCCCGCTATCCCCGGTATACCCCCGGACCTGGTAGTATATGTACATGTAGTTTGTTTGAGTGAACATTTCTTATTTATAATTGTGTCAATATGATTGTTGAATTTTATACTTATGTATCAGTCTAATAGCCTGTTTTGTTTGGTATGTACTTTCATTTTTGTGAGTTAGCTACACAATACAGTGATCAAAGTATTGTATGACTTGTTCTGAACATCAAATCCGAAAAAAAACAATATCTATGCTTAGTAGATCAATACTTTTATCTTCGTGTTGAAGCGATAACCGTCTATTTGAACACATTCATGGAGAACTGAACCTAATTTCCAAACACTCTCCAATTGAGAGTTTGCTCAAGTTTAGTATATTATTTATTCGACAAACTTTAATATAGTCGCCAAACTAAGTAATCTCGACATTTAAATCTAGTTTACGTCCCAAATACTTACCTATGTTTTATATAACCCAGAATATAACTTCTTAAGGTGTAGTGCCTAGGGCTAGAGCGCTTTACTCCTGGTGTGGATACCGCGAGTTTGAGCCCGGCTTGTAGTGGTGGTGGTTGGATTATGACCTTCACAGAGTCTGAATTTGAAGCGAGTACTTGTTAGTAATCTATGGAACAGTCATCGATAATGATTAGCAGAAGTTTTAAGCACATTCGATGTAATTTTAGTAATTTTCAATTGTTTGTTCTGAACATTTTCGGTCAGATTTTATCTAAATATTTTGAGAAATCGGTGTCAATATTACAAAAGTTACCTAATTTCAATGTTTTGGATTAAACTTTTAGTCGTAGTACCAGCTACAAAACCTTTTGTGAAATGAAAATGGCCGTCGCAGAATACTTGTATACTGAGTAAAAGATTTGTATTTTTCAATATTTCAGTCATTGTGTGTTTTATTATATTGTCGTGATTTGTGGTTTTAATTAATAGATGTACATTTAATATTGTATGGTAATACCTCGTGTGGAAAGGAGAGCTAGTGTGTGTATTATGAGTAAAGTGTAAACTCCCTTCACTAATCGACGCACAACACGTTTTTATCCATGTTTTAAATTTATCACCGCATTGTTCCTCACAGTCACCTTGTACATATCACCAAGTGCGTCGATGCTCCAGAGTGGGCCCTGCACATTAATGGGAAGAAGAAGAAGGTAGAAAAAGAATATAAAACGTCATAGTTTAGGGTCTTAGTTATCAAGACGCTTTGTCGGCTTTTCAAACAAGTGTAAAACATCACAAATGTGTTTGTGCAAGTTTGTTACACGGCGTTTTAAGTAGGTGGAGGCTTTGTTACGCGGGCGGGGGATCTGGGAATGACTGTAGTTATGAAATTATTTTTAGCGCGATAATAGCATATTTGCAACCTTTATTAACACGTTTACACTCATTAATTGTTGTTACTTCTCTGATACATTCCTGTGCGAGGGCAGTTGAACCATACATAAGTATTTGAATAAATTTGGAAATTTGTTTCTAAAGGGAGTCGCAGTTGCCGAGTTGTAGACTGCCTGATTCTTTCCACTCCCACGTTGATATGTCATTTTCTCCGTTTGAATATAATGAATTAGGAGAGAATTAATTTCCCTTATTAATGTCGAATATCTCCGGTGTCGCTTGCAGGTGCTTGTGCACGAGATTTTCTAGTAAGCGTTTAGGTTTTGAAAGCCATTCAGTTTTGGGCAGCCGACACATTAATACCCGTTTTTCTTTAAAGTTAGTTATGCAATGTTATTTCATGCAAGCATATATTACGCGATTTTAAACAGTCATACATATTCATGAATTATGTTGATAATCATGTTGTATTATGACTATGGTATTCGGTCACTCACAATGTAGTCGGTTGCCCAAGTGCTACCCATAAATCACAAATTAAACAGTACTTTGAAATGTACGTTTTTTTTGGCTTGCTTATCGGAGGTGTTCGAGTTGTAAGGGAATGTGGTTGGACAGCGAATTTCACATTTGAATTAGGCTCGAGTATTGGTTAGTAACTCGGAAGGTAGTCATTGAGAAGGATAAGTATACATGTACGTTGTAACAACTTGTTTCACAAACCATGTCAAATGAACGAACAAATTTGGAATAAAAACAAAACTTAAGTCATTGGAAATCTTTACCAGTGTAATCTGTTACCACTGATTTATTGGTTAAATAATCAATTAAATTGTTGAAATATAAAGAAGTAATCTTAATTAAGACTCGGAGTACTTCTAACCTTTACCCAGTCTCTGTGTACCAACTTTGTATGTATATTCCAAAGAAGTTGAATTATCTGTTAGTCAGAGTTTAAAATAAAAGATTTTAAACTCAAAATTGCAGATGAATTGTATAAAAACTTCTGCTTTTAAAAATATGATCAACTAACTAAAGCTTACAAATTAGAAAAGTGATTCAATGAATATTCTTGGTGTAATTTTACATTAGTTTATATACATTGTAGGTTACAGACATGTGACGAAATGGTACGAAATGTATTATTGCACCAATTAGAAATGAAATTTTATAAAGAATATCTATATACTTTGTGAGAAATTCTAAAATAGATATTCTATAATTTGTGACGGTAATCTAACAGTTGCCATTATCAACCCTTACTGTAATTATTCACGTATTTGCAAATTCGCATGACTTTTAATCTTCATTAGTTTATATGGCCATTTGTATCTATTTGTACATTGTGTCGTTCACATTGAAATATTGTTTTTTTAAAGAAACTTTATTTCGACACTTAAACGCAAATTTAAAAGATGAAATTTTGTTAAAAAGTATCTGGTGGTGGAAGTGTCTGAACTAAGTCAAGTAAGACTACAGTTTGCAAATTGATATTTTATCAATATAAATCTAGTTCTTCATACTGATCAATTGTACAGAAAGAGAGACTCGCTGGATAAATTGACAAGTGTGCACATTTATTGTTATCAAATTTTACATTTCATATTGTTGTTTTTTCTTAAAGTTTTGAATTACTTAATAAAAGTTTAACTGTTATACTGGTGTTGCTTATTTCTGTTAGTTATGTAGTGACATGTACATATAGTAGCATACATTTACCTGGTCATCATTGGTATCTACAAAACTTTGTAGTGCTTTTCCATTCATTGTCAATAAAATCCACATTATTCAGTGATTACGTAATGTACACGACATGTATTGTGCAATTCATATTGCAGTGTCATAATTTTTTTAAGGGTGGCAATGTTTTCCAGAACATTTGTGCAAAATCGACTTCGTGGAAGCGCACCCCATTGCGTGCGAATGTCACAGTCTCGAAATTGGGAAGCTGCTTTGAAAAATGCACACGTTTATGACAAAGTAGTGATACATGCGGGTACGACAGACCACGTACCATTTCGATCCGTAAAACAATGCTAAAATGCAAAAATACTTACCGAATCGAGCTCCTAAATAACACACCGGGATGCGTCTCCCGCACTTGTTGATGACGCACTTTACGGCCCTTGCAATGTGGTATGCCGTATGATATCACAATCCCGTATTAACACGTTTACATCTACAGGAAAATCTCAATATTAAGACCATCTTATATGAATTGAAACTTTTGATTGAGATATTTATTATAACACCAAAATGATAAATACACAACGAAACAAAACATTGCATCACAAACTTTTCCATTACAATAATTTAATTTGTTTCTGGATCCGATACAGAAATATCTCAATAATACGACCACTCTTGAGAACCTTGAAAACTGGTCTTCTTAAAGATAGTTCCCACATACACAATATTTACCTCCCCTGTTATGAATAGTCTGCAATATTGATAGGCAAATTTCATTAATGTTTAAAGGGAATATAACAGAAACGATGATACAACAATCTGATATATAATTTATAACTTATGCGTTGTGCTCATGTTGGCAAATGGTTCAGAAAGTTGAAGAAAAGGTGGTTGTCACATATATAAATTATTTTGGTATTTTCTCAATTATCACATATTACATATATGGGAATTACACTCATAACTGCTTATATAATTTTGCCTGTCCAAATGTCTGATGATTTTGAACAAGGGAGGTAAATAGTCTTGATGTGGAAAATATCTATTGAGGTGGTCTTTAAGTAAGGTTTTACTGTACTTTGAATTAAGTTCCAGGAGAAATGTTAACACATATATTTAAGCTAACAGAAGTGGTATGAATATCGAGATTTATTGAAATGTACCGGTGCTCCGGACAGGTTGTCATACTCAAACTTTGAAGTGCAAATATAGTTTGCTACAGCAAAACGTACTAAAACGTACACGCAACACATCCAACGGCAATGGTATTTTGATTTAAACAACACAAATATATTCCATCTATTTTATGTACGGAATATTACTCCACTTATCATATAAACAATGTCACCGACCTTTTTATGATTATACAAATACATTTGTATAGCGCAAAAAATATTTGTACAATATTTAAATTGCGCTTCACACAGTCTATGAGCTATTTAGAAAATCCTATATATACAAACACAGAAACGGGCAAGCTCTTCAATCGTAAACCATTCTAAACAAATTAGTGTTAGTTCCTTTCGGAAAGTAATTTCATTTCTGATAATTTTTAGGTCTCTATGAAGAGCATTCCACCATTTTGGTCCAACCACAGTTATTGATCTGACAGAGATTCTGGTTCTGGTCTTTGGAACAATAAATTGAATGTCATCGGAAGATCTTAGTCTGTTCTTTCTTTGAACACAGTTGAACAAACCCTCGTTGAGATGCAAACTAATGATAATAAGCAAGCCCGTTTGCAGTCATGTTTTTGTTTTGGACTTCTGGCCCCAATCTCCCGAAAACTCTCATAGTGAGATATATCTCAGATCAAGTATTGTCTCCACATCGTTGAGATCTTTCTCATATGAGGACGGGACTCCAAATCGGTGTCACAAAACAAGAAAAAGGAGATGCGTTTTGGTCTCAGAAAATGTCCAAGAGATCCAAATGAGACTGTCTCAAACTCTGACTCTGATTTGAGCAAAATCTCAATATTGAGCTGAGATATTTTATCTGAGATGCTTCAGGAGATTGGGGGCTGATTTCTGCAACGGATACTTATGAGTCCGATTTTACGTAAGCACCGCTGGTGTGGCGACTCGTCTTTTCTCCTGAAATGGGTATCTGTAATATTGCTATGTTTAGAAGGTGTATGGGTTCAGTAACAACAACACCTATAGGTGGATTGAATATATCCATCTATTTCTCTGAGACTGAACAGTAAAAAAGCAATACAGGGTTTCCCTAGGTATTAGGGAGTGCACTACACAAACAATTCTGAAAATATTGTAAGATAACAAACGTTCACATAGACTTGTTAAGTCTTAACTATCAACAGTCTCAACAGTAGGTAATTAGAACAGAAATATAAACAACAGACATGAGTACAGTCTATGTTTACCTTGCGTCCTAGGGGTTAGTTCTCCGTCGTGCATGACAGTACTGGTATAATATACGCAGCGGGAAGATAATAATAACAAAGATCAAAGGACTGAGAGTTCTGAAAACCAGCGCGTTGAAACAAAATATATGTGTATAAATAGGTGGAAAATAGTGTACTGTAAGGGAACTGTGAGGCATGAATAAACCCAAGAGTGCATTTTCATGGCGTTTTGTGGACAAGTAACGTTCACTAAGTCAGAATTTCGATGGTAGAAAAAGGACGAGTCCAAGCTGTTTTGAACGCGCTTACCTATCTGTATTGGACTTAAAAATTATCGTAATTCTGCGGCCAATTTTAGAAGCAAGCATATACGTTTAACAGCTGTCAATTTCAACACCTGTTACGCATTCAGAACTTTTTTGAAGTTATGTGAATTTATTTACTAGCCAACTTCGTGGATCGTAGGTCCATCTGTGTTCAAAAACTTGGTTATAGCCATATTGGAAAAATATGTGTTTTTTTCCAGTGATGTAGGGACATATCTTGCTGATTTTTGAAAGGAACCAATATGTTACTTGTATATAGATACATCTCAATGTTGATGTAATTGCATCCAACTAATCCAAACCGATGAATATGGTATGTACATTAATCTGTTAACAGACAGACGCACAATGCACACCGCTCTTCATTTTTACATGTATATAGCTACAGACATAATGGTGATTTGATCAAAGAATCTTTCCGAGGTCATTTGCCTCCCACTGCTAACATAAGATGGAAAGCCGCCTGTCGCTTGCAGTGAAACTAATGAAAGGAAAGTCAATCTATGTAGACTTTCAGGAAGCGTTTGACTCTGTTGGTCGATGTATTTTATATGATGGTTTACAACGAAAACTTATAAAGGGCAAACTATTTAAGGCTATGCAGTCTATTTATGTTTCCGTTCAAGGTTGTGTGAGGACAAAACAGGGTTTTACAGACACATTTACATGCCCTATTGGTTTAAGACAAGGTTGTTCTTTGAGCCCGATACTATTTGCTATGTTTATTGATGAACTGTATACACATCTTTGTGATTGTAATACTAGGGGAGTCCAGTTGTTTCCAGATTTGACCGAAATATTCCTTCTCATGTTTGCTGACGATATTGCAATGATTTCAAAAACAATTGCTGGTCTTCAAAGACAACTTAATATTTTACATGAATTTTGTGGAGGTTGGTTGTGAATGTTAATAAAACAAAAACTATGTTTTTTAAACGAGGTGGCACACTCTGTAGAATCGATGTGATTAATGATTTTACTTATGTTGGTATATTGTTTACAAATATACTGTCTTTGTATAAAATGGCCGATGCTATGTCTGTCAAAGCTAAGAAAAACTCTCTTCATCAATTTACCTGTATCATACATTTTTCAAGTTAGTTGGTGCGAAAATTGCCCCTATATTGCTTTATGGCTCAGAATTATGGGCAATAGGCCAAACATTGGCAGGAACAATCTGAACACTGTATAAAGTGACAGAATTGCACAGGGGAAATGGAAATACAAAACACATTCATAACACAAACAGAAACAACAATCATATAGTGAATTACAGCCTTGGAACTGTCAGCAAAAATACTGGGGGTTAAGTTACGGTTTAGTGAATTTGTATCAAAATGGATTTGGATATATCTGGGAGGTAAAGGGTGAGTTTAACCATAAACTATTTTTACTTGAATATATAAAAAGACTTAAGGATCAATACATTCAAATATGGAGGACTAGATGTTCCGAGTCGTCGAGTAAATTGTTTCATTATGTTAACTTTAAACTTTCATATGATGTAGCAAAGTATGGACAAATTGTTGAAATTGACAAATTTAGACGTTGTATGGCTAATTTTAGAGGTTCTGCGCATAATCTTATGATTGAAAAGGGTAGACATGTTGGTTTATTGCAAGAGCATCGTACTTGTCCATATTGTGAAGGTTGCGTTGAAGACGAAATACATTTCTTGCTTTTATATCCCTTGTATAACGATATACGTTCAAGATATATTCCCCATATAAATCAAAACAATGCATCTATTGAAATGTTTTATATTTTAATGTCTTCACAAAACACTAACGTAGTACGTTACCTAGCTATGTACTTGTTTTATGCCACAAAGGAACGAGAGCAATGTCTTGCAATATATAACTGAAATGATACATGTACATGTATGTTTTGCTGATAACCTGTAATGTATATCATGTATTATGTCAGGTAGAAATTGATTTGTTTGATGTCATTGACACCTACTTCACATATCTAATGTGTATACATGTATATATAACCTGTAATATGTGTATGGGCCGGAGGCCTTTTTGCGCAATAAACTTTTAAACTTGAAACTTGAAGGAATGCACTAGTTATGGAGGTCAGGTAGATCGTCTATAGACTGACAGCACCTTTAAATGAAGCTTATTAAACCCAACAGAACTTAACCAAACATTACAGAATCATGCACTGAGCCAACTACATATAACCACGGGTGAAGTGACCGTGCCGTACTAGTTCAGATTACAGCTGTGAGTGGTAAATATTTAGATGAATACAATTTGCATTGAGAAGCATCCAGATTGTTTTCATTTCATTGCAGCATTCCGTGGAAATCTAAACATTTAACATCCACTAGGACTTTAACTGGCATGGCTAGCACAGTTAGTAACGTGCTTGACTATCCATCTGTAGGTCATGGGTTTGATCCTTGGTCCGACGAACCCCGGTCAGTGGTGATTTTGATCTTTCCAAAGTAATTTGCATCACACCCTTATTCAAGTGAGAAATTATTGAGCCCAGATAGATATTGTATAGGCTGGCAATGCCTATAATGACTAAACCTGTTGACAAGGCGTTAAACCCAACAAACCCGAACACAAATCTACGGAGGCTATTGTGTACTGCATATCAGCAGTAATAAAGTGTGAGAGACTTGACAAACACAATGGCTTAAAAACAAGGACATTCGACTATTCTACAGAGGAAAGGCAAAAAAATTGTGTAGAATTTCAAAAGGTTTTATTAAAATAACTGAGATCATGAATAAAAGTAACACACAATACACACTGAACAACAATATATAGTTCTACAACTACAATATATACCTCCCTTGTTCTGAATCATCAGCCATTTTGATATGCAAAACTGATCAGCCCTTATATGAGTAATTTCCATATACAAGATAATTGAGAAAATACCCAAACAAATGTGCATGCGACAACCGCTTTTTCTACAACTTACCGAACCCACATGAGCGTAATGTATAAGTTATTTTTATATCCGATCAGTCTATCATCGTTAACATTATATTCCCTATACACTTTAAGGAAATTTGCCTATCAATATGGCTGACAATTGAATTCAGAACAAGGGAGGTAAATATTGTAAATGTTTGAAATATCTATTACAAATGCTTCATAAATTTGTCCAATACATGATGATGACTAGTAGTACAATATGAAACTAGATGGTTGTTTTTTAATAAAACCTATGTCTCCCAGATGGCAGTTTGTCAGTAATTGTAATACTGATACAAGCTGTTTTAATAAAATATCAAGCAAACAAGAAAGATAGTGTTTGATCAGTTCACCATGTACTGTATATGTATAAAAACATCAAAGGGCCATAAGTCAGTGAAACAATATCAGAGCTGAACAAAACAAGACGAAAATGCACAACTACACTTGATGTTGATCAATCCTATGATGTTTGGCTGAAATCCAACCAGCAGTATTGGAGATAAAGCGCGGACAAGCTAAAGTAGACGGACGGACAGACAGACAGACACCGAAGGCAAAAACAATATGTCTCCCTCGGAGACATAACTATACATATAATAAAGATACAAAGTGTATCTAGAATCTTGATACTGCAAAATATGTTTTGGAGTTTTATGCTATACATTCAACATTTGTAAAGAAATGGATGACATACTTTATGCTGTGTATTTAAAAGAGCAGAGCATACTAATGTAACAGTTTTTGGTGTATAGAAATATTTCTTTATGGAGAGCAAGTATCCTGTTTAAAGACAAGTCGCCTAAATACAAGAGCATATGCGTTGAAAGCACTGCATAAAGGGCTTGGACAATGGCACAAATCAATTGTGATGAGAACTTGAAAGGCAAGGAAAACATACAGTATATACATCATTATGTAATAGCACAGCCATTTGTCTTGTTTATAATAAATGCTCTACATTAATCGAAGGATGCAACATTTGGTGCGTTTATCAAACATACATCTAAAAGCTTCCTTTTGCTACATATAATGAATACTTTCAAATTCATAGCCATATGACACTGGTGGTTACTAAGTCCTGGTTTACTTTCCACATAAAATCTATAAACAGTAGTATCTCATGAATATAATTGTAAGCATGACATATAAGGTGTACATATGAGAAGCGCCATGAGAAACTCGGCCTAGGGACCTTACTTTCAATTTTATTTTTTTACAATTCGTAATGTTTGAGCCTTTAAAATGAAGGAATCAGAAATCTTTTTGCCAAAAGTTCAGATTTTAGAACATTTTAAATACCGTAAGTGTATTCTTACAAAGCAATTATTTTTAGTACAGTTCCTGGACTTATTTGTGTGTTTTTTTTGTCCAGAGCATTTCTTTGTATATTTTTGTAGAGGGAAGCATGAAGTTTAATTTTAGCGAGGATGGACAGTTGATATCATGTCAGTTTCCATGGAAACCAAGATGGCGGCCAAGATGGCGGCCATTTCATGAACCCTTGACTAGTCTTGCTGTAACGAGTATTACTATTAAGTGCAAACAGGTATTTATTTTAATTGTGTCATAATTGATGTACAGACAAAGTGCTCTCAATTGTACTCCCTGTTTAAGGTCACTAAAGGTCAGGGTCAAGGTCATTCAAAGGTCCATATCAAAATAAAAGTTTAAAAACACGTGTTTACCCAATTTCGTTTTAATTCATCTGCACAGTTTAGACCGTAAACATGCAAACGTATTTTTTCACTACCTACTATCAATATGATTTACAACAAAACTTATTTCATGGTCATAAGTTGAATAATCATAATATACTTAGTAGGTATTATGTGACACCACATCAATCTGCAATTTTCCGTAGAAAACGCGCGTATAGCTTAAAAATACATATTTTGCGTATTGTTGCATGAAATGCGTAAGCACAGTTTCTGCATTTATGTAAATGTATTTGCTGCTCAAAGACTAAATGAAAATCAAGGTAAACAAATTTCCATCGGACTGTTGACCAAGGTCACCAAAGGTCAAGGTCATTACATGTTGAAAATGAAAGAAGTGTTTATCTTGTTAAAAGTTCAGTAGTATTAAGTGTTTCATAAGTTATGCTTAACCTGTGTTCAATGCAATTTATAACAAACTTAGTTTATGGCCATAAGTTGAATAACGGTGCAATTAAAATGAATGACCAGACACCACCTCTATCTATCTTTTTTGCGTAGAATATACAAGTATAGTCAATGAAAACAGATAAAACACGTTTTGTATATATTTCTATTATGTATACAGAACTGAGTAATTTGATGTTGAAATTAACTTAATAAATACATACAATGCATATGAACAATTATGTGCTAAATCAATTATAATGCAGAACAAAATAGAACAGAAACTGCGGCAAATCGATTGTTACGATGTCACATTATTACGGTTTTTATGCGAGTGCTGATAGCGGTTAAATCATACAATCATGCATTCTTAAAGACACGAAATTCCCATGCTGTTATAAGAGGAATAACACTTCAATGAAAAAATAGTCGTGATATGAATTTCTTGCTTACAGGTTGATCATTTCTTTTTTTTCTTTTTTTCACATTTATCTTAGTCGATGTTAATCAGACAAAGTCAAAAGTAATAAATAGGTTCATTGCAGTTGTGACATACATAGCGATTCAACATAACATACAGTGAAACAAAATGTTCGAAGAAATCTTGTTTGCTTTCAATATTGAGATTTTGCTGTCTAATAAGGAAAACGTCTCACTCATTCATACAACATTGTGTATACAGGCGTGAACGATTCTACTCAGATGTGTCACACACGGACAATCCGGATGTGAAATACGGCACATTGACAACACGACCTATTTGCTGGCCTATTTAAAAAGTGTTTAAGATATGCAATTTAGCTGGCAAATAATGTTTTAGATAACAAATACGATGTGTAGAAAATATCAGGTACCAAACATTGGTTGTGAATGGTATGTTTCATATGATATATAGAGGATCTTACATAAGTGATAATTTCTTTATTGAGTTTATTATCTTCTTTATAGTCTCGTTTTTCAATAAAAATGAAACGAATTTCAGATCCCATATATCATATGACACATATATTTACATATGATAATATATTAACTGATCCTTTGTAATGGTCATTTATTTATCATCTTTTCGTATAATCAAAATCTTAAGTTAAAATCAACAATTTTCTATGTAATTACTTAATCTCACTCGGTATAAATTGCCCCAAATAATACTTACATCCTTATAGCAGCAACGATTTTTAAAAAATACTTTTCTTCCACCAAATTAGATAATTTATGAGTTTGAACACATTTTTTAAAAGAGGCTGAGAAGTCCGCACATATGATAGGCCCAAAGGTTTACAGCTGACTCTCACCCTGGTTGTTGATCCCGTGGTCATTTCTCCCCAAGGTTGTTCCTGACAACAATACTTTAATGTATAATTTATGATTATTTATTACTGACAAATATTGTTAAATGATATTTTTTCACGATTTTAAATTTAAAAAAAATTTAACATTGATATGCATGTCCAATAATTTTTGAGAAAAAGTATTTGGTTTATAGATATTAGATCACATTAAGAAATTGTGGAGTCCGCGGTTCAACATCGACCAGCGCGGGTTCGTAATCACGACCATCGGGTTGGGAGTCCGGTGTTCTACCCCATGACCACTACGTTACCCTTATGACGTGAGTACTGGTTAGTATTAGTTACATGGAAGCAGTAATCAATATTGATTGATATAATTTGCAAACTTGTTCAACAATAATGGGAAAATTAATAAATTAAACACAAAGTTCTATCAAATAAATAATAGATAAGCTCATTCAAAATCTACAGTTCCAGCGATCCATATTTGTGGAAATAATATTGAAAAAAATATATCACACACAAACTTTGAATTCATTTGTTACTGATGCATTTAGGAAATACGTTTCGTTAGCTTCCGCAAGATTGCAAGTAATTAATCAAACTTATCGACTTCCATTATCTCAGTATTTGATCTAAGCAGCGTTTATTTTCATGCATTGTATTCATTACGTGGTGTAAACATTAAGTATTAATATCCAAACTAGCTAATAAAAGTATTTAACAACTAGGGAATGATTTAAACTGATGTTGGTTAATCCAAATGCTTAAATGCTACTGTGGCGTAGCAAAGATATGATACAACAACCTAATCACATGGATAGAACTATATTGTTATTGTCAACAAAACATGTGTGTATCTATATAATATTCTCAGAAAGCACTCTAGTGACGGGATTATCATTTGTTAACGTGCAACCTAAGTACCTTGATGCATATCTAATGGACAATATGACCCACGTGTTGACATTGATGAATGATGACAACCACCTGCTTTTTTAGTTATGTAAACGTTATAAGAACTGCTGCATTCTGTGCATATATGAAAGACAGGTTTTAAGGCTCGTTACTGCACGCTTCTGTTAACTTGAGTCATATGCTTAATAAACTAATGGATGTTTGTGACGATCCTAAAAACCGACATGACTACGATACACGTCGTTGTTATGATGCCGCGACAAAGCGGCAACTCTGTTATTGGTGTCCACGTTCATCAACATCATTAGGGTAGAACCGAACCATGTCGCGTTGCGTGTTTCGCGTTTCGTTGTGTTTCGCGTTTCGTTGTGCTTCGTGTTTCGTTGTGTTTCTTGTTTCGTTGTGTTACTTTGTTTTTCGTTGTGTTTCGTTGTGTTTCGTTGTGTTTCGTTGTGTTTCGTTGTGTTTCGTTGTGTTTCGTTGTGTTTCATGTGTTTATCGTTTCGTTGTGTTTCGTGTTTCGTTGTTTTTCTTGTTTCGTTGCGTTTCGTTGTGTTTCTTGTTTCCTGTTTCGTTGTGTTTCGTTGTGTTTCGTTGTGTTTCGTTGTGTTTCTTGTTTCGTTGTGTTTCGTTGTGTTTCGTTGTGTTTCGTTGTGTTTCCCTGTGTTTATCGTTTCGTTGTGTTTCATGTTTAGTTGTGTTTCTTGTTTCGTTGCGTTTCGTTGTGTTTCCTGTTTCCTGTTTCGTTGTGTTTCCTGTTTCCTGTTTCGTTGTGTTTCGTTGTGTTTCGTGTTTCGTTGTGTTTCTTGTTTCATTGTGTTACTTTGTTTTTCGTTGTGTTTCGTTGTGTTTCTTTGTGTTTCCCTGTGTTTATCGTTTCGTTGTGTTTCGTGTTTCGTTGTGTTTCTTGTTTCGTTGCGTTTCGTTGTGTTTCCTGTTTCCTGTTTCGTTGTGTTTCGTTGTGTTTCGTTGTGTTTCATGTTTCGTTGTGTTTCGTTGTGTTTCTTGTTTCGTTGTGTTTCGTTGTGTTTCGTTGTGTTTCCCTGTGTTTATCGTTTCGTTGTGTTTCATGTTTCGTTGTGTTTCTTGTTTCGTTCTTGTTTCGTTCCTGTTTCGTTGTGTTTCCTGTTTCCTGTTTCGTTGTGTTTCGTTGTGTTTCGTGTTTCGTTGTGTTTCTTGTTTCGTTGTGTTACTTTGTTTTTCGTTGTGTTTCGTTGTGTTTCGTTGTGTTTCCCTGTGTTTATCGTTTCGTTGTGTTTCGTTGTGTTTCTTGTTTCGTTGTGTTACTTTGCTTTTCGTTGTGTTTCGTTGTGTTTCGTTGTGTTTCGTGTTTCGTGTTTCGTTGTGTTTCTTGTTTCGTTGTGTTACTTTGTTTTTCGTGTTTCGTTGTGTTCCATGTTTCGTTGTGTTTCATGTTTCGTTGTGTTTCTTGTTTCTTGTCATCTTGTTATCGTTTCTTGTTTCGTTGTGTTTCGCTGTGTTTCACGTTTCGTTGTGTTTCTTGTTTCGTTGTGTTTCTTGTTTCGTTGTGTTTCCTGTTTCCTGTTTCCTGTTTCCTGTTTCGTTGTGTTTCGTGTTTCGTTGTGTTTCTTGTTTCGTTGTGTTACTTTGTTTTTCGTTGTGATTCGTTGTGTTTTGTTGTGTTTCGTTGTGTTTCCCTGTGTTTCGCGTTTCGTTGTGTTTCGCGTTTCGTTGTGTTTCGTTGTGTTACTTTGTGTTACTTTGTTTTTCGTTGGGTTTCGTTGTGTTTCGTTGTGTTTCGTTGTGTTTAATTGTGTTTCTTGTTTTGTTTGATTGTGTTTCGTTGTGTTTCGTTGTGTTTCGTTGTGTTTCGTTGTGTTTCGTTGTGTTTCGTTGTGTTTCGTTGTGTTTCGTTGTGTTTCGTTGTGTTTCGTTGTGTTTCGTTGTGTTTCGTTGTGTTTCGTGTTTCGTTGTGTTTCGTTGTAATTCGTTGTGTTTCGTTGTATTTCGTTGTATTTTGTTGTGTTTCATGTTTCGTTGTGTTGCGTGTTTCGTTGTGTCCCATCCCGTCGAGGACACGAATCTCTGCTTCAGGGTGTACCCTCTCGTAAGACTATGAAATTTTTGAATTGTAAATGAAACTAAGGCAGAGTCTGCCGAATAAAACCGAAGAGGCCCGATACATAGAAATTGAACAGATACCATATTATATCACAAATGCTGATGATGACCCCAAGCTAAGATTTCTTGTCCCGAACCATTTAAAAGAAAAAGTCGATAAACAATACCATAATGATAATGGCCACCAGGGTTGGCAAAGATTATTTGCGACAATTAAACAAAACTATTTTTGGCCAAATATGTTGAAGAACTATACTGGTATGCTTCAAAATGTGTACTGTGCACTACAAGAAACTTAAGGAAGATTAGAACTCCACAACAAGAAACTGGTATACCTCCATTTAATTGTGCATGTCTCTCTATTAATGATTGTGGACTGTATCCCAGATACATTTCGGACAATAGATATATTGTATGTTTAATGGATCTTTACAGCGCCTACCCCGAAGCATTCCCGACTGCTGTTACAAGTTCTGAAACAATAATTAATTTACTTTAAAAAAATGTTGTGACAATTCACACTGCGCCTATAAGATGCGTAAACTGATAATGGGTTCACGAGTCACGCTTTTAAAGAGGTTATGAAAGAATTTAATATTGATCACAATAAAAATTATAAAAATGATGATCGGCGCAAACTGAAATCAGCATTAGTGCACATGCTAATAGAATCAATAAATACAGACACTCAATACTAAAGGTATCCTTCCGTTCATACTTCGAACTTATGAAGAATATAATCCACAATAATGGCATGCGTGGTACATATTAGTTTGTAGCACAACATAATTGTTTTGTTCAATAAAAAATAATAAAGTACGTAAATAAATATACATCAAAACCCAATTACAGAACAATTGTGGTGCTATCCATTGACCTTTCAGAGATTTCCATATAATCACAACTAAGATACTTATTGTTTAAAACATTCACTAGTCCATTAATACCATATCGACGCATTTATCTCGCACATTAAACCTAAGCTACGTGTTTGGTATAATAAATAATAATTGGACCTGTCTACTTTATACTATTTTCAAATCGACATAAGCGTGAACTGATTAGACAATATTCATCCGGTAGTTTGACTATTATAGGTTTGACTGATTAACACAACATTGATATACGTAATCATAGTTTAATTTTGTAGCATAATGTACATAAAACTACGACAATAATTCGTCCGTAATGTAGAATATAGTTACTGTACGTAAGTATGTACAGCACAATCATATATACGTATGTCTAAATACAAACCATAATTTAGGAAATGCAAATGTCGACATATTTTTAAGGAATTACTCGGTTCGAAACTTTAACAGTAGATTACTAGCTATGACCAAATTAAACGATGTTTATCTGATAAATACGACCAGGTCAATAAACTTGTGTTTATATACTAGCTACGACCCAGGTGGATAATACGGATCTACAAGCTCCGACCCAGGTAGACAAAACGGTTCTTCAAGCTCCGACCCATGTGAACAATACGAATATACAAGCTGCGACTCAGGTGGACAATACGGATCTACAAGCTCCGACCTAGGTGGATAATACAGATATTCAAGCTCCGACCCAGGTGGACAATACGGATCTACAACCTCCGACCAAGGTGGACAATACAGATCTACGAGCTCCGACCAAGGTCGACGAACATTTATAAAAACGTTTATACCGATTCAACATACCTTTGATGATCTACTAGCTACAACCCATGTCGACATACCTTTGTTGATGTACTAGCTACAACCATTGTCGACATACATGTGTTGATCTACTAGTTACAACCCATGTCGGCGTACCTGTGTTGATCTACTAGCTACAACCCATGTCGACATACCTTTGTTGATCTACTAGTTACAACCCATGTCAACATACCTTTGTTGATCTACTAGCTACAACCCATGTCGACATACCTTTGTTGATCTACTAGCTACAACCATTGTCGACATACATTTGTTGATCTACTAGTTACAACCCATGTCGGCGTACCTTTGTTGATCTACTAGCTACAACCAATGTCGACATACATTTGTTGATCTACTAGTTACAACCCATGTCGGCGTACCTTTGTTGATCTACTAGCTACAACCATTGTCGACATACATTTGTTGATCTACTAGTTACAACCCATGTCGGCATACCTTTGTTGATCTACTAGTTACAACCCATGTCAACATACCTTTGTTGATCTACTAGCTACAACCCATGTCGGCGTACCTTTGTTGATCTACTAGCTACAACCCATGTCGGCGTACCTTTGTTGATCTACTAGCTACAATTTTGTGTTAATCTACTTACTACAATCCATGTAGTTTTATTGTAATATTTTTAATACTTAAGTTAGGTGGTGATACATGTTATAGTGTGTTATATTTAAGAATTGTCGTTTGCTATCTGCATATTTGTTGATGCTTTTATAAATGAATCAAGATATAAATAAGGAAATTGCGGAAAGCTTTTGAAAGGATAATAAATGGCTTTCAACATTTCCGAATAAATCAGAGGCAATTCTCATTTGTTCCTAATTCTCAAAAAGCGCACCGACTATTCGAGAATTGACCCGTTAGTAAATGAGGTAATTGTCCATATACTCATCTTGTTCAGAACATACACATCGAATTCGATGCATGCAGAAATTATTCATAATAAACGATGAATCAGCTACATCAAGGAATAAACAAGAAATATCTTTAAAAAAGATAATCGGCGTAGATAGAATGATGTTTTCCGGTATGTTAAATGAAATAATATTTTTGCAACATGTTGAAATCTGCTTAAACCTATTTACTACTTCCGTCAAATCTCGAACAGCTAACGAACGCACACCCGTTTGGTGTCTCTTGGGTGAACGAAGATATGATTGGTCAGATTTTAAAAATACCGCTTCGAGGACAACACTTGGTTGGTCAAAATGTTGGTCAAAATCAATGTTATACAGCTACGCCGAAATAAGACTACTTCTAGATATATCAGTTTGATCATACTATAGAGATAATGTTGGAAGTGACCTTGTAAGATGAGGAAACAATGCCAAAAACCGCAATAAACGGGGAAATTTTGTGTTGACCGTATGCTCCGGCCGGAGCGCAGATGATAAGTCAGTAAGTATAATTGCATGGAGCCAATTTCTATCCGATCTAGATCTCTTTCGATGAGCCATAAAGTTGGACACGTGTTCTATCAAATAGCTTTTGCTTAAAACTTTACTTAGATATTAATGTGAAATTCTGTACTATTTGATAATTCAATTGAAACAAATTAACTTCAATACAAAAGTAAATATTCGATGTGATTCTATTGTTTCGTGACATAGCAACATCAAATCACAAAACAATTATGTAGCGACACAATTTGAATACCTCCATGCCAATTAAATTAAATCAAATTTTCAATGATGACAACTTACGTAAATTTATTTTTTCTGAAATTAAGCATATCAACAGCAATGGCTGCTTTATACGGAATCACATAAGACTTGCACAATATATCATGTTTATTTTATCAAATCAAATGTACATAACTCACAATATATTATTTTGTTGTTATCACGTTCACCGGAAGAGCTGTTCATTCACAGTAGCAACTCTCTCTATTGTTAAATTGCAATTATTTTCGACGGTAGTTGCGTAAATGTTAATTACAGAATGAAATGTTTTAAGTGTACGACAAACAGAAGTTCTTGACAGGATGTACCGTATGTACGAATTGTCAAAAACAAGCACGTATGATCTGGTAGAGTGGTCGTGTCCCGCTAGCGACATACCAAACTTGTTTAATCGGTAGATCTACAAGTCGCTTTCTTTCCTACGCTCGAATTTAGAAGCCAAATGTTATTTCATATTAAATAGCTTCATAAATGAAGATTTGGATCGCTACTTTAGTATTAAGAAATGAGAATACAGTCACGTTTCAACAAAAGTATTTTGAAAAATAAAAGTGTGGCTACTAGTTTTATACAATGATACGAGCGAATGACTAAACTAAATTCTATAGTTTTTAATATCTCCTTAACTAAACAGATCGACAATGAGGACAGAAGACAGAACTACTTTTAAAATAAAGTTTTAGTAAAATACGATATTTGACAGACCAAACAGATTCGTCAAAACAACTGAAATATACATTGACCTAGTATACTGAGGCCAGAATCAGAGAAGACTATTTCATCTATGAACTGACATTTAAGTCCCAATAAGGGCCGTCAATCAATTTTAGTTCAAAGCAACTGCGTTATACAGAATATTCCCGTATTTAAGTATACCTTAAAACTTACAAGTTATTCACGTGGTAATAGTGTCCAATTACATTTTACATTTTTCAATATCGAGGCAATAACTATTTACGTGTACTTCTTAACTTGTCGACCGGTTAATTTAACATTGATTCTCAGGTTTTGATTACATTCGTTGTATATCGATGTTCTTAATTGCACCATACAGGAGCACATGCATGTTTTACATGTTGTTTTGCGTGTTGTCGTACTTGTTGTTCTGCGTGATGTTTATCATATTGTTGTACTTGATGTTGTGAATGTTTTACACGTTGTTTTACATGTTGTTTTACATATTGTCTTACATGTTGTTTTACATATTGTTTTACATATTGTTGTACATGCTCTTATACAGGTTGTTTACATGTTGTTTTACATGTTGTTTGACATGCTCCTATACATGTTTTTTACATGTTGTTTTACATGTTGTTTTGCATGTTGTTTTATGTGTTGATTTACGTGTTGCTTTACGTGTTGTTTTGCGTGTTGTTTTGCGTGTTGGTTTGCGTGTTGTTTTGTATGTAGTTCTATTATTATGTCCTTTTGTTTTACTTTACGTCGTTGTGATTTGCATGATGTTTTGAATTACATGTTATTTTAAATTCAGGAATTGCGTAGTTGGTTTTGCAGTTCGTACAGACGTATCATGTTACAACGCGACAATGAAAAAATATAGGAAATATGAGAATGCTTTCAGAAGGTCTAAATATTATGCTTTGCACGCATTTATTGGTCACGTGGTATTTATTCCGGGTATTCAGTAGATGCAGATATCGGAAATGATGAATAACTTACGTGTTTATATCACCTAACAATCCATGCATAACATAATTATGTTCATGTCAATACCTTATTATACACTGATATTGAAATTCAGCCACAATCGATTCGCCTACGAGGATTTTAAACAAATAAGTATTGGTCTTGCACGAACTTGGAAAAACGCGTTCTTCACATCGTTTGACAAATATTTCTCTGGATGCTTTGCTATGGGTAGAATTTGAATAATGTCTAAATATGTCACTGCATAATTAATCATACGTTTACCGGCATGTTATCAATAATGTATGTTTATATTGAAAGCGATGATGTTTCACAATCACGGTTGGTTAGACAGCCGCCTGGATATTTTAAAATCCACCAATATGTTTTTCTTTGTTTTTTCAGTAATTTACATGTAGTATTAAAGAATTTTAAATCAGCACTGAATCAACTTCTCCTGGATTTACATCCATCATGAGTATCATTTCCTGCCTTGTCTGCATTTTCTGCATATCTGCTGTTTAGTACGCCGCATATGTTACGAGGCCAGTTTCTCTAACCGTACCCAATCTAGTGGATCCAACAGAAATCTATGATCAGAGATGTGATGCTGAAGATATATAATGACTACATCACAATTTCGTTTGATAATCAAACTGAATAACAGTGTCATAATGTCTGCATAACAATAATAACGTTCACAGAAAAGAATATTCAATAATAGTCACTAAGTTAAGTTTTCAGATACACAAAGTCTGAAAGTTTACACAAAGTAAAATAGTCACTAAGGCAAATGTCGCTTAGACAATTCCTAATGGCATGTGAAAATAACTAATATTATCTTTTTAATCATGTCTTTCGAAGTTTTGCCATTAAATTCCGATGCCTATTTTCCAATTATAATGTAGAGCTAATCAAGTTGAATATAAAGGCCGTACTAAAATTGATTGCTAGAATATTATCAACGCCTCAAAATGGGAACGGAGGATTTCCCCCCATTGTGTTCTGTAAATAACCTTTAGACACCAACCACATCAATAACAAGACCTGTTTTCAGGGGTTCCAAATGGTGGACTTATTATTGAAGTTGTACTGTATGTGCATGTTTAAAGGCCGTACTAAAATTGATTGCTAGAATATTATCAACGCTTCAAAATGGGAACGGAGGAGTGTACCCCATTTCGTTCTGTAAATAACCTTTAGACACAAACTAGATTGTGTAAAACGTTCCAGTACAGAACCAACATTACCCATCAAAAGCGTCCTTTCAAAAAAAACCTAAACACGCACATGTTTAAAAGCTGGAAACCCTTGTTTTATCACTGAATCGCAGTTAATTGTAAATTTTACTAAATATTGGATGACATTGCAGCTGTGTAGTTCCGTTCGCTGCTTATTAACCGGAATGTGATATTACATGTAGTTGTATAACCAAAATGTCAACAAACTGTCCCCAGAGCTCAACGTTATATACACAGAACGATGAATTGATAGCATTTTAGCAGTTTTACTGAAAGGAACGGGAAACTCCCAATTAATACATTTAAATTACACGAACAATAGTAATTTGAAATTGACCGGATAATAATATAATGCTATAGTATGCCAATATCGATAGATTCGGAATAAAATGAGACAAACGATGGGTTGACTGTAAGCATATAAAATATTCATAATTATAACGATGCCTATTCATGCGTAGAGATGAAAAATGAACCAAAGTACGGGTACACAAAATGAACACAGCGTATGTAAATGGAAGCTGCTGGCAGTTTATGCTTATGGAATATTTTAGCATTCATTTCATAAAGTACCTGTACAACTGTTGAATAATTTATTGTGTTCGCCGGGCTTTTAGGTTTGAATTTTGAATTCTGCGATCAGTTAGCAGCAAACTGTGTTTAGATACGGACGCTGTTAGCGCCTTGATCAGATTAGAGTCACGTGAATAACGCAGAAATGGAAAAAACAATACTAGTAAGTGGATATGCTTCTTATTAGATATATATATAATATTATTTATATTAGATAATATGTGTGTGTATTTATATATATACACATAATGTATAATTTAAAAAAAACACGATCATCCTTATTGCAAGTTGGTTTACAAGTTTTCTCGAGATATTAAGAAGTATGGCGACAAAGCCCGATCGCGGATCATCGAGAGACGTCAGATGTATTTAAGGCCATGCCGTTTTATATTTTTGTTAAGCGTCCGCGTTTGTCTAGGTTTTGAGCTCTTTGAACCAAAAAAAACACAACATTTTCGTTAGTTAAAGTTGTATTTGAGTACGTTTATGTCAATATTTTGTTAACTTGCATGTGTGAAAATTGAGAGTGAAAACTAGTTCTTTTTTTCTGTTAGACTTCTAATGGTTTATAAAGAAACAAGTTGTTAGTTATATTTTTATCATGTTTACCTCATTAAAACATATGAAATGATACATAACCTATTATACGACTATGCGTTTTTTCGAAATGACTTTGTGTGTTTTTTTTCCAAATAAGTAGTTAGAATTCGGAAACCAAGGTTGACGCTTAACAAAAATAAACAAGACATATCTTGAAAAAGATGGTCGGCGCTATTTGGAGGTTAAGATATGTTGAGCAACATAAAAAAATGCAGATATGATTAGATTGCTGGTCACTCTAGATCCGAAATGGATTTCGGTAAATTCACCGAAATTCAGTGGATTTTGGTAAGGTAACGTACCCTTTATCGATATGTTAAGCAATCCGCGTCAAGGTTACAAACGTTGTTTAGTTGATTAGAAATTGCATTGGTGGTTAACGTTCCTGTTATTTTCGGAATCCGATGGTGGGGACTTGAATTTGAATGAGGGAAATACAAACCGCATTCAATGGTCAAAATTGAGTTACCAACGTCACGTCATTTAAATATAATAATTTCAGACATAGACTTTCATTGACGTTTTTTAACAAAGCACGATATAGACTTAACAGTTGTTACAGATATATTGAAACAGAGAATTTGGCCTTTCTAACGTTATTTAATCAGACAAGAACGAATGCTGGCAAATGTTAGCGAACGATCGCTTATTTTCACGTACTGCAAATTGACCGATCTCGATGATGATACACCCGATAAAAATATAACACATCTGCATTTTGCTATGTTTGAATAGAACATATTATTTTCTAAATATATTTTATAAAACAAGGAATACCTTTCAAAAAGAGGGTCGGCGCAATCTGAATCAAGCATATTTGTTGGAATGTGTATGCTAAGATTTGTTGTACAGCATAAATGAAGACAAAAACAAACCAAGACAAAACAATATCAAAGTTCATGTTTGTTAATTTGTTTTATCTATCTGATTCAAAAACATGCCCTATGAAAATTACCTATTGAATATTTATTAAAAGTAAAATGTACTGGATGACATGTTGATTATGAAAGTTGAATATTGTTGATTTTTTTTTATTAATATTGATATATGTATTGTGACCGCGTTATATGGAGAATTATGTAAAGTTCCGTTAATTGTCATAAGAAAAATAAAAATGATTAAGTACTTGGTAAAGATATTAAAATCACCAGAATGCAGTTTATTACGGTCGACGTATACATGCTGAAACAAGATGCAGACAATTCAATAACAAACAGTGGAAGACATTGGGCTTTTCAAATAAAATCACTCCTTCAGGAACATGGCTTGAACGATATTTGATTAAATCAATCTCCGCATAACATCCACCTGTCTCTCATTAAACAAAGAATATATGATATGCACTTCCAACAGTGGTATGCTAATAATACCAATTCAAAAAAACTTTCGAAATATAGTATATTTAAACATGAAATTTGTTTTGAGAAATATTTGGATAATATACAATCATCGAAATATCGAGTAGCATTGTCGAAATTCAGAGTTTCGTTCCAAGATCTTGCGATAGAAACCGGTCGATACGACAATATACCTCAAATTGAACCAAAATGCATTTATTGTACAATGAATACCATCGAAACAGAATACCATTACCTCTTAGTTTTTCCTTTTTACAGAGACTTAAGACAAAAATATTTCTGCCGATATTTTTGCCATTGGCCAACTCTTACAAAATATTATAATATCATGTCTTCAAAATCAAAACGCATCCAAATGCACTTGGCAAAATACATCTACTTCGCTATGTCAAAACGAAGTTCTACAAATCTGTGAAAACTGCACTTTTACTATTTATGTTAAATATTTGTCTGACTTTTTGTAACTACCATCATATTTCATTTTTAAATCTTCACTGTGCTCTGATGACTATTTCTCTCTCACCGACTATATATGTGGCAAAAAACTTGTATTGTATTGTATATATCTAAAATAGAAGTCAAGACATGTATTTTACAGCGGTTCCCTTTATCCGCCTATCAAACAACCATTCCAAATAGTACTTATGAGTAATGTGATTCTGCAATGTTGACACAGCGGACTATACCAAACAAATCGTCCTAATAGAACCCCTTTTACTATGATAGCACTCACAGTACTTTGATTCAACACATACTTGGTGAAGGATCAAATCGCGAATATCGCATTCGGCCAATTTCGGCAATGTCCGGGTTAGTCTTCGTGCGATTCCGGATACAACATTTCCTTTTAAAACATTTAGTGTACGTGTAACATTTCATTAATTTAAACAGGTTTTTAAAATTTGCATATATTAAAGGGAGGTTATGCAACATACTGGTACAGTTTGGGCGTTTAGAATCATTGGAATACTTCCGTCCTTATAGTGGAAAAAACTTTTTTGTATTAACATTTTATTCTGATAACAGTATGACACTAAATGGAATACAAATACAAATCATGATACGCTTCCTGTCTAGTTTCGATTTGTTTATCAAACGTACTTAATAGAAACCACATAAAAATATTTTAGAATTTCATGAATCTATACAAAGTTTAAAAAATAACGACCGTGTTGTTGCGTATTTGTAGTACCCTGAATTCAATATGTTCTTATACTGCATTATCAGAATGTGTGACCTTCAACTACCAACGATGTTAATAATTAGGCTGTGGTTAGGGGCACGTATCCTCTAATACCGGAGTCTAGGGATAAGGGAGACCCGTACTAGTAGACATCATATACTAGACGCGCTACGGGTACGGGACTTTGACTAATGAACACATGTTTAAAGAAACAACTATCAGTATTAAAATCTTTCAAACTGTTTCTATTATGCCTTCCGCGTATAAAACGGTGGAACGACCATTTTGGTTGATACCTAAAACCATGGGTCGCGGAATATCGTTTCAACACAAACAAGAGCATATGTTTAATGTAATATTATGCTCACTTTTTGTTCATTTGTTTACCTAAGCAAACATTAAAAATATATTTCCAATAGTCAAAACATCAATAAACATGCATTAACAAAGAATGAACCGAACCCATAATGTATTGATCCGTATTTGTAAGAGAACGATGTGTGTACATCATAAATTAAAAAAGAAATATCTTTAAAAAAGGTGGTCGGCGCTACTTGCAGTTTGCAAATTTGTTGCAATCTGAAGGTTAAACGTTGTTGTAAAACATTTAAATGCCTAAATGTCATTCAATTGAGCTATACTACATAAACTTTAAGAAAATCCGTGACTTTGGTGGGAAAATCCGGGATCGTAACTACTCGGCGGTATTCGGCAGAGCCGATAATGCCGAGGTGTTCCGAATGAGACTGCATAATAAATTACTCCGTAGTGTGATTAGTCTAAGACACAGAATAGTCTGTTTCAATATTGTTCATCATTACTTATTGCATAGGTCGTGAACTCACACATCAATGTTAATAAACTTGTTACATAGCGATTTATCTGATAAAAAGAATATAAATGTTCGCGACTGGTACATAAAACCAAGAGTCTTCTTAATTCCAACACCTGACAATTCCCCGTGATAATGAATAACAACACTACTTACTGGATAAATCTTGAAATAAACTATACAAAATGTTAATCAATCTGCTTCACGGTTACACATATTTTTTAATTGAAGAGAAATTGCCTTGGTGGTTAACGTAAGATTTGATTGGTTTACAAAACACTGAATATGCAATCAGCAAATCCATGTTAGTACGACTGCGCTTAAAAAAATAAGGCTATTTTACAAGGTTTGTTTGTTAGTAATATGGTAAAAAAATATTTTTTCAATCGATTATACATTGCAATGGTTCTTATTAGAGATGTTTTAGACAACGTAACAACAAGACTGGATGAAGCCAATTCAAACATTTTATGTTCAGATCGTTAAAGTGAAAAATGTGGAACATAGAAAGCAACAAATCAGAAATATTCTCGATAGAGTGAGACAAGAGAAGATTATCCGCATGACCGTCCTGCTCATTATGTTCCATTGCCTAATGAATATACTGATAGCATTCGGATAATTGCTGTCGTCTCCCGGATACTTCCTGGTACATACATGTCATATTAGTTTCAACGTTTGTTGGTGACCACTTATGGGATATCGCTCACAAGGGAATCAAATTGAAAGTCCATGTTTGATATGGATTTCCTTGACAGGATAATATATCGTCACATTATTTCCAGAACCACGTATTTTGTTTTTCGTCTTTTTGGGAAAATCAACTTTAAAGTTTTAAACTCTTGAGATGATTGTTACATACTGGCTTATGGAATTGCATTTTATTTAAGTTATGTGCATGCCAAAAATATAGGTAGAAGTGATAGAAAGAGACCCCTTTTTCGACAAATACAGGGTAAAACATTTCTAGTGATGTTGTATCTTTTTAGTCACGTTGAATTGAAATGTATTATACTGTAGAGGCTATGCTCGGTCCAAATATACAATTCAGTACAATGAATACACTCACCAACGATAGACGCTGCACACAGGTCTGTATAAACTTGTAGATGAACTCGGGTGCTTAGGCGATGTGTTCACTTCGTGTTCTCTGTGACGACTGCACTGTAGCCCGGATCTGGGGAGCCGTCAAGCGTAGCTAATCCCAGACTGGTTATGTAGCGGAAGTGGCGCAATGAGCGGAAAGAGGCCCAAATCACCATAATACATATATTGTTTGAAATAAAATGGTGGACCCGATGTATTCGATGGAATGAGGTCCGACTGTTTTACTTCAAAGAGTTGTATCAAACTTTAATTCCCGTATTTGTCCCTTTAGCTACTGAAGATTTCCTTCACATCGACGTGTTTGTCTAAAAGACACGCGGGGCACTTCCATGGTTTTAAAGTGCTAATGGAAATACAATGTTCTAAGGTTGAGTTCGCGAATTAAAGGAAAATGGATGACCCGTGTGTATGTAAGTCTCCGACAGGTGTCGTGGTAACCCGTGCAATAAGTAAGTTTGGGCGGTTAAAGTCACGGGATATTCATTCAGCTTTGGGGTTTCAATCGCAAATTTTACCATTTTTCAAGTTTAAAAGATCAATGTTTAAGGGAAAAATGTGATCAATAATATTATATTCTGTATTGTTAATGTCACAAGAAGATCTGAATAAAGTATGATCCTTATAATATACGCATATATATTCCATCATGCATTGATTCAGCCGGTTGTTCCCAGATGCTATTAAGTTGTATTTATACGCATGGGTTGTTTTGTATTTACGTTTATAGGAAAGTGATAGCTACTGTTTCTATGCGTATTTATAATATAATTTCAGTCTTGCATTATGTACTGTTATATTGTGTACGTTCATGTCAGATTGAATGACCGATGCTTAATTGTGTCGTATTTGATCATTACACGTCGTAATCTATCAATTATAGCAGTGGTCACTTTGGATTTATCAAATTTTATATCCGACTGTGACTGACTTGAATTGGAATGTATCAGGCAAACCCATGATACCTCGAGAAATATAAACTTTTAAGAGTAAAGAAAAATATTTTTAACATACCGACACCTCTGTGTTTCGTAGATTTTGGCCAAGCATGTAAAACATTGCATATACACGAACTCTAGCACATGCCATGCACGAGAGTCTACTTTTCCAAGTGTGACGGTAATTTTTATTGATGTTCTAATGTAAACATTGTTATCATGAACACTCTCAAACATCACACTAACTACAAATAAAACATGAAGTAATCGATACATCATTGATTTTACCTCCTTTCAGGATCGCAAATATTTCATTTTAAAAATTAAACATTACAGCAGTTTCAACAGACAAGCCTCTACATACAGGGCTCCGATATGAAGCCGATATATCGCAAGGTTTTCTCTCCCGTGATATCTCGTATGTTGTTGTAGTCATGCGATGTTCCCAAACAAATATCCAGTTTAGTTTAGTTTTAAAATGGGGTTATGGCATATGTAAAAACTAAGTTTAATTTAAGATAAATTGAAGTCAGACGTAAAAGTCATTATAATGCGAAATTGGCAAGTAAATGCCTTCACACAGACATACTCTGAAACATCGCATTGTAACTGGGTGGTCTGAGTGAACTAAGCCTCACATAAGTCATTTTGATAAGATTGGCTTTGAAGTATTTTAAATTTCGTATTAAAGTCGATAATGTCTAGACAACATATGAATTATTCATGCTGTTATTTGGTGATATAGTCATAACTTGTTATTTAGTTCCAAATGATATTTATTTGCAGTTTTTGAAAAAGAAATGATTTTGTGTATTTTGGCATGCGTACTTCACCTCAAACTTGAAATAATGTTCGTGCTAATCTCTGCAGAAGTTTTAGAAAGCTGGAAACTAAACCAAAATAAAAATCCCCTTTTGAACAGTAACAAGGAGTATATAACTCAATCTTCATGAAAATGTGGGTTATTTCACTTTGGCATCAGACTACCCAACTATTCTTAAAAGTTTCATGGAACTGCAAAACACGAGTCCAATTAAGATATTTCCTGCGCTAACGCAAACTCGGCGCGTAGGTCAGGAGAGAAAAAACCGGTACCGGATGCTTGTAGTTGTAGTTTTGCGAAACAAATGACAACGCAGTATTGTTGAGTAAAACTGTATGAAAACAATTTCCAGTGATTTTCTCATATTTATAACAGCTACTAACGATATTTAGTCAAATAAATTTATGTACCTTTAAATCCTGTCATTGTTTTCCTGATATTCGCGTGCGCCAGTATCAGAACTTCCCCGGAGGTAGACAGTAGCGAGCCTTGAATACGGTACATATACAGTAAACACTCACTTAAAGACCACCTCAATAATATGACCACAATCAAATTATCAGTCCATTATCAGTGTTTTGCTCCTTTTCAACCTCAATATTAGGACCACCTCAAGTTAGAAGACCAGTGTTCAAGGGTCCGAAGAGTGATCTTATTATTGAGATTTACTGTACATCTGTTAGTCACTAAGTTTTCTTTTGAAGAGGTCATACCATATATTACTGTTTGATGACTGGAGGTTTCAGGATTGTTGTTGTTAGTGTGTCGTAAATTTCAAAGTGGATTAATATTTTCAGAAAAGTTGAATGACGAAATAATTTATACGATGGCGTTTGCATTGTTGTATTCATTCACTGTTTATATCAATAATTAATAGAGGATCTAACATGAGTGCTCATGTTTTATTGAATTAATTGAACGAGTCGGTCAAAATGATATGATGCCAGGCTTTGCCGAGCATTATATCATTTTCACCGACGAGTTTAAATTCAATAAATATTAACAAGAATGCTAGATTCTATTTATCACATAACTTGTAAACGGGCTTAAACTAAAAAATCACATAGACTCGTTTCTGTAGCGTCCCCTGCATTGACTTTAGTGATTCGGTCGAGAAAAAATAGTTCCAAAGATTTTCAACAATTAAAACGACGATTAATACCGATAATTAAACCGGATTCAATGTTGACCTATACTGAAACTTAATACGAAACAAACAATAAACTACATGATCAATAATTTACAACAGTTTTAAGGAAAACATTGAAGAAGTTCAAAATTGAGCGCACACGCGCTGCTGTGACGACATAACGCCGTGACGTTACTGAGTCAATTCTAGAGTACAATAATCGGAGTTACTTGACTGAACGTAGATAAACAGATCTGTAACGTTGACATTGTTGGATATGTGTCACTGTGAGTCGCTGTCAATCATTCGTACACGTTTTCTCTGAAGATGGATTGGCAACAGCGTGTGGTCTATTCTACTAGATGTTCACATAAAAAGTTTCACTATGGTCCAGATGATGGACAGCGAACCAAGTGCTGATACCTCGACAAGCTGAAATGTGCACTCGCATCGGTTTTGAAGTACGCATTCAGCTCGCAATGGTTAGAATTCGATTAAACTTTCGTTTATGAAGCTGTTTGAAATTTAGACGATCGCAAACTGCTACATATTTGTCGTAGACCGATACGCGAAAGTCGGCCATGTTTGTTTGGATTTCTGACAGCGCGTATTAATATATGATGCGGCCCTAATTTGCATAAATAATCCACTAGTGGATTACGAGAAATAATGCATAGGTTACAATCCCTCCCGCGCCGTAAGTTATGTGATTATAATAATAATGGTCGAGCGACCAATCAGAAAGTGTGTTAGTTTCGTTTCAATTAATAAGACATATGTACGCAGGGATGAGTCGTCTTACTTCTTGTAAAACCAACTCTTTGATTTTTATCTCGCTGTATACTTAAGAGTAGGACTATTCTTACAACACTAATTAAGTTTGATATAGCAGTTCGTATTTAGGGTCAAGTTCATTGGAATGACACTACTTAAAGTAGCTGATAGACAATTGTGAAGTATATACAATTTCGAACGTATACTACGAATTGTCTATGATAGATCAATACATGCTTACTGTATTGTCACTTAAAACACGATATACACTTAACAAAACTTATGAGTGTGCACTTTTTTATTATCGAATAACATTTCTACACGAAAGTTTGTATATTGGCTATTGGCTACATGTAACGAATTTATCGATTTAAAAAACACGGTGCGTAGTGTTTGTGTAATACTATGTATATTACATTTTTGTAATGTATTAAAATGGTCAAAGACATTTGCTTATATGAGCCGGTAAACTAATAAATTTAACAAAATTGTCAGAATAATGTAGGAGCAAAAAAGAAACTTTATTATTTAAATATTCGAAACAACGAAGAAACGCCATCTACACATTCACCATTAAATTTATTTGGTATCATATTTTGATATACAGTAAACAATTGCGTGACTTGAGAGAATACATTTATAACACAATAATAATTATGCAGGTTTCGCATGCTAAATACAGTAAATTAGTAGTGATGGATTTTTTCCGGCCGCTCGATATGAAAGGAGACCAGGCGCGTCAAAGAAACACAAATTATACTCGGTAGGAGTGTAATTAACACTGTGATACAGACCAAACATTTGAAACAGACTTAATACCATTGAACTAGAACTTTAAACAATTAAATTAATAGTCACATAGAACATACGCCTCGCCCGGGAATCGAACTCACAACCCTACGATCCGTAGCTCTTACCTACTGATCCACCATTGGATCTGAGCTAAGCGGGCGGGCGTAAAGCACCGAGTTACGTGGCCAATTTAGAACACACATACACCAAACTAGGATGGCTGTGCACTCACTGCGGAGTCACGCGATAGAGACCGATCGCACATCGGGTAGCCGAGAAACGGCCGGCAACCACCACGTGACACCGCTGCGTAAGGGTAAGCACAAAGGGTTGGCAACACAAACAACCAAACCAACTAGATTTCGCCTAACACTAGGGCAAAACCTAAACAACCCAAGCCACCTGGCCACGAACTGTAGATTTGAAAACCATACCGCCGAAATACGGTGCTTGTGACGGGACACGGACTTTAGCCGAGCTTTAATTTGACGCGCCTGATCCCCCTTTGGTATGAACAATAGAATTTTACCGCCACAATAAATTTTAATTTATCCCCCAAAATTCTAAGTGCGACCTTTATCTACTACATGTTCTTATTTTCTCAAAAACTTAGCGACAGTATCCCGAATATAATCAAGATAGAATTCTAAGCCGACCATGTAAAGGTTTAGACAGGCCACAGGTAGTGTCTATCAAACGGCGAATGAACGGTCGACCCATAGGTATCGCCCTGCAGCAAAAATTCAAACTGCCAACTAGTGATTGGATTTTCTTTAATGTCGACTTATGGTGTTCTAACAACTCATTAATCTTTTGAATAACTTCGCTAATTTTTTGTTTTGGAATTCGAACTACCATTTCTTTAGAATCGAGCTCTAACCCCAGGAAGACTAAGATTTCCGACGGGCCCTCCGTTTTTTCTTCCGCCAGTGGCACGCCTAACTCGGACATTACATCTCTGAATGTTTGGAGAGCCCGTGTACATAATGTGGGTGTTTTGTCTCCCCCCAAAAAGTCATCTAAATAATGTATCAAATTGTCCCGTTTCAATTTAGATTTAACACAGTATTCTAAAAATCTTGCAAATCGTTCGAATGTTATGCAACTGACAGACGCACCGAATGGTAGAGCTTTATCAAAGTAAAAATAATTGTCGAAACAAAAGCCTAACAATTCAAAGTCTGCAGGATTAATTGGAATTAACCTGTATGCACTCTTTATGTCAGCCTTAAATAATTTGTAATTTTGTCCTAATTGTTGAACCAATTTTACGGCCTCATCAAAGCTTGTGTATTGAACCGAGCAGACAGTTGGATCAATGTAATCGTTCACTGACGCCCCGGAGGGATAAGATAAGTGGTGTATCATTCTATATTCCCCCGGTGTTTTCTTAGGCACTAGCCCAATGGGAGAAACCATTAACCTTGATAATGGCCTTTCAATAAACGAGCCGGCTACTCGGACCGCGATAATTTCTTTTTGAATTTAACCTCTTATTATATCCGGATTAAGGGACGATGACCGTAAGTTATTTGCATCCCTTGGTGCACGTGGACCTAAATATTGAACGGGAAAACCGTGTATGAAACCATTTAATAAAAAATCTGCCTCAGCCTTATCATAGGATTGTAAATATTTTTGCAAAGCGGAAACATTAATAGGTGACTTAGCTAATCCGTGAATATCTAAATTACAAGGGCCAATGTGCTCCGCCGAGTGTAAACTACTTTCTCTTTTGGCCCCTGTTTGCTCCCCTTCGTTGAAAGGGTCTGCCTCGAAATGATTTAACACAGTATTCAATTTTGGGCACGACCAGATTGGACAGCTTGAACTCCCTCCCCTTTTGAGTTTGAACAGGTAATCACTGGGTGGGTGCCTGCACATGTGGAGCAAACATGACGGAATTTACAGTTATCCCACGTGCAATTACCGTTATTATACCCATGACAAGTGTACTGTTGCGCGTTTGGAGAAGAGATAGCTTTATCGTGGGACTGCTGACTCTGAATTTGCATGCAGCGCCACCATAACTCGTTATTGATACGTGCCCAAGATGAATAATAAACAGCCTGGCGCAGACATAATTGTTCGTCATATGTTCTCCATGCAAAAGGGGCTGCATGCCTGAAAGCACATTCCCTGATATTAAACATATAATGTAGCATTTCATAGACTTTGTCGGCATGGGTCGATAAATAAATACACATATAAATTATGAATGCGTCTGTCCATTTCTGAATGGTTAAAACCTTGTCCTTGCATTCTTTAGGGGTCGTCACGATTTGACCTTCCGCATTCAAGCAAAAAACTGTGCCTGAACAAAACTGTGACAACTCCACGGCACCCTTAAGCAACAATGCTAAATTAACATATTCACCTCTACAAATTTGTTGTTTCAGAGAAGCGGGGACATGTGCCGCTAAATCATCGTCCGCCATGCGGACCATGTTGTCACGTGGGTTGCCAACGGTTCGATTCCCAACATTTTGAAAAAACGGCAAACAATGCGAGTTGGCCTCGCCACACCCTGTAAGATTTTGTAAGCCGGGATTCGTACTAGGGTTTCTAGGCAACATATCATGACCATGCAAAATTCCTTCAAAATCAACAATATTCGACTCACCGGCGTTCTGCAGCAGACGTTCGTCTATGCCCTCATCCAGTGCATCAACAGCTCTTTTCTGACCTCTACCTGCCCTTTGAATCGGGTCGTCTTGTCGTACAGCTTCCAGTGGGTCCTCGGGTAGCCGAGGTTCCCTACGGTTGACTTCAGGTTGGGCCCTGGGTTGCTGAAGTTCCCGACGGTTGTTCCCTTGCGGTGGGTTATCCCTTGGTACTACTTCTGGTCGGGCCCCAGGTAGCCGGGGTGCCCGGATGTTATTCCGTGGACGAAGCTGTCTCTGCGGGTGGTCCACTGGTGGTGGAACGTCTCGTCGAGCCCCAGGTAGCCGGGGTTCCCGGTGGTTTCCTGCCTGTCGGGCTTGTCCGCGCCCTGCCGGTTCTCTTCTTCTACGACCACGTGGCATTCCTTTAGTATCCACCTAATTCAATCCACATAAAACCGTTTGTGTAAATATTTAAACTAACAAGTTTAACTGCCTGTCCAAGTGAAAGTGTTAACTGAGCAAGTAGCACGGGATTTTCGTATTTATACGGGTATACCGTGTATACGTAGCAAGACCTGGTACCCGTTTTTACTTGTTTAACACAACCGCAACCGCCCGAAAAGTGGGAAGCAAAGGGTGCTTAGTAACGGAAATGACGCCGTTGTTTCTCGAAAATAAAACAAATTATTTTCAGTTGGAAAATAATTCTAGAAAATATTTTAAAGTCCAAGTCTGAATTTCATCAATTTGTACATTCGCGACTGTCACTCAGCGTGTACGGAATGTCGTAAAAGGATTTTGAATGTTACACATTTAGAATGAGTTCCTGTACTGTACAACTGAAATGCATTTTCACTGTAAATATCAAACTAAATTCAATACGAATTACAAAGTAGTGCACTCTTCCAACAGAGATGTTAGGATGGTCCTGAATACTATTAGTGTTTCATCATTAGTGACCTTATGTTTCGTTTTCAGTTATATGTCGTAAAACAACGCTGACAAGCCTCCTAACTTGTCAACTTCAAGTCCATAGATGTAAGACGTTCGCTTTTGAAAATAAACATTTATGTGGAAAAACCGTTTAAAAGTTTTAATTTCGCCAAAAAATGAAAACCATGCGTCGTCTGTGATTACTGAATGCGCGAATGTAACCCTCAGTCAATACACGCGTCTTGTACTTAACTTTCTCGTTTTATATAAAGAACAGAACAGAACAGAAGAGAACATAAGTTTATTTGAAAGACGTGTACATTTTACATAGTCATGTTCATCACAAAATATACAATACAATAAATCACGTGACATAGTATTAACAATTTGAGTTGGAGAAGGAAGAAAAATACAAAATATAAATAAATATATAAAAAAAAATGTAATAGTTGTTACTCATGTATTATTCACATAGATTGTGGAAAGATAAACAAAACAACAGGAATCATAAAAGAACGAGGACAAGCTTGTTCACTATTTTTACAGATAGTGTAAGGTGTTTCACTTTGAAATCGAATATTTGGTGTATTTAGTCTAGTTTAATAAATTGGTCTGCTGAGTTCATCAATTTTAAAAGAACAAGACAGACATATGTATAGTACATTAATCATAGAAAACAGTATCATATGTATTTGTCATTATTATCTTAACAGTATATATATATATATCCACATGTTCATGGTTATACAGATAAACAATAAGTGCACTTAAACAGTAAATGCACTTGCCGTGGTGAGGTCGAGACAAAAAACAGCTATTAAACATTAATTAATAGTACATAATTCCTCTTTGCTAGTGAATGCTTAATGTATTTAGCAAAGTTTATTAAAATCGATTTGTCGGATGAGTTAACAAGTTCTATAAACTTAAACATAGACGGTAATCTTGTAAAGTATGATGTTAAAAACTTGTTTCGAATCTCTCTATAACATGGGCATATACAAACAAAACGAAACTCGTCCTCCATGTCTCTAGTGTAACAATATAAACATAATCGTTTTCTCTCGGAATTCTATTAGGACCATATCTACCAGTCTGAATTCTTAAAGAATGTGCTAATAGGCGAACTCTTGTCGCAAAATATTTCAAATCATTGGGTATCATATCGATGTATTTTTCGTATTCAAAGTTGACCTTAATTTCTTTATAAAGGTCTAAAGACGGAGAGGTTTGTATCTTAGCTTGCAATTCTTGTATAAAACAATCTACAACTCGCTGTTTAAATATATACAGAAGGGGGCTTAAATCCAATATGCTAACAAACCAATCGTTAAAACCATATGTACATAGCATAGTTTTCACATTAGACAACCAATTAATTTTATTATTATTACAGTCTAAAGGGAGGGAACAATACCCTGTGCATTCCACTAAGTAGGATTATAAAAGAGGTAGCACAGTATCGCTATATCTCTTCCAGTTAGTATGATAAATCGAGATGCAGACAAACATTGACCTAATATCATATCACAACTCTGTTCACAAACTAATTGAAAATATGAACATTGATCTATGATCAAACTTTCACTTATCTAAAGATTCGTTTTCAATATTGAATCAATTTCAAAATACTAAATTAATAAATCTAATTTGTATACATGCAATTTATCGTTCTTGTCTTAATTTGAAAATTAAAATGGAAAAATGTCAGATCACCCATTAGAATAAAAGCGATAATATATACAGTAAAACCTCACTACTAAGCCACCTCAATATTAAGACCACCACTAAATTAGGAACACAATTTCCTTATTTTGCTCTGTATTCAACCTCAATATTAAGCCCACCTCAATAATAATACCAGTTTTCAATGGTCTCAAGAGTGGCCGCATTATTGAAGTTTTACTATACATTCATATCTGTTTCGTATCTTAAATCTGTCTTTTTATAGTATCAAAAGTTTGTGATTTTCTTTCTTACATTTTCAGAGTACCATTTCAGCCATTGTGTTGGTTTGTTTACAAATACTAGTCCAGATTCAAGCTTCATACGGTTAGTATTATTGTCCTACATCTAGACGGTCGTACCCCAAATAAGGATTATGATCTCCGTGACAATTTAATTGAATATGTTACATTTGAAAGTTAATTGTTCCCCTTTGCTGTCTTATACAGACAATTGACCGTCTTACATAACGAAATGTTGCTGAAAAACAGTTTCAAACTTCAAGGACAACAATAGCCTAATATTTTGAATTCAGAATATTGTAGCCGCAAAATACCGTATGCCGATCTGAGACTGTTACACAGTAGTGACGTTTTCAAGTGTCTAGAATCCATCCATAATAACCTTTATCCCAACTGTGATCGCGAAATATGTAATATATTTGACCCTACAGTGGGTCCAAGTACACAAAGTAGACCTACGCGACGTGAAAATTAGCCATTTTTATACATTCCCTGATGTCGTATGTATACCCACATGTATGGTCATAGTAGGCATTACTATCACTACTATTATTAATATAAGATCATGGAATAATTCAGTACCTTTTAAAAGTACAGATGACTCATTACGCATTTGGTGCAAATAATAAAACAACATGGTCAATTGTAATGCGGTGCGTTGCCTTTATGTAATAATACTAATTAATTACTTTTTATTTCAATTTGATATCATCATAACTTCCCTTTTTCATCATTTATATGGGCAACATAGTAAAACTACACTAAGTGTTGTAGTGGAACACTTGACGAGGCGTGATGGAGAGGAGGTAAAACGCCGGATTACTGGTTCGGAGGTTAAGAGCTCGAACCATTTCACAACTGCACTATCGATTATTTAGGCACAAGAACAGGTATGAAACAGCGGAAGCAGTCGTCTAGTGAGATCAATATTAGTTGTAACGACTTGTTTCAAAATCGATGTAAAATAAATAGGTTTAAATGTATTTATTCTGACAGAAGATAGAACTACTTACATTGTGGCACTCCTAGGGCAAAGAATACAGAATGAAACGTTTAATGACGATATACAGTACGACTTAGTTCTTACCGGTGGAGGTGAAGGGCAGGCTGAAGTCAACATATCAGGTAAAGCTAAAATGGTAGTCGATTGATCTACATTGCTTTTGGACATTTTGTAGTAGTTTTGTTTTCAGTTCTGGGTTCGAGCCCCTAATTTTTTACGCGCGTACCGGTTAGTAACCATTGACACATTCATGCATTGCGATTAATATAAGTTTTAAGAGCCAGGCTCACAATCGATGTAAAATAAATCAGGCTTACCTTTAGTTTTTCATTGAACCAAGTAGTGCTATTTTATTAACCGAGAACGCATTACCCCAGAGAAAATGCTTAAAAGTTACATTGTCACTGAAATGTAATGATTTTTATAGAACATGGACGCATACTAAAATTTTTATAGAACATGTACGCATACTAAGATTTTCATAGAACATGTACGCATACTAAGATTTTCATAGAACATGTACGCATACTAAGATTTTCATAGAACATGTACGCATACTAAGATTTTCATAGAACATGAACGCATATTAAGATTTTCATTGAAAATGTTAGAATACTTAGATTTTCATAGATCATGTACGCATACTTAGATTTTATAGAACATGTACGCATACTTAGATTTTATAGAACATGCACGCATACTAAGATTTTCGAAACCCATTTCGGCTGCTTTTATTCAGTAAAACTTCCCGTTTGGAATGCTTAAACATCACTTAAACAGTAACCACTCATCCCATGACAAAATGAAAAAGGAATAAAAATAGAATCGCCGGCTTCCGGTCAGCAACTAACGAAAGCGATGTCATACCTAAATGAACATAGATCGATCGGACACTGTATTTATGGTGTTAGCATATACCTGGCGCTCATTCATCTTCGACAGTATGTTCGGGCGTTTTCGTTATTTTACGGGACATTTTTTTGGAATAAAATTGTGTTAACTAAAATTACAATAGTTTGACAGTACGTTCGCTATGTATAAATTTACGTTGGTTACGCTCGGACGACGGAAATGAATCAACGGATAAATACAGAATATGTATGGGTGCCCGGTAAATACTCGTGCACTATGATACGTGTCTAATTATTACTCATTAAATTGTTAAGTTTTCTTTATCTGAAGAGTTACAGCATTTGCATGCTTCAAATATACAAAGAAAATATTAAGTTTTGATCTTTAATTTATCTAAGATGTGTACCTTCACATGATGCATACCATGGAATTAATTGTAATTTCTCATCCCTTTGTAAATGTTTCTAGGTGTCGAGGGTGTGATATATACCGGGTCTGTAGCTGCCAATACTGTTGTAATCTTGCCTTACAACGAATCAATGGCTTTAAACGGATCCGAATACAGTAACAAGACATTAATCATCGACGCTGAGATGCCCTTCAGTCTACAAGTGTTTGCAAGGGCGAATGATTACGTTGAAGGCTTTCTTGGAATTCCAATTCAAAGTATGAATAGAAGCGATTCACCGTTTAAAGCTTACGATTATTGGGTTTCGACATTTTGTGACACTGGCGGTTATTGCCAAATTGCGGTTGCTGCTTTAGAAGACGATACAGCCGTGTCTATAGAAGTTCCAAAGCACGTTGAAAATGTGGTTTTCTGTAAAGGGAAGACTTTCTTCAATACAACAACAACTACAATGGTCACACTGAAGCAATATGATTCCTTTCAAATTGAAACCACATCCGACCTGACCGGTACGCATATTTTCAGTTTCAAACCAATCTCCGTGTTCGCTGGTTCACGAAGTATAGTCGCTGAAAACGTTATAGCTCACACGATGGAACAGTTATTCCCCACATGGCTTTGGGGTACTGAGCATGTGGTAGCAACGCTCGGGGACAATGGGTATGGTGACATATTGAAGATCACAGGATCGCATTACAACGTTAAGGTGTCAATGTCTGGCTTCCATCCGTTTATCTTGAAATACCCCAACCAAACTGTATCAAGAAGACTTGACAAGGGTATGGTTAGCCACATACAGGCGTCAACACCTATTCAGGTAGGCTGTTGTTATTTGATAGTACTTGTCTACAAAAGGTGTAATATTTACGTACTGTAACAATATAAATTAAATGAACGAAGTAAGACAGTTGTGGATTTGAAAATTCACTTATTCATTGCTTTGTATTAACACTGCAATTTACCATTTTATTGTATATTTCGATTACTTGAAGTGTAGAACAATATGACTTGTTGTTTACGAATTTAATTGAAGATATCTCCAAATCAACTCAATTAAAGAGCTCTTCAATTGAAATAGAGCTTTCTCCAAATCAATAAGGGACCTCTCCAATTCAATTGGAGATATCTCCAAATCAATCAACTTTTACGTTTTTTTCTTCAAAATTAAGCCAAATTAATGCTCTCAACAGTTGAATTAAGAAAATCATTTATAGAATTGGATCTATCTACAAATCAATTGTTGTCCTCATTAATTGAATAAGAGCTCTCTTCGATTGATTTGAAGAGCTCTCTCACCCAATGAATTGTTGCTAGAAATAATTATATAATATTATCAACAAATGATTAAAGAACTCTTCAAAACCATTGAAGATATTTTCAATTCATTTTGAGATGTCTCTAATTATTTGAAAAGGCCTCACATTATTTGAAGAGATCTCTAATTATATGAAGAACTCCTGAAAAATACAATACTATGTACATTTCCCTCGGTCGTAAATTTAATATCTGATTTTACATGTTTTTACGCTAACGGATTTGTCTAGTTTTATCACAGTCACCTTAGAAGCGCCATTATATTAACTTATACTATTTTAGAAAAATGAGTTATTAACATTTCTGCATGAAGGGACATTTGAAGGTTACTACAAAAGAAAAATTATTGCAAAAACGACGTGTTTAAGGGAATTACAGCCTTTTTCATATGGTCACCAAGACTAGATGTACAAAAATGTCTGAGTTTCACAAATTTAATACAGCAAATATGATTTCCGATACAATAATATTTTATAAATAAATGTATATTATTGTTTCCCTTAAGAGAATGGGCCGTCTCAATGTTAACCGATAATTGTTTTGCATTTGGGCCAAAAAATCTAAGAGACTGCCGCATTAATGTTTCCGCTTTTGTACATGTACGCCCTCTGTGGTCCTCCTCAACAGTTTATCACAAATGATCGTTTTGGTTGAAGCTATTGCGTACCGTTTCCATTCTATTCTCTTACATGCCAGTCCTTGTTGTCCATTCCAAATGGAAACAAATGGTAGCTCCTTAATTAAGACCATCCTCGGTAGCCATAACATGTGTGATACCCTGGGCAAATTGGCTAGCAAAACTTTGTAGTGCATGAATATTCATAAGCATTCTCGACCAATGAAATGGACGATAACAAAAAACGAATGAATCTCCTTTCTGAAGAGATATTGCTGTCCTGCATAACACGATTTGAAAACCGCGATCTCAATGGATCGCAAAGAACCGCGATTTCACTTGTAACTCCTCGGCAATTTCCGTATATGCGTGTGTGTCAAGTGGCAGGATTACACCTCATTCATTATTAGTACGAGAGTTCTACAGTCAGTTTGCCCAGGGTATCATATATGTTATGGATAGCCTGGGTACCGAGGATGTATATTAAACATACTCTTCTGTGAACTTAATATCTCTGATCAGGTTAACATCCTTTAAATTAAATCTTAATAAATGTTCCATGCCTTGACGCCTGGCGGGTGAAAAATAAAGGGAGACAATATCTCAATATTTGCACCACCAAACCACAGATGTATAGAATTATCATGATATCTTTTTGTGTTTTCTTTCTTACGTTACCCTTTTTGTTTTAGTATGTCTGTAATATAAAAAATACTCATTTAAAAAAAACATTCTAAACAAATTTCATGTGATAGACTGTTTTTTCTTGTGTTTTGAATGTTCCACATAAATTGTGAGTCTGCCATAGCATATTGTAAATGGACAAAGGTTAAATACAGCCAATTTGCAATTAAACGAATGAAAACAACTTAAAACGATTTGTTTGTCTCATAATTACATGTATACAGTACAACAGTCAAATAGTTAATACGACGTGTGAATTAAATGTGTCGCCAATCATACCTTTAACAAGCACAAGGATTTCAACTGATCAATCAAAGGTGTTAAGTACTGTATTGTTCGACTTATCTATGGTACAAAATGAATAAAATGTTAGCGAGGGGCTGCAAATTATGTTCGAGTGTTCGACTTATCTGCGTTGGAGTGATCTACTGTTAGGTGAAATGAAAAAAGAAGGGATTTCGGCGGGAACTAAGAACCTTTCGAGGTATCTACCGTGTTCGAGCCAAAACTGTTCGTGGTTTCGAAGTTCTACTTAGTTCACGACGCCGTGCCTTTTTTTGTTTGGACGGGAGTTTTTTCTCATTATAATGAAATGAACGGCAATGATTTACTTTTAATCTTTAGCTGAGATCTGTTTTATTCTTTAGGTCATACAGATATCAGGCTTGAAGTATGCAAGTAACAACACCAGCGAAACTACTACCCTCAGCATGACGGTTGTACCATCTGTTCAAAATATACAGCCGTCTACTACAATGACATATTGTGTTGACCAAGTACAGGTGTTAACAAAAACGGGTAATGTGGTTATTTTACTTGTACCCACTTTTTTGTTTTTGCGTTTATTTATCGTCGCCACCGGTTTTCATATGGGCGACGCCTCCGAAAGAATGTTAGTTATTTAGATTGTTGGAGGATAGTATATGATACAGGAGATGTCCTAGTTCCAGAAACACCTCTGGTGCCTAATGTAAAGCATCATACATGGGCTTTGGTGTTTGTTTCTATCCGACAGACTGTTAGTACTGTTAGTGGTTGCGCGGGGGATCGAACCTGCTACCCAGGGATTACTAGTTCAGTGAGTTACCAAATACGAAATTAATATTATGGTATAATGTGATTATAATTGTAAAAGAATCATATCACTTCAGTTGCGTCCATTCGTTAATCAAAGATGTTATACATATTACAGATGCATAACTGAGCTGTTCATGGATGAATGAGGTGTTATTAGACTTAGACTGATCTTTTTTTATTTATTTATTCATTTAAGTTTATAACAGTGCACATACACTAATGTTGAAAGTTACAGATATTGCACACAAAGAATAAAGCAGTATAACATGGATGTTAATGACATTATATAATTGATTCCAATAGTATGTGTAATTTTCTATACTTAAATGGGTTTTTTATGTGATGAACAAAACAAATTAACGGTGAAACAAAATCCGAGTCATTGTGAGCTAGTATATGTTGACAAAAACCTAAACAACCATAATTATGCTATCATGTTATTTTCTGTGTTTTGCATTTGCATGTATTACTGTACCAGGTAAGATATAACATATTTACATTTTGTTTGAAATATCTGTAGTTTATCTTTTTGAGTTGCTTATCATTATTTCAATACAAAGACGTTGAGAAAGATAATATTTAAAGAATTCAGTTTCCGGCACTTCTTTGTTATATTTGCAGTAACTGCTGAAATATTTTGCTAACATTAGAAGAAATTTGTTATGTTTTTTTGTTGTTGTCATTGTTTTTTTCCAGACGTAGTGATATTGTTCTATAGCTAAGTAGAGCAATATGTACTTGGATATATTTGGTTTTGAGAATGTCTTGTAAATTAAGCCAGAATTGTTCAACTATTTGATATTCCCAAAAAATATGTTTCTGTGTTTCCGGTAACATTGAACAAAAATCACACAACCTACAACTTATAAGTTTAAATTTATACAGATAATCATTATTTGGAACTATTCTTAGTTTGGTGTCTATAGTGCAGTTGATTGGTATTGTTAATATATATTATATTACCATATGATATGTTCCCTGAGGAAGTCCCATTTCTCAAGAGGTTTGTTGTTGGTGGTTTTTAATTTGATTTGTCTTTCATTTAACACGCTGTTCGTTTTAGTAGGTTGTTTTACTTGATCTACAAAATATTCCGTCCCAGGAACTGAGGTAAATCTGAGTTGTTTCCCCCATTTTAGCGATTTTTTTTTCTTAATAAGAAGTAGTGAAGAAAGTCACCATTTGCAATGGAATATTTATTTTGCATTTGTTCAAAAGTTGAGAAATCTTATCACGCATTACACATACATGTATACAGAGTGAACACAATATTGTAATAATCACTTCCTACCTATCAAACACATAAGGACATTAGTTGCGGGAGGAGAAGGTCTATTTTTATGCTTGACCTGAAGTAAATATCACCGATGTAGTAACAAATCTGACAAGCAGAAACATATGAATGTTCCCACTGCGTTAACCAGATTATCAGGACATTCTCTACCGATCATATCGAACCTTCAGAACCATAGCCAATAAGGGGGGAGGAGCAGACAATCGGTAACATACAGCTCGTATATCGCCAAACATGGGGGGGGGAGGCACAAAGCGAACAATCGATAAAACACAGGTCCTATAAAGCCAAACAGGGGGGGGGGGAAGCGAACAAACGATGAAACACAGCTCGTATATCGCCAAACAGGGGGGGGGGAGCGAACAAACGATGAAACACAGCTCCTATATCGCCAAACAGGGGGGGAGGGAAGCGAACAAACGATGAAACACAGCTCGTATATCGCCAAACGAGGGGGGAGGCAAAAGGAACAATCGATAAAACACAGCTCGTATATCTCAAAACAAGGGGGGGGGGCATATCGAACAATCGATGAAACACAGCTCGTATATCGCCAAACAGGGGGGCGCAAAGCGTACAATCGATAAAACACAGCTCCTATATCGCCAAACAGGGGGAGCAAACAAACGATGAAACACAGCTCGTATATCGCCAAACGAGGAGGGGCAAAAGGCACAATCGATACAACACAGCTCGTATATCGCAAAACAGGAGGGGGGAGGCGCAAAGCTTACAATCGATAAAACACAGCTCATATATTGCTAAACAGGGGGGGGGGCAAAGCGAACAATCGATGAAACACAGCTCGTATATCGCCAAACAGGGGTGGGCAAAGCGAAAAATCGATGAAACACAGCTCGTATATCGCCAAACAGGGGGGGGGGCGCAAAGCGTACAATCGATGAAACACAGCTCGTATATCGCCAAACGGGGGGGGGGCGCAAAGCGTACAATCGATAAAACACAGCTCCTATATCGCCAAACAGGGGGGAGCAAACAAACGATGAAACACAGCTCGTATATCGCCAAACGAGGAGGGGCAAAAGGCACAATCGATACAACACAGCTCGTATATCGCAAAACAGGGGGGGGAGGCGCAAAGCGTACAATCGATAAAACACAGCTCATATATTGCTAAACGGGGGGGGGGCAAAGCGAACAATCGATGAAACACAGCTCCTATATTGCCAAACAGGGGGGGAAGCGAACAAACGATGAAACACAGCTCGCATATCGCCAGACGAGGGGGGGGGGGCAAAAGGCACAATCGATAAAACACAGCTCGTATATCGCAAAACAGGGGGGGGTCAAATCGAACAATCGATGAAACACAGCTCGCATATCGCCAAACAGGGGGGGGGGAGGCGCAAAGCGTACAATCGATGAAACACAGCTCGTATATCGCCAAACAAGCGGGGCAAAGAGAACTATCGAAGAAACACAGCTCGTATATCGCCAAACAAGCGGGGCAAAGAGAACACTCGATGAAACACAGCTCGTATATCGCCAAACAGGGGGGGGCGCAAAGCGAATAATCGATGACACACAGCTCGTATATCGCAAAACAGGGGGGGGGTCAAATCGAACAATCGATGAAACACAGCTCTATCGCCAAACAGGGGGGAGGCGCAAAGCGTACACTCGATAAAACACAGCTCATATATTGCCAAACAGGGGGCGGGGCAAATCGAACAATCGATGAAACACAGCTCGTATATCGCCAAACAAGCGGGGCAAAGAGAACTATCGAAGAAACACAGCTCGTATATCGCCAAACAGGGGGGGACGCAAAGCGAATAATCGATGAAACACAGCTCGTATATCGCCAAACGGGGGGGGGGGTCGCAAAGCGTACAATCGATAAAACACAGCTCCTATATTGCCAAACAGGGGGGGGAGCGAACAAACCATGAAACACAGCTCGTATATCGCCAGACGAGGGGGGGGGCAAAAGGCACAATCGATAAAACACAGCTCGTATATCTCAAAACAGGGGGGGGGGGACAAATCGAACAATCAATGAAACACAGCTCGTATATCGCCAAACAGGGGGGGGGGGCAAAGCGAACAATCGATGAAACACAGCTCGTATATCGCCAAACAGGCGGGGGGGGGGGCAAATCGAACAATCTATGAAACACAGCTCGTATATTGCCAAACAGGGGGGGCGCAAAGCGAATAATCGATGAAACACAGCTCGTATATTGCCAAAACAGGGTGGTGGGGCGCAAAGCGAATAATCGATGAAACTCAGCTCGTATATCGCCAAACAGGGGGGGGAGGCGCAAAGCGTACAATCGATAAAACACAGCTCATATGTTGCCAAACAGGGGGCGGGCAAATCGAACAATCGATGAAACACAGCTCGTATATCGCCAAACAGGGGTGGGGGGCAAAGCGAACAGTCGATAAAACACAGCTCGTATATCGCCAAACAGGGGTGGGGGGCAAACGAACAGTCGATAAAACACAGCTCGTATATCGCCAAACAGGGTTGGGGGGCAAAGCGAACAGTCGATAAAACACAGCTCGTATATCGCCAAACAGGGTTGGGGGGCAAAGCGAACAGTCGATAAAACACAGCTCGTATATCGCCAACATGGGGGGGCAAAGCGAACAGTCGATAAAACACAGCTCGTATATCGCCAAACAGGGGTGGAGGGCAAAGCGAACAGTCGATAAAACACAGCTCGTATATTGGACTATGCACATTTTGTGTGACACGTTGTTATTTTCGAATACCCAGGGTTACTAATAAAGTAACATTATGCTCCTTTGTTTCTTTTGTTTACCAAAACAATTATGAAGAACATTTTTCGTATATTTAAAATATCAATCAATATGCACTTTCAACGAATAAGGTCATAATGTATTTATCCGTAGTATTCTGCATATTCGATTAGAAGTATTAACACTTGAGTTTTAACTCGAAACAATACAATAACATTATGATTATTAATATATCATAGTATGGACGATTAATAAACTGTTATTTTTAAAGTAAACTTGAAATATAATCTATCTTTTGATAGGATTTGTTAGATAAGCGTGTACGTAAACAAGTAACACATGTTATAGAACAAAACTTCTGCATCATGAGGCAAATTGTATCGTTGATGTCCTTGTCATTGATATTTCGTTAGTCATTTTAATGACTTTTAACCTACAAATAAGTTGTAATTGTAAAAGTTCTGGTTAGCCAATGCAGACCATCATATAATTAACCATCAAAGGATTTTAAGTTTTTAACTAGTGTCTTAGACATTGTGTATTCATGCAATATAAGTAATCTGTTTAATACATTGTTTTCGCCTTTGGTAAATTATAACATCTTCTATAGGAATAAATATTTAAATTTGAATCGAATACAGTGCAATTTATTTAAAACGAACCTTTCTAGAGTAACCAAAATATTTATATACAACGTGATTGTTTTATGTTCGCAGGAGCTGGTGGAGTTGATGTCAAGTATAGCAAATATAAAATTGAAACCGTGATAGACACTTTGCCGTGCACAGTTTGTTATGGGCCTACAATCATGAAATGTAATGATACCGCTACCATGCCAGCATCATATTTCTTCAATACGGTAATAATGTCATTCATTTTTGTATGTGTATAACTATTACGCCATTTCTCAACGGTATTTCAGTTACATGTCACAATCTATTGATCAAACAAGCGTTCTTATATAACCAGCCAGCACTTTACTGTTTTATTTGGTTATTTGTGAGGGAGAGAATTTTCCTCGTCTATAGGTATGAGTGGATCGAGGGCATCCCCCACCATACCGTACAATGAAACAGTTAGTATGAACTGGTTGTTAGTATGTAATATGAGCATATATAACATATATGAATATTATATAATTATGTTTGCGAGCTGTTAATAATATAGTCTAAAAATTATCAAATTATAAGTAGACTCTATGTGTCTTTTAATATTCATATTGCTCTGTATTTTTTTCAAAATATACAAAATAATTCTCTCCTACGCTATTTATTTCGACAACAAAGAACAAGCAAAAATAAATGATAATGTTTACTTTTTATCTTGTTGTTGAAATATCCCAAAAAGGGGATCAATGTAATGTATGGTAAAACATTTCACTCAAGCTCAATAGTTCGGCCACAATTGGCCTTTAACAAGAGCAGAGCACCTGCGCGACATCCGACTCAACAAAGACAGGGCACTATCTTCTCATTTTAATAGTAAAGGCCATTCAATTAAACATCTTAAGGTGACCATTCTTGAGTAGGAATACAAACCCATTATATAGAGGATATTGAATGAGTTTTGCTTAGTATTGAATTTATTGAACGAGTTGAATAAAATGATATGAAGCGAGCCTCTGACGAGTTTAATAAATTCAATACTAAACAACACGAATTTAATATTCTATTTATCACATACCCGACAAATAACGAGAAAATCAACATCCAAACTTGACGTCATTAATAGAGACAGCCGCGTCGCGAAAGTATTTAGGCTATTGAATTAATGAAAGAGAGAGAATACGTAGCTACAGGAAACGCCACATACATAAGACAGCGCCTCCCAATGCAGACCTCCGGGAAAACAACAGCCCGATTCACAAAATCATTATTTCTAAAATTATCCATAGATCTATCAATATATGATTATTTTCCAGTTTATCAAATGTATTTAACAATTCGCTAATATCAAACGTAACTGTAAAACGTAAATTGAGGAAAACCTTTCCTGTCAGAATGTCATCGATAAATATGTTTTATGACGTCATCACATAAACAATTCTCTGACGTCATTCAGTATACACGCGTTCAGTGAGTCCGTTCCATCTCTCTGACTCGAATCGCTATCAAGTGTGCGGAATCTAGTCAATTTTAATTGATATAGGTCTGAACTCTTCGAACAAAGATAAATATGTTGATTCAAATTCCTGTGTACACTGATGACGTGTTGAATGTTGTCTGAAAGACAAATCGTTTGAGATGGAATAACTTACTGAACTCGATATGTAGGTTGGGAGAATTTTGCTGGACATGCTTAGTAGATTCGTCATTACTTGCATGTTAACGGTAAATATTATCATATTTCTTTTTGTGTTGGCTGCAGTGTTCTTGAGCATCCCTATCTAATGCATTAAACGTAGGCGATATGGATATTTTTTATTATAACTCGTTTTGTTAATTGTACAACAAGCAGCGTATGGATTTCACTTAGGTTTTACCGCTCATTTGCATATTATATGCACACTGTGCAGTATGATATTTATTGCATAGTAGAAACATGCACGGGTATGTGATAAATATTGATATTGCGAAATATCATGTTCTTTGCTCTTGATACACTTAAGACCCAGTGAGGCCGAAATATTGAGCTTGAGTGAAATTTTATACCATACTTTACTTTTGTATGTTTTATGTTTATATTTTCTGGTTCTGGTTCAATGCATAACTGTTTTTTCGCAAGCAACTAGATCTATAACAACTTCTTCCCAACATGACAAAGTGTGGAAGGTCAAAGTTATAGAATTTAGTTTTCTCAGCACATTGTCACGCAGAGTATACGTACATACCCGAGATTCAAACCCGGGCTTTCCGGTTTGTCTGTAAAGGATGGACCAACCGTGCGGGCTCATTTTAGCTTGAAGTAGCGTACAACCAAACTTGATGTTAAATCTTCGGCTGATGGTCGTTAAAGGTTATCACTCTGTGACAAGTTTGGTGTTAATTTCATGCTGATGCTTCACTACAAGATCACGTAGAGAAAAATAAAAGCCTATAGTTTTAACCTCCTATTCAACTTTTGATGAAAATTGTAACCGCTTTACGTTTATAAAACATGTGTTTGAATGGAAAAAGCATCATTACAATTTTATACAGTCAGTACAACATTCCCGACTATTCCACGGACACCGTAATACAACTTTCGATCGTTTTGAAATTTAGAAATTAGTCGATATCTGGTTATTAATGCTATTTGTTTGATTTCAGAGTATTGCCGGTACAGAGAAACTTATGCCGGCTCCAATTACAGCGGGAACTTGTTATGGTAAATATTTATTTCGTTCAAACCGGCGTATTGTATGGTCGTGGGGTTCGATTGATTTCATGCCCTAATCTTTCAGAACATAGCAATTTTGAAATTATTTCAAATAGCAAAAATCACCTTTTCCTGGAATTAACTTATTTCAAGAAATAAATCACGTAAGCGAAATAATGCAAGCTTTTTCACCTTTAAACAGGCATACATGCATGATAGCATGTACATGAACGTTTACGTACCATTGCGACAAATGTACGTTGTTCAGATCTGAAATATAATAATATAATTTATTTAAATTCAGATATGAAATATAGTGGTTTGAAAGAAAACATATCATACACATGATGCTAATAATTATAATGAAACATTTTCATATCTGGAAGTGAAAACAAGGTTTCACGTCACCAATTGTTCATTGAAAGAAATTCGTTCGGGCAGTGAACTCGTAAATTTACATACTTGCATTTTGCGCTGAAATATCCAAATTACATACATTTTCGGACAATGTACGAAATATAAATAATGCATGTATCGAGTTTCAAGCTTCAACGAATAAAATCTCCGAAAAACGAAAAGCATGTGAGTAACTTGTGTTACAATGCGTATACTCTGTACCTTTTCTAAAGATCTTACCTTATCGTTAACCATCGTTTTAAAAACATCAAATTTTGGGGTCGAACCAACGGAATTTCAGCCATCTTGTTCGGCATGTGTATACAAGCTAGATATATTCTCAAACGCAAAAGAAAGTGTACTTTTTATTTGTTTATTTTCTGATAATCCAATAATGGAATATTATCATACGTGGTGTTGACATTCGCTCTTATTTATTTCCCTCCTTGTAAATACTAGTACTGGATTTGGGAATTTGAAATTGTGATTTCGCGAAGTTGAAATCGTGAATTCGTGAAGTTAAACTCATGAATTCGAGAAGTAAAAATCGTGAAATCATGAAATTGAAATCATGATTAGGTTTTCTCGAATGTTTTGTTTCAGACGGAGGACGCTCGACTGTTACATTCGATCCAAGTGCTTCAGTGGCCACACCAACTAAAATCGATCTGACAGTACATCCCAGTCACATATTAAAGCTACGAATCAAGTTTTGCGGCGAGGCAGTGTTGCAATTTTTTACCAGTTCAAACGACCTATCAGAATCTATGTTGGTTCGGATTACTTATAATCAAATCACAGTATCAAAATGTCCAGCTTCATCGTCATGTGAAACAAGAAGTATTTCGGATGATGCAGAGTATGAAAAATGAATATTGTTGTTGTCGTTGTATTTGTTAAAATACCGCTTGATACATAATTTCAGTTACGTCCATCGGTCAGTCGACTTAAGCAGTTGTATTGGGTTCCTGATATGTGTGATAACTTCTATTTGTCTCGTATCTGTCATCCAGGATAAAATGCGCCCGACTTCGGCTTCAGTCGACGCACCACTGAACACTATCGCCACGGCCTGTGTTCGGATTTGGAACCTTATAATTATCAGTCGATAACACTATGGACTATGGACAAAACTATGACCAACAAAATATGTACATCACAGAAAGCGCTGTGAATTGAACAAAGTTAAACTTTATTCTAAACTTAAAGTTTATTAATATATGTCTTCTTACATCACTGCTACACATCAGTTATTATTTGATTGTTTCCCGGAAGTTATCTAGGGTACTCTGGCATATGATGGAGCAATATTTGTTGAAGTGGTATGCTAATCTCATGTAACCTCAACAAATATAAAACAACGCGCCATTTATTTACAATATTTTTATACTACAAAGTTTCAGGAAATAAAACATGTCCTGAATAGCCCTAGTAAAAAATGCTCAATATTTATATTGAAACGATCAGCTTAAATCTCTGTAGTATCAATTCTTCATACACTTATAGTTTATAAGTGCCTTGTCTTGAAATGATTCTGTTGATGATCATTAGGTTATGCGCTTCTGTTTTGTGGAGTATTATATTCTATTACGCATTTTTTTGCATTTTATTCCAGGATCAACAATGGCAATGCATTAGATTGTTCTGTTGACATGGCTTTCTTTTGGTTCTGGCAAAACCAGTCATCATCCGATAAAGGTATCTGTATGGGATTTGGACATAAAGTTGATGTTGAAAGCCAATGTGACGACAAAATCGATACATCTGGTACCTTCACACATGTACATGTAATGGGATTGTTTGCTGATGCAAGCTTCAACTGGGGTAAGGTGCCATACTTTGTGATTGTTTGTTAGCCTTGAAGGTACACAGTCCGATGTTTTTGGACGAAATATCCTTGCTGTGGAATATGATAATAATGGTGTTAATTTACGACATACTGATGTACCATACAACAATGCATGGTCACTTTTCTTTCATGTTTACCAAGACCACAAATACAGGTGTCCGATACGGGTATTTGTCTATCCTGACCTACGCACCGAGTTAGCGCATATGCTATACCAGTATTGGACTCGTGATTTGCAGTTCCATGAAACATTTAAGAACAGTTACAATGCAATGTTTTAGAGTATGTCTGTATGAAGGCATTAACATGTCTTTTTCTCAAAAGTATTACTTAGCATATTTTGATAGAAAATGAGACTATCTACCTTTAATTATTTGTTGCACAGTTTTCTAGATAACATAAATATGTATTTTAAACGCATAGATAAATTCATTTTGAGATTTTGTAGTTTTCGATTTGAATGTTTGTTGGATCCACCCTTTGTCACAGTCTTATGAATATTTTCCAAAGTACCTATGGTTGGAATTATATTTGTCGTTGTTGTTACGTAAATGTGGTGTTTATTGGTCGACGATTGAAGGCGATGTTTGTCATGGAAATTCCATTTCTACCCTCTTACACTGGTATTTGTGTTCAGCTGTGACACAACTGTGTCGATTGTTACATACCCTAAAAGTGTTTTACGTCTGAATATAATTTACACAAAATAACATGCAGTTCATTATATCCCATCATTCATATATATTTACACAGAGCACTGAGGAAACTACAGATCTACCTTTGCGATGAAGGTTTTAAGCAGGCGCTGTTACTGTCGCATTGTTGCATTTTACCCGCAACTCAAAGGCTTCGTATGTTTTGACAATGTGACCCGCTAAGCCCCAATCTCCCCCATTAGTTCCCCGCTAAGTCAGCTTACTGAGTAACCACGCCACGACTACAAATTAAGAATAAATGGGTCAATTTCACGTTGACTCAGCAGTCGGTTCGCAGTCAGTTGACCATACTAGTTTTCCTGGATTTAGTTTTCAGCAAATACTAACTTCATTCCAAAATCAGCTGATAACTCTCCCACATCAATCAGAGGCGGAGGACAAGTGACCGTACCCAAGTCGCGACATAGCTATTTCCCGTGCCCCTCTCAAAGAGGTTATCATTTAGTTTCATCGCTGAGCGATAGTTATTTTAGCATTCACATGAAAATAACGGACGATTCATGTTTTTAACTATGTATCTAATCGTATGTTGGACTTACGTATATTTCCCTATCATTTTATTCTTCAGACTTCGAGCACCCGGTCGGCTGTGGCTTGTATGAAGAAAGTAAGTCAATGCGACGAAGGGTGTTTTTTTGTATGGTAACATTCGCTTATTTGGAATAAATCGACAATTTGCTTCAGGTCACATATGTACCTTATTTAAATGAAGTTGTAAATTGGACACACAGAGCAAGTTTGTTCTTTTGACAACATTTGTGTTACTCACATGTCATCTGGCAAACCATAAAATAGTTTACTGGTGTTGAAATCTCTGTTTTAAACAGGACATTATGCTACTAAAATAGTTTGAATACATAGTTCCCACTTCTACAATATTTACCTACATTGTTCTTAACTGTTGGCTAATTTGATAGGCAAAACTGATAAGCCTATACAGGCGTAGTTTCCAAATATGTGATAATTAAGAAATTTGATAATTTGCATGTGACAACCACTTTTTCTTCAACTTACTGTGCCAAATGCCCACATGAGCATAATGAATAAGTTATTTTGTATATATCGGATCAGTTTATCATCTTGTACATTATAGTCCCCATATACTTTAAGGAAATCTGCCTATCAAAATGGTCGACAATTCAGAACAAGGGAGGCAAATATTGTAGATGTGGGAACTATGTATTTATATATGCTTATTATTCCAATTGTTTGTGAAATAGGATCCTGGAGTCGGATAAAGTCTTAAACTTTCCAACAAACAATGACATTCTTTAAATCATTGTATGTTATCTCCTTTTGTAAATAAATAATTATATACTTGTTAAAGACAATGATTCTGGCATTTGGCCAACAAATTATGACTCCCTTGTCTCCCAGCATGATACCAACATGATATCAATAAAGGGAAAAAAGAATGTAAACAAAAAAGATTAATATGATATGTTTTTTTAAAAATAAGTTCGTCACAGCAGTAAATTCTTTCATTTTACATAGTTTTTTCTCCCTAGTTTCGGCCTATTGTTGCCAGCTGTCTTGACTTGTCCTGTGATATTTTTCATCCATTAATCCCCCCCCCCTGTTTGTCCTTTTTGATTCTCCTAGTTATCCCTTATGGTCGACCAGGCAATTCCTTGCGCCCCTGTTCCCTTACGTATGTAGCACTGAGCCTCCTCAAATGCTTTATGTTTTATGGATTGTTGTTTTCCGGAGGTCTGTGTCTTTTGTATGTGGCGTTCCCTGTAGCAACTTATTGTCTGTCTTTTATTCTATGCTGAAGCAAACTGCCAACGCAACACCGTAAATAATGTGCAATATTTCATTAATATTTTAATTAATTCATACCAAAACCAGCAAAGGTATATAAAATCATATTGGTAATAAAATGCTAACCACAAATAAAGTCAACAACCAAAACAATTTCTCTTAAACCGCACAGAATGCACGTGGGTAGCAAAGTCAATTTCATGAAATTTATGTAATATCAGTATCGGGTGTAACCACCGTGCGCATTGATTACAGCTAAACAACGTCTTTTCATGAAAACGGATGAAGCGTCGTTAGACGTTCAAGGGAATATTTTGCCACTCTTACAGCAACGCAGCTTCTAGCCCCGGTAACGTCTGGGTCTGGTATGGGCGTGCACGTACACGTCGCCCGAGCTCATCCCAGATGTTTTCTAATTGGTGATTATTTCTTGCGACCGTACAGTGTTTTAGCCCATTATTGTATCTATAGCATCTTGTTGATACATTATGGCTATTGCTCTCATTAGAACGTTTAACAATTATTTATACACATGGAAGGTTCCGAAACGTTTATGTAAGGGCTGCTAGTAGAAGAAATTATAAACATGTACATGTTTTATCGGTGATATGAAATACAATGGATAGGAATTAAATCACGAGTGCACGATAAGTTTTTTAATTATTCCCATCCAAACCACCAACTGTATTTTATTCACCAATAAATTTCAGATACCTGCTTAATATTCTGATTTGTATTCTAAACCATCATAATTATGTTCAATTCATTCCGCGCTAGTTGTTTTCGCATAGTGTTAAATGACTGTTGACGTCATATCAGTACATTATCGGTTAATGACATACAGGGAAAGCCCTAATGCGCATGTAAGTAGTGTCGCAAGTGGGTTAGACTCACTTTCATCACCTTACCAGTGTGCTGAATTTTCGTCCACAATCTTGAAATGGTAGAGGTGAAAACATGTAAAAGACGGGACACCCGTCTCAACGACACACCGGCATGAATAAGTCCAACTGCACGTCCGCGCATTTCAATATCAATTCTTGGCATATAAAAGACGAAATGACTCTTTTTAAGAATAACATTCTCTAATAGCAACCAATGGACAATTACATGATATATGTGGTTACCCGATAATCCGCACGAATTCCACGTGCAGCATGATTTCCGGTTTACGTCTCGACGGCCCGTGCGCGACGAAAACTTGACTTGATAAGTGTAGTCATAATTGATTAATTGTAGAGACATTTTATCAATGTAAACTATTTCACAAATGTGAAAATAAAAAAAAAAAAGGCCAAAATCAGTGTTGCGTTGGCAGTTCGCTTCAGTATACATGTATATGCACTGACCTTTATGAATCCCTTTATATAAATGCAAAACAATATTTAGGATTTATAATACTTTTATAATTGATGTTGCTCATTACTCAATATGTCTAATACTCCCAAACAATGAAATAATAATATTTTTATGTTTAAACACCCAAATGTCATCCCCTTTTTCTAGTATGTAAAGTAGCACATTATTCGATTGTCTTGCTACTTAGCTTTATGGTCCTTAGATAAACGCTGATAACGATATCCTGCTGACACCCTGTTGATATGCCCTTATAGGCTCTGGTCCAGAAACAAAGAAAAGTGAATCAAAGCCTATAAGTTGAAAAACGCATACCTTGTCAGGGGCGAGACTACTTCGACTAGTTTGGGACTGATCAACTGTTATGATAACGATGTAATGCACAAACGACCATTTGTTTAATTTCAGGGTGGAGGTGCTTTGATAGATGGTCTAATTGTTCTATGTATGGTACCATCTTCTGTTCTGATCAACGATATGCGGTGTTTGCAAGTAGTTACTGCTCGAAATATTGTGCCAAATGTAACTATTCTTCGATATTTTTCGTTTCCCCTTAATTGTCGTCAGTAATTTTTATGGTCGGCTGGACCAGTCATTGCCCCCCCCCCCCCCCCCCCCCCCTGTTCACAGGCATGTTTACCTTTGCACCTCCTCAGTGCATAATGTTTCGTAGACTGTTGTTTTCTGGGGATATGTGTGGAGAGGCATTGTCTATGGCATGTGGTGTTCCCTGTAACAATTTAATATCTCTTTCTATAATCTTTGCAAAATTATTGTACTATATCTCAGTTAAGATAAGTCGATAGTAAACACGACCATACCCACTTTCCACCACATGTAAAGCAGCTTACGGTCATTATCATGCCTATTTTCTTCAGGGTTAGTATTAAATGTTGATGAAATATCGCTCAAAGTAGACAGTAGCGATAGCTCAATTGGTAGCGCTTCTGACTAGTAACTTCGACCAATAGATAGGGTGTGAGTTCGAGACACATTCCTGCCTCCCCTTTTTATGGACAATAAGAATTTTATCCCTTACTCAGTGCTCGTCAAGTGATTGTTGTTTGTCGTGTCTGTCTGTTTTTTTTCTTTATTTTTTGTTATTGTCTAATTGATTTGTCGTTAAATCAAACGTGTTTAATGATGGCTGTAGCGTCGTCGCTAAAATGTTCATTTGAACCCCTTACGTTTTTCGACGTAGCTATATCAACTTTGTTCCATATACTGTGAGTGTGTAGCGATAAATGTACATGTAAATCTACTGCACGATGATATTGTGCACTTTAAAAATCATGAAACCATATCGTTATTAGTGAATAGCTTATAAATACACAATCATGCTATATACAATGTTTTAATTAATGATATTCGAGCGAACATTTATTAGTATAAGTCATGTAAGTACAACTGTAGATGACCAACGAAATATATAATATTGTAATGAAAAAAACAACTACATCCCGATGGTCTCGAACTCGGACCCAAAACTAAAAAGCTTAATTAGCATTGCAAGGACTCGCTACCATCTGAGCTATCACGGCTGTTAGTTTAACGAAATCAATATCACAATAAATTGTTTTGCTTGTTATTTGATTTACCTATTTTGATCAATAAAGGTGGTCAAACCATGTAAACATTGCATGACGTCACTCTCAACTTATCGTGGTATACTTATACAATGTTTACTTTGGTAACGTTTGGAAAATTAATGGAAACAGGTTGACATACATGTACATATTTATAGTGATTTCAGTAATTTGAAAAAAATAGGTTATTTTTTTTTTATAATCATAAACGACATAAATACATTACACAATAACTGATGTTCCTGATTGACTTCCAGATATCTTATGAAAGTATCTTAGATCTCTATTAATGCAAGCTACACTTTTAGTACAACGTCTGCTTGCTTTAAGACAATTCACCTGATTTCTCATGTCCGCAGTAATCAAACTGCTTTAAATGTTGCGCAGCTGTTCAATTCAGTTTGATCACACATTCATAAATTATTGTCCAAAGATGAGTTTATTCGAATGGGATATGAAGTAGTTTCTGTAGAAAATCTGTGTACGTATGGATTGTAGCAAAGATTCACAAAGTCCTTCTATTTGTATTATCTTTTATTCGCACACCGTCTGATGAAAAAGTATATAGCAAATTGGCAAGGTTTTATAGCAAATGTGTACTGATGAAAACGCCTGAATTTTAGGCTCATCAGACAGCTACGGAAGGAAATTCTTGGTGAAGACACCGCCACAACATACTTTGAAAAAATGTGGACTGCTCGTTTCCGCTGTGAACTCTAACACAGGTGTTGCTGTTATTATGTTTAAAGGCAACACATATACGAATATTCCCGTTGAGCGCATGGACGATTATACTCGATACTATGATTGTACTGAGTCTACGGCTAGCCATATGTATGCTATTATCACAGATGATGAAGTATCTGTGTCTGTCCTGTATACCGATAAAATGATGAGTTATCCTGTGTTTCCTGTTGACACATACGGGTTTGAATATATGATTCTTGATAATGCTCAGGACATCGATGACAGTGATGTACCGGTGAACAAGATATGCCTATTTACTTCGGAGTATTCAGATGTTGAAGTGATACCTTATTTTGACGTAAATGAAGCAAATAAAAATTACGTCAATTCATATAAAGGCGATATATCCAAACCTTTCATGACAGCCAAACTTATTCAACCTTATTCAGGTACAGTGTTTAACTTTAATAAACCTGTTGCGGTATACTGTGGAACTTCTCCACGACAAAGTGATACTACCGTCTACGATGGTTTCAGCCAAATGTTGCCTACAAATTCATGGTCAAAAGAATATTATGTTCCAGCCTTTGAACCCTTGACCTTAACCAGCATGTTAGATGCTGTGATTTTTGTAATTGCAAACACGGACAATATCATTGTTAATATATCTGGTGGATTCGATGGTACATATCCGATTTACAACCGAGGAGATGTGATCCAAATAAGTATTGATGTATCTAGCTCGTATAAAATCACAGCCACTGAGGAAATTGCCGTCGCTATACTCTTTCACAATGCTGACAACAGTAGCACATCTTTTCTCCATATACCTCCAGTTTCCGACATGCACGATGTCAATGTACAATCCATACCAAACAACTTTATGACTACATTTGGGTACAACAATACAGACATAAGGACGATCTTCGTTCCCAATTCAAACAGCGACAATGAGGAATGGAATACACAAGATATGGATATCTTCTTCAGATATTTTTGGGTTGATCAGCTGAAGTATGGATTTTCAGTTGTCGCGGATTCAACAACCGGGAATTGGTTCGTGATGTCTTCTCCCAGAAAAGTCATTACAAAATTGGATGTATGTATCAACTCTAAAACCTTATTTAAAATCAAAACTGGATTGTAGAAACATTCCGCCAAGATATTTTTAATAAAGGGTAGTCTGGTTGTAAATCTTTTGATAGAATATGCCTACAAGTAAACCGTATTGGTACCAATGTATTTTGATTTCTTTCTATATTTGCGTTTATATATACGCTTTCAAATGCTCTACTGTTTATGTTTATCGATTTATAAAAAAGTGTATCATTCTAGCTGCAACAAACATGCGAGATTTCAACTGACACAGATGGTGATAACATTGATGGTGATTGTGACAAACTCGTCGATGAAGAAGATTGCGTTAATAGCGAATATGGTGTTTACAGACAAGGTAACACTTTAAACATATGTTTCGATTTAAGACAAGTCTCCCGGATAAAGGTACTGTCCAATTATAACTAAAACAGTAGATGTACCTATATCGCATTGTTTAGGGCAAGTCAATAGGATACTTTTAAGTAAAACAACGTAAAATGCTTGTTTTATTAATTTAACTATCTAATTGTGTATCAACAGTATCAAACTCAGAGCAGTAGACCTAAATATGTCACTAATGACTAGTTTCGAACACGTGATGATGCATTTGCAAATAAGTTACCCTAAGGCAATTATACACTAAAAAGGAATGGATGTGACATCATCAAGACGTCAATGTAACGATTCCACAACAAGAGCGGCTGGAAAATATATAAAAGAGTGATGGGCTCTATTTATTACAAATGCTCTGAAGCATAATTATTATATTGTTTAAAGTGTTGCTTCGATATTGCGTCATGACAACGTGTTAAATTTGCCGATAATAGTGTGCACTGCACGCAGCCAGGGGCGTAGCTTAGCTGAAATTGATGTGGAGGCCTAGTTTTAGGGGTCAGGGTTCTCCGAAAAAGTGTTTGTAGCTAGATCGTCAGAGATACGTTTTGGTGTTTATTTCATGTAAATATGCTTACAATAACATCAAAAACATACATTAAATATTTTATTGCAATTTTAGTAATTTGTTTTTTCAATTTTTCACAATAAAGTGTAGGCCGCGGTCTACACGGTCTATATGAATCAATGCTCCTGGCAGCGTGCAAATACCCGGTTATTGTGCCCGCTTCCGGTTGTTGGCACGGTTTTCAAAATTCAAGTACGCTATGACTTCGTTTACAGTAATGATGACTGCTGCTACTATCGACATTAAATATTTGGAAAGTGTAGCTACCTCCTTAATTGTTTCGGTAGCTCTCTATATTCTTCTGTTTTTGGACGAGGGTGTGAATAACATGGGCATGTGTGAGAGTTCGCTTGTTTCTCAAACAGTTTCTTTAGAATACAAAGGAAACAAATGCAATTTGCTTCAAGTGATCTGCTGCCGTGATTTGATCCTGCGAATATATATTTATTTGCTATTTACTGTCTTTGGTCGCCTCGTTTCAGACACGGATCTCGACGGAGCCTTTGGAGAAGATTGCAGAATCAGCATTCAAGGTGAGGCCAACTACAATAGGGCACATTGAGCAGTACTCGGAGTAACAATTGCAATACCATGCCTTTTTATACAATATATCAATATATGGAAGTAAATAGTCCAAATGGTAGACATTTGATACCAGTACGAACCCATGATTTGATTCAAAGCTGATTCTTGCAAATCGCAATCAAATAGGTTATGTATTTTTTCCGTCTTGTCGTGTCTTCACGAATTCTATTAATACTGTATATTCTAGCTTCTGATAAGACATCCACCTTTGATCTGTCTGAACGAGTGCCATATCTGACGCTTCCAGATTGGCCAAAACGCTATTGCAGATTTATAATTGCGTTGCAACGACAGGTATACAGACTTGCAACGTCCCGGTCAATTACGCCCGATTCAAGATGCACAAGAACAAGAATTGTGTCGTGTTCCCGAGGCTGTAGTATCTTGTTAAAACGAGTCATATTCAATGTGAAATGTGCTTTTTGATTGCTTAAAGGTTCAGTAAACACCGATAGCTTCAGTCCCTAGATAAAATTTTACTGGTCATCTAACGCTTGCCTCTAACGTAAATATGGCAGCGAGGACAAAAGTGCAAAATGCATTATTTGTTATGAGTCTATTGTTTGTTTCGGAAAGAGCAAAATTTGTCTACGAATGAGCGAAAATAAAAATCAATCAATGGGTTTTGATACTTTTCCTCATGCCGCGCACAAGACAGTTTTTGGTATTTTGTCCCTTTTCTCATGATAATAGTGAGGGTATGCATATATAATGCCAAATATATTGTTTCTCAAATGTGTTACTCATATTTACTACAGTGTTTTTCATTATTATTATGTTATGCAAGACATTCTGATTGTATGTAAATTATATGTTTAATAAAAAAAGTAAAAATAAACAATTTTTAAAGTAAAGTCACATTGTATCAAACTATTTATGCTACTGATTTTTGTAATTGAATAGTTTTGTTTACTATTTGTTTAATAAAACATGCCATGAACTATTTACATATAATCAAATGTCTTGCATAACATAATATTTGTTGCTAAAATGTGTTACTCATATTTAATAACAGTATATAGGACATGATACATACATTTCTATGTCTCCCTGTGCTGTTGCTCTTGCTAAGATCAAGTATGTAGCATTTGCTGCTCTACATTATATTCGTTTTTTGCACATGCAGGCAATGTTTCTACACTTCGATGTGTAAATGTGGCTTTCGTTTGTGAGGTAACAGACCTTAGCCATGAATGTGGCACATTGTCATAAACTGTTCACCAAAACTTAAAAAAAACTGTGGAGGTTTAACCACGTGTAGATATACCCTATTGTATATAAAGTTCGTGCCTGGGGTGTTATTTCAGATGTAGGCTTGTTCACTAAACATATTCCTAGTTTGATTTGGAACGTTCTAGGGAACAACATCGGAAATCGTTTATTTAGGTAAAAGGAAATCAAAGATGTTCATTATTATAGTTATATCATATGACAAACCATTGTCTTAGGGTTTGAAAAAAGATGTATAAGATTGTGTAAGCTTTCATACAATTGACTTGATCATAGTTATTATGAAATTGCCTCTGTTTATTTGAAAAGCGTAGTTTTCTTTAGAACTAGCTGCTTTGCTGCATTATAGACGCGCGCAAAATGCATTATTTTACAAACACAACTTCTAATGCTTTTCATAGGAACTCCTGTTGTGGAGAAACCTGTCGATCCAGTCTGTCTTATCATAAATAGACCTCCTGACCAGTGCTGGACAGATTGCCAGTGCAAGTGTTCATGGGTAGAAAAATACGAAGCTACTAAAAACCTAACTGATGAAGAGTTAGCTAACACACTTGCAGATGATAATGCTCAGATGCAAAATAAACTGAAGGTAAACTATATAGAAAAATATTTAGAAGTGAAATCTAAACGTTGATTCAAGACGCTTTTAACTACACCCCTAAATAACTATAAATACAAGTTTTATCAATTTCCGGATGACCAGTGAGTTCTTCGCAGTAATTTGATTGGACGAAGTACATATAAAAGTCATTGGTCAATTGAATGCGAATCGAGGTAAGCTGGTTAGGGCGGCTAACCGGTATGAATCATTACATAAATTGAAAAAAGTAAAGTAATGCTCTTTTGTTTTATCTTTAAATGACATTAAATGGATTTGAAAGAAAAAGTTGTGTTGTTGTAGCCAACTCATTTTTATCTTATTCTTGTATATGTACAACTCTTTACAGGTGGATACAGTGGCCTTGTCAGCTACCACTGCACAGAAACTAAGCAAGGGAGATGAACGGCAAAGTGCAGCGAGCATCGGCTATGTTGGGATTGCAATGTTTTGTATCGTGTTTGGTGCAATATTCATCCTAGACATCGGTTCACTGATACGAGATGCCCGAATTCTAATGGCAAACTTGAATGATGGCTTCGATCGAGTATTTGGATGTTAATGAGAGACACAATTCGAACATTTTGAACAAGTTTAATGTTGCTTTTTCGTTTAAAAATGTTTACGTTTACTCTAAAATCGTAGAATAATTGGTTTAGAAATATTTTGCATGTCGATGGAACATGAAACAAACTTTTTATTGCGATGAATTTTAATTCAAATTTCACACAAATCTGCTTACACTGACTAACACAAATTTGTTCAAATGCAAATTTACTCGAATTTTATGCGTTTTTATTAGTGACTTTATATTGTAATTGTTGTCAGTACTGTACGTCTTATATTTAGATAACTTTAGAAGATATATTTTATATTTCATAAGATACACAACAACTCATTTAATAATTGTTGACGAAATCGCCACATTTACTTAACATTGGCGACAAAAGAGCATAGAAGAACAACATAGAATGTCCCAACAATACCACGACTCCAGTTTAAACAGTGGAACGCGTCCATTTCATCCAAAATAACAAAGCGTGTCTTTACATGCGTTTCATTTGACCAGTTAATATAGTGAAAAACGATAGCTTGTAAAGCTGAAAAAGAACACATTTTTGTAGTTCATTTGGATTGATATATATAAGTGTTTATTTAAAAGAAACCTTCACATTCTACGTATTATTATGGACGAGTCTGAGTCATTTATAGTCATGTTTGTTAATAACACATTATCAGAACAGAACATTTTATTTGTTTTGACTTGTACATTTTATATCATCATACAATCACATACAAAGTACAAAATATACAGTATATCACATGAGAACATGAAAGACAGGATGGAAAAGAAGTCAACAGGGGGATTTCAACAAGTTTTAGAGGACAAACACATTATATGACGTTATTAAAGAGACAAGGTGAAAAATGGCAAATATTGTCGAGGGTGATAATCAAATTATGCTAATGTTAAATATCTTTGTTTTAAGGCATCTTTTACAAACTTTACATAAAGTTACATTTGAGCAACTCAAGAAAATCGAACATTGACGGCTTTTTACATTAGTATGTAGGGATATATTTTCTACGTAAGACGTGACAAGATGGGCATAAACATATACAATGCTAACAGTTTGTAATCATTGGAGCCTACTTATCGACAATTTTGATACGACTTAAGCACATAAACGTTTACTTGTACTACAATAATTATGGCTAACCTGTTTATGCTTAAAAATACGTTCTTAAATTTTATTTATAATCCATTTAGGCTATACAATTAGCATACATACAAGACAGACCAACAATAGGACCACAAAATTTTTTTCACGTGATATCACGTGGATATAGCTAATTGTATGCAACATGCTGATTACAAACTTCAATTATACATTTGGAGAAGGTCATAACATGTATATTAGTCGCTTTATGCATTATGTTTTATGTCCCCGCTATTCGGAAAATGGCAAAGGGGCATAAAGTGTTACCCCTGTCCGTCCGTGCTAACATTAGTTTCCAATCAATAATGCTTGAAAGGATGGGTGTATGAAAGTCTTATCGGGAACATAAGCATAGGATAATACAATACAGGTCACGTTCGATTTCGGCCACAATCCACCAATGTTTGGATGAGTTATGGCCTCTTAAAATTTGGATTCCAATCAATAACGCTTGTCAAGACCATAGCGGGGGCATCCGTTTCCTATGGACACATCTAGTTTAGATTACAATGATACAACTTGAAATGATTACTATTTTTTATTGATTCATGTCTTTTTTTAGTGTGATCATTACATTTTATATAGTATATGTACATGTAGTTTGTTTGAGTGAACATTTCTTATTTATAAGTGTGTCAATATGATTGTTGAATGTTATACTTATGTATCAGTCTAATAGCCTGTTTTGTTTGGTATGTACTTTCATTTGTGTGAGTTAGCAACACAATACAGTGATCAAAGTATTGTACGACATGATCTGAACATCAAATCCGAAAAAAAACATATCTATGCTTTGTAGATCAATACTTTTATCTTCGTGTTGAAGCGATAACCGTCTATTTGAACATATTCATGAAGAACTGAACCTAATTTCCCAACACTCTCCAATTGAGAGTTTGCTCAAGTTTAGTATATTATTTATTCGACAAATATTTAATATAGTCGCCATACTAAGTGATCTCGATATTTAGATCTAGTTTACGTCCCAAATACTTAACTTACCTATGTTTTATATAACTCAGAATGTAACTTCTTAAGGTGTAGTGCCTAGGGTTAGAGTGCTTTACTCCTGGTATAGATGCCGCGAGTTTGAGCCCGGCTTGTAGTGGTGGGGGTTGGATTATGACCTTCACAGAGTCTGAATTAGATGCGAGTACTTGTTAGTAATCTATGGAACAGACATCGATAATGAATAGCAGAAGTTTTAAGAACTTGTTTAACATTCGATGCAATTTTAGTAATTTACAATTGTTTGTTCTTAAAATTTTCCGACAGATTTTATCTAAATATTTTGAGAAATCGGTTCAATATTACAAAAGTTACCTTATTTCAATGTTTTGGATTAAACTTTTAGTCGTAGTACCAGCTACAAAACCTTTTGTGAAATGAAAACGGCCGTCGCGGAATACTTGTATACTGAGTAAAAGATTTGTATTTTTCAATATTTCAGTCATTGTGTGTTTTATTATATTGTCGTGATTTGTGTTTTTAATTAATAGATGTACATTTAATATTGTATGGTAATACCTCGTGTGGAAAGGAGAGGTGTTGGGTGTATTATGAGTAAAGTGTAAACTCCCTTCACTAATCGACGCACAACACGTTTTTATCCATGTTTTAAATTTATCACCGCATTGTTCCTCACAGTCACCTTGTACATATCACCAAGTGCGTCGATGCTCCAGAGTGGGTCCTGCATTTTAATGGGAAGAAGAAGAAGGTAGAAAAAGAATATAAAACGTCATAGTTTAGGGTCTTAGTTATCAAGACGCTGTGTCGGCTTTTTAAACAAGGGTAAAACATCACAATTGTGTTTGTGCAAGTTAGTTACACGGCGTTTTAAGTAGGTGGAGGCTTTGTTACGCGGGCGGGGGATCTGGGAATGACTGTAGTTATGAAATTATTTTTAGCGCGATAATAGCATGTTTGCAACAAAGACGGTGCCATAGGAGTTTCATACAGAGCTAAACTGATTTGTACTCAGCATAATTGAAAATTAAGATTATGGGAAGTATAACAATTAACATATTACGTACAAATTATTGTGCCATCAGATGTTTGTTATCCCTACCGTCAACTATTGTAGTTAGTTCAGAGATCATTTAAGAGCACTGTTAGCAAATAGAATACGTATATGCTTCAGCAAGTGTTGATATTCATGTATTAGATGGATATGATAGTGTACGCTCGTATGTCAGTCTTTTCAGTCAATGTACAGAGGAGGTATTTTGAGCACGTTTCATTTTAATTATAATTGTTAACAATATATTTTATTATAGATGTGGACGAGTATTGTTTTTTGGATGTTATTCTATTTTACCTTTATGAACACGTTTACACTCATTAATTGTTGTTACTTCTCTGATACATTCCTGTGCGAGGGCAGTTGAACCATACATTAGTATTTGAAAATTTGTTTCTAAAGGGAGTCGCAGTTGCCGAGTTGTAGACTGCCTGATTCCTTCCACTCCCACGTTGAAATGTCATTTTCTCCGTTTGAATATAATGAATTAGGAGAGAATTAATTTCCCTTGTTAATGTCGAATATCTCCGATAGGTGTCGCTAGCAGGTGCTTGTGCACGAGATTTTCAAGTAAGCGTTTAGGTTTTGAAAGCCATTCAGTTTTGGGCAGCCGACACATTAATACCCGTTTTTCTTTAAAGTTAGTTATGAAATGTTATTTCATGCAAGCATATATTACGCGATTTTAAACAGTCATACATATTGATGAATTATGTTGATAATCATGTTGTATTATGACTGTGTTATTCGGTCACTCACAATGTAGTCGGTTGCCCAAGTGCTACCCATAAATCACAAATTAAACAGTACTTCGAATTGTACGGTTTTTTGGCTTGCTTATCGGAGGTGTTCGAGTTGTAAGGGAAAGTGGTTGGACAGCGAATTTCACATTTGAATTAGGCTCGAGTATTGGTTAGTAACTCGGAAGGTAGTCATTGAGAAGGATAAGTATACATGTACGTTGTAACAACCTGTTTCACAAACCATGTCAAATGAACGAACAAATTTGGAATAAAAACAAAACTTAAGTCATTGGAAATCTTTACCAGTGTAATCTGTTACCACTGATTTATTGGTTAAATAATCAATTAAATTGTTGAAATATAAAGAAGTAATCTTCATTAAGACCCGGAGTACTTCTAACCTTTACCCAGTCTCTGTGTACCAACTTTGTATGTATATTCCAAAGAAGTTGAATTATCTGTTAGTCAAAGTTTAAAATAAAAGATTTTAAACTCTAAATTGCAGATGAATTGTACAAAAACTTCTGCTTTTAAAAATATGATCAACTAACTAAAGCTTACAAATTAGAAAAGTGATTGAATGAATATTCTTGGTGTAATTTTACATTAGTTTATATACATTGTAGGTTACAGACATGTGACGAAATGGTACGAAATGTATTATTGCACCAATTAGAAATGAAATTTTATAAAGAATATCTATATACTTTGTGAGAAATTCTAAAATAGATATTCTATAATTTGTGACGGTAATCTAACAGTTGCCATTATCAACCCTTACTGTAATTATTTATGTATTTGCAAATTCGCATGACTTTTAATCTTCATTAGTTTATATGGCGATTTGTATCTATATTACATTGTGTCGTTCACATTGAAATATTGTTTTTTTTAAAAGAAACTTTATTTCGACACTTAAACGCTAATTTAAAAGATGAAATTTTGTTAAAAAAGTATCTGGTGGTGGAAGTGTCTGAACTAAGTTAAGTAAGACTACAGTTTGCAAATTGATATTTTATCAATATACATGTAGTTCTTCATACTGATCAATTGTACAGAAAGAGAGATTCGCTAGAAAAATTGACAAGTGTGCACATTTATTGTTATCAATTTTTACATTTCATATTGTTGTTTTTTCTTAAAGTTTTGAATTACTTAATAAAAGTCTAACTGTTAAACTGGTGTTGCTTATTTCTGTTAGTTATGTAGTGACATGTACATATAGTAGCATACATTTACCTGGTCATCATTTGTATCTACAAAATTTTGTAGTGCTTTTCCATTCATTGTCAATAAAATCCACATTATTCAGTGATTACGTAATGTACACGACATTTATTGTGCAATTCATATTGCAGTGTCATAAATTGTTTAAGGGTGGCAATGTTTTCGAGAACATTTGTGCAAAATCGACTTCGTGGAAGCGCACCCCATTGCGTGCGAATGTCACAGTCTCGAAATTGGGAAGCTGCTTTGAAAAATGCACACGTTTATGACAAAGTAGTGATACATGCGGGTACGACAAACCACGTACCATTTCGATCCGTAAAACAATGCCAAAATGCAAAAATACTTACCGAATCGAGCTCCTAAATAACACACATTGATGCGTCTCCCGCACTTGTTGATGACGCACTTTACGGCCCTTGCAATGTGGTGAGCCGTATGATATCACAATCCCGTATCAACACGTTTACATCTACAGTAAAACCTCAATATTAAGACCATCTTATTATTAAGATCACGTCAAAATTAAGAACACAATTATCAATGAATTGAAACTTTTGATTGAGATATTTATTATAACACCAAAATGATAAATACACAACAAAACAAAGCATTGCATCACAAACTTTTCCATCAATAATAATTTAATTTGTTTCTGGATCCGATACAGAAATATCTCAATAATACGACCACTCTTGAGAACCTTGAAAACTGGTCTTCTTAAAGATAGTTCCCACATACACAATATTTACCTCCCCTGTTATGAATAGTCGGCCATATTGATAGGCAATTTATTAATGTTTAAAGGGAATATAACAGAAACGATGATACAATAATCTGATATATAATTTATAACTTATGCGTTGTGCTCATGTTGGCAAATGGCTCAGAAAGTTGAAGAAAAGGTGGTTGTCACATATATAAATTCTCTTGGTATTTTCTCAATATTCACATATTACATATATGGGAATTACACTCATAACTGCTTATATAATTTTGCCTGTCCAAATGTCTGATGATTATGAACAAGGGAGGTAAAAAGAGTTGATGTGGAAAATATCTATTGAGGTGGTCTTTAAATAAGGTTTTACTGTACTTTGAATTAAGTTCCAAGAGAAATGTTAACACATGTATTTAAGCTAACAGAAGTGGTATGAATATCGAGATTTATTGAAATGTACCGGTGCTCCGGACAGGTTGTCCTACTCAAACTTTGAAGTGCATATATTGTTTGCTACAGCAAAACGTACTAAAACGTACACACAACACATCCAATGCCAATGGTATTTTGATTTAAACAACACAAATATATTCCATCTATTTTATGTACGGAATATTACTCCACTTATCATATAAACAATGTCACCGACCTTTTTATGATTATACAAATACATTTGTATAGCGCAAAAATACATTTGTACAATATTTCTATTGCGGTTCACACAGTCCATGAGCTATTTCGAAAATCCTATATATACAAACACAGAAACGGGCAAGCTCTTCAATCGTAAAACATTCTAAACAAATTAGTGTTAGTTCCTTTCTGAAGGTAATTTCATTTCTGATAATTTTTAGGTCTCTATGAAGAGCATTCCACCTTTTGGTCCAACCACAGTTATTGATCTGTCAGAGATTCTGGTTCTGGTCTTTGGAACAATAAATTGAATGTCATCGGAAGATCTTAGTCTGTTCTTTCTTTGAACACAGTTGAACAAAATCCCAAAATAAGATGGACCTGTTCCATGCACAATACAAGAATTTTGAACCTAATTCTTGCCCTCACAAAACGACATTCAGCAGTCATTCATTCGACTTTGTCACTGTCTTTGGACACTCTTGCAGTTCACATGCAGCCCTGCGTTCAGTAATGTTATTTGCGGCTCACGTTTCGTAACGTTTTTCAATTTGGTTCCGCATGTACAGTCAATGTGATACGGTGGGCAAGGGATGCAATACAAAACATTCGCGACTGTTAGTCGTAACTGAACGCAAAGCAACTGTCTCATAATACCACTTTCATACATTCGTTGAGATGCATAGACTTGTTAAGACTTAACTATCAACAGTCTCAACAGTATGTAATTAGAACAGAAATATAAACAACAGACACGAGTACATTCTATATTTACCTTGCGTCCTAGGGGTTCATTCTCCGTCGTGCATGACAGTACTCGTATAATATACGCAGCGGGCAGATAATAATAACAAAGATCAAAGGACTGAGAGTCCTGAAAACCAGCGCGTTGAAACAAAATATATGTGTATAAATAGGTGGAAAATAGTGTACTGTAAGGGAACTGTGAGGCATGAATAAACCCAAGAGTGCATTTTCATGGCGTTTTGTGGACAAGTAACGTTCACTAAGGCAGAATTTCGATGGTAGAAAAAGGACGAGTCCAAGCTGTTTTGAACGCGCTTACCTATCTGTATTGGACTTATAAATTATCGTAATTCTGCGGTCAATTTAAGAAGCAAGCATATACGTTTAACAGCTTTCAATTTCAACACGTGTTACGCATGTAGAACTTTTTCTGAAGTAATGTGAATTTATTTACTAGCCAACTTCGTGGATCGTAGGTCCATCTGTGTTCAAAAACTTGGTTATAGCCATATTGGAAAAATATGTGTTTTTTTCCAGTGATGTAGGGACATATCTTGCTGATTTTCGAAAGGAACTTATATGTTACTTGTATATAGATACATCTCAATGTTGATGTAATTGCATCCAACTAATCCAAACCGATGAATATGGTATGTACATTAATCTGTTAACAGACAGACGCACAATGCACACCGCTCTTCATTTTTACATGTATATAGCTACAGACATAATGGTGATTTGATCAAAGAATCTTTCCGAGGTCATTTGCCTCCCTGCCGGAAAGCCGCCTGTCGGTTGCAGTGAAACTAAGGAAAGGAAAGTCAATGTATGTAGCTTTCGTAGACTTTCGGGAAGCGTTTGACTCTGTTGGTCGATGTATTTTATATGATGGTTTACAAAGAAAACTTATAAAGGGCAAACTATTTAAGGCTATGCAGTATATTTATGTTTCCGTTCAAGGTTGTGTGAGGACAAAACAGGGTTTTACAGACACATTTACTTGCCCTATTGGTTTAAGACAAGGTTGTTCTTTGAGCCCGATACTATTTGCTATGTTTATTGAAGAACTGTATACACATCTTTGTGATTGTAATACTAGGGGAGTCCAGTTGTTTCCAGATTTGACCGAAATATTCCTTCTCATGTTTGCTGACGATATTGTAATGATTTCAAATACAATTGCTGGTCTTCAAAGACAACTTAATATTTTACATGAATTTTGTGGTAGTTGGTTGTGAATGTTAATAAAACAAAAACTATGGTTTTTAAACGAGGTGGCACACTCTGTAGAATCGATGTGGTTAATGATTTTACTTATGTTGGTATATTGTTTACAAATATACTGTCTTTGTATAAAATGGCCGATGCTATGTCTGTCAAAGCTAAGAAAGCATTGATGAGTCTCTTAAACTCTCTTCATCAATTTACTTGTATACCTTATCATACATTTTTCAAGTTATTTGATGCGAAAATTGCCCCTATATTGCTTTATGGCTCAGAATTATGGGCGTTAACAAATGTTGCCTGTAAGCGTTTTATTAATGCACGTACTATGTCATGTAATGATGCTATATTAGGGGATTAGGGAGGTTTCCTATGTACATGTATGCAGCCAAACGGTGTATGAAATACTGGCTTCGCCTTTTAAAAATGCCAAGACACAGATATGTCAAACTTTGTAATGAAACGTTAGTTCATTATGATAATCTGGGTTATAATAACTGGCTATCTGATGTAAAACAGAGAGAATACGTAACTACATGGAACGCCACATACACAAGACAGTGCCTCCCCACGCAGACCTCCGGAAGTGAAGGGAGGGGGAGGGGGTAATTAATGGATGAAAAAGATTACAGGGCAAGTCAAGCCAACTGGCCGCAATAGGCCAAACATGGGCAGGAAACAATCTGAACACTGTATAAAGTGACAGAATTGCACAGGGGAAATGGAAATACAAAACACATTCATAACACAAACAGAAACAACAATCATATAGTGAATTACAGCCTTGGAACTGTCAGCAAAAAATACTGGGGGTTAAGTTACGGTTAAGTGAATTAGTATCAAAATGGATTTGGATATATCTGGGAGGCAAAGGGTGAGTTTAACCATAAACTGTTTTTACTTGAATATATAAAAAGACTTAAGGATCAATACATTCAAATATGGAGGACTAGATGTTCCGAGTCGTCGAGTAAATTGTTTCATTATGTTAACTTTAAACTTTCATATGATGTAGCAAAGTATGTACAAATTGTTGAAATTGACAAATTTAGACGTTGTATGGCTAATTTTAGAGGTTCTGCGCATAATCTTATGATTGAAAAGGGTAGACATGGTGGTTTATTGCAAGAGCATCGTACTTGTCCATATTGTGGAGGTTGCGTTAAAGACGAACTACATTTCTTGCTTTTATGTCCCTTGTATAACGATATACGTTCAAGATATATTCCCCATATAAATCAAAACAATGCATCTATTGAAATGTTTTATATTTTAATGTCTTCACAAAACACTAACGTAGTACGTAACCTAGCTATGTACTTGTTTTATGCCACAAAGGAACGAGAGCAATGTCTTGCAATATATAACTAAAATGATACATGTACATGACTGTATGTTTTGCTGATAACCTGTAAAGTATATAATGTATTATGTCAGGTAGAAATTACTTCACATATCTAATGTGTATACATGTATATATAACCTGTAATATGTGTATGGGCCGGAGGCTTTTTTGCGCAATAAACTTTTAAACTTGAAACTTGAAGGAATGCTCTAGTTATGGAAAACAGGTAGATCGTCTATAGACTGACAACACCTTTAAATGAAGCTTATTAAACCAAACAGAACTTAACCAAACGTTACAGAAACATGCACTGAGCCAACTAAATATAACCAATTTACTGAACCCACATGAGCGTAATGTATAAGTTTTTTTTATATCCGATCAGTCTATCATCGTTTACATTATATTCCCTATACACTTTAAGGAAATTTGCCTATCAATATGGCTGACAATTGAATTCAGAACAACGGAGGTAAATATTGTAAATGTGGGAAATATCTATTGCAAATGCTTCATAAATTTGTCCAATACATGATGATGACTAGTAGTACAATATGAAACTAGATGGTTGTTTTTTAATAAAACCTATGTCTCCCAGATGGCAGTTTGTCAGTAATTGTAATACTGATACAAGCTGTTTTAAAAAAATATCAAGCAAACAAGAAAGATAGTGTTTGATCAGTTCACCATGTACTGTATATGTATAAAAACATCAAAGGGCCATAAGTCAGTGAAACAATATCAGAGCTGAACAAAACAAGACGAAAATGCACAACTACACTTGATGTTGATCAATCCTATGAAGTTTGGCTGAAATACAACCAGCAGTATTGGAGATGAAGCGCGGACACATTCCATATGTATAAACACATCAAAGCGCCATAACTCAGTGAAAACATATCAGAGCTGAATAAAACAAGACGAAGATGCACAACTACACTTGATGTTGATCAATCCTATGATGTTTGGCTGAAATCCAACCAGCAGTATTGGAGATAAAGCGCGGACAAGCTAAAGTTGACGGTCGGACAGACAGACAGACGCCGGAGGCAAAAACAATATGTCTCCCTCGGAGACATTACTATACATATAATAAAGATACAAAGTGTATCTAGAATCTTGATACTGCAAAATATGTTTTGGAGTTTTATGCTATACATTCAACATTTGTAAAGAAATGGATGACATACTTCATGCTGTGTATTTAAAAGAGCAGAGCATACTAATGTAACAGTTTTTGGTGTATATAAATACTTCTTTATGGAGAGCAAGTATCCTGTTTAAAGACAAGTCGTCTAAATACAGGAGCATATGCGTTGAAAGCATTGTATAAAGGGCTTGGACAATGGCACAAATCAATTGTGATGAGAACTTGAAAGGCAAGGAAAACATACAGCATATACATCATTATGTAATAACACAGCCATTTGTCTTGTTTATAATAAATGCTCTACATTAATCGAAGGATGCAAAGTTTGGTGCGTTTACCAAACAGACATCTAAAAGCTTCCTATTGCTACATATAATGAATACTTTCAAATTCATAGCCATATGACACTGATGGTTACTAAGTTCAATTTTGGCGAGGATGGACAGTTGACTCCATGTCAGTTTCCATGGAAACCAAGATGGCGGCCAAGATGGCGGCCATTTCATGAACCCTTGACTAGTCGTGCTATAACGAGTATTACTATTAAGTGCAAACAGGTATTGATTTTAATGTGTGTGATAATTGATGTACAGACAAAGTGCTCTCAAATGTACTCCCTGTTAAGGTCACTAAAGGTCAGGGTCAAGGTCATTCAAATGTCAAATCTAAAAAAAGGTTAAAAACACGTTTTTACCCAATTTCGTTTTATTTCATCTGCACAGTTGAGACCATGCAAACATGCAAACGTATTTTTTCACTACCTACTATCAATATGATTTACAACAAAATTTATTTTAAGTCATAAGTTGAATAATCATGTACTTAGTAGGTATTATGTGACACCACATCAATCTGCAATTTTCCGTAGAAAACGCGCGTATAGCTTAAAAATACATATTTTGCGTATTGTTGCATGAAATGCGTAAGCACAGTTTCTGCGTTTATGTAAATGTATTTGCTGCTCAAAGACTAAAAGAAAATCAAGGTCAAAATTTCCATCGGACTGTTGACCAAGGTCACCAAAGGTCAAGGTCATTACATGTTGAAAATGAAAAAAGTGCTTATCTTGTTAAAAGTTCAGTAGTATTAAGTGTTTCATAAGTTATGCTTCCACTTAACTCCACTTCCACTCATGGTGCTCAAGATCTTCACTGATTCTATAGACTAGCCATCTTGACGTACAAATATAGAAATGGAAAGTATATATGAGCACCGCTGTACGACTTCCAACCTCTTCTGTAAGTGACGTCATTTCCAGAAAACGTCACCTTGAACTGACAGTAAGCAATATGTGCCCAATATGGCATTATGAAAAAGAAGTGACCATATGGAGTAAATATTGTTTCATCCTTGCAAATAGTGGCATCACATGTTGCGTTTTCTTGAAATGGCGTCACTTACAGAAGGGGTTGGAAATCCCGTAGCAGCGTTCATATATATATTATACATCATGACTGAATAAAGTAATTTTAAAGTGTTTACTGCTTCAGTATTCTGTACATGTATATATCATACATGGTCCATATCACATTTTCTACATCAAATATGCGATCGATGTATTTCCATTCACTTTAAAACCTGTTTACGTATTTTCATTATATTGAAGTGGAATTTCAGGATAACAACGTGTTTGCTTTTAATAAAACAAAACTATTCCATTGTTAGTTTTCAATAGAGGCAAAGTTTCATATGAAGACTACGAACATTTCTAAATTATTAAATACTTTGATTGTAACAAATTAAGTAATAACAATATAAATCACGAAAGTGAATTTGATATTGAAATTAACTTAATAAATACATACAATGCATGTGAACAATTATGTGCTAAATAAATTATAATGCAGAACAAAATAGAACAGAAACTGCGGCAAATCGATTGTTACGATGTCACATGATTACGGATTTTATGCGAGTGCTGATAGCGGTTAAATCATACAATCATGCATTCTTAAAGACACGAAATTCCCATGCTGTTATAAGAGGAATAACACTTCAATGAAAAAATAGTCGTGATATGAATTTCTTGCTTACAGGTTGATCATTTCTTTTTTTTCTTTTTTTCACATTTATCTTAGTCGATGTTAATCAGACAAAGTCAAAAGTAATAAATGGGTTCATTGCAGTTGTGACATACATAGCGATTCAACATAAAATACAGTGAACAAAAATGTTCGAAGACATCTTGTATGCTTTCAAAATTAAGTTAAAGGTTCTTGACCAAATCAAGAGGACTATGGGACAAATATTGTCTAAGCTTTAAATGCCTTTATCGATTTGAAAGTTTTAAAATCTTTGATATGGTTTAACGTAGACAGGCCCAATTATTAGTTATTATACCTTGTATCATTAAAAACATAAATTGAAACACGAGGTAAATGCGTTAATATTGTATTGATGTACCGATATAAATTATGTTCTTTTATAAAATATGCACGTAAACAGTAATTTTATAGAAATCTCTGAAAGGTCAATGGACATTACCACAAGGGTCCTGTAATGGAGATTTGATGTAATTTTATTAACGCGTTTTATTATATTCTATTAGACTTGTGACAAACTATGTCTACCACACTTACTATCATTTTTTACTACATGTGTTCGTGCTATAAGCAAACTCTTAACCAGTAAAATTACAATATCTTCGCTTATTTCAATTTGTGCAGATCATCCTTTTGATGTTATTTCTTGTTTACTAATGCATTACAAATCAGATGTATTGTTTCAGCCACCAAGAACCAGATCCATGAACACCATTGTCTCCTCTATGCCATCTTTTGACAATGTGTTCCAGAAATAGGATCCTAGAACATCCATGTCACTGGAAAAGCAGTATGATTTTTGTCTTGCCATGCACTGTGGCGTTAACTGGGTGAGGATTCCACTATGTATGATAATGCACATTTTGCACCTCTGGTTTCAATTTGATTAAACTAAAGACTGCACATATAGTGCCCACACATACATGCAGGAGTGTTCCAGACAGCATTTCTATGACGTGAGAGTGCAAAGATTGTCATACAAAGAGGTGTCTTTGCAGGTCAAATGGGATTTCATGCTGTAAGTATTATAAATGTAGGAACAATTTACTGAGCATTGTATGAAAAAATGTCATACTTTCCGGATATACAATACAATTATAAAACAGGAATCTTGTTGTACTTTTTGTGTTAACATTAACTGCAGAACCGGTATTATTCATGGGACAATGGTTTTCATGGATTTAGTTGTTGGTTGTTGAAACAATATCGAATGTTGATTTTATACCACGAATTCAAGTACAAAAATGTTCATGTCTACCAGATGATGTTAGTAGTACTAATACATGTACATGCATAGTAATTGTGTAGATAATAATCAAATACCTGTTATTTGTTCTTGTATCAATACCAGTATTTGTGAAGATACACTGCAATGTCAGGTTGTTTGAATGAAGAATATTCATGTTATTATATTACATTCTGATTTGTGTTCCGTTTGTTTTTTATTAATAAACTAGAAATGTGTGTCAATAGGTAACAGATGACCCCACTTCCCGCCTTTGTCACAAAAGCAAGGACATCATAATTACCTGGTGCACAACTTCACATGCTGATAAAAATTCCTGGAAAGTTTGATGGCCGTAACTGCAATTCATTTTCAGTTATTTGTAATGCAAGTTAAAACAAGTTATACCTACATATGATATTTATCACTATACTTTAATTTGAACTAAGTATCTTAAGTAAAAACCTTTTTTTCTGTTTTTAGTAATAGTTGCCTTAATCTTGACCCCTGGTGCAAAACTTCACATGTATAATTATATTTGAGTGAAGGTTTAATACTGTAAATCAAATACATTTTGAGATACGTGTTATACTAAATGCCTAATTGTAATTACGAAAAGGGTCCTAACTCTGCTGCTTGACACATCCACACAAAAAAAACCCAGATGCACAACCTCACATGATGGTTAACATTGCTCTTAAGTTCCATGACTCTGGCTCATATACCCATCTCAATAGCTGAGCCACAAGCGTCCATGCTTAGTATATGTTTAAAAGTAAGTCAAGGGCTGTCACTCTATTCTTACTGGAAACAGCCTCAAGCTATACCCAAAGATCACAACTTCCTATGATGGTTAACATTCCTGTAAAGTTTCATGACTCTGGCTCTCATAATTGTTTCAAATATGTGCGACACAAAAGTGCGTGTTCATTATGACATACTTTCACAAAATCAAGGACCATGACTCTACACTTACTAGGTCCAGCCACACACAAAATCCCAGGTGCACAACTTTACATTCTGGTTAACATTCTGGTAAGGTTTTGTGAAACTGACTCATATCCTTTTGGAGATATTTGCGAAACATGATTTTGTGACGGAAGGAAAAGGGCAAATATATACGCCCCTTTCAAAGTGGGGCCATAAAAATATTATTAGTCATGTATGAATTGATGTTTTGTTTTGTCAACTAAATACAATGTAAGGACTAGATTCGGTATCATATTTAAAATCAAATACTAATCACTCCATCTCATTATCGTTTGTAATGAAAGAAGACACCATTTAATGTTTTTTATTGATTTGAACTCAAATGACATAGACCCATGCCATTGGCTGGTAACCTTGACTACATTTTCGTCAATGAGCTGCAAACACAATCACGTGTACATAAAGAATGTGTGCTTAAACAAACGCAGAAGATGCATTCATTGGCTACACTCGTATATTCTCTGCAAAAATAAGGATAGAGGTGGTGCATCGTAATTTCTTTCAATAATACCATTATTCAAATTAGGACCAAAAATTAAATTGTGTTATAAACATGTAACACGGGTAAAGACAAAGCACTTACTGGTAGCATAACCTATGAAAGACTAATACTACTTTTGACAAGATAAAAACATATTTTCAAAAAAAAAATCATGTTCAACATGTAATAACTTTGACCTTGGGCAACACTTCAATAGTAATGTTGACCTTGATTTTCTTTTAGTCTGTGAGCAGCAAATACATTTACATATATACAGAAACTGTGCTTACTCATTTCATGCAACCAAACGCAAAATATGTATTTATAAGCTATACGCGCGTATTCTGCGGAAAATTGCAGCTTGATATGGTGTCACATAAGTCCTTCTAATTATATGATTATTTAATTTTTACCATGCAATAAGTTTTTTTGTAAATCATATTGATAGTAGGTAGTGCAAAACACCTTTTGCTTGTCTACGGTCAAAACTGTGAAGATGAATTAAAACGACATTGGGTAAAAACGCGTTTTTTAACATTTGTTTTACATTTTGTGCTTTAAATGACCTTGACCGTGACTTTTAGTGACCTCGACAGGGAGTTCATTAGAGAGCTCTGTATCTGTACATAAATTATCACACACATTAAACTCAATTTATGTTTGTATTAATATAAATAATCGTTACAGTAAGACTAGTCAAGGGTTCATGAAATGGCCGCCATCTTAGTTTCCATGGAAACTGACATGATGTCAACAGTCCAACCTCGCTAAAATTGAACTTCGTGCATCCCTCTACAAAAACATACAAAGAAATGCTCTGGACAAAAATACACACAAATAAGTCCAGGGACTAGACTAATTGGCACAATATTAAATATCACTAAATTTGTTCATATACAACTATCGTTATTTCATATTAACAATAATTGTATAGCACATTGAGACACACATTCATAAATTGGTAAAACTCTGTCAACAATGTTATGAACACCAATATTAAGGCTTATAAACATGATTATAAGGTTATGTACTGTCAGTAAAATGTGCTTGTTCATAGTTTTTGGTGTACTGAAAATGTCTGGTGTGTTTCAGTAACATTTGTGAAGCCATTTCATGAAAACAGAGCAATGGTATGCACTTATTTAATGTATGTATCATAATGTAAATAGTACTGTGGGTCAGAACATGAGTTTTTTTGGAATTTTCCACAACATACATATAGGAAAATGGACTCGACCCTGGGCGGCCATAGTTTTATGACGAATCCAAATCCCTCGTATTTTTGTCACCCTAGTAACATTTCGCTTTAATTTTGTGGTATTCCACGAAGTGGTTTGAGACTATTTGTTTTTAGAAACAAAACAGGAAGTTTGCAATTAACAGTACATGAACATTTATGACAAATAAATCTAAAATAAATCTAAAATAAATCTAAAATAAATGTGTAGAAAAAATGTATAACACAATATACTAGTACAGTACATTAGTATATATTACAAAATAAAAACTATGGTACCTCTATACTTTTAAATCAAGAAACCGAAATCTTCCAATCTGTGCAAAGATACCCAATTTTCTCTTACGATATGTAAAAAATAAAAACTATTCAGATCATTTCTGCAATTAACAATATGTTTATTCATCTAAGGTAATGTTCATGATGTCACTACCCTTACGTGTAATGACTAGGGAGAGAGGTACATCAGTTGTCAACGTCTCGATTATGACAGTCCCATCGTTGCTGACAGCAGCAGTCAGCAGTCATCATCTACTCGCACCGCACAGAGATGATGCTGTCGTTGTCAATCAGCAGCTCTGTGTCGGCCTCCTCAACAGAAACACCAACAACCACAACCTTTGAAACAACAGTTGGTGTACCAGTCTTCTGCAATTAACAAAATGTCAAGGATTATAACAAACGCAATATATTACTGGAGAAGTAACATAAGCTGTAATACCAAGTCACCGTACTGTATTTTGTAACATATATTACTATGAGCCGCATGTAGCAAAATGGGTTTTCAGGCAAAATATTTCTATTTTCTCGTTTTCGCTGATTCAAAATGAGCAATATCTGCAACCTTTCCAAAGGTACTGATTCCTTAACATTTTACAAATACTGTCATCGCCTTGATCATACACATGTAAGTCTGTATTCAAATCAGAAAAGATGTGAGTGGTGAAGATCTAAAGAAGTGGGGTAGATCTCAAGACCAAAAAAATTATCATATACATTAATTAATTGTTATGCATACTATTTATTTGATATCGATTGATGCTTAAGGAAAACGTCTCATTCATACAACATTGGTTGTGAATGGTATGTTTCATATGATATATAGAGGATCAGTGGTCATTTCTTTATTGAGTTTATTTTCTTCTTTAATAGTATATCACTAGCTATGACCAAATTATGTTAATCTACTCGCTACGACCAATGTGGACAATACGGATCTTCTAGCTACGACCCAGGTGAACAATACGGATCTACAAGCTCCGACCCAGGTGGACAATACGGATCTACAAGCTACGACACATGTAGACAATACGGATCTACAACCTATGACCCAGGTGGACAAAACGGATATACAAGCTCCGACCCAGGTTGACAAAACGGATCTACAAGCTACGATCAAGGTGGACATTACGGATCTACAAGCTACGATACAGGTGGACAATACAGATATACAAGCTCCCACCCAGTTGGACAATATGGATCTTCTATCTACAACCCAGGTGGACAATACGGATCTACTAGCTTCGACCAAGGTGGACAATACGGATCTACAAGCTCCGATCCAGGTGGTCAATACGGATCTACTAGCTACGACCCAGATATACCATTATTTATCTACAAGCTCCGACCTAGGTCGAAATACCTTTGTTGATCTACTAGCTACTACACATGTCGACATATCGTTGTTGATCTACTAGCTACTACACATGTCGACATACCTTTGTTGATCTACTAGCTACTATACATGTCGACATATCTTTGTTGGTCTACAAGCTACGGCCCATGCGACATATCACTGTTGATCTACTAGCTACGGCCCATGCGACATATCACTGTTGATCTACTAGCTACGGCCAATGCGACATATAACTGTTGATCTACTAGCTACGGCCCATGCGACATATCACTGTTGATCTACTAGCTACGGCCCATGTCGACATATCATTGTTGATCTACTAGCTACGGCCCATGTTGACATACCTTTGTTGATCTACTAGCTACGGCCCATGTTGACATACCTTTGTTGATCTACTAGCTACGGCCCATGTTGACATACCTTTGTTGATCTACTAGCTACGGCCCATGTTGACATATCTTTGTTGATCTACTAGCTACTACACTTGTTGACATATCTTTGTTGATCAACTAGCTACGGCCCATGTCGACATACCTTTGTTGATATACTAGCTACTACACATGTCGATGTATCTTTGTTGATCTACTAGCTACGTCCCATGTTGACATACTTGTGTTGATCTACTAGCTACGGCCCATGTCGACGTACCTTTGTTGATCTACTAGCTACGGCCCATGTCGACATACCTGTGTTGATCTACTAGCTACTACACATGTCGATGTATCTTTGTTGATATACTAGCTACGGCCCATGTCGACGTACCTTTGTTGATCTACTAGCTACGGCCCATGTCGACATACCATTGTTGATCTACTAGCTACGGGCCATGTCGACATACCTTTGTTGATCTACTAGCTACGGCCCATGTCGACATACCTTTGTTGATCTACTAGCTATTGCCCATGTCGACAAACCTTTGTTGATCTGCTAGATACGGCCCATGTTGACATACGAGTACCTTTGTTGATCTACTAGCTACATCCCATGGCGACATAGAAAATTGCGTAAATAAAGGTAATTGTCCATATAATCATATTGCTATGAACATTTCCTTCGAATTCGATAAAGATTTACATGCCCAAATTATTCCTAAAAAACGATAAATCAGCTACATCATAGACTAATAAAAAAGACTACTACTAGATATCTCAGTTTGATCATACTGGAGAGATAACGTTGGAAATGACCTTGTTAAAAGGAGAAACAAATGCCAAAACACCGCACTAAACGGGGAAATCTTGTGTTGACCTTATGCTCCGGCTGTAGCGGCTGAAGAGGATAAGTCAGTAAGTAATTGCATGGAGCAAATTTCGATCCACTCTAGGGTATCTTTTGATGAGCCATACAGTTGGACACGTGTTCTAGCAATTAGCTTTTGCTTTAAACTTTACTTAGATATTAATGTGAAATTCTGTACTATTTGATACTTCGCAGAAACAAATTAACTTCAATCCAAAAGCAAATATTCGATGAGATTCTGTTGATGTCACCAGCATTGTTCGTTATAAATAAACAATGACAAGAGAACACAGACTATTGTTTCGTGACATAGCAACATCAAATCACAAAACAATTATGTAGCGACACAATTTGAATACCTCCATGCCAATTAAATTTAATTTAATTTTCAATGATGACAAAAAAATATTTTTAATTGAATAACAATCTGATTTTCTGAAATTGAGCTCATCAACAGCAATGGCTGCTTTATACGGAGTGACATAACACTTGCACAATATATCATGTTTATTTTATCAAATTAAATGTAAATAACTCACAATATATTATATTGTTGTTGTCACGTTTACCGGAAGTGTTGTTCGTTCACACTGTAGCAACTTTATCTCTCTTTTGTTAAATTCCGATTATTTCCGAAGTTAGTTGTGCAAATGTTAATTACAGAATAAGGCGGTGACAGGATTTACCGTATTTACGAATAGTCAAATATAAGAGTACAGTTCAAAATATGTTTGACTTCATTATTTACTTCTTTATTATAATATAACAGCTACTGGAAATCAGAATGTGTACCAGAATGTTCTTTCTTTATGAAGTACGGTAAGTGTATTGTTGCAAACACAAGCCCGGAGGCATTCTCGACAGCTCTCGGGTATTTCCGTACCACTTCGTTACTCGGATAGCACCCTCTAGTGTATGTAAGGCGGAGCACTATGTAGCAAACTCGACAGTTTGTGCGGTCAAGAAATAGTTCTCGTAAAACGGATTTATAATTTCAATAACTTCGATAAATTCACGTAAGAGATGTCGTTGTCATTTCTAGTTAAAAACTCACATATTTCAGTCTTCATATAGCTTAAATATTACATTCATCAGCACTCCAGCGTTCATGCCGCCATCTTGTTTTCATGACATTCGAATGGTATTTCCGAAAGTAGTCCTAACGTACATCCGAGTCACTTGACGTAGTTGGCCGAGGATTTCTGAATGGCCCGGAAGATGAGTGACAGAGCGTTCGTGTCCCGCTAGCGACATACCAAACGTGTTCAAACGGTAGATCTACAAGTCGCTTTCTTTCCTACGTTCGAATTTAGAAGCCATCTGTTATTTCATATTAAAAAGCTACATAACTGAAGATTTGGATATCTACTGTAGTATTCAGAAATGAGAATAAAGTTACGTTTCACCAAAGTAATTTGATAATTAAAATTGTGGCTACTAGATTTCTACAATGATACGAGCGAATGGCTAAACTAAACACATGGACAATGAGAACAGAACACATAATTACTTTTGAAATAAGGTTTCGGTAAAATAAGTCATTTGACTGACCTAGCAGCTTCACCAGAATAACTGAAATAAACATTGTCCTTGTACAGAGGCCAGAATCATGAGCAAACTAACTTCAACTTTGAACTGATATTAAAGTCCCAATAGGGGCCGTCATTCAACTTCATTTCAAGGCAACTACAGAATATTCCCGTATTTAAGTATACCTTAAAACTTATAAGTTAGTCAAGTGCGAGTAGTGTCCAATTGCATTTCACATTTTTCAATATCGAGGCAATAATAATTTACATGCATTTCTTAACTTGTCGACCGGTTAATTTAACCTTGATGCTCAAGTTTTGTGTGCATTCGTTGTATATCGATGTTCTCAATTGCATCATACAGGAGCACATGCAATCGGTGACGTCTGATCACGTGATGGTAATTTTAGATATGATAAGTAGTTGTCGTTGTTTGACGTTATCAATGTTGTTTTACATATTGTTTTGCATGTTGTTTTACAGGTTGTTTTGCATGTTGTTTCGCATGTTGTTTTGCATGTTGTTTTGCATGTTGTTTTGCAGGTTTTCTGCATGTTGTTTTGCGTGTTGTATTGCATGTTGTTTTACATGTTATTTTGCATGTTGTGTTACAGGTTGTTTTGCATGTTGTTTTGCGCGTTGTATTGTATATTGTTTTACATGTTGTTTTGCATGTTCCTTTAAGAGTTGTTCTGCATGTTGTCGTACCTGTTGTTTTGCATGTTAACATGTTGTTTTACATGTTGTTTTGCGTGTTGTTTTTTTGTGTCGTTTTGCATGTTGTATTATTTTAAATTCAGGAATTGCGCAGTTGGCAAACGTATCCTTTGACAACGCGACAATGAACAAATACAGGAAATATGAGAATGTATTCAGAAGGTCTAAAAATTATGCTTTGCACGCATTTGTTGATCACGTGGTATTTATTCCGGGTATTCAGTAGATGCAGATATCGGCAATGATGAATAATTTACGAGTTTATATCACATAACAATCCATGCATAAAGTACTGAATGTTCATGTCAATACATTATTATACACTGACATTGAAATTCAGCCACAATCGATTCGCCTTCCAGAATTTTAAACAAATAGTATTGGTATTTCGCGAACTGGGAAAAAACGCGTTCTTCACAACGTTTGACAAATATTTGTCAGGATGCTTTGTTATCGGTAGAATTTGAATAATGTATAAATACGTTACTGCCTATTTAATCATACGTTTGCCGACATGTTATAAATAATATATATGTTTATATTCAAAGTGATGATGTTTCGCTATCACGGGTGTTTAGACAGCCGCCTGGATATTTTAAAATCCACCAATATTTTTTTCTTTGTTTTTTTTCAGTAATTCACATGTATTATTAACGAATTTTAAATCAACACTGAATTAGCTTCTCAATGATTAACAACCACAATTGAGTATCAATTTCTGCATTGTCTGCATTTTCTGCATATCTGCTGTCTAGTACAACGCATATGTTACGAGGCCGGTTTCTATAACCGCATCTAATATAGTGGATGCAACCGTGATCCATGATCAGAGATGTGATGTTGAATATAATGACTACATCACAGTTTCGTTTGATAATCAAACTGAATAACAGGGTCATAATGTCTGCAGAACAATGATAACGTTCACAGAAAAGTATATTCAATAATAATCACTATTTTTTCAAGTACACAAAGAAAGTTCACACAAAATAAAATAGACAAATGTCGCTTAGATAATTTTCAAATGGCATGTGATAACAACTAATACTATCTTTATAATCATGACTTAAGAAATTACCTGCAAAAAAGGACGAACTTTCGCGGTGGTCACGTGATATTAATTAACAAAGTAAATGTCGTTCAATTCAATTAACTTATAATGATTTTAAATGATTGGACTCAAATTAGCTCAATGAGCGTAGGGTAATCTTAACTGCGAGGGGGTAATATAAAATCGGGTTCAGGTTAACCCGGGTGTAGTATAAAATCGGGTTCAGGTTAACCCGGGGTAATGTGTAATCGGGTTCAGGTTAACCCGGGGATAATATAAAATCGGGTTCAGGTTAACCCGGGGTAATGTGTAATCGGGTTCAGGTTAACCCGGGGATAATATAAAATCGGGTTCAGATTAACCCTGGGGTAATATAAAATCGGGTTCAGGTTAACCTGGGTGTAATATGTAATCGATTTCAGTTTACAAGGTGTAACGTTAATATATTGTTTCACGGTACATATTATTTGTTCTAGTTCATATATATATACAGGTAAACCTCACTTAAAGACCACCTCAATAATACGACCACCTCATAATTAAAAACACAATTTTCAAGTGCATTTTGAACTGTTTTGTTCTTTATTCAACCTTGATATGAAACCCACATCAGTAAGACGACCTGTTATCAGGGGTCTCAAAGGGTGGTCTTATTATTGAGGTTGTACTGTATGTGCATATGTACAACGTTTTATACCCTCGGTATTGAAACGCAATAAGTCTTAATACTACTAGCTCGAAGCTTAGCCATTAAATTCCGATGCCTATTTTCCAATTATACTGTAGAGCTAATCAATTTTAAACATTATCTTTAAACATTGTTATCATGTAACGTACTTCATATACTGTGTTAAAACAAATTTGATCTGTCCAATTTAAAGGCCGTACTTAAAATGATTGCTTAAATATTATCAACGCTTTCCCCCATTTTTTTCTGTAAATCCCCTTTAGACACCAACTAGATTGTATAAAACGCTACAGTACATGACCAACATTACCCGCCAAAAGCGTCCTTTCAAAAGAACGCGCACATGTTTTAAAAGATGGAAACACTTTGTTTTATCACTGAGTTGCAGTTAATTGTAAATTTTAATAAAGTATTGGATACTGTTTATTTAAATAATATCGGCGTGATTAATCACACCCGGACGAGCTAGGAAGATTCAGCAAGGCATTGATATTGCAGCTGTGTAGTTCCGTTCCCGGCTTATTAACCGGAATATTTCATTAGTTTTATAACCAAAATGTCAACAAACTATCTCCAGAGCTCAACGTTATACACACATAACGATGAATTGAAAGCATTTTACCAGTTTTACTGAAAGGAACGGGAAACTCCCAATTAATACATTTAAATTACACGAACAATAGTTATTTGAAATTGACCGGATAATAATATAATGCTATAGTATGCCAATATCGATAGATTCGGAATAAAATGAGACAAACGATGGGTTGACTGTAAGCATATAAAATATTCATAATTATAACGATGCCTATTCATGCGTAGAGATGAAAAATGAACCAAAGTACGGGTACACAAAATGAACACAGCGTATGTAAATGGAAGCTGCAGGCAGTTTATGCTTATGGAATATTTTAGCATTCATTTCATAAAGTACCTGTACAACTGTTGAATAATTTATTGTGTTCGCCGGGCTTTTAGGTTTGTATTTTGAATTCTGCGATTAGTTAGCAGCAAACTGTGTTTAGATACGGACGCTGTTAGCGCCTTGATCAGATTAGAGTCACGTGAATAACGCAGAAATGGAAAAAACAATACTAGTAAGTGGATATGCTTCTTATTAGATGTATATATAATAATATTTATATTAGATAATATGTGTGTGTATTTATATATACACATAATGTATAATTTAAAAAATACACGATCATCCTTATTGCAAGTTGGTTTACAAGTTTTCTCGAGATATTAAGGAGTATGGCGACAAAGCCCGATCGTGGATCATCGAGAGACGTCAGATTTATTTAAGGCCATGCCGTTTTATATTTGTGTTAAGCGTCCGCGTGTGCCTAGGCTTTGAGCAACAAAACATTGTCGTTAGTTAAAGTTGTATTTGAGTATGTTTATGTCAATATTTTGTTAACTTGCATGTTTGAAAATTGTGAGTGAAAACTAGTTCTTTTTTTCTGTTATACGACTTTGCGTTTTTTCGAAATGACTGTGTGTGTTTTTTTCCAAATAAGTAGATAGAATTCGGAAACCAAGGTTGACGCTTAACAAAAATAAACAAGACATATCTTGAAAAAGATGGTCGGCGGTATTTGAAGGTTAAGATATGTAGAGCAACATAAGAAATGCAGATATGATTAGATTGCTGGTCACTCTAGATCCGAAATAGTTTTCGGTAAATTCACCGAAATTCAGTGGATTTCGGTAAGGTAACGTACCCTTTATCGATATGTTAAGCAATCCGCGTCAAGGTTACAAACGTTGTTTAGTTGATTAGAAATTGCATTGGTGGTTAACGTAAGATTTGATTGGTTTACACAACTCTGTTATGCAAATAGCAAAACCATGTTAGTATGACCTTGTTGAATCGTTGGATATTCGAACTGCTGCACACTCTAATTACTGGTACACCGCTATTATTGGAAGTTTCAATTTGTGAGATAATTGTAATATTGTAACAAACTATTTATTTTGACGAAAGTTCGACGGAAATTTATGAACATTTCAATAGTAATGATGGAATAGGTGGAAGTAATTAATTGCAATATGTGACTGCTAAAATTGTATTTGGCCGATTACTAGTCCGTTCATAACTTTTCAACTATAGTTTACGTTCTTAAAGCACGTTAAACATTGCAAAGTTAAGAGTTCTCCCAAATAAGAGACGGTTCTTAAATGGTATCGTGCGAATATAATTGTATTATCATTTCATATGTCAAACAGTTTACGACATTCAACTTTTTTAAACAAAACGTTGGCGCAGAACGTGGTATCCACTCATCGAATAATGATCCCAAATAAGAGAACCGCTATGATATGTATATTGTGGTAAAATTGTAAAGGTTCTAAAGTAGAACATTAGTAGTTCCCGTTGTTACTGTAACGATTTATGTTAATCTGATTACCCGGTGAAAGTCGAGATATATATGAACTCGAGGACTAAACAGTTCCACCTCTTTGACAAAACTAATGAACGACAGCGAACCCCTTCAACAAACTACATTATTTTGTTTTACTATAAAGCATGCATCGAAAATAAATCGGTACTGTGTCTGTGAAATCTTGAATTGGGCAAAATACTGCAGAATACCTGGGCCTATGTCAACTACCGGTTTGGATCGAGACGAATTCGTGACGTTTAACACTCTCCCATTATGGGAAGCACCACGTAACCTTAAAATAGCACCGTTCCTGTTATTTTCGGAATCCGATGGTGGGGACTTGAATTTGAATGAGGGAAATACAAACTGCATTCAATGGTCAAAATTGAGTTACCAACGTCACGTCATTTTAATATAATAATTCCAGACATAGACTTTCATTGACGTTTTTTAACAAAGCACGATATAGATTTAACAGCTGTTACAGATATATTGAAACAGAGAATTTGGCCTTTCTAACGTTATTTAATCAGACAAGAACGAATGCTGGCAAATGTTAGCGAACGATCGCTTATTTTCACGTACTGCAAATTGACCGATCTCGATAATGATAAAAATATAACACATCTGCATTTTGCTATGTTTTGAATAGAAAATATTATTTTCTAAATATATTTTATAAAACAAGGAATACCTTTCAAAAAGAGGGTCGGCGCAATCTGAATCATGCATATTTGTTGGAATGTGTATGCTAAGATTTGTTGTACAGCATAAATGAAGACAAAAGCAAACCAAGACAAAACAATATCAAAGTTCATGTTTGTTAATTTGTTTTATCTATCTGATTCAAAAACATGCCCTATGAAAATTACCTATTGAATATTTATTAAATGTAAAATGTACTGGATGACATGTTGATTATGAAAGTTGAATATTGTTGATTTTTTTTTATTAATATTGATATATGTATTGTGACCGCGTTATATGGAGAATTATGTAAAGTTCCGTTAATTGTCATAAGAAAAATAAAAATGATTAAGTACTTGGTAAAGATATTAAAATCACCAGTGCAGTTTATTACGGTCGACGTATAACATGCTGAAACAAGATGCAGACAATTCAATAACATACAGTGGACGACATTGGGCTTTTCAAATAAAATCACTCCTTCAGGAACATGGCTTGAACGATATTTGATTAAATCAATCTCCGCATAACATCCACCTGTCTCTCATTAAACAAAGAATATATGATATGTACTTCCAACAGTGGTATGCTAATAATACCAATTCAAACAAACTTTCGAAATATAGTATATTTAAACATGAAATTTGTTTTGAGAAATATTTGGATAATATACAATCATCGAAATATCGAGTAGCATTGTCGAAATTCAGAGTTTCGTTCCAAGATCTTGCGATAGAAACCGGTCGATACGACAATATACCTCAAATTGAACCAAAATGCATTGATTGTACAATGAATACCATCGAAACAGAATACCATTACCTCTTAGTTTTTCCTTTTTACAGAGACTTAAGACAAAAATATTTCTGCCGATATTTTTGCCATTGGCCAACTCTTACAAAATATTATAATATCATGTCTTCAAAATCAAAACGCATTCAAATGCACTTGGCAAAATATATCTACTTCGCTATGTCAAAAAGAAGTTCTACAAATCTGTGAAAACTGCACTGTTACTATTTATGTTAAATATTTGTCTGACTTTTGTAACTACCATCATATTTTATTTTTAAATCTTCACTGTGCTCTGATGACTATTTCTCTCTCACCGACTATATATGTGGCAAAAAACTTGTATTGTATTGTATATATCTAAAATAGAAGTCAAGACATGTATTTTACAGCGGTTCCCTTTATCCGCCTATCAAACAACCATTCCAAATAGTACTTATGAGCAATGTGATTCTGCAATGTTGACACAGCGGACTATACCAAACAAATCGTCCCAATAGATCCCCTTTTACTATGATAGCACTCACAGTACTTTGATTCAACACATACTTGGTGAAGGATCAAATCGCGAATATCGCATTCGGCCAATTTCGGCAATGTCCGGGTTAGTCTTCGTGCGATTCCGGATACAACATTTCCTTTTAAAACATTAAGTGTACGTGTAACATTTCATTAATTTAAACAGGTTTTTAAAATTTGCATATATTAAAGGGAGGTTATGCAACATACTGGTGCAGTGTGGGCGTTTATAATCATTGGAATACTTCCGTCCTTATAGTGGAAAAAACTTTTTTGTATTAACATTTTATTCTGATAACAGTATGAAACTAAATGGAATACAAATCATGATACGCTTCCTGTCTAGTTTCGATTTGTTTATCAAACGTACTTAATAGAAACCACATAAAAATTATTTTAGAATTTCATGAATCTATACAAAGTTTAAAAAATAACGACCGTGTTGTTGCGTATTTGTAGTACCCTGAATTCAATATGTTCTTATACTGCATTATCAGAATGTGTGACCTTCAACTACCAACGATGTTAATAATTAGGCTGTGGTTAGGGGCACGTATCCTCTAATACCTGAGTCTAGGGATAAGGGAGACCCGTACTAGTAGACATCATATACTGGACGCGCTACGGGTACGGGAGTTTGACTAATGAACACATGTTTAAAGAAACAACTATCAGTATTAAATTCTTTCAAACTGTTTCTATTATGCCTTCCGCGTATAAAACGGTGGAACGACCATTTTGGTCGATACCTAAAACCATGGGTCGCGGAATATCGTTTCAACACAAACAAGAGCATATGTTTAATGTAATATTATGCTCACTTTTTGTTCATTTGTTTACCTAAACAAACATTAAAAATATATTTCCAATAGTCAAAACATCAATAAACATGCATTAACAAAGAATGAACCGAACCCATAATGTATTGATCCGTATTTGTAAGAGAACGATGTGTGTACATCATAAATTAAAAAAGAAATATCTTTAAAAAAGATGGTCGGCGCTACTTGCAGTTTGCAAATTTGTTGCAATCTGAAGGTTAAACGTTGTTGTAAAACATGTAAATGCCTAAATGTCATTCAATTGAGCTATACTACATAAACTTTAAGAAAATCCGTGACTTTGGTGGGAAAATCCGGGAAAATCCGGGATCGTCTCCGAATGAGACTGCATAATAAATTACTCCGTAGTGTGATTAGTCTAAGACACAGAATAGTCTGTTTCAATATTGTTCATCATTACTTATTGCATAGGTCGTGAACTCACACATCCATGTTAATAAACTTGTTACATAGCGATTTATCTGATAAAAAGAATATAAATGTTCGCGATTGGTACATAAAACCAAGAAAGTCTTCTTAATTCCAACACCTAACAATTCCCCGTGATAATGAATAACAACACTACTTACTGGATAAATCTTGAAATAAACTATACAAAATGTTAATCAATCTGCTTCACGGTTACACATATTTTTTAATTGAAGAGTAATTGCCTTGGTGGTTAACGTAAGATTTGATTGGTTTACAAAACACTGGATATGCAATCAGCAAATCCATGTTAGTACGACTGCGCTTAAAAAAATAAGGCAATTTTATTTTATTGATGGACGTTGTGTCAAGCAAATACACTACATCTCCTACCCTGAATTTTCGTTCCATGATACGTACATCGTAGTTACGTTTCATGCGTTTGCTGGATCTCTTCAGGTTGTCTCTGGGCTGGGGTGTTTACTTCTCTCCCCAACATCAGTTTATTGGCAGTGAAGCCAGTGTTTCTATTGACCGACGATCTCAGTGCACCGGCAATGTTTGGTATATGTACATCCCATTGGTGTTGGGACTTACCAATGAAACATCTAACTGCATCCATTAAAGTTCTATTGTAACGTTCTACTTGGCCATTTGAGGAGGCCCTATACCTAGCAAAAAAATGGTCAATAGCAGCTTTCGCTGTTACGTCTGCCGTCTGACTAGGTAATGGCACGCACTCAACCCACTTGGTAAATTGATCTTCCATCATCAAGATGTATTCGTTACCCCTTGATGTTGTAGGAAGGGGACCTAGGAAATCTAGGTGAACACGCTCCATCGGGGCACCAGCGTGGTACTCGGTCATGGGACACTTACCTTTTCTGCCAACTTTCTTACACTGGTTGCAAGCTTCACATCCTGCAACAAAGTTACACACGTCCTTCCCAAGACCATACCAGGTGTACTTCTCCTTCACGCGTTCCTTGGTGCGTTTGACTCCCTGATGACCGGAGGATGGAAGCTCATGGTTAAGTTTCATGGCTTTTTCTCTAAGGCTAACAGGCAACAACAACAACTTATCATCGTAATGAGGGCAATTCATGTACAAAGCGCCATCTATAAACAAGAGTAATTCCTTGTTTAACCAGTATGATTTGGCAGCGGGGCTTGACATGAACAACTCTGATTCTCTAGGCGAATGTTGATTTTTCAGCCAATCTATCATCAAAAACAGATCAGGGTCTTGTTCGTGCGCTTTAAAGGTGCTGAACTCCAGATTGAAAACAAATCGTCGTATATTGCAATTCCGCAAAATATGTGTAGTCGTATCATCATACACGTAAATAAAAGCTGTAGATGGTGAATATTTGAATAATTTAAAGCAATTAGGCTAATTAAATCGCCGTCGTAATATCGAGCAATCGGAGTTTTCCAGTTTAAAAATACCGCGGAGTTCCCATCCAGCATGCACCTCACGATTCACATGATCAATTTGCAAAATAAACATACACAATGGCGTGATCCACTACTGACATCGAGGAGATAATTGTTCAGTGATTATTTATTTTCGTTGCGTGCAAATAAATAGTAAGTGACTTATAGCTACCTTGTTTACTGCATTTATTCTTTTCTTTCCGCTGATGAATTGTTTGAATGACAGAGACGTTCCGAATGCGCATGAGCTCAATGTTTACGGTTCTATTTTTAGATTTACTGGGTAGACTAACCCTAGTAAAATTGTCAATGGAAAAATACGAAACACTACGCTATGACAATGTTTCGCAAGTAATGATGAATGAAAGTAAGAATGTTTTAGAGCTTTACGTGCAACAATATCAAGATTTTGTAAATATTTGACAATTTTCCTTTTTTTTTGCTCGCTCGTCAATCTGGAGTTCAGCACCTTTAATAAGCTCGGGTAAACTAATACCCCAAATACTCTGAGTTACTGGTTCTTGTCCACTAGCATTACGGGATATACTACCCAAAGCTAGTGTGTTATCGGCTTTCTGCACATCAGACTTGCTGCGGGTTACCATACATACCGTAAGATCACCAAGGTTTAAACTTTCCCTTGGATCCCATTATATGCTCTCCACTACCTGTCTAAGGTAGTCAACGTCACATTCATCTATCGGACTGGGTCGCCAGACTGGTGCTTCGAGGCAATTAAAAATTGTATCGGACAAAGTATTAACATTCAATACATATAGTTGCTTATGTATTAAATTCGGACTAAAAATAGATTTCTCAGTAAAATGGAATGACTTGTGTACCTCTGCCAATGCCGGCCTGAGTTCTTTGCTGACATGTCTTACTTCGATTTCTTCAGCTCCACTCCTTGGCGTCTTACCCCCCTCAGTGTTAGCCGAGTTGGGCGAACTCGTAAAACCTGGTATAGATGTAATATCTATACCGAAACCCGGTGACCCCGCCACGATGGCCTGGCCATGCGTAGTGGGACCCCCATAGACCAATGGAACTGCTTCGTCCACCTGATCTGTGAACGGTCCCCAATTCTCATGGGCCTTCGTACAATAACGACATCCACCACAGGGTAGTTGTTCCGGTCGGATTCCCACACGATAAGCGTCACACTGACTGTCAGTTGCCCGCAACCGCGACAGTGCATCTGCGTTGTCATGTTTCCGGCCGCTTCGGTGTTGCAGCAACATATTATATTGGGATAGCTCTTCCATCCATCTCGCCAACTGCCCCTGAGGTTCCCGAAATCGTAATAGCCATGTCAAGCTTGAGTGATCAGTTCTGACAGTGAAAGGCCGCCCCAGCAAATAGTGTCGAAATTGCCGAGTAAATCCTACTATTGCCAGGAGTTCCTTCCTCGTTACACAATATCTGTTTTGTTCTTTGGTCATGGAATAGCTGCCATAGGCAACTACCTTTTCTTCCCCATTTTGAATTTGAAGTAATTCAGCCCCAATCGCATAATCTGAGCTATTAGTGTCTAAGATGAATGGATCTGCGGTGTTAGGCAACGCTAACACCGGTGGTTCAGTCAATGCTGATTTAAGACTGTTGAAAGCATCGGCTTGGTTCTCACCCCAAATGAACTGACCTTTTCTAGTAACTGTGTACAAGGGTTCCGCTAAGCGCGAGAATTCCTTGACGAAGTTCCTATGGTAATTAGCCAAGCCCATGAACCTCTCAACATCTTTCGAACATCTGGGTATCGGCCAGTCAATAACTACCTGGATGTCAGCCTTAGACATCGCCAGGCGGTCATTGCCCACAATACGACCAAGAAACTCAACTTCCTTCTGAAAGAAACAGCATTTCTTGAGTTTGAGCTTAAGTGAATGTTGTCGAAATCTCTTCAATACTTGCTCCAAGTTTTCCATATGATCATCGAAGCTAGTACCTAGCACAACAAAGTCATCTAGAAAGGCTAAAACGGTCTCCCAAGTTAAACCACGCATAACTAGATTCATGACCCGAGCATAGGTTGCCGGAGCATTGCATAGGCCAAAGCCCATACGAACATGCTCAAACAGTCCATACTTGGTAATGAATGCAGTTTTCTTACGGTCTTCTTCATTGATGCGGACTTGCCAACATGCTGAATTAGCGTCAAGCTTAGAAAACCAAGCCGTTCCTGAGATAGTGTCAAGACAATCGTCCACAAGTGGGAGTGGAAAAACGTCTTTAACAGTTACCTCATTAAGAGCTCGGTAGTCTATGCACCACCTAACTGAACCGTCTCGCTTACGTATCAGCACTGGTGCTGAGCACCAGTCTGAAATTGACTCTTGGATTACATCGGCTTGTAGCATTTTCTTAAGGTGCGCCTCTTCCTCCCCTACAAAGCAGGCTGGTGTGCGTCTAATGCGTTGTTTAATCGGTCTTGCACTACCAGTTTCTATGGTGTGTTCAACAGCAGTGAATTCTCCTAGGTCGAACTCACTAGCGGCAAACACATCTTGGTATTCAATAAGGAGTTGGGCTAACTGAATACATTGAGGTTCGGTCAAGTTTTGTTTCGACTCGTCAAACATTTGTTGTAGGTGTGGGGGCATTACGGAAGATGGCGGAGTGTTGTGTTGCTCCGTTACTTCCCGTACCCGAGGCATGGCATAATAGCCATTCTCATCTTGGTTGTCTGCAATAAACTCATCGACAGCATAAGCACGGCCGATGTCTGTGCCTTTCTTAAGGGTTCTGTACCTATCGGACGGGTTTACAAAACAGACAACTGGTTCTTGGCCCTTCTTCCTAGCGGTTCGTGTGGCCATCAGCCTTATGTTATCGTATGGTTCAATAACATAATCTCCTAATGTTGGTGTCATTCGACACTTGGCGCGTACAACAGAATTAGGGGGTATTACTAGACGTTTAGCAATTGTGACCCTTGCTACTGAGAGCGAGCTGGTTCCTGAGTCCATGTCTAAGGTAATACTTTGGCCATCAAAGTGCAGTATTCCCCTAGCCATGTCTAGAACAGCTTGTCCTCGGTCCCTTAAAATATCAAAGCCAAGTAACATGTCATGGTCTATGGGTGCGACATGTAGGTTTTCGAAATAAAATTTATCCCCTATTTTTAATTTAACTGGGCCCACCACCATCCCTTTCATAGGCATTCCCCTCCCTGCAGTTAATAGATTAACATCCCTTAACTTGGGTGGTTTTCTGGCAAGTTGGTCATAAACTCTATCTGAAATCAATGATACCTGGGCCGCGGTATCTACAACAGCTTTAATATTTTTATTTATTACTCTAATATTCATGGTGAATTGAGAGACTGAACTTAGCTGGCATATCCTTACTACCTCAGTTTTATCGTCATCAGCATTCGTCTCGGCCTCTTCACTCACAGACTCAGATTCGCTGGTATCTTCCTCTGAGCCTTCTTGGGATGTTTGATCATCGGTGGGTGGAACACCGGATATACCTACTACATGACTAGGTGGGTGTTGGGTAGAAACTTCGGACAAACCCACAAGTTTCGGCCTGGGTAAGTCTACCTGACTAACTATGGGGCAAGTAGGCAAACTGACTGTTGGGGTCGGCATGCTACCCAATTTGCCCGACCCGTTCCCGTTTAAAGCCTCCTGTGATTGAATGTAGGATCTACAATTACGTTTAATATGGCCGTGTTTACCACAAAAATAGCATTTGAAAGACCCCCTTGGTTTTGATTGCCCCTGCATATTCATGGATTGTACCGTCTGTTGAAGTTGATTGATTGTCTCATTTAAGGTATCGAGATCAGACTTCGGTTGGTAGCTGGTGGTCTCTGGTCTTGCGACAGAGAATACCTGTGGCTCATCACATTCATAGACGGGTTTTGATTCGCTCATACCAAACATTGCATCGTGAGTATGCTGGTACATGCGAACCAATTGCACCGCTTTCTGAATGTTTTTAGGCTGTTTCATGTAAACATGATGACCGGCAGCTCGATCAGTTAAACCCTGACAGAACCTACTAACTACTTGTCTCGTGGCGTAGTCTTCTTGGATGCCTCTAAAGGCTCTGCACCCTAGAAATAATACTCTATCAGCCCAATCTTCTAAGGATTCATTACCCTTCTGCACTGCTTGTTGGAATAATGCATGTGCAGCATCAGGCAAGTCTGCTTCCCCAAATCTATCCTCTAATTTTCTAATAAGGTATTTAAATGTTAAATTCTCACGGCTATCCATGATGACAGCCAGGAAATCTGCCGCTTTCCCATCCAACGTCCAACATAAACAGTTTATTTTTTCCTCTTTAGACCAATCACACGCTTCGGCATAGCGAGTGAACTTATTAAGAAAAGTACTCCATCTACCCTTACCATCATAAGTAAGATTCCTAGGCAGAGACTTAATCACCTGGCTGGCCCTAAAAGGCTTGGTAGATTTTTTAGATCTGGACCGTTGGCACTTTTCATCATCAGACTCGGACGAACTATCTGAACGTTTGGGTTTTTTACATTTTACCTGTTTCTTTGCCTTTACCGGTAACTTCTCCTCCTCTGAAATATCCGGAGGCCTAGACATATTTAGTCTCGTTCTAAGCGTATTAGCTGGTGGGGTGGGGGTTTTAGCAATACGTGGCTTAATGTCACCGTTTTCCTCGACATGTGGCTTTACGTCCTCATCTTCTTCATCTGACGAAATGACCAAGGATTTGTCTATAGTGAAGTATATCATTAAGATAGACTCGGTGGGGACTTTGCCTCGGGCCAGGGAAATTAGCAGGTCCTTCGTCATGTTCCCACTGGTTTGGCGTAGTAATAAAATACTCTCAGCTAACTTCTTTCCTATTCCCTTAATCCCTAATAAACTTTCTTTATCTGCAAAATTAATTGCAATTGGCTGTTTTGCTGGTGCTCTGACTTTAGGTATAGAGTCAGACTGTTCATCAGACGTACAGGCCTCAAGGTCAGCCATAATTTATCTAATGAGAATTAAGACAAAAATGGAATAAATCAAATGGCAGCAAATATATAATAATATTTCAGCAAACAACATACACCACAAGCAACAACCGAGTTTTTGGTTTATTCAGCCCGGGCAATATTAGGTCCGGATAAGAATGGCAGCAAACCGTGACCTCAAAAAATTGCGGCTAAAAGAGAGCGTAGAACGAATAAAATTCGTTAAATGCGGTCTGCTTCAACTCCAACAATGCTTTGTAGGTGATATCTATCGTCGGTGCTGGTGAATTCGACCTTTCAAATTGTTTTAGAAATTTGCAAAGTTCGAATCACGTGACTGTAAGAGCGGGTGACTATTCCGTTTAAATAACAAAAATAATCACCGCTGCCATCAATGTAAAGGCTATGCTCGGTCCAAATATACAATTCAGTACAATGAATATACTCACCAACGATAGACGCTGCACACAGGTCTGTATAAACTTGTAGATGAACTCGGGTGCTTAGGCGATGTGTTCACTTCGTGTTCTCTGTGACGACTGCACTGTAGCCCGGATCTGGGGAGCCGTCAAGCGTAGCTAATCCCAGACTGGTTCTGTAGCGGAAGTGGCGCAATGAGCGGAAAGAGGCCCAAATCACCACAATACATATATTATTTGAAATAAAATGGTGGACCCGATGTATTCGATGGAATGAGGTCCGACTGTTTTACTTCAAAGAGTTGTATCAAACTTTAATTCCCGTATTTGTCTCTTTAGTAATCCGAGACTTCTCTGACCCTATAGCCTTTTTTTTTTTTTGCGGCGTAGGGTCAGAGGAACTCCTATAGTAAAAACCCGGGGATTACTGAAAACCACACAGTCGTGTAGTCGTATACTTTCAACGGTGTATGTGGCGTTTGGTCTCATTTTAACGAGAAGTTAGCCGAACAAATCGGTAAATTGATATTTAATTTACCAATCTGCATCGATCACGTGACAGCCAGGTGCTTTGACCCAAATACATATTTACATGAAGAAAATTATTTTTTTAGCTTACTCTGAAAAGGATTGACCGTTACAACGTAATAGATGTATATGCCTGAAATGTTAATCCAATGAATGTTTACATAGATATATTGATTTAAAGTTCCTCTCCCGCGCGGGAGAGGAAATCCCCGGGTTTTTACTATAGGAGTTCCTCTGACCCTAACCAGCAACATGAAATATCAAAAATCGTAAAAGGGGCTGGTTTAGGGACAGAGAAGGCTCGGATTATCTCTTTAGCTACTGAAGATTTCCTTCACATCGACGTGTTTGTCTAAAAGACACGCGGGGCACTTCCATGGTTTGAAAGTGCTAATGTAAATACAATGTTCTAAGTTTGAGTTCGCGAATTAAAGGAAAATGGATGACCCGTGTGTATGTAAGTCTCCGACAGGTGTCGTGGTAACACGTGCAATAAGTAAGTTTGGGCGGTTAAAGTCACGGGATATTCATTCATTTACCATTTTTCAAGTTTAAAGGATCAACCTAGTATGTTTAAGGGGAAAAATGTGATCAATAATATTATATTCTGTATTGTTAATGTCACAAGAAGATCTTAATAAAGTATGATCCTTATAATATACGCATATATATTCCATCATGCATTGATTCAGTCGGTTGTTCCCAGATGCTATTAAGTTGTATTTATACGCATGGGTTGTTTTGTATTTACGTTTATAGGAAAGTGATAGCTACTGTTTCTATGCGTATTTATTATATAATTTCAGTCTTGCATTATGTACTGTTATATTGTGTACGTTCATGTCAGATTGAATGACCGATGCTTAATTTTGTCGTATTTGATCATTACACGTCGTAATCTATCAATTATAGCAGTGGTCACTTTGGATTTATCAAATTTTATATCCGACTTTGACTGACTTGAATTGGAATGTATCAGGCAAACCCATGATACCTCGAGAAATATAAACTTTTAAGAGTAAAGAAAAATATTTTTAACATACCGACACCTCTGTGTTTCGTAGATTTTGGCCAAGCATGTAAAACATTGCATATACACGAACTCTAGCACATGCCATGCACGAGAGTCTACTTTTCCGAGTGTGACGGTAATTTTTATTGATGTTCTAATGTAAACATTGTTATCAGGAACACTCTCAAACATCACACTAACTACAAATAAAACATGAAGTAATCGATACATCATTGATTTTACCTCCTTTCAGTATCGCAAATATTTCATTTTAAAAATTAAACATTACAGCAGTTTCAACAGACAAGCCTCTACATACAGGGCTCCGATATGAAGCCGATATATCGCAAGGTTTTCTCTCCCGTGATATCTCGTATGTTGTTGTAGTCATGCGATGTTCCCAAACAAATATTCAGTTTAGTTTAGTTTTAAAATGGGGTTATGGCATATGTAAAAACTAAGTTTAATTTAAGATAAATTGAAGTCAGACGTAAAAGTCATAATATTGCGAAATTGGCAAGTAAATGCCTTCACACAGACATACTCTGAAACATCGCATTGTAACTGGGTGGTCTGAGTGAACTAAGCCTCACATAAGTCATTTTGATAAGATTGGCTTTGAAGTATTTTAAATTTCCCATTAAAGTCGATAATTTCTAGACAACATATGAATTATCCATGCTGTTATTTGGTGATATAGTCATAACTTGTTATTTAGTTCCAAATGATATGTATTTGCAGTTTTTGAAAAAGAAATGATTTTGTGTATTTTGGCATGCGTACTTCATCTCAAAACTTGAAATAATGTTCGTGCTAATCTCTGCAGACGTTTTAGAAAGCTGGAAACTAAACCAAAATAAAAATCCCCTTTTGAACAGTAACAAGGAGTATATAACTCAATCTTCATGAAAATGTGGGTTATTTCACTTTGGCATCAGACCACCCAACTATTCTTAAAAGTTTCATGGAACTGCAAAACACGAGTCCAATTCAGATATTTCCTGCGCTAACGTAAACTCGGCGCGTAGGTCAGGAGAGAAAAAACCGGTACCGGATGCTTGTAGTTGTAGTTTTGCGAAACAAATGACAACGCAGTATTGTTGAGTAAAACTGTATGAAAACAATTGCCAGTGATTTTCTCATATTTATAACAGCTACTAACGATAATTAGTCAAATAAATGTATGTACCTTTAAATCCTGTCATTGTTTTCCTGATATTCGCGGGCGCCAGTATCAGAACTTTCCCGGAGGTAGGCAGTAGCGAGCCTTGAATACGGTACATATACAGTAAACACTCACTTAAAGACCACCTCAATAATATGACCACAATAAAATTAAGAACAACATTTTCAAGCCCATTATCAGTGTTTTGCTCCTTTTCAACCTCTATATTAGGACCACCTCAAGTTAGAAGACCAGTTTTCAAGGGTCCGAAGAGTGATCTTATTATTGAGATTACTGTATATCTGTTAGTCACTAGGTTTTCTTTTGAAGAGGTCATACCATATATTACTGTTTGATGACTGGAGGTTTCAGGATTGTTGTTGTTAGTGTGTCGTAAATTTCAAAGTGGATTAATATTTTCAGAAAAGTTGAATGACGAAATAATTTATACGATGGCGTTTGCATTGTTGTATTCATTCACTGTTTATATCAATAATTAATAGAGGATCTAACATGAGTGCTCATGTTTATTGAATTAATTGAACGAGTCGGTCAAAATGATATGATGCGAGGCTTTGCCGAGCATTATATCATTTTCACCGACGAGTTTAATAAATTCAATAAAATATTAACACGAATGCTAGATTCTATTTATCACATAACTTGTAAACGGGCTTAAAACTAAAAAATCACATAGACTCGTTTCTCTAGCGTCCCCTGCATTGACTTTAGTGATTCGGTCGAGAAAAAATAGTTCCAAAGATTTTCAAAAATTAAAAACGACGATTAATACCGATAATTAAACCGGATACAATGTCGACCTATACTGAAACTTAATACGTAACAAACAATAAACCACATGATCAATAATTTACAACAGTTTTAAGGAAAACATTGAAGAAGTTCAAAATTGAGCGCACACGCGCTATTGTGACGACATAACGCCGTGACGTTACTGAGTCAATTCTAGAGTAAAATAATCGGAGTTACTTGACTGAACGTAGATAAACAGATCTGTAACGATGACACTGTTGGATATGTGTCACTGTTAGTCGCTGTCAATCATTCGTTCTCGTTCTCTCGGAAGATGGATTGCTTGTGGTCTATTCTACTAGATGTTCACATAAAAAGTTCCACTATGGTCCGGATGATGGACAGCGAACCAAGTGTTGATACCTCGATAAGCTGTGCACTCGCATCGGTTTTGAAGTACGCATTCAGCTTGCAATGGTTGTAACACAATTAAACTTTCGTTTATGAAGCTGTTTGAAATTTAGACGATCGCAAACTGCTACATATTTGTCGTAGACCGATACGCGAAAGTCGGCCATGTTTGTTTGGATTTCTGACAGCGCGTATTAATATGTGATGCGGCCCTAATTTGCATAAATAATCCACTAGTGTATTACGAGAAATAATGCATAGGTTATAATCCCTCCCGCCCGTAAGTTATGTGATTATAATAATAATGGTCGAGCGACCAATCAGAAAATTTGTTAATTGTTTATGCGGGTGCTCTAATTTATGACACTAGACTTTGCTGGACCACGTTTACTGACTTTCATAGTAATTACTGTGTTTCGTTTTAATTAATAAGACATATGTACGCAGGGATGAGTCGTCTAACTTATTGTGTAACCAACTCTTTGATTTTTATCTCGCTGTATACTTAAGAGTAAGAATATTCTTACAACACTAATTAAGTTGGATATAGCAGTTCATAGTTAGGTTCAAGTTCATTGGAATGACACTACTTAAAGTAGCTGATAGACAATTGTGAATTATATACAATTTCGAACGTATACTACGAATTGTTTATGATAGATCAATACATGCTTACTGTATTGTCACTTAAAACACGATATACACTTAACAAAACTTATGAGTGTGCACTTTTTTATTAACGAATAACATTTCTACACGAAAGTTTGTATATTGGCTATTGGCTACATGTAACGACTTTATCGATTTAAAAAACACAGTGCGTGGAGTTTGTGTAATACTATGTATATTTGGCGCCGCCCATGAGGGCGGGGCCTTTAATGGAATCACGAAATTTTTGAGACTATGGTAGGAGCATCTATTTATAACCGAATCTATTTTTTTATTAAGGGTTAAACTGCAGCAAATATTACACGTTACTTTTTGTATTTTTATTATTTAGAAATAAAATATTTTTAATGCATTTGTATTGTCGAATAAATGTCTTTTACAAAGATAAATCGATATGTTTATGATAAATACTTGCTGATCCCCGAAAAATAGGACGATTCTACATAAACAGCATGTGTGTTAGGTGTCGAAGATAAAATTATAAAAAAATAATTATAAAAATCTTCATTTTCACTTTACTTACATCAATATTAACACAGTGGTACTTGTAACGTGGATATTCATGCAAGTTACGGTGATTAAAAGGAAATACACGCCAATGATAGTGTGAAAATGGACTATTCCAAAGCATTTTCCCGCCATTACGCTATTCCAAAACATTGTGCACCAGTTTTGCGGCGCCCTTGGATGCTTTGCATCAATCCATTTCTTGTACATTTTTGTAATGTAAATGGTCAAAGACATTTGCTTATATGAGCCGGTAAACTAATACATTTAACAGAATTGTCAGAATAATGTAGGAGCAAAAAAGAAACTTTAATATTTTAAAGTCCAAGTCTGAATTTCATCAATTTTGTACATTCGCGACTGTCACTCAGCGTGTACGGAATGTCGTAAAAGGATTTTGAATGTTACAAATTTAGAATGAGTTCCTGTACTGTACAACTGAAATGCATTTTCACTGAAAATATCAAACTAAATTAAATACGAATTACAAAGTAGTGCACTCTTCCAACAGAGATGTTAGGATGGTCCTGAATACTATTAGTGTTTCATCATTAGTGACCTTATGTATCGTTTTCAGTTATATGTCGTAAAACAACGCTGACAAGCCTCCTAACTTGTCAACTTCAAGTCCATAGATGTAAGACGTTCGCTTTTGAAAATAAACATTTATGTGCAAAATCCGTTTAAAAGTTTAATTTCGCAAGAAAATGAAAACCATGCGTCGTCTGTGATTACTGAATGCGCGAATGTAACACTCAGTCAATACACGCGTCTTGTACTTAACTTTCTAGCTTTATATAAAGAACAGAACAGAACAGAAGAGAACATAAGTTTATTTGAAAGACGTGTACATTTTACATAGTCATGTTCATCACAAAATATACAATACAATAAATCACGTGACATAGTATTAACAATTTGAGTTGGAGAAGGAAGAAAAATACAAAATATAAATAAATATATAAAAAAATGTAATAGTTGTTACTCATGTATTATTCACATAGATTGTGGAAAGATAAACAAAACAACAGGAATCATAAAAGAACGAGGACAAGCTTGTTCACTATTTTTACAGATAGTGTAAGGTGTTTCACTTTGAAATCGAATATTTGGTGTATTTAGTCTAGTTTAATAAATTGGTCTGCTGAGTTCATCAATTTTAAAAGAACAAGACAGATATATTTATAGTACATTAATCATAGAAAACAGTATCATATGTATTTGTCATTATTATCTTAACAGTATATATATATATATATATATATATATATATATATATATATATATATATATATATATATATATACACATGTACATGGTTATACAGATAAACAATAAATGCACTTAAACAATAAATGCACTTGCCGTGGTGAGGTCGAGACAAAAAACAGCTATTAAACATTAATTAATAGTACAGAATTCCTCTTTGCTAGTGAATGCTTAATGTATTTAGCAAAGTTTATCAAAATCGATTTGTCGGATGAGTTAACAAGTTCTATAAACTTAAACATAGACGGTAATCTTGTAAAGTATGATGTTAAAAACTTGTTTTGAATCTCTCTTTAACATGGGCATATACAAACAAAATGAAACTCGTCCTCCATGTCTCTAGTGTAACAATATAAACATAATCGTTCTTCTCTCGGAATTATATTAGGACCATATCTACCAGTCTGAATTCTTAAAGAATGTGCTAATAGGCGAACTCTTGTCGCAAAATATTTCAAATCATTGGGTATCATATCTAGGTATTTTTCGTATTCAAAGTTGACCTTAATTTCTTTATAAAGGTCTAGAGACGGAGAGGTTTGTATCTTAGCTTGCAATTCTTGTATAAAACAATCTACAACTCGCTGTTTAAATATATACAGAAGGGGGCTTAAATCCAATATGCTATCAAACCAATCGTTAAAACCATATGTACATAGCATAGTTTTCACATTAGACAACCAATTAATTTTATTATTATTACAGTCTAAAGGGAGGGAACAATACCCTGTGCATTCCACTAAGTAGGATTATAAAAGAGGTAGCACAGTATCGCTATATCTCTTCCAGTTAGTATGATAAATCGAGATGCAGACAAACATTGACCTAATATCATATCACAACTCTGTTCACAAACTAATTGAAAATATGAACATTGATCTATGATCAAACTTTCACTTATCTAAAGATTCGTTTTCAATATTGAATCAATTTCAAAATACTAAATTAATAAATCTAATTTGTATACATGCAATTTATCGTTCTTGTCTTAATTTGAAAATTAAAATGGAAAAATGTCAGATCACCCATTAGAATAAAAGCGATAATATATACAGTAAAACCTCACTACTAAGCCACCTCAATATTAAGACCACCACTAAATTAGGAACACAATTTCCTTATTTTGCTCTGTATTTAACCTCAATATTAAGCCCACCTCAATAATAATACCAGTTTTCAATGGTCTCAAGAGTGGCCGCATTATTGAAGTTTTACTATACATTCATATCTGTTTCGTATCTTAAATCTGTCTTTTTATGGTATCAAAAGTTTGTAATTTTCTTTCTTACATTTTCAGAGTACCATTTCAGCCATTGTGTTGGTTTGTTTACAAATACTAGTCCAGATTCAAGCTTCATACGGTTAGTACTATTGTCCTACATCTAGACGGTCGTACCCCAAATAAGGATTATGTTCTCCGTGACAATTTAATTGAATATGTTACATTTGAAAGTTAATTGTTCCCCTTTGCTGTCTTATACAGACAATTGACCGTCTTACATAACGAAATGTTGCTGAAAAACAGTTCCAAACTTCAAGGACAACAACAGCCTAATATTTTGAATTCAGAATATGCTTGCCACATAATACCGTATGCCGATCTGAGACTGTTTATCCTAACTGTGATCGCGAAATATGTAATACATTTGACGCTACAGTGGGTCCAAGTACACAAAGTAGACCTACGCGACGTGAAAATTAGCCATTTTAATACATTCCCTGATGTCGTATGTATACCCACATGTATGGTCATAGTAGGCATTACTATCACTACTATTATTAATATAAGATCATGGAGTTATTCAGTACCTTTTAAAAGTACAGATGACTTATTACGCATTTGGTGCAAATAATAAAACAACATGGTCAATTGTATTGCGGTACAGTTGCCTTTATGTAATAATGCTAATTAATTACTTTTTATTTCAATTTGATATCATCATAACTTTCCTTTTTCATAATTTATATGGGCAAAATAGTAAAAATACACTAAGTGTTGTAGTGGACCACTTGACGAGGCGTGATGGAGAGGGGGTAAAACACCGGATTACTGGTTCGGAGGTTAAGAGCTCGAACCATTTCACAACTGCACTATCGATTATTTAGGCGCAAGAACAGGTAAGAAACAGCGGAAGCAGTCGTCTTGTGAGATCAATATTAGTTGTAACGACTTGTTTCAAAATCGATGTAAAATAAGTAGGTTTAAATGTATTTATTTTGACAGAAGATAGAACTACTTACATTGTGGCACTCCTAGGGCAAAGAATACAGAATGAAACGTTTAATGACGATATACAGTACGATTTAGTTCTTACCGGTGGAATTAATGGGCCAGCTCAAGTCAACATATCAGGTAAATGGTAGTCGATTGATCTGCATTGCGTTTGTACATTTTGTAGTAGTTTTGTATTCAGTACTGGGTTCGAGCCCCTAATTTTTTTACGCGCGTACCGGTTAGTAACCATTGACATATTCATGCAGTGTGATTAATATAAGTTTTAAGAGCCAGGCTCACAATCGATGTAAAATAAATCAGGCTTACCTTTAGTTTTTCATTGAACCAAGTAGTGCCATTTTATTAACCGAGAACGCATTACCCCAGAGAAAATGCTTAAAAGTTACATTGTCACTGAAATGTAATGATTTTTATAGAACATGGACGCATACAAAAAAAAATTCATAGAACATGTACGCATACTAAGATTTACAAAGAAAATGTACGCATACTAAGATTTTCATAGAACATGTACGCATACTAAGATTTTCATAGTACATGTACGCGTACTAAGATTTTCATAGAACATGTACGCATACTAAGATTTTCATAGAACATGAACGCATATTAAGATTTGTTATTGAACATGTAAGAATACTAAGATTTTCATAGATCATGTACGCATACTTAGATTTTATAGAACATGTACGCATACTAAGATTTTCGAAACCCATTTCGGCTGCTTTTATTCAGTAAAACTTCCCTTTTGGAATGCTTAAACATCACTTAAACAGTAACAACTCATCCCATGACAAAATGAAAAAGGAATAAAAATAGAATCGCCGGCTTCCGGTCAGCAACTAACGAAAGCGATGTCATACCTAAATGAACATAGATCGACCCGACACTGTATTTATGGTGTTAGCATATACCTGGCGCTCATTCATCTTCGACAGTATGTTCGGGCGTTTTCGTTATTTTACGGGACAAATTGTTTCGAACAAAACGTTTGTATACGAAAATTACAATAGTTTGACAGTACGATCGCTATTTATAAATGTACGTTGGGTTACGCTCGGACGACGGATATTAACCAATGGATAAACACAGAATATTTATGAGTCCCCGGTAAATACTCGTGCATTATGATAAGTGGATAATTATTACTCAGTAAGTTGTTAAGTTTTCTTTATCTGAAGAGTTACAGCATTTGCAATGCTTCAAAATACAAAGAAACGATTAAGTGTTGATTTTTAATTTATCTAAGATGTGTTCACCTTCACATGATGCATACAAGACATTAATTGTAACTTCTCATCCCTTTGTAAATGTTTGTAGGTGTCGAGGGTGAGATAACTATCGAGGCTGTACCTGTCAATGGTGTTGTAACCGTGACTTACAATGAAACAAGGGCTTTAAACGGATCCGAATACAGTAACAAGACATTAATCATCGACGCTGAGATGCCATTCAGTCTACAAGTGTTTGCAAGGGCGAATGATTACGTTGAAGGCTTTCTTGGAATTCCAATTCAAAGTATGAATAGAAGCGATTCACCGTTTAAAGCTTACGATTATTGGGTTTCGACATTTTGTGACACTGGTGGTTATTGCCAAATTGCGGTTGCTGCTTTAGAAGACGATACAGCCGTGTCTATAGAAGTACCGAAGCACGTTGAAAATGTGGTTTTCTGTAAAGGGAAGACTTTCTTCAATACAACAACAACTACAATGGTCACACTGAAGCAATATGATTCCTTTCAAATTGAAACCACATCCGACCTGACCGGTACGCATATTTTCAGTTTCAAACCAATCTCCGTGTTCGCTGGTTCACGAAGTATAGTCGCTGAAAACGTTATAGCTCACACGATGGAACAGTTATTCCCCACATGGCTTTGGGGTACTGAGCATGTGGTAGCATCGCTCGGTGACAACGGGTATGGTGACATATTGAAAATCACAGGATCGCATTACAACGTTAAGGTGTCAATGTCTGGCTTCCATCCGTTTATCTTGAAATACCCCAACCAAACTGTATCAAGAAGACTTGACAAGGGTATGGTTAGCCACATACAGGCGTCAACACCTATACAGGTAAGCTGTTGTTATTTGATAGTACATGATTTAAATGATTAAAGAACTCTTCAAAACCATTGAAGATATTTTCAATTCATTTGGAGAGGTCTCTAATTATTTGAAAAGGCCTCACATTATTTGAAGAGATCTCTAATTATATGAAGAACTCCTGAAAAATGCAATACTATGTACATTTCCCTCGGTCGTAAATATAATATCAGATTTTACATGTTTTTACGCTAACGGATTTGTCTAGTTTTATCACAGTCACCTTAGAAGCGCCATTATATTAACTTATACTATTTTAGAAAAAATGAGTTATTAATATTTCTGCATGTAGGGACATTTGAAGGTTACTACAAAAGAAAAAATATTGCAAAAACGACGTTTTTAAGGGAATTACAGCCTTTTTCATATGGTCACCAAGACTAGATGTACAAAAATGTCTGAGTTTCACAAATTTAAAACAGCAAATATGATTTCCGATACAATAATATTTTATAAATAAATGTTTAAAAATAAATTATTGTTTCCCTTAAGAGAATGGGCCGTCTCAATGTTAACCGATAATTGTTTTGCATTTGGGCCAAAAATCTAAGAGACTGCCGCATTAATGTTTCCGCTTTTGTACATGTACGCCCTCGGTGGTCCTCCTCAACAGTTTATCACAAATGTTCCTGTTGGTTGAAGCTATTGCGTATCGTTTCCATTCTATTCTCTTACATGCGAGTCCTTGTTGTCCATTCCAAATGGAAACAAATGGTAGCTCCCTTATTAAGACCATCCTCGGTAGCCATAACATGTGTGCTACCCTGGGCAAATTGGCAAGCAAAACTTTGTAATGCATGAATATTCATTAGCATTCTCGACCAATGAAATGGACGATAACAAAAAACGAATGAATCTCCTTTCTGAAGAGATATTGCTGTCCTGCATAACACGATTTGAAAACCGCGATCTCAATGGATCGCAAAAAAAACGCGATTTCATTTGTAACTCCTCGGCAATTTCCGTATATGCGCGTGTGTCAAGTGGCAGGATTACACCTCTCATTCATTATTAGTACGAGAGTCCTACAGTCAGTTTGCCCAGGGTATCATATATGTTATGGATAGTCTGGGTACCGAGGATGTATTAAACATACTCTTCTGTGAACTTAATATCTCTAATCGGGTTAACATCCTTTAAATTAATTCATAATAAATGTTCCATGCCTTGACGCCTGGCGGGTGAGAAATAAAGTGAGAGAATATCTCAATATTTGCACCAACAAACCTACAGTAAATCTTTGAAACCTCGAACTGTCGTCTTATTAACAGAAAAAATACATTGAAAAAAAAATATAAAACCAGTTAAATTGCAAATTATTTCTTCCAGTGATGTATAGAATTATCATGATATTTTTTGTGTATTCTTTCTTACGTTACTCTTTTTTTTGAGTATGTCTGTAATATGAAAATGCTTATTTAAAAAAAAATCTAAACAAATTCCATGTGATAGACTATTTTTTCTTGTGTTTTGAATGTTCCACATAAATTGTGAGTCTGCCAGAACACATTGTCAATGGACAAAATTTAAATAAAGCCGATTTGCCAATAAACGAATGAAAAAAACTTAAAACGATTGTTTGTCATAATTACATGTATACAGTACAACAGTCAAATAGTTAATACGACGTGTGAATGAAATGTGTCGCCAATCTTACCTTTAACAAACAAAGGAATTTCAACTGATCAATCAAAGGTGTTAAGTACTGTATTGTCGACTTATCTGTAGTCCAAAATGAATAAAATGTTAGCGAGGGGCTGCAAATCATGTTCAAGTGTTCGACCTATCTGCGTTCGACTGATCTACTGTTAGGTTAAATGATAAAAGAAGGGATTTCGGCGGGAACTAAGAACCTTTCGAGGTATCTACCGTGTTCGAGTCAAACCTGTTCGAGGTTCCGAACTTCTACTTAGTTCACGACGCCGTGCCTTTTTTTGTTTGGATGGGAGTTTTTTCTCATTATAATGTCATGAACAGCAATGATTTACTTTTAATGTTTAGCTGAGATCTGTTTTATTCGTTAGGTCATACAGATATCAGGCTTGAAGTATGCAAGTAACAACACCAGCGAAACTACTACCCTCAGTATGACGGTTGTGCCGTCTGTTCAAAATATACAGCCGTCTGCTACAATGACACATTGTGTTGACCAAGTACAGGTGTTAACAAATTCGGGTAATGTGGTTATTTTACTTGTATCCACTTTTTTGTTTTTGCGTTTATTTATCGTCGCCACCGGTTTTCATATGGGCGACGCCTCCGAAAGAATGTTAGTTATTTAAATTGTTGGAGGATAGTATATGATACAGGAGATGTCCTAGTTCCAGAAACACGCCTGGTTCTATTACGAGCCTAATGTAAAGCATCGTACATGGCGCCTTGGTTTTGTTTCTATCCGACAGACTGTTAGTACTGTTAGTGGTTGCGCGGGGATCGAACCTGCGACCCAGGGATTACTAGTCCAGTGCGTTATCAAATACGAAATTAATATTATGGTATAATGTGATTATAATTGTAAAAGAATCCTATCACTTCAGTTGCGTCCATTCGTTAATCAAAGTAGTTATACATATTACAGATGCATAACTGAGCTGTTCATGGATGAATGAGGTGTTATTATAAGTATAAGAAAGACTAAGACTGATATTTTGTATTTATTTATTCATTTAAGTTTATAAAAGTGCACATACACTAATGTTGAAAATTACAGATATTGCACACAATGAACAAAGCAGTATAACGTGGACGTTAATGACATTATATAATTGATTCCAATAGTATGTGTAATATTCTAGACATAAATGAGTTTTTTATGTGATGAACAAAACAAATCAACTGTGAAAACAAATCCGAGTCATTGTGAGCTAGTATATGTAGACATAAACCTAAACAACCATAATTATGCTATCATGTTTTTTTCTGTGTTTTGCATTTGCATGTATTACAGTACCAGGTAAGATATAACATATTTACATTTTGTTTGAAATACCTGTAGTTTATCTTTTTGAGTTGCTTATCATTCTTTCAATACAAAGACGTTGAGAAAGATAAGATTTAAAGAATTCAGTTTCAGGCACTTTTTTGTTATATTTGCAGGAACTGCTGAAATATTTTGCTAGCATTAGAAGAAATTTGTTATGTTTCTTTTTTGTTGTCATTGTTTTTTTCCAGACCTAGTGATATTGTTCTATAGCTAAGTAGAGCTAAATGTACTTGGATATATTTGGTTTTGAGAAATTCTTGTAAATTAAGCCAGAATTGTTGAACTATTTGATATTCCCAAAAAAGATGTTTCTGTGTTTCCGGTAACATTAAACAAAAATCACACAACCTACAACTTATAAGTTTAAATTAATACAGATTATCATTAATTGGAATTATTTTCATCAAATATTTATAATGAACTATACTTAGTTTGGTGTCTATAGTGCAGTTGATTAGTATTGTTAATATATATTATATTACCATATGATATGTTCCCTGAGGAAGTCCCATTTCTCAGGAGGTTTGTTGTTGGTGGTTTTTAACTTAATTTGTCTTTCATTTAACACGTTGTTCGTTTTAGTAGGTTGTTTTACTTGATCTACAAAATATTCCGTCCCAGGAACTGAGGTAAATCCCTCTTCCGTCAGTTGTTTCCACCATTTTTAGCGATTGTGTTTTCTTAATGACAAGTAGTGAAGAAAGTTTTATTTTGCATTTGTTCAAGTTGAGAAATCTTATCACGCATTAAACATACATGTATACAGAGTGAACTAAATATTGTAATAATCACTCACTTCCTACCTATCCTAAATATCACCGATGTAGTAACAAGTCTGACAAGCGGCAACTTAAGAATGTTGCCGCTGTGTTAACCAGATTATCTATCAGGACATACTCTACCGAACATATCGAACCTTCAGAACCATAGCCATTCAGGGGGAGGGAGCGAACAATCGGTTAAACACAGCTCGTATATCGCCAAATACGGGGGGGGGGGCAAAGCGAACAATCGATGACACACAGCTCGTATATTGTCTATTGGGGGGGGGGGCAAAGCGAACACAGCTCGTATATCGCCAAACAGGGGGGGGGGTCGGGACAAAGCGAACCATCGATAAAATACAGCTCGTATATCACCAAACAGGGGCACAACAAAGCGAACAATCGATTAAACTCAGCTCGTATATCGCCAAACAGGGGGGGTGGGGGGCAAAGCGAATAATCGATGGAACACAGCTCGTATATCGCCAAACAGGGGGAGGGGCGGGACAAAGCGAACAATCGATAAAACACAGCTCGTCTATCTCCAAACAGGGCCGGAACAATACGAACAATCGATTAAACTCAGCTCGTATATTGCCTATCGGGGGGGGGGGCAAAGCGAACAATCGATGAAACACAGCTCGTATATCGCCAAACAGGGGTCGGGGCGGAACAAAGCAACAATCGATTAAACTCAGCTCGTATATCACCAAACAGGGAGTCGGGGGGGGGGGGGGAAAGCAAATCATCAATGAAACACAGCTCGTATATCGCCAAACAGGGGGGGGTGGGGACGGGGCAAAGCGAACAGTCGATACAATACAGCTCGTTTATCGCCAATCAGGGGCGGCACAAAGCAAACAAACGATTAAACACAGCTCGTATATCGCCAAACAGGGGGGGTGGGGGCAAAGCGAATAATCGATGGAACACAGCTCGTATATCGCCAAACAGGGGGAGGGGCGGGACAAAGCGAACAATCGATAAAATACAGCTCGTATATCGCCAAACAGGGGCGGAACAAAGCGAACAATCGATGAAACTCAGCTCGTATTTCGCCAAACAGGGGGGTGGGGGGCAAAGCGAATAATCGATGAAACACAGCTCCTATATCGCCAAACAGTGGGGTGGGGGGCAAAGCGAATAATCGATGAAACACAGCTCCTATATCGCCAAACAAGGGGAGGAGCGGGACAAAGCGAACAATTGATAAAATACAGCTCGTATATCGCCAAACAGGGGCGGAACAAAGCGAACAAACGATTAAACTCAGCTCGTATATCGCCAAAGAGGGGGATGGGGGGGCAAAGCGAATAATCGATGAAACACAGCTCGTATATCGCCAAACAGAGGGAGGGGCGGGACAAAGCGAACAATCGATCAAATACAGTTCGTATATCGCCAAACAGGGGCAGAACAAAGCGAACAATCGGTTAAACTCAGCTCGTATATCGCCAAACAGGGGGGGGGGGCAAAGCGAATAATCGATGAAACACAGCTCGTATATCGCAAAACACGGGGGTGGGGGGCAAAGCGAACAATCGATGCAACACAGTTCGTATATCGCCAAACAGAGGGGGGGTTGGCAAAGCGAACAATCGATGAAACACAGCTCGTATATCGCCAAACAGGACAGGGCGGGGACAAAAGGAACAATCGATAAAACACAGCTCGTATATCGCCAAACAGGGGCGGGACAAAGCGAACAATCGCTAAAATACAGCTCGTATATCGCCAAACAGGGGCGGGACAAAGCGAACAATCGATTAAACTCAGCTCGTATATCGCTAAACAGGGGGATGGGGGGCAGAGCGAATAATCGATGGAACACAGCTCATATATCGCAAAACAGGGCGTTGGGGGGCAAAGCGAACAATCGATGAAACACAGCTCGTATATCGCTAAACAGAGGGGGGGGGTTGGCAAAGCGAACAATCGATGAAACACAGCTCGTATATCGTCAAACAGAGGGGGGAGGGGCAAAGCGAACAATCGATGAAACACAGCTCGTATATCGCCAAACAGGGGGCGGGGCGGGACAAAGCGAAGAATCCATAAAAAAACAGCTCGTATATCGCCAAACAGGGGCGGGACAAAGTGAGCAATCGATCAAACTCAGCTCGTATATCGCCAAACAGGAGCGGGACAAAGCGAACAATCGCTAAAATACAGCTCGTATATCGCCAAACAGGGGCGGGACGAAGCGAACAATCGATAACCCTCAGCTCGTATATCGCCAAACAGGGGGGGGGGAGGGCAAAGCGAACAGTCGATAAAACACAGCTCGTATATTGGACTATGAACAGTTTGTGTGACACGTTGTTATTTTCGAATACCCAGGGTTACTAATAAAGTCACATTATGCTCCTTTGTTTCTTTTGTTTACCAAAACAATTATGAAGAACATTTTTCGTTTATGTAAAATATCAATAAATATGCACTTACAACGAATAAAGTCATAATGTATGTATCCGTAGTATTCTGTATATTCGATAAAAAGTATTAACACTTGAGTTTTAACTCGAAACAATACAATAACATTATGATTATTAATATATCATAGTATGGATGATTAATAAACTTTTATTTTTAAAGTAAACTTGAAAACAATCTACGTTTTGATAGGATTTGTTAGAATAGCGTGTACGTAATCAAGTAACAAATGTTATAGAACAAAACTTCTGCATCATGAGGTAAATTGTATCGTTGATGTCCTTGTCATTGATATTTCGTTTGTCATGTTAATGACTTTTAAGAGTAAAAGTTTTTAACTAGTGTCTTAGACATTGTGTTGTCATGCAATATAAGTTATCTGTTTAATACATTGTTTTCGCCTTTGGTAAATAATAACTTCATTTATAGGAATACATATTTAAATTTGAATCGAATACAGTGCTATTTATTTAAAACGAACCTTTCTAGAGTAACCAACATATGTACATACAACGTCATTGTTTCATGTTCGCAGGAGCTGATGGAGTTGATGTCAAGTATAGCAAATATAAAATTGGAAACGTGTCAGGCACTTTGTCGTGCACAGATTGTTATGGGCCTACAATCATGAAATGTAATCATACCGCTACCATGCCAGCATCATATTTCTTCGATACGGTAATAATTGCATTCATTTTTGTATGGTGTATTACGCCATTTCTCAACTGTATTTCAGTTATGTGTTACACTCTATTGATCAAACAAGCGTTATTATATAACCAGCCAGCACTTTACTGTTTTGTTTTGGTTATTTGTGAGGGAGAGAATTTTCCTCGTCTATAGGTATGAGTGGATCGAGGGCATCCTCCACCATACCGTACAATGAAACAGTTAGTATGAACTGGTTGTTAGTATGTATTATGAGCATATATAACATATATGAATATTATATAGATCTAATTATGTTTGTGAGATGTTAATAATATAGTCTGAAAATTATCAAATTATAAGTATGTGTCTTTTAATATTCATATTGCTCTGTATTTTTTTCAAACTTTACAAAATAATTCTCTCCTACGCTATTTATTTCGACAATAAAGAACAAGCAAAAATAAACGATCATGTTTACTTTTTATCTTGTTGTTGAAATATCCCAAAAAGGGGATCAATGTAATGTATGGTAAAACATTTCACTCAAGCTCACTATTTTGGCCACACTTGGCCTTTAAAAAGAGCAGAGCACCTGCGCGACATCCGACTCAACAAAGACAGGGCACTATCTTCTCATTTTAATAGTGAAGGCCATTCAATTAAACATCTTAAGGTGACCTTTCTTGAGTAGACATACAAACCCATTATATAGAGGATATTGAATGAGTGTTGTTAAGTATTGAATTTATTGAACGAGTTGAATAAAATGATATGAAGCGAGCCTCTGACGAGTTTAATAAATTCAATACTAAACAACACGAATTTAATATTCTATTATCACATACCCGACAAATAACGAGAACATCCACATTCAAACTTGACGTCATTTATAGAGACAGCCGCTTCCCGAAAGTAATTAGGCTATTGAATATATGAAAGAGAGAGAATATGTAGCTACATGAAACGCCACATACATAAGACAGTGCCTCCCAACACAGACCTCCGGGAAACAACAGCCCGATTCACAAAATCATTATTTCTAAAATTATCCATAGATCTATCAATATATGATTATTTTCCAGTTTATCAAATGTATTTAACAATTCGCTAATATCAAACGTAACTGTAAAACGTAAATTGAGGAAAACCTTTCCAGTCAGAATGTCATCGATAAATGTGTTTGATGACGTCATCACATAAACAATTCTCTGACGTCATTCAGTATACACGCGTTCAGTCAGTCCGTTCCATCTCTCTGACTCGAATCGCTATCAAATGTGCGGAATCTAGCCAATTTTAATTGATATAGGTCTGAACTCTTCGAACAAAGATAAATATGTTGATTCAAATTCCTGTGTACACTGATGACGTGTTGAATGTTGTCTGAAAGACAAATCGTTTGAGATGGAATAACTTACTGAACTGGATTTGTAGGTTGGGAGAATTTTGCTGGACATGCTTAGTATATTCGTCTTTACTTGCATGTAAACGGTAAATATTATCATATTTCTTTTTGTGTTGGCTGCAGTGTTCATGAGCATCCCTATCTAATGCATTAAACGTAGTCGATATGGATATTTTTTATTATAACTCGTTTTGTTAATTGTTAAACAAGCAGCGTATGGATTTCATTTAGGTTTTACCGCTCATTTGCATATTATATGCAGACTGTGCAGTATGATATTTATTGCATAGTAGAAACATGCACGGGTATGTGATAAATATTGATATTGCGAAATATAATGTTATTTGCTCTTGATACACTAAAGATCCAGTGTGGCCGAAATATTGAGCTTGAGTGAAATGTTATGCCATACTTTACTTTTTATGTTTTATGTTTATATTTTCTGGTTCTGGTTCAGTGCTTAACTGTTTTTTCGCAAGCAACTATAACAACTTCTTCCCAACATGACAAAGTGTGGAAGGTCGAAGTTATAGAATTTAGTTTTCTAAGTCACATTGTCACGCAGAGTATACGTACATACCCGAGATTCAAACCCGGGCTTTCCGGTTTGTCTGTCAATGATGGACCAACCGTGCGGGCTCAATTTAGCTTGAAGTAGCGTACATGGTAACTTGATGGTTAAATCTCCGGCTGATGGTCGGTGAAGGTATCACTCCGTGACAAGTGGGGTGTTACAGTTTATTGCTCGATGGTTAAAATAAAGGAAAACGATATCTTAAATCAATTCCAGGCTGATACTTCACCACAAGATCACGTAGAGAAAAATAAAAGCCTAAAGTTTTAACCTCCTATTCAACTTTTGATGAAAATTGTAACCGCTTTACGTTTATAAAACATGTGTTTGAATAGAAAAAGCATCAGTGCAGTTCTATACAGTCAGTACAACATTCCTGACTATTCAACGGACACCGTTACACAAATTTCAATCGTTTTGAAATTTAGAAAAGTAGTCGACCATATCTGGTTATTAATGTTATTTGTTTGTTTTCAGAGTATTATCGGTACAGAGAAACTTATGCCGGCCCCAATTACAGAGGGAACTTGTTATGGTAAATATTTATTTCGTTCAAATCAGCGTATTGTATGATCGTGGGGTTTGATTGATTCTATGCCCTAATCTTTCAGAAAAAATCAATTTTGAAATTACATTTGTATTTCAAATAGCAAAAATCACATTTTCATAGAATTAACTTATTTCAAGAAATGAATTACGTAAGCGAAATAATTCAAGCTTTTCACCTTTAAACAGGCATACGTGCACAATAGCATATACATAAACGTATACGTGCCATTGCGACAAATGTACGTAGTTCAGATCTGAAATATAATAATATAATATATTTAAATTCAGATATGAAATATAGTGGTTTGAAAGAAATCATACACATGATGCTTATAATTATTATGAAGAATTTTCATATCAGAAAGTGAAAACAAGGTTTCACGTCACAAATTGTTCATTGAAAAAAAATCGTTCGGGCAGTGAACTCGTAAATATTTTGTTCTGACAATGTACACGATTTCGAATATGTCCATAACTTTGGAAAAATACCACTTGAAACTGACCACGTATGACACATTCGCAAATTGAATCACTATTTTGGAGAAAATGGTTTTATATACTTTCATTTTGTGCTGAAATATCCAAATTACACACATTTTCGGACAACTTTATACCTTGTAAAATAAAATAATTAAAAAATCAAAAGTGCACCCTTTCTTTTGCGTTTGAGTATTCATTGCTGACATTACCACATTTTGAACAAGACATACCCCTATGCGAAACAGAATACTGGTCATTCATTTCATGTTATCTTTGTAATATGTTTTGTGTAAATAGCCCTCGTGTAGTTTTCATATAATTATATCAGTTAAGAAACTGGGGGGCAGTTTTATCACTGTGTCTTATGACGTTTTTCTGTCGTAAGCTTGTCGTAAGACTCCGAACTTTCGACAAAAGCGTTTTATCAACGTGTGTCGTACTTACGAAGTCCGAAGCTGTCGTAGCGTAATGTAACTCAACCAAAAATGGCTGCGATATTGTTAAAATTGATTCTGCTTGGACAGCAATTTAAGCATTTTAGCAAATAAACGCTGTTGTAAAAACGGTTTGAACGAAGTTTTCACATATATCAGTTATGGAACTGGTATATCATTCATTAACAGAGAGTAAGTTATTCCTACAAACAGTTACAATATCAACAACCTGGGGTAGGAAAGATGTTTCCCGCATGAATCAGACGCCGCGGATAACTTGACTTTGGATTTAATACCTTGGATCACAATGACACGGCAATCATATGCCTCTCCCGGGATCCGAATCTTTGCTTTTCAGTTTGGCAATCGACTATTATGCAAATATAAAAACGCTAATCAGGAGTGATTAGAAATAGTGTAAAGGTTTAAATATTGTTTATGAATACTATTAGGAGTAAAAGTGTTAAGAATTTAACAAATGCAGGCGGACCTAATACAATAAAACTATAGGCCAGTAGTAACAAACCCGTCCTGGGTTCTGTCATTTTCTCACTTCAAATATCGTTGGTGTTTTTCTCACTTCAAATACCGGTGGTGATTGTCTCACTTCAAATAATGATGGTGATTTTCTCACTTCAAATATCGGTGAAGACTTTCACACTTCATATATCGGTGGTGATTTTCACACTTAAAATATCGGTAGTTACTTTCACACTTAAAATATCGGTGGTTACTTTCACACTTAAAATATCGGTGGTGATTTTCACACTTAAAATATCGATGTCGACATTAACACTTCAAAACCGGTGTTGACATTCGCACTTCTTTATTTCCCTCCTTGGAAATGCTAGTACTGGATTCGGGAATTTAAAATTGTGATTTCGCGAAGTTGAAATCGTGAATTCGTGAATTTAAAATCATGAATTCGAGAAGTTAAAATCATGAAATCATTAAGTTGAAATCATGATTAGGTTTTCTGGAATGCTTTGTTTCAGACGGAGGACGCTCGACTGTCACATTCGATCCAAGTGCTTCAGTGGCCACACCAACTAAAATCGATCTGAAAGATCATCCCAGTCACATATTAAAGCTACGAATCAAGTTTTGCGGCGAAGCAGTGTTGCAATTTTTCACCAGCCCAAACAACCCATCTGAATCTTTGTTGGTTCGGATTACTTATGGTGAAATCACAGTATCACAATGCCAAGGTTCATCGACATGTGAAACAACAAGTATTTCGGATAAAAATACGTATGAAAAATGAATATTGTTGTTGTCGTTGTATTTGTTAAAATACCGCTTGCTACATAATTTCAGTTACGTCCATCGGTCAGTTGTCTTAAGCAGTTGTATTGGGTTCCTGATATGTGTGATAACCTCTATTTTTCTCGTATATGTCATTCAGGATAACATGCGCCCGACTTCGGCTTCAGTCAACGCACCACGGAAAACTATCGCCACGGACTGTGTTCGGATTTGGAACCTTATGATTATCAGTCGATTACACTATGGTCTTTGGACAAAACAATGACCAATAAAATATGTACATCACAGTTAGCGCTGTGAATTGAACAAAGTTAAACTTTATTCTAAACTTAGAGTTTATTAACAGGATATATGTCTTCTTACATCACTGCTACACATCAGTTATTTATGATAGTTCCCCCGGAAGTTATCTAGGGTACTCTGGCATATGATGGAGCAATATTTGTTAACGTGGTATGCACATATTTAATGTAACCTCAATAAATATAAAACAACGCGCCATTTTAATAACAATAGTTTTATACTACAAAGTTTCAGGAAATAAAACATGTCCTGAATAGCCCTTGTAAAAAATGCTCAATATTCATTTGTAACGATCGGCTTAAATCCTTGTAGCATCAATTCTTCTTACATTTGTATTTCATAAGTGCCTTGTCTTGAGATGATTCTGTTGATGCTCATTAGGTTATGTGCTTCTGTTTTGTGGAGTATTATATGCCCTTTTTACGCATCTTTTTTGCATTTTATTCCAGTATCAACAATGGCGATGAATTAAATTGTACTGTTGACATGGCATTCTTTTGGTTCTGGCAAAACCAGTCATCAACCGATATATGTATGGGATTTGGACATGAAGTTGATGTTGAAAGCCAATGTGGAGACAAATTCAATACATCTGGTATCTTCACACATGTAAATATAATGGGGTTGTTTGCTGATGCAAGCTTCAACTGGGGTAAGCATCCTGGTACCATACTTTTGTGATTGTTTGTTAGCCTTGAAGGTGCATAGTCCTATTGTTTTGGACGAAATATCCTCAATATTAGAATAATGGTGTTAATTTACGACATAGAGATGTACAATACAACAATGCATGGTCTCTTTGCTTACATGTTTACCAAAACCACAAATACAGGTGTCCGATACGGGTATTTTCTATCATGCCCTTCGCACCGAGTTAGCGCATATGCTATACCAGTATTGGACTCGTGTTTTGCAGCTTCATGAAACATTTAAGAACAGTTACAATGCAATGTTTGAGAGTTTGTCTGTATGAAGGCATTATCGGGCCCTTTGCTCAAAATCATTACTTAGCATATTTTGACAATTACTTACTCCATTCCACAATCATCTAATAACTCTCCCACATCAATCAGAGGCGGGGGACACGAGAACGTACCCAAATCGCGGCATAGCTATTTCCCGTGCCCCTCTCAAAGAGGTTATCATTTAGTTTCTTTGGTGAGCGATATATTTTAGCATTGGCATGAAAATAACGGACGATTCATGTTTTCACTTATTTATCTAATCGTATGTTGGACTTACGTATATTTCCCTTTCATTTTATTCTTCAGACTTCGAGCACCCGGCCGGCTGTGGCTTGTATGAAGAAAGTAAGTCAATGCGACGAAGGGTGTTTTTTTAGTATGGTAACATTCGGTTATTTGAGATAAATCGACAATTTGCTCCACGTCACATATGTACCTTATTTAAATGAAGTTGTAAATTGAACACACAGAGCAAGTTTGTTCTTTTGACAACATTTGTGTTACTCATAAGTCATCTGGCAAACAAAAAACTGGTTTATTGGTGTTGAAATCTCTGTTTTAAACAGGACATTGTGCTACTAAAATAGTTTGAATACATAGTTCCCACTTCTACAATATTTACCTACCTTGTTCTTAACTGTCGGCCAATTTGATAGGCAAAACTGATAAGCCTTTACATGCGTAATTTCCAAATATCTGATAATTGAGAAAATATCAAGAGAACTTGCATGTGACAACCACTTTTTCTTCAACTTACTGAGCCAAATGCCCACATGAGCATAATGAATAAGTTATTTTGTATATATCGGATCAGTTTATCATCTTGTACATTATAGTACCCATATACTTTTGCCTATCAAAATGGTCGACAATTCAGAACAAGGGAGGCAAATATTGTAGATGTGGGAACTATGTATTTATATATGCTTATTATTCCAATTGTTTGTGAAATTGAATCCTGGACTCTGAACAATAAGTCTTAAACTTACCAATAAACAATGACCTTCTTTATATCATTGTATGTTATCTCCTTTTGTAAATAAATAATTATATACTTGTTAAAGACAATGATTCTGGCATTGGGCCAACAAATTATGACCCCCTTGTCTCCCAGCATGATAACAACATGATATCAATAAAGGGGAAAAGGGCGTGCACGTACACGTCGCCCGAGCTCATCTCAGATGTATTCTAATTGGTGATGATTTCTAGCGATCGTACAGTGTTTTAGCCCATTATTGTATCTATAGCATCTTGTTGGGGCATTATGGCTATTGATCTCATTAGAACGTTTAACAATTATTTATACACATGGAAGGTCCTGATTTGTTTATGTAAGGGCTGCTAGTATAAGAAATGACAAACATGTACCGGTTTTATCGGTGATATGAAATACAATGGATAGGAATCAAATCACGAGTGTACGATTAGTTTTTAAATTATTTCCATCCCAACCACTAACTGTATTTTATTCACTAATAAATTTCAGATACCTGCTTAATATTCTGATTTGTATCCTAAACCATCACAATTCTGTTCAATTTATTCCGCGCTAGTTGTTTTCGCATAGTGTTAAATGACTGTTGACGTCAAATCAGTACATTACCGGTTAATTACATACAGGGAAAGCCCTAATGCGCATGTAAGTAGTGTCGCAAGTGGTTTAGACTCACTTTCATCACCTTACCAGTGTGCTAATTTCGCCCACAATCTTGAAAATGGTAGAGGTGAGAACATGTAACAGACGGGACACTCGTCTTAACGATACACCGGCTTGAATAAGTCCAACTGCACGTCCGCGCATTTCAATATCAATTCTTGCGATTAAAAGACGAAATGACTCTTTTTCTGATAGCATTCTCTAATAGCAACCAATGGACAATTAAATGATACATGTGGTTACCCGATAATCCGCACGAATTCCACGTGCAGCATGATTACCGGTTTTCGTCTGAAAGGCCCGTGTGCGACGAAAACTTGACTTGATCAGTGTAGTCATATTTGATTCATTGTAGAGACATTTTATCAATGTAAACTATTTGCACAAATATGAAAATAAAAAAACACACACCTTTATGAATCCCTTTACATCAATGCAAAACAATATTTAGGATTTATAATACTTTAATAATTGATGTTGCTCATTATTTCATATGTCTAATACTCACAAACAATGAAATAATCATATTTTTATTTTTATGTTTAAACACCCAAATGTCACCCCTTTTCCTAATATGTATAGTAGCACATTATTCGATGTTCTTGCTACATTGCTTTATGGTCCTTAGATAAACACTGATAAAGATATCCTGCTGACACCCTGCTGATATGCCCTTAAAGGCTCTGGTCCAGCAACAAAGAAGAGTGAATCAAAGCCTATAAGCTGAAAAACGCATACCTTGTCAGGGGCGAGACTACTTCGACTGGTTTGGGACTGATCAACTGTTAGGATAACGATGTAATGCACAAACGATTATTTGTTTAATTTCAGGGTGGAGGTGCTTTGATAGATGGTCTAATTGTTCTATGTATGGTACCAAATTCTGTTCTGATCAACGATATGCGGTGTTTGCTAGTAGTTACTGCTCGAAATATTGTGCCAAATGTAACTATTCGTCGATATTTTTCGTTTCCGCTTAATTGTCGTTAGTTATTTTTATGGTCGGCCAGACCATTCATTGCCCCCCTATTCCAAGGCATGTTTACCCTTGCACCTCCTTACTGCATAATCTTTTGTAGACTGTTGTTTTCTGGGGATGTGTGTGGGAGGCATTGTCTTGGGCATGTGGTGTTCCCTGTAACCATTTTATCTCTATTTCTATAATTTTTACACAATTATTATACTACAATGTAAATTGTTTACTTTGGGAACGTTTGGAAAATTAATGGAATAAGGTTGACACACGTGCACACATTTATAGTGATTTTTTAGTAATAAGAAATAATGAGGGTATTTTGATATTCATAAACGATATAATACATCACACAATAACTGAAGTTCCTGATTGACTTCCAAAAATCTTATGAAAGTATCTTAGATCTCTATTAATGCAAGCTACACTTTTAGTATTACGTCTGCTTGCTTTAAGACAATTCACCTGATATCTCATGTCCGCTGTAATCAAGCTGCTTTAACTGTTGCGCATCTGTTCAATTCAGTTTGATCACACATTAATACATTATTGTCCAAATATGAGTTTATTCGAATGGGACAAAATTACATTGCAACAAAGTATATAAAAAGTATATAGCTTAAAATTGGCGAGTTTTTTTTAACAAATGTGTATTGATTTAAACGCCTGCATTTTAGGCTCATCGGACAGCTACGGAAGGAAATTCTTGGTGAAGACACCGCCACAGAATACTTTGAAAAAATGTGGACTGCTCGTTTCCGCTGTGAACTCTAACACAGGTGTTGCTGTAATTAGATTTCACGACAACGACTTTACGAATATTCCCGTTGAGCAATTGGACGAGTATACTCGATACTACCATTGTACTGATTCCAAGAAGATGATTAAACATGTGCATGTTATTATCACAGATGATGAAGTCACTGTGTCTGTCCTGTATACCGATACAGACGATAAAATGATGAGTTATCCTGTGTTTCCTGTTGACACGTACGGGTTTGAATATATGATTCTTGATAATGCTCAGGACACCGAAAACAGTGCTGTAGCGGTGATGAAGACGTGTCTATTTACTTCGGAGTATTCAGATATTCAAGTGATACCTTATTTTGACGTAAATGCAGCACATAACAAATACGTCAATTCATATAAAGGCGATATGGATCTATCCATACCTTTCATGACAACCAGTGAACAACCTTATTCAGGTACAGTGTTTAACTTTAATAAACCTGTTGCGGTATACTGTGGAACTTCTCAACTACAAGGTAATACTACCGTCTACGATGGTTTCAACCAAATGTTGCCTACAAATTCATGGTCAAAAGAATATTATGTTCCAGCCTTTGAACCCTTGAGCTTAACCAGCATGTTAGATGCTGTGATTTTTGTAATTGCAAACACGGACAATATCATTGTTAATATATCTCGTGGATTCGATGGTACATATCCGATTTACAACCGAGGAGATGTGATCCAAATAAGTATTGATGTATCTAGCTCGTATAAAATCACAGCCACTGAGGAAATTGCCGTCGCTATACTCTTTCACAATGCTGACAACAGTAGCACATCTTTTCTCCACATACCTCCAGTTTCCGACATGCACGATGTCAATGTACAATCCATACCAAACAACTTTATGACTACATTTGGGTACAACAATACAGACATAAGGACGTTCTTCGTTCCCAATTCAAACAGCGGCAATGAGGAATGGGATACACAAGATATGGATGACTTCTTCAGATATTTATTAGTTGATCAGCTGAAGTATGGATTTTCAGTTGTCGCGGATTCAACAACCGGGAAATGGTTCGTGATGTCTTCTCCCAGAAAAGTCATTACAAAATTGGATGTATGTATCAACTCTAAAACCTTATTTAAAATCGGTACTGTATTGTAGAGACATTCCGCCAAGATGTATATAAAGCTTTAAATATGCATTTTAATAAAGGATCGTCTAGTGGTAAATCTTTTGATAGAATATGCCTACACGTATACCGTATTGGTACTAATGTATTTTGATTTCATTATATATTTGTGTTTATATTTACGCTTTCAAATACTCTACTATTTGTGTTCTTCAAAATATAAATGTGTATCATTCTAGCTGCAACAAACATGCGAGATTGCAACTGACACAGATGGCAAAAACATTGATGGTGATTGTGACAAACTTGTCGATGAAGAAGATTGCGTTAATAGCGAATATGGTGTTTACAGACAAGGTAACACTTTATACATATATTTCGATTTAAGACAAGTCTCCCGTATAAAGGTTCAGTCCAATTATTATTAATACAGTAGATCTACCTATATCGCATTGTTTAGGGCAAGTAAATAGGATACTTTTAAGTAAAACAACGTAAAATGCTTGTTTTATTAATTTAACTATCTAATTGTGTATCAACAGTATCAAACTGAGAGCAGTATACCTAAATATGTCACTAATGACTTGTGAGGAGCTAGATCCGTACACAACACCAGTTTCGAACACGTGATGATGCTATGAAGCATAAAGATTATGTTCATTAAAGTGTTGCTTCGATATTGCGTCATGACAACGCGTTAAATTTGCCGATAATATAGCTGCAATTGATGTGGAGGCCTAGTTCTAGGGGTCAGGGTTTTCCGGAAAAGTTTTTGTAGCTAGATCGTCAGAGATACGTTTTGTTGTTTATTTCATGTAGCTTACAATAACATCAAAACATACATTAAATATCTTAGTGCAGTTTGAGCCATTTGATTTTTCGATTTTTCACAATAAAGTGTAGGCCGCGTTATACACGGTCTATAGGAATCAACGCTCCTGGCAGCGTGCAAATACCCGGTTATTGTGCCCGCTTCCGGTTGTTGGCACGGGTTTCCAAATTCAAGTACGCAATGACTTCGTTTACAGTAATGATGACTGCTGCTACTATCGACATTAAATATTTGGAAAGAGTAGCTACCTCCTTAATTGATTCGGTAGCTCTCTATATTCTTCTGTTTTTAAACGAGGGTGTGGATAACATGGGTATGTATGAGAGTTCGCTCGTTTCTCAAACAGTTTCTTTAGAATACAAAGGACAGACATGCAGTTTGCTTCAAGTGATCTGTTGCCGTGATTTGATCCTGCGAATATATATTTATTTGTTATTTACTGTCTTTGGTCGCCTCGTTTCAGACACGGATCTCGACGGAGCCTTTGGAGAAGATTGCGGAATCAGCATTCAAGGTGAGGCCAACTACAATAGGGTACATTGAGCAGTACTCGGAGAAACAATTGCAATACCATGCCTTTGTATACAATATATCAATATATTGAAGTAAATAGTCCAAATGGAAGATATTTGATACCAGTACGAACCCATGATTTGATTCAAAGCTGATACTTGCAAATCGCAATCAAATATGTTATGTATTTTTCCGTCTTGTCGTGTCTTGACGAATTATATTAATACTGTATATTCTAGCTTCTGATAAGACATCCACCTTTGATCTGTCTGAACGAGTGCAATCTCTGACGCTTCAAGATTGGCCAAAACGCTATTGCAGATTTATAATTGCGTTGCGACGACAGGTATACAGACTTGCAACGTCACGGTCAATTACGCCCGATTCAAGATGCACAAGAGCTTTAATTATATTGTGTTCGCGAGGCTGTACCATCTTGTTAACGAGTCATATTCAATGTGAAATGTGCTTTTTGATTGCATAAAGGTTCAGTAAACGTCGATAGCTTCAGTCCCTAAATAAAACTTTACTGGTCATCTAACACTTGCATCTAACGTTAATATGGCAGCGAGGACAATAGTGCAAACTGCATTATTTGTTTTGAGTCTATCTTTTGTTTCGGAAAGAGCAAATTTTGTCTACGAATGAGGGAAAATAAAAATCAATCAATGGGTTTTGAAACTTTTCCGCATGCCGCGCACAAGACAGTTTTTGGTATGTTGTCCCTTTTGTCATGGTAATAGTGAGGGTATGCATATATAATGCCCAATATCTTGTTTCTCAAATGTGTTACTCCCATTTACTACAGTGTTTTCATTATTATTATGTTGTGCAAGACATTTGATTATATGTAAATTATATGTTTTATAAAAAATAGTAAAAATAAACAATTTACAGTGAAGTCACATTGTAGCAAATTACTCATTTTTGTAATGAAATATTTTGTTATTATTTGTTTTATAAAACATGCAATGAACTATTTACATATAATCAAATGTCTTGCATAACATAATATCTGTTGCTAAAATGTGTTACTCATATTTAATAACAGCATATGGGACATGATACCTACATTTCTATGTCTCCCTGTGCTGTTGCTCTGGCTAAGATCAATTATGTAGCATTTGCTCTTCGACATTATATTCGTTTTTTGCACATGCAGGCAATGTTTCCACCCTTCGATGTGTAAATGTAACTTTCGTTTGTGAGGTAACAGACCTTAGCCATGAATGTGGCACACTGTCATAAACTGTTCACCAAAACTTAAAAAAAGATGTGGAGGTTTAACCACGTGTAGATATACCCTATTGTATATAAAGTTCGTGCCTGGGGTGTTATTTCAGATGTAGGCTTGTTCACTAAACATATTCCTAGTTTGATTTGGAACATTCCAGGGAACAACATCGGAACTTGTTTATTTAGGTAAAAGGAAATCAAAGATGTTCATTATTATAGTTATGTCATATGACAAACCATTGTCTTAGGGTTTGAAAAAAGATGTATAAGATTGTGTAAGCTTTCATACAATTGACTTGATCATAGTTATTTTGAAATTGCCTCTGTTTATTTTAAAAGCATAGTTTTCTTTAGAACTAGCTGCTAAGCTGCTTTATAGACGCGCGCAAAATGCACCATTTTACAAACACAACTTCTAATGCTTTTCATAGGAACTCCTGTTGTTGACAAACCTGTCGATCCAGTCTGTCTTATCATAAATAGACCTCCTGACCAGTGCTGGACAGATTGCCAGTGCAAGTGTTCATGGGTAGAAAAATACGAAGCTACTAAAAACCTAACTGATGAAGAGTTAACTAACACACTTGCAGACGATAATGCTCAGATGCAAAATAAACTGAAGGTAAACTATATAGAAAAATATTTAGAAGTAAAATCTAAAAGTTGATTCCAGACGCTTTTAACTACAACCCTAAATAACTATAAATACAAGTTTTATCAATTTCTGGATGACCAGTGAGTTCTTCGCAGTAATTTGATTGGACGAAGTACATATAAAAGTCATTGGTCCATTGAATGCGAATCGAGGTAAGCTGGTTAGGGCGGCTAACCGGTATGAGTCATTACATAAATTGAAAAAAGTAAAGTTATGCTCTTTTGTTTTATATTTAAATGACATTAAATGGATTTGAAAGAAAAAGTTGTGTTGTAGCCAACTCATTTTATCTAATTCTTGTATATGTACAACTCTTTACAGGTGGATACAGTGGCATTGTCAGCTACGACTGCACAGAAACTAAGCAAGGGAGATGAACGGCAAAGTGCAGCGAGCATCGGCTATGTTGGGATTGCAATGTTTTGTATCGTGTTTGGTGCAATATTCATCCTAGACATCGGTTCATTGATACGAGATGCCCGAATTCTAATGGCAAATTTGAATGATGGCTTCGATCGAGTATTTGGATGTTAATGAGAGACACAATTCGAACAGTTTGATAAGTTTAATGTTGCTTTTTCGTTTAAATATGTTAACGTGTACACTAAAATCTCAGAATAATTGGTTTAGAAATATTTTGCATGTCGATGGAACATGAAACATATTTTTTATTGCGATGAATTTAAAGTCAAATTGCTTACACTGACTAACGCCAATTTTTCAAACGCATATTTTATTCGAATTTTATGCGTTTTTATTAGTGACACTTGAATCTTTATATTGTAATTGTTGTCAGTATTGTTTGTCTTATATTGAGATAACTTTAGAAGATCTATTTTATATTTGCTAAGATACACAACAACTCATTTAATATTTTTTGACGAAATCGCCACATTTACTTAACATTGGCGACAAAATAGCATAGAAGAACAGCATAGAATGTCCCAACAATACCACGACTCCAGTATAAACAGTGGAACGCGACAATTTCATTCAAAATAACAAAACGTGTCTTTACATGCGCTTCATTTGACCAGTAAAATGTTGAAAAACGATAGCTTGTAACACGACTTAGCTCACTATTGAATTATGCTTACTGAAAAGAACACATTTTTCGGCGTTGCTGTATAACATGATTTTGGCCTGCATTGTCGACAAATCAAATGTTGTCCTCCAAGCGTTTTTTTTTAAATTCTGACCAATCATATTTTCACACAAAAGACTCCAAACGGGGTTTTCGTAAGATGTGCGTTCGTTTGCAGTTCGAATTTTGCCGGAAGAAGTTAATATTTTTTAAGCATGTATATAATGACCCTGATAAGACAGGTTCATGATTATAGTATATATAGTCTAAATCCGAGTTAATTTCTTGTAAGGATTTAAAAACATTTCATTTAACATATCGGAAGACATCATTCTGTCTACGCCGTTAGTTTTTTTAAAGATATTTCTTGTTTGTGTGTATTTATTTAAAAGAAACCTTCACACCCTACGATTTGTATGGACGCGTCTGAATCTATTTATAGTCACGTTTGTTAATAACACATTATCAGAACAGAACATTTTATTTGTTTTGTCTTGTACATAGTATATCGTCATACAATCACATACAAAGTACAAAATATACAGTACATCACATGAGAACATGAAACGAACGGATGAGACAAAGTAAACAGGGGGATTACAACAAGTTTTAGAGGACAAACAAATCATATGACGTTATTAAAGAGTCAAGGTGAAAAATGACAAATATTGTTCGAAGGTAACAATCAAAGTATGCTAATGTTAAATATCTTTGTTTTGAGGCATCTTTTACAAACATAGCTACTTTGCATAAAGTAACTTTGTTGTTACATTTTGAAAAATAAACAATGACGGCTTTTTACTTTAGTATGTAGGGATATATTTTCTATGTAAATCGTTACAAGATAGGCATATAACTTTATAACATATACACTGAAAAGAGTCCTCAATGTCATTAGAATAACAACACAATTCGTAATCGTTGGAGCATACTTATGGACAATTTTGATACGACTTAAGAACATAAACGTTTCCTTGTACTAAAATAATTATGTCGAACTTGTTTATGCTTAAAAATGTGTTCTCAAAAGCGTTTTACTATCCTATAGTTATAAGTATTTATATGCAATTATGGAAACCTAAATAAAAGTACGTATCTGTTTGTTTTATGAGATTGTTTGATTTGTCAGGTTTTAAATATGTTAGATTGGGGAATTTCAATTTCATGTATATTAGAGTTGCTTTATGTTTTATGTCCCCGCTATTCGGACTATGGCGAAGGGGCATAAAGTGTTACCCCTGTCCGTCCGTGCTAACATTAGTTTCCAATCAATAATGCTTGAAAGCATGGGTGTATTAAAGTCTTATTGGGAACATAAGCAAAGGATAATACAATACAGGTCACGTTCGATTTCGGCCACAATCCACCGATGTTTGGATGAGTTATGGCCTCTTGAAATTTGGATTCCAATCAATAACGCTTGACAAGACCATAGCGGGGGCATCCGTGTCCTATGAACACATCTAGTTTAGATTACAATGATACAACTTGAAATGATTACTATTTTTGTATTGATTCATGTCTTTTTTTAGTGTGATCATTACATTTTATATAGTATATGTACATGTAGTTTGTTTGAGTGAACATTTCTTATTTATAAGTGTGTCAATATGATTGTTGAATGTTATACTTATGTATCAGTCTAATAGCCTGTTTTGTTTGGTATGTACTTTCATTTTTGTGAGTTAGCTAAACAATACAGTGATCAAAGTATTGTATGACATGTTCTGAACATCAGATCCGAAAAAAAACAATATCTATGCTTTGTAGATCAATACTTTTATCTTCGTGTTGAAGCGATAACCGTCTATTTGAACACATTCATGGAGAACTGAACCTAATTTCCAAACACTCTCCAATTGAGAGTTTGCTCAAGCTTAGTATATTATTTATTCGAAAACATTTGATATAGTCGCCATACTAAGTGATCTCGACATTTAAATCTAGTTTACGTCCCAAATACTTAACTTACCTATGTTTTATATAACTCAGAATATCACTTCTTAAGGTGTAGTGCCTAGGGTTAGAGCGCTTTACTCCTGGTCTGGATGCCGCGAGTTTGAGCCCGGCTTGTAGTGGTGGGGGTTGGATTATGACCTTCACAGAGTCTGAATTAGATGCGAGTACTTGTTAGTAATTTATGGAACAGTCATCGATAATGATTAGCAGAAGTTTTAAGCACATTCGATGCAATTTTAGTAATTTTCAATTGTTTGTTCTTAACATTTTCGGACAGATTTTATCTAAATATTTTGAGAAATCGGTGTCAATATTACAAAAGTTACCTAATTTCAATGTTTTGGATTAAACTTTTAGTCGTAGTACCAGCTACAAAACATTTTGTGAAATGAAAATGGCCGTCGCGGAATACTTGTATACTGAGTAAAAGATTTGTATTTTTCAATATTTCAGTCATTGTGTGTTTTATTATATTGTCGTGATTTGTGGTTTTAATTAATAGATGTACATTTAATATTGTATGGTAATTAATACCTCGTGTGGAAAGGAGAGCTATTGTGTGTATGATAAGTAAAATGTAAACTCCCTTCACTAATCGACGCACAACACGTTTTTATCCATGTTTTAAATTTATCACCGCATTGTTCCTCACAGTCACCTTGTACATATCACTAAATGCGTCGATGCTCCAGAGTGGGCCCTGCACATTAATTGGAAGAAGAAGAAGGTAGAAAAAGATTATAAACGTCCTAGTTTAGGGTCTTAGTTATCAAGACGCTTTGTCGGCTTTTCAAACAAGTGTAAAACATCACAAATGTGTTTGTGCAAGTTTGTTACACGGCGTTTTAAGTAGGTGGAGGCTTTGTTACGCGGGCGGGGGATCCGGGAATGACTGTAGTTATATAATTATTTTTTGCGCGATAATAGCATGTTTGCAACAAAGACGGTGCCATAGGAGTTTCATACAGAGCTAAACTGATTTGTACTCAGCATAATTGAAAATTAAAATTATGGGAAGTATAACAATTAGCATATTACGTACAAAGTATTGTGCCATCAGATGTTTGTTATCCCTACCGTCAACTATTGTATTCAGGTCAGAGATCTTTTAAGAGCACTGTTAGCACATAGTATATACGTATATGCTTTAGCCAATGTTGATATTCATGTACCAGATGGAGATGATAGTGTACGCTCGTATGTCAGTCTTTTCAGTCAATGTACAGAGGAGGTATTTTCAGCACGTTTCATTTTATTGATAATTGTTAACAATATATTTTATTATAGATGTGGACGAGAGTCGTTTTTTGGATGTTATTCTATTTTACCTTTATGAACACGTTTACACTCATTAATTGTTGTAGTTATGAAATGTTATTTCATGCAAGCATATATTACGCGATTTTAAACAGTCATACATATTCATGAATTATGTTGATAATCATGTCGTATTATGACTATGTTATTCGGTCACTCACAATGTAGTCGGTTGCCCAAGTGCTACCCACAAATCACAAATTAAACAGTACTTTGAAATGTACGTTTGTTTTGGCTTGCTTATCGGAGGTGGTCGAGTTGTAAGGGAATGTGGTTGAACTGCGAATTTTACATTTGAATTAGGCTCGAGTATTGGTTAGTAACTCGGAAGGTAGTCATTGAGAAGGATAAGTATACATGTACGTTGTAACAACTTGTTTCACAAACCATGTCAAATGAATGAACAAATTTGGAATAAAAACAAAACTTAAGTCATTGGAAATCTTTACCAGTGTAATCTGTTACCACTGATTTATTGGTTAAATAATCAATTAAATTGTTGAAATATCAAGTAGCAATCGTGACGAAATGGTACGAACTGTATTATTGCACCAATTAGAAAATGAAATTTTATAACGGAATATCTATATACTTTTTGAGAAATTCTAAAATAGATATTCTATAATTTGTGATGGTAATCTAACAGTTGCCATTATCAACCCTTTCTGTAATTATTCATGTATTTGCAAATTCGCATGACTTTTAATCTTCATTAGTTTATATGGCGATTTGTATTTATTTTTACATTGTGTCGTTCCCATTGAATTAAAACAAAATTAAAAGAAACTTTATTTCGACACTTAAACGCAAATTTAAAAGATGAAATTTCGTTCAAAAGTTTCTGGTGGTGGAAGTGTCCGAACTAAGTTAATAAGTAAGACAACTGGTTGCAAATTGATATTTTATCAATATAAAGGTAGTTCTTCATACTGATCAATTGTACAGAAAGAGAGATTCGCTAGTTAAATTGACAAGTGTGCACATTTATTGTTATCAAATTTTACATTTCATATTGTTGTTTTTTCTTAAAGTTTTGAATTACTTAATAAAAGTCTAACTGTTATACTGGTGTTGCTCATTTGTGTAAGTTATGTAGTGACATGTACATATAGTAGCATACATTTACCTGGTCATCATTGATATCTACAAAACTTTGTAGTGCTTTTCCATTCATTGTCAACAAAATCCACATTATTCAGTGATTACGTAATGTACACGACATGTATTGTGCAATTCATATTGCAGTGTCATATAGTTTTTAAGGGTGGCAATGTTTTCGAGAACATTTGTGCAAAATGGACTTCGTGGAAGCGCACCCCATTGCGTGCGAATGTCACAGTCTCAAAATTGGGAAGCTGCTTTGAAAAATGCACACGTTTATGACAAACTAGTGACACATGCGGGTACAACAGACCACGTACCATTTCGATCCGTAAAACAATGCTAAAATGCAAAAATACATACCGAATCGAGCTCCTAGACAACACAGAGGGACGCGTCGCCCGCACTTGTTGATGACACAATTTACGGCCCTTGCAATGTGGTGAGCCGAAAGATATCACAATCCCGTATCAACACGTTTACATCTACAGTAAAACCTCAATACATGTATAAAGACCCTCTTATTATTAAGATCACGTCAAAATTAAGAACACAATTATCAATGTCCATTTTCACTGGCTTTCTCTTTACCCAATTTCGATATTATGACCACCTGAATAAGAAGACCAGTTTTCAATGGTCCCCAGAGTGGTCTAATTATTGAGGTTTTACTGTATGTAATTTTTGGCAAGACATACTCGTGGGTCTGGTTTTATAAATTGAGAGTGGTCTAAGCGCAGTCTTAATAGTGCACATTGGAAAGATGGCGTTCTGATGCAAATTTCCAAGTTCAGATTCATAACCGCTTTACCCACGGTCTTGACACATAGAGCCTGATTCTCCATGAATTGAAACTTTTGATTGAGATGTTTATTATAACACCAAATTTTTTTAAAATTATAAATACACAACGAAACAAAACATCGCATCACAAACTTTTCCATCAATAATAATTTAATTTGTTTCTGTATCCGATACAGAAATATCTCGATAAGACGACCACTCTTGAGAACCTTGAAAACTGGTCTTCTTATAGATAGTTCCCACATATACAATATTTACCTCCCCTGTTATGAATAGTCGGCCATATTGACAGGCAAATTTCATTAATGTTTAAAGAGAATATAACGTAAACGATGATACAATAATCTGGTATATAATTTATAACTTATGCATTGTGCTTATGTTGGCAAACGGCTCAGAAAGTTGAAGAAAAAGTGGTTGTCACATATATAAATTCTCTAGGTATTTTCTCAATTATCACATATTATATATATGGGAATTACACTCATAATTGCTTATATAATTTTGCCTGTCTAAATGTTCAGAGCAATGGAGGTAAATATTGTTGATGTGGGAAATATCTATTGAGGTGGCTTTAAAGTAAGGTTTTACTGTACTTTGAATTAAGTTCCGGGAGAAATGTTAACACATAAATGTAAGCCAGCAGAAGTGGTATGAATATCGAGATTTATTGAAATGTACCAGTGCTCCGGACAGGTTGTCCTTCTCAAACTTTGAAGTGCATATATCCTATACATCAAACAATGGTGTATTTATCATGTATCCACGGATAATGTATAAAATATTGTTTGCTACAGCAAAACGTACTAAAACGTACACACAACACATCCAACGCCGATAAAATAACACATAATTTCATTAGCAAAACACACAAGCATGCAATATCTTAGAACGTTCTAAGAGAAACTGACCCAAAAACCTTAAAACGTTCTAAGAGAAATCGGCTAAAAACCTAAGAACGTTCTAAGAGAAATTGACCCGAAACCTTAGAACGTTCTAAGAGAAATTGACCCGAAACCTTAGAACGTTCTAAGAGAAATTGACCCAAAACCTAGGAACGTTCTAAGAGAAATTGACCCAAAAACCTTAGAACGTTCTAAGAGAAATTGACCCGAAACCTAAGAACGTTCTAAGAGAAATTGACCCAAAAACCTTAGAACGTTCTAAGAGAATTTGGCCAAATATCTGAGATCGTTCTCAGAGAAAGGACCCAAAACCCTTAGATCGTTCTCAGAGAAAATGACCAAATAACCTTAGAACGTTCTAAGAGAAAATGACCAAAAACCTTAGGACGTTCTAAGAGAATTTGGCCAAATATCTGAGATCGTTCTCAGAGAAAAGGACACAAAAACCTTAGAACGTTCTAAGAGAAAATGACCAAATAACCTTAGAACGTTCTAAGAAAAAATGACCAAAAAACCTTAGAACGTTCTAAGAGAAATTGACCAAAAAACCTTGGGAAGTTCTAAGAGAAAATGACCAAAAACCTTAGAACGTTCTAAGAGAGAATGACCAAAAACCTTAGAACGTTCTAAGAGAAAATTACCAAAAACCTTAGAACGTTCTAAGAGAAAATGACAAAAAAACCTTAGGACGTTCTAAGAGAAATTGGCTAAAAAACTTTGATCGTTCTAAGAGAAAATGACCAAAAAAACCTTAGCACGTTCTAAGAGAAAATGACCAAAAAAACCTTAGGACGTTCTAAGAGAAATTGGCTAAAAAACTTTGATCGTTCTAAGAGAAAATGACCAAAAAAACCTTAGCACGTTCTTAGAGAAAATGACCAAAAAACCTTAGCACGTTCTAAGAGAAAATGACCAAAAAAACCTTAGAACGTTCTAAGATAAAATGACAAAAAAACTTAGAACGATCTAAGAGAAAATGACCAAAAACCTTAGAACGTTCTAAGAGAAATTGACAAAAAAACCTAGGAACGTTCAATGAGAAATTGACCCAAAAACCTTAGAACGTTCTAAGAGAAATGGACCCGAAACCTAAGAACGTTCTAAGAGAAATTGACCCAAAAACCTTAGAACGTTCTAAGAGAATTTGGCCAAATATCTGAGATCGTTCTCAGAGAAAAGGACACAAAAACCTTAGAACGTTCTAAGAGAAAATGACCAAATAACCTTAGAACGTTCTAAGAGAAAATGACCAAAAAACCTTAGAACGTTCTAAGAGAAATTGACCAAAAAACCTTGGGAAGTTCTAAGAGAAAATGACCAAAAACCTTAGAACGTTCTAAGAGAGAATGACCAAAAACCTTAGAACGTTCTAAGAGAAAATGACCAAAAACCTTAGAACGTTCTAAGAGAAAATGACCAAAAAACCTTAGCACGTTCTTAGAGAAAATGACAAAAAACCTTAGAACGTTCTAAGATAAAATGACCAAAAAACCTTAGAACGATCTAAGAGAAAATGACCAAAAACCTTAGAACGATCTAAGATAAAATGACCAAAAAACCTTAGAAAGTTCTATGAGAGAATGACCAAAAACCTTAGAACGTTCTAAGAAAGAATGACCAAAAACCTTAGAATATTCCATGAGAAAATGACCAAAAAACCTTAGAACGTTCTAAGAGAAAATGACCAAAAACCTTAGAACGTTCTAAGAGAGAATGACCAAAAACCTTAGAACGTTCTAAGAGAAAATGGCTAAAAACTTTAGAACGTTCTAAGAGAAAATGACCAAAAACCTTTGAACATTCTAAGATGAAATGACCAAAAAACCTTAGAACGTTCTAAGAGAGAATGTTAAAGAATCTGGTCGGCAAATAAATCTACCTAGTCATGCGCTAACACATCTGCAAACTGAATATTGAACACTGACACTCATTAAGAAACTTACACTTATCTTTATCATTGAGAATTGTCTGTGTCGGCGACCCTTCCTTAGATGTGTTTGGTCCTCCCGATCCTTATCTCGGTCGATGTCCGCTGTCAGTCACAGTCCAGTGGATAGTTGGCGCGAAATATACGCTCGGAGTCCTTCTGTTTTCTTCCCTACAATTTGGCGCGTGTTTAAACAAATGGACACAATCTAAGGATAGAGACAAAATATTTGTTCATGTGGAAGACAAGAAGATAATTGTTAAAAAAAACGTTCACCATCATCTGCGTGCCATGTATTAGAGGTAAGTACCATAAATGTTTTTTTGTTTTACTTCCGTATAAAACTAACAAGTTGTAGTCGAAATTTCGCACTCTGAGTTATGTTACATAGACACGTGTCAACTGTTGTACTAATCAAAGATATTTTGATATAGTACTGATTTATTTGGATATATATGCATCATACATCAAATATGTAACTGTTGCTAATAACATTTTAAAATATTGTATTTCTTTGTCGCCATTGCTGAATGGGTTGTTGTTAATTAAAACTATTTTGTGTGTAATGGATTAATATACTTCTAATTCAATTTTAATGTTATTATCAAATGGATGAATTATATTGTATTTATACGCAATGGCTATTTATACGAGAACTTTTGCTTTTCTTGCTGAAAATTGATTATCACAGACATATAAAGTTTATATGTCCATGTCACAGACACTAATTGTTTTAACATTTGTTGCCATAACCAGAACAGTTTACGGTGTAAGTGCGCATGCGTATCTTAAAATGCTTTTTTGTCACGCTGATATCGCAAATAAAAAGGAACTATTCGATTTTGACAAATTAATCATGTTGCTATGTCAGATTTGGGGTAGACTTCTATATCTGTCACCATTTTTGTTCACAAGTGACGGAATTAGATTCATTTTAAATTGTGGCATAAGATGTGACTTTCTTTAATTATGACGACAACGATATCATTTAATATATACATTGCAACATAGTTTCCAGTCGGAACACCTCGATAACATTTTTTAAGAGTTATATTTGCGAACTGTACGGAAACATACTTTTGAAATAGCTGAGATGATCCGACTGCAGTTTTCCATACTCTGAACATGTCGGCGATTATAATTTGTCGGATCACCTCGGCTATTAAAGAATAGACTATTTCCGAACTGTACGGAAATTGCCGAGACTACTTGCAGTATAGAACATGCTTGACAATGCGAAGATGAATAGTCAATTCTCTAAGTTTCTGTCTTGTTTATCATGATTTCTGTGGATTTTTCCTAGCGAATACAGTTCTACACACAAGCAATACATTGTAAATGATTTCTGGTAGTTATTATGCCACAGACATCAACTACACAGTGTGTGCATGATATTCAAAATGATAACAAGGCTAAATTTATCACTTGCTAACTTTCTTTATGCAAGTTGTGTTTGAAAAATGAAAGTAATTATTCCAGTCACTTGACTTTTTCTGCAGTGGCGTTTAAAAGTAAGATTGAACTGCTTCTGTCAGGTGAACTCTTAAGTCTAAGATTTTAAGTAGTATGTATGCATTTAGTTTTACATATTTCTCAATGAAATGAAATGATATACATACCACATACATATGAAAATAGTCTAATCAGAGTTATCATGCAAAACTTGTCAGTACCATATTTCAAAAATAATGTTAAGCGGAACTCCAATTCAGCAAGTGAAAATACTGGCCTAATAACGCAAGTGAGAAAATGTTAAAGACCCCTGCGATAATAGATTATGTTTGTATCTACTGTGATTATATTTGTATAATAAATACAGACAGATGTATACACATGTATACTAAACTTTATGTTATTGAATTTATGTTTTTTTATCAGCAAGGCGAGCATTAGAACAAGTTAATTCATATAAGAAGAGAAAACTATAAAGCTCCAAAGTGGTAATATACTGTTATTAGATAAATATTAAACTTTAAAATTTTCAAGAAATGTTCATGTTCGCTTACTTATACTTACAGATACTGAGATATATAAAGATGATAGTTTCATAATAATGTGCTTACTGTTCCTTCAAGTAAGCCTTCATTTGAACCATAAGACAGGGTGTCTATTTCTTTACTGATAATGTGATGTGTTTTACAGATTATATTTAGTATGATTTATGATTTCCTAATTATTGTATTTGTTTTATTCTTTTTGTAATTGTTTATGTTTATATTTTCATGTCTCCAGCTCATGTACAACAATTTCGCTTTTTCCGATAAGCGCGAAAGCGCTCAAAATGGCTTCACTCAACAATGTAGATAATAGCCGCGGCCGTGGTCCAGTGGTTAGTGCGCTGGACTTGTAACTTGTAACTTGCAACTTGTCGATTTTCCTCCACATGTGGAGAAGTTGCCGGCTCCTTGTGGAAGGGTAAGTTAGTACTGGTAAGAATTCAGTCCAGGAAAAACTGGTTACGTGAAGCGGCCGCCGTATATAACTGAAATATCGTTGAGAAACGGCGTTAAACCCGATGAAACAAACAAACAAACTGTAGATAATACAGGGAGCAGTTGACATTTTTGACTATAGGAATTTGTATTTATATTCAACCACTCAAATTACATTAAATATAGTGTCATTGGGAATTTTGAGTTAAATAATGTCACTCACAATTTATTTTGCCCGTTCGGCATTTTATACAGAGATTTACCGAACTTTCGAAATTTTCGTCAGCGTTCGGACGAGTGTTCTATTTAGTCGGATGTGTCATCATTTTATTGCCATCTAAAGCTGGGTTCACACTACGACGTTTGGACCGACGTTTACCGACGTTTGGGCAAACGTTCAGCTCCGCTAGTAAAAGTTGTTAAAAGTTTATAAGAGTTGATGTTCGCTTTTAACATGCAAAAACTTTTACGACGTTTGGAAATAAACGTTGGTGTAAGTTGTACTCCGTTTGTAAACGTTCCTGAACGGCGGCTTAAGTTATACAGAGTTTGCCTTAGTTGTGCTCCGTTTGTAAACGTTCCTGAACGGTGGCTTAAATTATACAGAGTTTGCCTAAGTTGTGCTCCGTTTGTAAACGTTCCTGAACGGTGGCTTAAGTTATACAGAGTTTGCCTAAGTTGGACTCCGTTGGCAAACGTCGACTGAGACGCTGGTGGTGGTAAACTTAGCCGAATGCTTGTCCAACGCACGTCAACGTTTTATGCCTCTCCCTGGCATGTATACAGCGAAGTTTTACAGCAACCAAATACACAGAAGGGAGACGGAGAGATGTGACCACTTCTTCAATCAAAACAAGACTGCCAGGAAGTGTCCACAAAAGTTCGGCTATATATAGACGTCGCCTGACGCTGACCACAGCTTACCTATGCTGAGTATTCGTTCGTCTAAGTTGGACGACCGCTGCACATAAGCTACATCTGCGTTGGCAAAAGTTCGCCTACGCTAATAGAAAATAAATACACTCTCACAGTATATGAAACAAAGTTGATATGGCTACTTCGAAAAACGTAAGGGGTTCAAATGAACAATTTAGCGACGACGCTATAGCCTTCATTAAACACGTTTGATTTAACGAAAACTCAATTAGACGATAATAAAAATAAGATAAAAAAATGAAACGGACAGACCCGACAAACAACAAGTAATTGACGAGCACTGATTAAGGGATAAAATTCATATTGTCCATAAAAAAGGGGTGGTAGGAATGTGACTCCAACTCAAACCCTATCTATTGGTCGAAATTACTAGTCAGAAGCGCTACCAATTGAGCTATCGCTACTGTCTACTTTGAGCGATGTTTCATCAACATTTAATACTAATCCTGAAGATAGTAGGCATGATAATGACCGTAAGCTGCTTTACATATATTGGAAAGTGGATATGGTCGTGTTTACTATCGACTTATCTTAACTAAGTTATACACTCATTTATTGTATATGGCTTACGTTTTAATGAGGGTAAACATATGCCGTTATACATGTACATGTAATGTATTATTTAAGTTTAAATAGAAACACATGTACAAACAAACTTTATGTTTCTGTTATCTTTAGTCGCTCTGTTCCATAATGCAATATTTAATTGAGGAAGTGAATATTGCAGACACTATTTGCGTCAGTTTATACTGACTTTACTATAATGCTATACAAATGTTTGTTCTATATGACTGTGAATGTTGACGGACGCTGTATTTTTTTAAAATAAATGGTCCCTATAATAAATGAAAATTTCGACTCCGTTTATATCTAACTATATTAATAACCTTAATCGGGTTTTGGTGAAAAATTCCTGTGGATATCCAAAACACATTCAGAGTTCACCAATTGTGTTCGACTATTCAAAATATTTCCTAGGAGGACCCCCGTAACCCCGCTATACAAACGAGGGGGACACCCCCTCCTTGTACCTCCCCCAGTCGTGCGTATCATCTAAAACAGCCCTGACATCAAATATCATGCTTTTAAATTTTATTTATTTGTTATGTTAGTTATTTGCTTAAAAACTAGTAACATCTGTATCATCTGCTATCATTATTACAATAAGATCACATGCTGTATTAAGAGTTAAACAATTACATAGCCTTTATTCTGCATATAATAAAAATATGAAGTTTTGTTTCACCACGGACATATGTCCGTGATTTCACGCATTCACAGATTAAAAGTCAAGCTATTGTCATTCGATATATAACCGCACCAATATTTCACCTCAATGCTATTCTAAAATACCATATCCCCCCCCCCCCAAATTATTGCCTAAAAGCGACATCGATGTTAATTAAAACAGTTTGTATATTTGCTGTATCCGATTTTATTACTTCAATCTGGGACCGTATATTTTACTTTATGCGAAAAACATTTGCCTACTAAAATACTCGCATGTTTCATCAACAGCATCGAACTCCAGTAGTTTTCTCTTTATGTGCATAAAACCAAAGACCTAAATACCAGTATTTAAACAGCAGTACTTAGGTCTTTGATAAAACAATGTTTTAAGCGTTTATCGGATACATAGATCTAAGATAGCCCGAGGCTACATGTCATAGTGTCATACCAGTAATCAATCGGAGATCATCGGAACATTTACGATTACTTACGGAAACTACCGACAGACAAATTGACTGCTGACCAGTAGCCCATCGATATCGATCTGCATCGGCCGGATTTATCTGATAAGCGATATTGTAGTGTATGTTTTCGGGTGCACACATTGTTTACAGCACTTCCTGTTTGAGGTCTATATCTACTAATATTACATTCAATGCCTTAAAAGTATTATGACAACGAATAAAACAGCATTTGCTGCTGATAATCCTCTTGAAATATATTGTTTCTTAGATTCAAGTTGGTGACGGTGTGGATGCCAAGTGGCTGAATGGAGGTGCTTATGAGGCAATCGTTAAAAATTGAAATGAGTATGTATCGTTCATGTTATAATTTCTATAATGTATGATTCACTATGTGAGTGCACAGAATAGTTGAATCGTGGGGGAGTTGTGGTTAATTTATTCAGTGATAACAGATATAAATGAAATTCAGTTCTGTGTATAATTTATTGTACTTTTATCTCGTTTGTAATAAAGTGATATGTTTTCAGTAATTTGATTACAATGAAGTCAGCTAAGGTACTGCACCATGTCTGTTTAGTTCTGAGCCACATTTCTAATCATAATAATGTATGTCTTGAAGCGTAGGACCTATTCTGTTTTTCATGTTTCTTACAAAACGATTAAAAATGAACATCTGAAAAAAAAAAACATGATTAAAATATGCCTATGCTATTTTTCTCTGCATACTCTCCTAATACGCCTTCTTAATACGATCATGTACAATAAAACACTGGGCTTATCACAATGTAGTTTTACTTTATCATTTTACATCAATGTTTAGCCTAATTCATGCAAATTATGTTTCGATGACCGCATCATGGGTATCTCAACAGTACTGACACTGTCTTCTAATGCTTGGGTTGTGAAGTTCAGAGTTAAACCTCGCCGCAGGCATGATTCATGGTTAAAAAATACAAATCATGAGTATAGAGTTCTACCAATCGATCCTTATGTCTACCACAAACATTAATTACACTATGTCTTCGTAATTCGTAATGTAAGAAAATATATTTGTATAGCACTTCGATGATTTTTCAGTGTATCATGTGGAGTCGGATTAAAAATCACGCAGGAAAATGTCAGTTTTGTTCATCAGGAAGCTGCACTGGAATTGACTATGTTCCTTACTACAGTGGAACTAAGCTCATAATTCGACGAATGGCGTTTGTTACATAGTACAATGACTTTGAACGAAAAGAAGTACGGCATCAACTACAAAAGTTAACATTATATACAGTAATTGTTCAAATGTAGAATAGTATCTACCAGTCCAGTGTTCCATTTGTTTAAAGGATGCATATGCTGTGACATAAGAGATGTGATCAAACAGTTTCTATATAACCCGAGTAAATCAATTATTCGTATTTCCAGATGTTGCATGTACTAAAACGTTTATTATAATGTTTATTTGAGATAACAAGAGTTTATTATAAGTTTAGGTTTCTTTACAACATTTAAGTCATTTATATGACTGTAGTATCTCCGTGAACATTTCATCGTATGTTTTGTCAACTTCTTAACATGTATTGGAGAGATGATTTCTTTCTTCATAATGTTTCTTAAACGATTTATGCAACATTTTTTCTTAGAAAGTTGTTCGATGTTATGGCCACTTTTTCTTAGAACGTTCTAAGAATGTTGGTCATTTTCTCTTAGAACGTTCTAAAGTTTCTGGGCAATTTCTCTTAGAACGTTCTAAAGTTTTTAGCCAATTTCTCTTTGAACTATCTCAGATATTTGGCCATTTTCTCTTAGAACGTTCTAAAGTTTCTGGTCATTCTCTCTTTGAACTATCTCAGGTATTTGGTCATTTTCTCTTAGAACGTTCTAAAGTTTCTGGGCAATTTCTCTTAGAACGTTCTAAAGTTTTTAGCCAATTTCTCTTTGAACTATCTCAGATATTTGGCCATTTTCTCTAGAACGTTCTAAAGTTTCTGGGCAATTTCTCTTAGAACGTTCTAAGGTTTTTAGCCAATTTCTCTTGGAATGTTCTAAGGTTTTTGGTCATTTTATCTTAGAATGTTCTATGGTTTTTGGGTCATTTTCTTTTAGAACGTTCTAAGGTTTTTGGGTCATCTTCTTTTAGAACGTTCTAAGGTTTTTGGGTCATTTTCTCTTAGAACGTTCTACGGTTTTTGAGTCATTTTCTCTTAGAACGATCTCAGATATTTGGTCAAATTCTCTTATAACGTTCTAAGGTTTTTGAGTTAATTTCTCTTAGAACGATCTCAGATATGTGGTCATTTTCTCTTAGAACGTTCTAAGGTTTTTGATCATTTTCTCTTAGAACTGTCTAAGGTTTTTGAGTCATTTTCTCTTAGAACGATCTCAGATATTTGGTCAAATTCTCTTAGAACGTTCTAATGTTTTTGAGTCAATTTCTCTTAGTACACTCTAAGGTTTTTGGGACATTTTCTCTTAGAACGATCTCAGATATTTGGTCAAATTCTCATCGAACGTTCTAAGATATTGCCTGCTTGTGTGTTTTGATAATGAAATTATGTGTACTTTTACTGAACATATTTTGAAAATAAAGAGAGTATGACAACCATTTGTACTTTTTCGTCTTCATTTTCATTTTTAAATGCATACTACACCGTGAAAAAGCCTTAAAATAGGCGGTAAAACTGGGAGTAGTGTACGAAGTCCCTTTTTAAAATATAACGAGTTATTAAAAAAATCCAGAGGACACCACCTCCTGTACCAATGCCCAGTCAGATATCCACCGGAAAAGTTTGACAATATAGGTTTAAAAGGATTGCTTCTGGTGCATTTCTGGGTCTATATTTTGAGGACTCAATCATGAGAGTTGCACAAGTATTATCTTGTTAAAAATGCAGAACGACCAATTCATACAAGTACCAACATATTAATAAATTTCCAGGGACACCACCTTCTGTACACATGATCAGGAAGCACACTAATGACTTGTATTAACTGTTAACCGCCTATATACTTAAACTACAAACAGATTTAGGCAAGCTCCATGAAATACTATGAATGTGTGGATAATCTCCGGCATGAAATAATTGTCAACGATAATAACTGAAGTGGCAGAGGATCGGCCTTCAAAACAGGAGGTCATGGTTCGAGCCCTGTCAGAGGCAAACACATTACATTTAATTTGAAGAACATGCTTGTACTGGTTAGTATTTAACCCGGGAAATGCATGAGACTGCACGCTCGCCATATGGGTTTCCGGTGGCGAAGTACAATAAGCCTTAAGGTAAGGCCACCCTAATGAGAATGTAAATTTTGATTCATTTGGAATACCTTGGTCAATATCGATATTTTAGCCTATGTGTTAAGCCTCTTGTCTTACACGCGAAAGGTCTTGGGTTCAAATCCCCGCTTGGCCCAAATGTTTTTTCTTTGCTTTTTTCATGACATTTCTTGTTTTACTGACTTTTTTGACAAGGAAACTGATATAAAATTATAAGATATAAATTGTATCAATTTGTTTCTAAAAAAATGCCATATTTCTCCAAAGTTTGATAATTCTGCAGGTAAAACACATACATATTACAAGATGTTATCAAAGCAAAACAGGACGGTAAAGTTTTCATTTTGTTATATTTTGTTAAAGAGGTGTTGAGAATAATTGTTATGTCCATTATATTAGAATACTCACGTTATTATGTATGATTATGCTACCTTGAAAATTGGTATTTCTTATTGTGACTTAAAAAATTACGTCATTTACAGGAGGGTGTATGCATATGAAGTAGCACCTTTTTTTTTACAGAGCATATTATTTTCGATTTTTTATCCTTATGATATCACAAGCACTTTCTTTTTAAGAATATAACAAACAAATGATAAAATAGGCTCATTTTGAACTAAAATATCAGATGTCAAATTTTCACAACTCCCCTTCAATTGTTTATCACTAAAACACAACCACCATCTCTGTCTCTGTTACATATGATACTCAAATGTATGATAAGGAAATAGAAAGCGCCTGGCTGAAGTAGAGTGAAAAGCATACGACACGTCATGACGGTCTCAAGGCCAATGAGCACAACAGGGGGCCAAATTTTATGGCACTTGCTTCGGCTATACTGGTAGTATACAAGAGGAAATCGACCATTAAACAATGTATTGCACTTAAAGTGCTAATATAGTAGTAAGATTAAGACCTAATAATTGGATATAGTTTTGCATTAGGAATAGAAAAAGGTTACTCCACAGCCGACTGGGGGGGGCAAGGCCCCCTTGCCCCCCCCCCCCGGCCTGAAATGCATCAACACAAGTTTACCAAAAGTACATAAAAAGCACCAGACACATTTATTAACGACTGATTGAGAGTGTTAAGAAAGCTTATTTTTCTATTGAACGTTTACGTATTGTACTCAGATCTATGACCAGTGTCAGGACGGGATCATTGAAGTTTCCAACAGTTATATGATTTTAGGCCAATACAACTATATGTACAGTTTTTAAAGAGTCAGGAGTTCTGACAGTCTTGAATCAAATATTTTATACCTTTTTAATGTCAATATTCAGCGTACTTTATCCCCATGGAAATAAGTTACAACCAAAATAGTAAGTTTAATGATCCAACCTCATTTCATACAGGGTTAATTCAATATAATTCTTGAATGTTATTCATTTGAATTTAGCAGAATTCTGGCTATTTGTTTTGGGACATATATTTTCTGACGATATTGAGCCTAACTATCTCTGTTTTCAGAAGATGTGGCATCGGACAGACAGACGAACGTACGATAAACCATACTTTCGATGATTGAAATGACAAATCGGGTGAAGTCATTTCACCTACTTAAGAATCCCATGATCGTAAATTTAACAAATCTCGACTCGGTTAACCAGAGGGGAGATAACTCAATAAAACTTAAATACACACGAAATCGGAGGAATGACAATTTAATACGTGGTTCATTGGTACATAGTATTTTACACCGCTGTTCGCAATACCGTCACTTAAACACGATCATATATCCGTATGGACGATTGTCAAATATGCAGCGTTGAAAGCCTTTTGTTCAATTCAAATACATTCATAAAAATCAAATGACTCTTTCATATTCACTCTACCCGGGGAATATTAACATAACAAAAGACTTACAAATATGGCTTGTATTATAATTCGTGTGAATCAATAATTGCTGGCGAGCTTCGCATTCAGTTCAGATTTACTTTAAATACAAAATAAATATTTAATTCACCTCGAACAAAGTAGCTTTCAAACAGTACCCGTTTTATTACGAAATAGATGAAACATGATAGCATGTAACCATCAGTTACAGACTACATACTTGCTGGTACCCCGACTTACTAAATATAACATACGACTGTAAATGATTTAAGTATTGATTATTGGTAATTGCCGGGTAGAAGAGGTACGTGTCAATATCGTGTATTTATACACCTTGTACTTTGTGCCTTATTTGTGGTGAACTAGTTAACGAGACTGTTGCGGAAAAAATGAAGAGGATTAAATTAAAACTGAAGACTGTCCTTCTACTACCATGGACAGGTATATAAAGAATATCTATATTGTATATTTATGTAGAAATCAAAATAGTTTATGATATGATGTATATTATAAAATGTTCTTCTGCAAACATCTGCAGTGTAATCGTATTGCGTTAGCTTTAAACATTGTAATATGTTTCGGCAATGTCCGGTAATAGTCCCACCTGATGTTAAAATGAAATGCGTTTTACGGGATGAAAACAATTAATTTAGAATTAAATTAGATACAATTAAAGAATGTATGTATACTCATTTAAAAGAAATCAATTGTTTTCATTCCGTAAAAGAGAGAGAATACGTAACTACAGGGAAAGCCACATACATATTAAGACAATGCCTCCCCACGCAGATCGCCGGAAAAAACAACAATCCACAAAACATAAGGTACTAAAGGAGGTCAAACGGTACACATATTAAGGAACTGAGGCGCAAGGAATTTTAACATCAGGTGGGACTATAACCGGACATTGCCTATGTTTCATGCTAAGAACTATATTGTTTAACATTGTATATTATATAAGCTGAATTCAAATTTGTTTCAAATTCGTCTAGATTTAAGCAGCATGAAACTTGTATATTCCTTGAGTGGTTATACATACTCATATATATCAGATGCAGCGTAAATAATATCATTGAATAAAGGATAAACTGTTTAACGCGAAACCCTATCGAATGAGAGGAATATTTTAAGACATAAGTGAAACTAGTCTATGTGATACCTCATTCATATGCAGATACACTATTTTCGGTTTACCAATCGATATTATTTTTGCAGTATTGCTTCTTATATCAACGGCGACAGCAATGTCGAACTCTTTCGCAAACCAAAACACAGGGATGGAAGAACCTACTGGAGGAACAACATGTCCCCCAGGAACTGTAAGTCTTACTGATTACACTATTTATTAGATACAGTCGGACCTCGTTCATTCAATATCATAGGGTCCGAAATTCTATTTCGAATAATACATAGTTACGAATAATCCATTTCTATTTGACTTGCCTAAGAAAATACATCGGGACCTGGTTTTTATTTCGGACTATACCAAGTATTCGTATTAAAGGTTGTCGAACTGACGAGGTCCGTCTGTACAAGTATCCAAGGAAATGCAATTGAGTTTCCAAACAATATAATTTGGTATGAAAAAACTTGTATATCTGTTATTCATAGCAACAACCCCGATTTATATTTTAAGTATTCAATACAATTTTGGTAAATGCACATTTGCGCATTTATAATCAAAATGCGTCTATAGGCAAGTTTTGTTTGTGCCCTACAAATGATGTTTTTGGCAGCAACTGTCATCATAGGCAAACTTATCATTAGGGATTTTGTTCTGGCGATTATCTGCTACATCCATAATGTTTGACTGTAACTAACATTATTAATAATGTATCAATTATTTCAATTCATACTACTGTATAGTGAAACCTCGATAACAAGACCACCCTTGTGGCCGTTGAAAACTGGTCTTAATATTGAGGTGGTATTAATTTTGAGGTTGAATAAAGAGCAAAAACAGTGAAAATGGACTTAAACTTGTGTTCTTACTATTGAGGTGGTCTTATTTTTTAGGTGGTTTTTAAGTGGGGTTTTACTGTATATATTTACGTAAATCGATAGATCTTACTAAATGCTGTTTATGCAAGAGATCCTGACTGATAATCCGTCTAAAGAAGAAAGTAAATGTATTAAATAAAATAAAACAACATAATTGTGTCCTCAAGATAAAAACAAGGTTTTCTATTAGATATAATGTTCCCGAAAGCAAAAATGAACACATTTCCAATGCGGTTCCTAGCTGTGACGTCCTAGTTCAACTTAAATCATATCATGACTTTAAAATTGTAAATTCATTATGATATAGTATGAGTAACGATTGGAGAGAGAATCTATGCGTCTAATACCGGAAACATATGTATGGGGATTATGGGAAACATTATAATGCATTACGGATTACACAGAAATACGTTTAAAACAACTAGCGCATAATAACTGTTTAAAAACAAATTTCTTACAACCAATTAAATTATATTTCATGGCCATTGAAAATATATTATTGACGAGTAACCCTAGCACAGTGGCTCAGTGCTTAATATTTATAATTCTTAACTTATGACGATTAACGATTCCTATACATGATGCTTTAATGCTATACACGGGATAATTATGGTAAACTTTATGACTTTATGGAAAGGGCAACTCGCAATTTCTACAGCAAAGTAATGCGCTCGGAGAGACAACTTGTTCTCTGTTAAGTCTCGGTCACAATGAAACCCACGATACTTTTGTCGTACGATATATGTCGTGCAACATCGCAAGAAAAGCCACGAAATCCTCCAATTTGTTGTCGTGAATCTGCATATTCCTGTCGTGGTTACATTGTGACATAGGCTTAAGACAAAACGTCGATGAATCTGACGTGGCACAAAATAGGGTAGTCCGAATTTCAAGCCACGACATATTTTTCGTCAGAAGACACCCTTTTTTTCCTACAACTGTCGAACAACATCGCAAGACAAGTCACGACATTTCCCACATTTTCGTCGTGAACCTGCAAATTGCTGTCGTGGTTCCATCGTGACCTAAGCTTTAACGTTGTTTGCTGAATATGCTTTGTTATTGCTTTTAAATTAGATAATCAGATCATGGCAACTCAACGAATGTTCTATAAAGTGAACTAAATAGATTTGCAGCATTATCAAAAGTTAAAATAGAAAGAAAAGATAATTTCAAAAAAATAACGCACAGGTGCTGAGTTAAGCTTTTCATGCAAGGTATTCCAAGAACAATCGTGTGGTACATATTTAAGGGCAAGTATGAAAAGCAAGGAAAACGACTGGCCTGTATTGAAATAATACAACACTGAAATGTAATATACATGTCATATTTATGCACACATGTAGCCATACAATATGTAAGCATGTATTGGTAATTGTTCACGCTTCAAAGGTATTTAAAGGATCCTTACAGCTAACTCATAATCGCTGCATTCGTTACTGCGTAGCCGGCAGAAATTTAGAACATATTTAGGAAAATGTATGCAACTGATGGCATACTTTGTAACCTTTACGCTTCTTAACATGTAAGCGGTGCCTATTCGTATACATACGCATTATCTAGACGTTGTGCAATCGTACTTGGCCCATTAAAAGCTTATATTTACAATTGCGACGTTCGAGTTTTACAAAATAGGTAATGTCATAGATTTTTACCGATCCGGGACTCGTCAAATAATGAACTGATTGTTTAATATCGGTCGCATCATATTACCACGTGTCTGTGGGTTACAATCAAGTCGTGATTAAAAATGACAATATAATCTCACTGTACCACAGTTCCTATTGTTCAGCATATTGGCGAATAATATCTATTGCGTAGAACACCGAGGTACGTTGGTAGTGACACAATAGCTAGCTGTCACACGGTTCTTATATTGATTTCAGTTAATTGTATAAGTCCACGAGTAAGCATTTATTATGTCGCACAGGGTTATAAATCATAATAGATAAACATTATCTATTTAAATGGCACGTCTTTTAAATGGGCGTTATTCATCTTTATATAGATTGACTTGTGGCCAAGTGATATTTTCATGCGCAAGTCTATACATAAAGTACTGTGAACAAAGCACAGGTAAAAATCGATTTACCCCGATTGGTAAAAATACCTATAGGTCTCAAACTAACATATATGGTAAATAATTGTCATTCATAATTGATCAATAATACATGATATATGTTAACCGGACGGTGTTAAGTATACGACTGAGAGATATAACAGATCAAAAAATAGAACGATCCCAAGTTTAACATTGTAAACACATGTTTTAATACGTATAATTACAACACAATATCAGCACCTTACCTTAATTTAGTGTTTGAGGCCGTATTGAGAGATTTGTACTTGAAAAAAAAACCACTTTAAATAAATTAATTATTAGAACAAAGTTGCAATCAATTCCATGGAGTATAATAGCATTCATATGTTTTGTGGCTTAGCTTCAGAAAGCAATGGAGTCCAAGTTCTGAAACCACAGTTTGTTCATTCATGCACCGCTTCGACGTTTTTAATCGCTCGTTTTAACGTACTTTGAACTTCCTGAATAATATATATATATTTATTAATAGTATTGTTCATCGTGACAATTAGACTGAAAATAATGTCATCAATACATTTGTTCTCCACTTTCTGTTTGTGATCGACAGTTGTCATTTGCTGGCGATATAACAGGTACGTACTGGTTGCCAATGGTAACCAAGAAAAAGTGGTTAGGTCATGTGGTTAACTGACCATTGTACATAACTGTAATACCGTTGGGAATGACATCCATCTCCAACACAAGCGCTCCAATGCAAGTTAAGTTTTGTTTTCATTTCACCGGGTAATTAATTCAGCAAGTCTTTACTGAGTTTGTTCATACGTACAATCTATTTATATTTTATGATTTACTAAATCGTCGTATTACTCTGGGACTAATTATTTGAAGTTCAGCTTAGTAAGGGAGTTTTAAGTTGTTACGGGTAAGCCATATACACAAGACAATGCCTCCCCACACATACCCCGTAAAAAACAATTGTCTACAAAACATTAGGCACTGAGGAGGTGCAAGGGTAGAAATGCATGACAATAGGGGTGAAAGGAATGGTCTGGCCGATCATAAAACAACTAAGAACAATTTAGGCGGACAACAAGGGGAAGTATAAAGCATGGAATACATCACTGACCATGCCAAGAAAGTCAGTAAAAATAGACCGAAAAGGGAAGAAAAGAACATGAATATTAAATCAAGTAAAAGAACTGCACATTGGGAAGGGGAACTTAACATACATCTATAAGCATAAATAGGAATAAGAAACACACAGCAATTAACAGCTTTAGCAATTCAATTATGGACAACGTATATCGCATTTGTTTGCGGTTTGTATTAAGATAATTCTAACGTTGTGATGTGATGTGCGTTTGCGGTTTGTATTAAAATAATTCTAACGTTGTGATATGTTGTGCGTTTGAAATTAAGATAAGACCATTGTATTTTATATGATATTGTATAAATTGTTAATATATACATTCAGGTATTCTGCATGCAATCGGGAATGTGTGTGAATGAGAACCCGTCAAAAGGCCCATGTCCTGACGCACCGACATGTTCGACGAATCAGGTTTGTTGGCGTTTTAATAAGTTTACAAGAGCTCACACATGAGACCTGCATATGCTGTTTGCCAACATAACTTTATTAGCATATTTGTGGTCAAAGGTGGCAATTTTCGTGCAATTAAAAAAAATGTTTTTATAGCACATTGCTTACAAATGCGTTTGAATTTTATCCTAATTTTGTGAAAATATAAGATAAAACGAGGTTAGTAAACCATGGAACGACTACAAACTATTTTGCATGAGTGTGTTGGAATGATCAATTTTCATCTTCAGTATAGCGTGGTTTTATTGACCTCGAACGTATGAATATATTACCCGGACATTGCAATTCGAAGTAAGTGTATTGAAATGTTAGTGTTTGTCCGAAAGATTGACGGAACAAATCCGCGGTTCTGTTTTGATAGAAAAGAATACCAACAGCGGTTAAAGCTTTACGCTAGAATGAATTGTCTTACCTAATTGTGATGGGTCAGTCCTGAAATGCATAGACCTGTTCGCGGTCAATCTAAGAGCACTGTGTACGACGTGGTCCTGACATATGTTAAAACACAAAGGGTTCTACAATATAGTGAAGGAAAACTCGATTACATGTAATTCCGAAGCAATGAGGCGTATTCAAAATATTACTTCGCAATAATACACCATTGTCTCATCCTTTTTGATTTATCGATATTATAGACATGTGGCTATTTCCCGTTTTTACCTTGTCGAGCGGTCGAATTTCAGAAGATTACAATTATGTGTTATCTCCAAGTTTGATTCATCAAATTTCTCTCGGAGCAATTAAGAATTTCTGACGAACAAGTAGTTGTCGTTTCTACATACCCTATCAGTCATTAAATGTTTGTACATATTAAAATTGCAGTAATACATGTACTACGATGAGGGGCAATGTTGGCATGCCTGTAAACCGGTTTTAGCCCCTAGTAATTTTACTGACAGTTCCATGTTTGTAAGCCCTTGTATTGCCTTGAGATTCTCGTTGCTCTGTCTTGTACTACTGCATCGTTCCATCTTCATGTGTTAATGTTGAAGTGTTTGGTTTTCTTGTCCTCATCAGTTTGGTATTGTTTTGGGACCAATCCATGCAAGTGCCTCTCTTTCCGTTCGTTGCGTTTGTGTCCCTTCCTCTGTGTGCCCCCGCCCTTTCCCTATTTCTATCTTAGGAAAATTCTGATTTGTGAATGTGGCCTTTACTTCTTCACATTATATCACATACGATATGACATTCGCCAAACCATGTCTAAGGTGTAAACAAAATGCTTTGTTTTTTCTGTACACGTGGCAACTGGTGTTGACATAACTGAATTGTATTCATGCGGATTGATCCATTAGTAATATTATATTATATAAATATAAGATAAAGTAATACATGTAATATTAACATATTGTGATCACAACCGTAACACCAAAGTGGGACAATCATTTAGCATGAGGTTTAACTTGACCGCTCTTGGCTGTTCGGTTCCAGTACACACTTGCTTGCGAGTATTTTACCTGGTTTTGAAACTCGACATCGGTCCCCTTATATTGTTTGAAATTACACATATAATGGAACATGTGGCTCATTCAGGTTATGAAGTGGACTAACCATGGATACCAGGAATGCAAGGAACCCTTAGGTAAGTTTTTTAATAGAAAAATAAATGATAAAATTGAGGTTAAATCTGTAATAACTTGTAATTTAATAATGAGGTTACGGTAAATCGTGTATTTAGCAAAGGTAGCCCTTGCATAATGTAAAGAGTTATATTTTCAGGTTTTGTATTTCTTCACCCTTCAGCACATCGCTGAGTGAATGTAAATCTGCCACTGAATATAAATGTAGATTAAGTTTCCTTTTCACATTTCGATGTATCCTTTTAAGGTGTGGTCTTCTTACAACTTTGTATTACAATTTGTCAGACGCGTTCTAACAGTTAGCTCCTTTCAATACATCGTATACAATATGACGTATATAATTATACCGTTTATACTATGGCAAATTAAAAAAATATGTTAGTAGTGTATTTTCAACTTTGATGAGCAAAGCATATAAATACTAATTTGTTTTATTTTTAGCTGAATGTGGTGGGCGAGACGTAAGTTAACTAAATGTGTTTCAATATGATTTATGTATAAACATTGAAACCTCATATCGAATGGTGGAACCAACACATATATATTCTACTTCTTATTGTTATATGCAGATAGACTAGTTGTATATACACCCTTCGTTACATTCACAACGAATAGTGATTTATGTATAAACATTGAAACCTCATATCGAATGGTGGAACCAACACATATATATTCTACTTCTTATTGTTATATGCAGATAGACTAGTTGTATATACACCCTTCGTTACATTCACAACGAATAGTATGTCTTAAATAATATATTCTATAATGCAAAGTACGAACACAACTTGTATAAGTTTAAGAGATAATCAAGGAAATTATTTGGAAAAAAAATATTTTAACGCGGCAACAGTTCAAACGTCATGAAGCTTACAGATAAAAGACGCATCTCAACAAAAACATCATAATTACTTTGAACCGTTATTCTAGAATCTATTTTTTAATTAAATACCATTTTAAATTACTTATCTCAAAATATGTATACTAATTGTCATGTAATATTATGTCACAGTATGTGTGCAAGGAGAATGGAGCAATGAATTGTGTCGACTATGGGCAATGTCGTCGTGTCGAAGGTACGTCTGCCAGGACTATATATCGCAATAAACGATCCTAGCTGTGTTAGAATAAAATGGTTCTTTAATATACATATCACTGAACACCACGAAAAGAAAATATACTGGGGACGTGCATGTGTGCGTGAGTACATGGCTGCCTGCCTGTCTCATCGCCCGCCCGCTTACCTTCCTGCCCGAGTGCCTCATCGCCCGCCCGCTCACCTTCCTGCCCGAGTGCCTAATCGCCCGCCCGCTCTCCTTCCTGCCCGAGTGCCTAATCGCCCGCCCGCCCATCTGTCTACCAGAGTGCATACCTGCATGAGTGTATGTGACCAGAAGCGTTTTCTCTGAATTGGCTGTGCTGCGAATTCAAACACTCACTGTTTTCTTCGCGTTCTCTAGTTTAAATGTATGAAATAAACTGCATTTTATTATACATTAAATTATGATTGAATTATGCCTACACTGCGTCTGTTGCATACATTTGGACAAATGCAATAGCGAGTAGCCTATATATAAATTGATTCATTGATATGTTATGTGACTATTGACCGATTTTTCGTGTTCCTAAAAAGATGATTTTAAACAATATACGGTTGTCAGTTCGAACCCTTCACTCCAATCCATGGCATTTCGCCCTAATTATTCAAGTAACTCTGTCATTAGGCTATTCACGATGTCTTTTTTGACTCCGTAAAAGTAGTATATTGTCATTTCTTATCTTCATATTTTTTTATTCACCACGAAATGACAGATCCATTTTCAATTCATGTTTCGTTTTCAGTCTCAATTACACTGGCATTAGCGTACGATGAATTTGCTGAACATGGACTCGACTATGCCATACAACACTACATGACGGAATTATCTTCAGCCATGGGGATCAACGTTGATGAAATTTGGTTGGTTGAGACGTGGCCGCGTACGTATAACAACAATGACTATTTAATCAAGATAACATTTTACATTTCTTCTCACAGTATCTCGTTTTTTTCTTTTACACTTATTTACGTAACACAAATAAATTGATTAAAATGCTTTTTATCAATCCAGTTGGAACATGAAATTGCAAATAATAGAACCTTATGTCAAAATTCCATTTATGATGTATGAAAAGGAGGACAGTACATACAATGTAGCCGAAAGTGTGATACTCAATACTGAACTCAAATCTCAATTAACATACAAATCTCATAAATAATAATCAACACTCGGTTAGCATGGTTACCAACTTCGCACACTCGAGCCCCTGACTCCGACTTAGAAGAGTAAGCTTTAATTTCTGAATTGCTAAGATCATAACTCCTCTTGCGATGCTGGGTACTGCTTGATTAAAATCACTATTTAATAATGCCCGTAGCATTTTTGATAATGTACATTTGTAAAGTTATAGTTGGATTAGTAGTACTAAAATATATCGTTACTTCTTTACTGCGAATTCTGGAGCAGGTTGTTATTAAATGGTTATAAAAATGTTGTGCCGAATACTACATAAAGCCCGTGATTGCACGTCAATTCATTGCTTATTTAGACTACGAGTATGGATCTACTGAATTGGTTTTCAATGCGCCGTTGGAAGCAGACGGCAATGTAGAAGCCTTCTTTACTAGAAGAGACGCAGCAGTAACTGCAATTCAAGGATGGACAGTTCAAATTGATTGGTATTTGTCATGGATGCACACAAATGATGGACTATTGCCAGGTAAGTGTACATTGCAACTTTAAAGTGAATTACCTATTATCCGAGTCGATTGTCTCATTGTCAATCCCCAAAATTAAAATTTATATGAAAAATTCCCATAGCCACTTGGGAAAACTTAAAAAAACTGTAATTATAATAAATCGATTATGTTTATTTCCATTTTGCCGACTAGTCTCAGGGCGACTCAATGGAATTTAAGCACATTTGGTTTTGGTGCTCCATTGGGAATAATGCAACGACAGCTGTAAAACAATTTAATAGGCAGGTCAAAGTAGAAGATAATTTTACAGACCTAACATTTACTACTCACAAACTAAAGTTGTACAATTTCGTAACATCGATTTCAGATCCTGACGTATGTCCAAATGGAATGTGTGACAACGGACAGTTTTGCAGACCTGATGAGGTAATAATATAGTCTCTTCATTTGTATGTTATAAAATTATTAAACCGTTCAATTGATTTCCAATCGATCTTGTCAGTCCTTACTGTATGCTCATTTAATATGCGTTGGCTTGGCTTTCACAAGCACAATGAGCTTATCATTGATTGGAATTATAATATTATTATTAGTCAGCAGGCAGATTTTGTTATATATCAAAATACCATTTGTAATCGATGTAGTTGATCTGACAAAATAAGAAGTATAGTTTGTGTCATTTTTCATTAGGTATTCTGTTTTGAAACAAGACAATGTGTGAAAACCGATGGTTCTTGTAAAGAACTGGAATGTCATGGGTCAACAAAGGTAATTATGATTATATCAAATATCTTATTTATTTTAGTTAACACAATTACTACTCTGTCGGGCTAGGAAGTAATTATATATCACATTTTATCTGTAATGAGCACTAATATTTGCAGAAAAAATGAAATACACAATAATGCAGTTAGGTCAGTCATATTAAGAATACGCGTAAGGTGTATACCATCATAGTGGAACATTTGTAAATTACGGTCCCAGGCGTTTCTCATGTTTGTGTGTTATGTCCCTTTTGTCACTGTAAGTGTTGACTTTGTTTATTTTAACTTCCTACTCTACCGATTTGACTTTTTATGTCCTGTCTCATAAAAACTGCCTTCCCGGTGCTGGTCAGTTATGCTTTAGACTTAGGACTATTGCGGAACGCTCGTTTTATCACATAATTAGCTTTTTAATATGACAATCAGAATAATTGTGTCCAGGCAGTGAAATTCTGTAAACCTCTACAAGATTTTCTACAACACAGTATGTACATGTATACTTTTATACTTTAAGTTACGGAAATGTGTATTTCAGAAATGTCACCTGAACGGAAGACTTGAGTGTATCGACGAATGGACAGTGTGTGAATATGCAGAAGGTAATACGCTTACCTGTGTTTTCTAAAATACATTATTTTCACTATAAACACCTTAATTTAAATAACTAGGCATATAATGTTCGACCTCTTTTCATTTTATGTCAAATCATTACGCGAATATTATTTATATATAAATCGGTAACATGAATTAAGTCTCAATTTGAATCTATCGGTTTAACGAAGACTTCTTTCAAGTAGGAAAGTACGAATTGTTTTAAGTTTGTATTTCCGTGCAGCTGTATTTATGGTAATTGGCTTCATCCTCGAGCCCGATTCTTTGTTTTGATGGTTAATTGTTAATTTATTTCTCTATGGTTTACAGTAATCATATTCTTCGATTTCGACTTGTGGCAATTGGTAGGCGGCTATAGTTATTTGACTAAACTTTACAGGAACGGTCATTGAGTGGTCCACTTTCAAAGTTGTTCAAATGGCTACGGTCGGTTGCATAAATTGGTCGCAGGAGCTAAAATAGCTAAAAATCTCCTAGTCCAGTGTCATAAGGCTAAGAGCTTTCATATTTGTATGTAACATTGTTTTGTGGTACTTGTTTCAACAATAAAATTGGGGGATTTTATGCTTTTTATTTAACAGTAGGAGGAGACGGCCATGAAGATAGTGAAGGGATCACGTGTACAAGTGACGAGGTTTGTTTATTCTCTGAATTACTTGAAAGTCTGACCTGGCCACTTATGGCGTTATTGATGACGATTTGTCTGAGAAAATCAGTTTTTCGTGTATTTAGGCAAATGTCGCTACTAATTCAATAATGTGATCTGTTATTTAAGACATATAAGTACACGGCCTCCAACCACTCACTTTTCCTTGAACAGTGTTTTTGTTTTTTAAGGTTAGGATATAAGGATGACGAGCATGATATTTTAATATTGTTATCAGGCTATTATTTAGAATTTATTTGATAGTTTTGAGCCATTACATTGGGCATTGACTACCTGAAGATCCAATTTAGATTTGCAATTTAGATTTGCAAAATATCTAGCTACTCCTGGCCACACATTTTCAGTACGAGTTTGAATACATTTATCACTGTTCATATTTCCATTCATAGAAATAAGGATACATACTCCGTTAAAACACATATACACATGTAGCGTAATTTGCCATGAATACTCGATTTATTAATACTACATTAGAGTCGAGCATGTATTAATATAATTATTTACCCTCAAACATACAAATACAAAATCTTAATTTGTTAAACTCAAGTTTGGCAATTGAGTGTATATTGCATGTTAAAAATGATATAACTGTTCAACTGATTTCCAATTGATTTCCAGTCCTGACTGCTCATAGAAGATGCATTGGCTTGGCTTGTACTCGTAGTTTTACAAACACTGTAGTGTGAACGGTATTGATGTAATATAAATAAATAGCATTCATTATTAATGCAATTGCGGGTCTCACAACTACGATGAAATAGTCAAAAGTCGGATTCTGTTATCACTGAACAATACTATTTATAATTAATGTACCTATCTGAAAAAAAGAGTATAATTTGTGTCATTTTTCATTAGGTATTCTGTTTCGAAACTAGACAATGTGTGAAAACCGATGGTTCTTGTAAAGAACTGGAATGTCCTTGGCCAACAAAGGTAAATATGATATTTATCAAATACTTTATTGATTTTAGTATACTATGTAAGACTAGGAAGTAATTATGTATCACATTTTATCTGTATTATGTTCTAATATTTGAAGACAAAATGAAATACACATCAATGAAGATAGGTCGGTCATTTTAATGATACGTGTAAAGTCGTGTGCACCCATCTAACGGGTGTATATCCCCCTAATGGAATGTTTTGTAACTTACTATTCCTAGGGGTTACTCCTTCTTTTACCTATCATTTATGTTTTTTACTTAAAATCAGAATAATTGTGTTAATGCAGTGACATTCTGTAAACTGCTACAACATTTTCTACAACACAGTATATACAAGTATACGATTATACTTTAAGTGTTGGAAATGTGTATTTCAGAAATGTCACCTGAACGGTAGACTCGAGTGTATCGACGGATGGACAGTGTGTGAATATGCAGAAGGTAGTATACTAACCTATGTATTCTTCAAGATATTAATTTCACTGTATACACGTTAATTTACAGAACGAGGTATAATGTTCGACCTCTTTTAATTGTTTTGCCAAATCGTTGCACGTATTTTATTTATATATAAATCGGTAACATAAACTAAGTCTCAATTTGAATCTATCGGTTTAACGAAGACTTCTTTCAAGTAGGAAAGTACGAATTGTTTTAAGTTTGTATTTCCGTGCAGCTGTATTTATGGTAATTGGCTTCATTCTCGAGCCCGATTCTTTGTTTTGATGGTTAATTGTTAATTTATTTCTCTATGGTTTACAGTAATCATATTCTTCGATTTCGACTTGTGGCAATTGGTAGGCGGCTATAGTTATTTGACTAAACTTTACAGGAACGGTCATTGAGTGGTCCACTTTCAAAGTTGTTCAAATGGCTACGGTCGGTTGCATAAATTGGTCGCAGGAGCTAAAATAGCTAAAAATCTCCTAGTCCAGTGTCATAAGGCTAAGAGCTTTCATATTTGTATGTAACATTGTTTTGTGGTCCTCTTCAAAGATTGTGTAAATCATGTCCCTTAGGTCAACATTGGCTCCGGCCTAGGTGTCACATGTTTTACATGGACTATTATAGAGCACATCTTTAAAATCTTCTTGTCCACAACAAGAAGACCCATGGTTTTGATATTGGGTGTGTAGTGTAGTGGCCCCCTACCACGATTGTTCAAGTTATGCCTCTGGATCAAAATTGATCCCGCCCTGGGGCTCACAATTTTCTATAGACTTACATGGGAAAATCGTCTGAAATCTCATATCGCATATATTTTCTTGTCCAGCAAAATGCTTATCAAAGGATAATGTGAACATTGTAGCCAGCAGAACTTCAGACGCTCATGGGCCTCCTGTTTTATCATCACACGAATTATCAGTTGACATACACATGGGTAGATTAATCTGTTTTATTTGGTCCATAGTTAGTTGTCATATGTTTGACATTGTTGTATTTGATGCCTATTATAAAAAGAAATTGTCACATTTAGCTATATATTTACGAATCTTTATACTTGTATCAACAATAAAATTGGGGGATTTTATGCTTTTTATTTAACAGTAGGAGGAGACGACGGACATGAAGATAGTGAAGGGATCACGTGTACAAGTGACGAGGTTTGTTTATTCTCTGAATTACTTGAAATGTCTGACCTGACCACTTATGGCGTTATTGATGACGATTTGTCTGAGAAAATCAGTTTTTCGTGTATTTAGGCAATTGTCGCTACTAATTCAATAATGTGATCTGTTATTTCAGACAAATAAGTACACGGCCTCCAACCACTCACTTTTCCTTGAACAGTGTTTTTGTTTTTTAAGGTTAAGATATAAGGATGACGAGCATGATATTTTAATATTGTTATCAGGCTTTTATTTAGAATTTATTTGATAGTTTTGAGCCATTACATTGGGCATTGACTTCCCGAAGATCCAATTGAGATTTGCAATTTAGATTAGCAAAATATCTAGCTACTCCTGGCCACACATTTTGAGTACGAGTTTGAATACATTTATCACTGTTCATATGTCCATTCATAGAAATAAGGATACCTACTCCGTTAAAACACATATACACATGTAGCGTAATTTGCCATGAATACTCGATTTATTAATACTACACAGTAACATTACAGTCGAGCATGTATCAATAGAGTTATTTACCCTCAAACATACAAATACAAAATCTTAATTTTTGGAACTCAAGTTTGGCAATTGAGTGTATATTGCATGTTAGAAATGATATAACTGTTCAACTGATTTCCAATTGATTTCCAGTCCTGACTGCTCATAGAAGATGCATTGGCTTGGCTTGTACTCGTAGTTTTACAAACACTGTAGTGTGAACGGTATTGATGTAATATAAATAAATAGCATTCATTATTAATGCAATTGCGGGTCTCACAACTACGATGAAATAGTCAAAAGTCGGATTCTGTTATCACTGAACAATACTATTTATAATTAATGTACCTATCTGAAAAAAGAGTATAATTTGTGTCATTTTTCATTAGGTATTCTGTTTCGAAACTAGACAATGTGTGAAAACCGATGGTTCTTGTAAAGAACTGGAATGTCCTTGGCCAACAAAGGTAAATATGATATTTATCAAATACTTTATTGATTTTAGTATACTATGTAAGACTAGGAAGTAATTATGTATCACATTTTATCTGTATTATGTTCTAATATTTGAAGACAAAATGAAATACACATCAATGAAGATAGGTCGGTCATTTTAATGATATGTACGTGTAAAGTCGTGTGCACCCATCTAACGGGTGTATATCCCCCTAATGGAATGTTTTGTAACTTACTATTCCTAGGGGTTACTCCTTCTTTTACCTATCATTTATGTTTTTTACTTAAAATCAGAATAATTGTGTTAATGCAGTGACATTCTGTAAACTGCTACAACATTTTCTACAACACAGTATATACAAGTATACGATTATACTTTAAGTGTTGGAAATGTATATTTCAGAAATGTCACCTGAACGGTAGACTCGAGTGTATCGACGAATGGACAGTGTGTGAATATGCAGAAGGTAGTATACTAACCTATGTATTCTTCAAGATATTAATTTCACTGTATACACGTTAATTTACAGAACGAGGTATAATGTTCGACCTCTTTTAATTGTTTTGCCAAATCGTTGCACGTATTTTATTTATATATAAATCGGTAACATAAACTAAGTCTCAATTTGAATCTATCGGTTTAACGAAGACTTCTTTCAAGTAGGAAAGTACGAATTGTTTTAAGTTTGTATTTCCGTGCAGCTGTATTTATGGTAATTGGCTTCATTCTCGAGCCCGATTCTTTGTTTTGATGGTATAATTGTTAATTTATTTCTCTATGTTTTACAGTAATCATATTCTTCGAATTCGACTTCTGGCAATTGGTAGGCGGCTATAGTTATGTGGATTATGAAAATCAGAAAAAGAAAATTATTGAAGAAATAACTCAGATTACTGGAGCAGCTAATAGCGATATGTTCTGGGATGTGGCATTGTGGAGTGGTACTGAAACCTTTTAACTATGTATTGTTTTTTATTCAAATTGTATAACTCCTAATGGTTATAACTACTATTAAAAGTATGTTATTCCTTGTTGTTAACGTCTTCATTTCATGGTAATCATCAGCAGGTTCCTTTAGAATAAACTGTGTATATGATGGTTATCTGCTGGAGAAATACCCTAATGTATACCAAAAGCTCTCGAACGTTTGGCAGTTTGTGATTGTGACCGGCAGTTACTTCCAATTACTCATTGTTCAGTGATCATCTGGATTATCAGTAAATCAAGATGATCCTAATACTTTTATGCTAGAGTAACTTAAAAAAGAGTTGGCCATACAAATATGTTTTGTAATAGCTATAAAGTACATCTATAATCTTCATTTCGATACTATCAGATCAATTATATTATCGGCTCTTTTTTTGCTAGGATATTAATATGCATTGAATAAACATTTGCAGAACATAATAAAACGGGTTTCTACTGTAAAGCCTTCGGCGATCTGCTTGCCAACATAAATGAGAGTATCATCACTCAGAGTAATAATTCCATCTATGACGTGTATGGCACGAAACTGCTTATTGACTGGGATGCATCATATGCGTGGTCCTCGCATTATGGTAAGATAATTGCATTCTTGAAAATATTTTAAAATAATAAAAAACTAATATAAGTAAACGACCACTTTAGCTTGTACCGTTTTGCACGACTTTATGTGTGAAAAAGACCACATACTCTGCACAAACATAGTAATTAGCACGACTACCAACCTGAATGACATTAGTTCGATATCCAACCTAGTATTGTTACTTTGTCTGTTGCAGTATTATTAATGTATCTGTCAAAAATCCAGAGTCAATTCGCTTTGTTTAAATTAAACTAACAGCATCTTGCTAGTTAGTGCTGCCTCGTCCAATTTACTTGCAGTTACGGTCTGGGAAAATGTTACAAATTAAAAATCTGTAATTTGATATATGCTTGTTAAATCCATTTGATGTTTGATTCTTACGTAATGTTTGATGAAAACAAGATTGTATTTTTGTATGTTTATACAAAATGTGTTGTTTCTTTCTACTAGGTGTCACTGAAGGATGTCCATACAATCAAGTTGTACGTATGACATTGAACCTCTTATTGTTTCGAACGATTATCATGAGATATTATTGTGAAATTTAGTAGAACATCTACCACCTACTAATGTGTATATATATTATTGAACAATTGATGTCATGAACCATGAATTAAGTTTTCTTTTGAAAATATAGACTTTTGTTCTTTAAACTGTTATTCACGTTTACATCTTACGTTTAAATGTATTTATTTCACATCGATTGTGCCACAAGATCATAACTTCTATTAATCTAGCTAAGCGAATGATTCGTAGATACTAACCATAACTCGCGCCCAAATCTGGGATCGTGAACTTTGTAATTTAGATTTCAAAACTTCGTCGGACTTCTAAAGCTGAAACAATTCAATAACGTAAATGAATAGCGTCCTAGTAATAATGTTCTAGTACATGTTCGAGTAAAATTAGAGAGGATGGGTCCATCGGTTACTAAGAATGCTGATTTTTTTTTTTCGACAAAGAAAGAAGTATGCAATGCGACCGAATTATAAGCCAGCCACTGCTTTTTACTACTGTTTCTGAGGTATAGGTCATTTTTGAATAATGCTAATCCGTTTTGAACCTGTGACAATCGCTATTTGAGAATGCTTTATACAAGTTAACAATTGAATGAATGTGTACTGGCTATATGTTGTCTGTAAATGAGTATACATGTATTTATGATATTCCATTGTGTCTAGTTTTGGCGAAAGCAAACAAAAAGTGAGGCAACAATGTATAATAGTCATGAAATGAATACTAAACATAATATTCTGATCTTAATTTGATGACTTAACTGTTTCAGAACTGCTTTGATGAGGAGTATGATGACTTCCAATGCATCGAAGAGGACGTGTGTATGTTTGCAGAAAGTGAGTGAAATATCAAATGTTATCAAAAGAAACTACTTAAAATTGAGAATGATATACCAGATTATTTGTGTATGACAGTACGTAAAAAATACAATATACCATATGTATTTATCCATATAATATTTCCAGTAGTAAAAATATTATGAAGTAAAGTCCAATGTATTAATTTGTAAGATGTCCTTGCGCTCATAATTATTTTTTTAATATCAAACTGAATGGTTATCTTTGTATCCTGGTTTGTCTAGAAGTAATCTGTTGGAGCTAATACTAGCTGGAATAGTTCCGCAAACATTTTTCGATAACAAAATAATTTTATTTTACAGTTTTCCTGAGAGTGGAAGTACAATATCACGATCTGGTCGGACTAAACTACCAATATTATGAGCCAGCGAGGGATGGAATGGTAAATCAGATCACCCAGTGGGTTGGGGAGAATAGGACACTTGTGTGGGACTCATTTCTTTATGAAGGTACGATTTGAATTTCTGAAATATAATTTTCCACTCAAAGTTCTCGGCTACTCCTCAACAAATGAGCGCTGCTGTACGATTTCCAACCTCTTCTGTAAGTGACGTCATTTCCAGAAAACATCACATGTGACATCACCATGTACTGACAGTAAGCAATATATGCCCCATATGGCAGTATGAAAACGAAGTGACCATATGGAGTAAATATTGTTTCCTGCTTGCAAATTGTGTTGCATTTTCTTGAAATGACATCTGTTACAGAAGAGGTTGTACATCCCATAGCAGTGCTCATCTACTCCACGTGCTTCACAGTGTGCGTGCATACGTGCTTGAATTCGGGTTTCTTGGTCCGGAACGATAACTCCGGCACTTATTTGAGAATTGTCCATTGACTTGGCTCAAATGTTCACCATGATGAGCAGGAGTGTTGCGTTCAAGTCCCATGTCCGTAGTTCCAAGGTCAAGTCTACACTTTGAGGTTAAACGTCAAAAATGGGTCTAAAACATATTGTCCAGACCATTAAACTGTCATTTATACAGGGATTTTAAAATTTATTGGTACAAATGTCTTCCAGCATAAGAAGGTGTGTCGTGCGCAAGACCCATGTCCGTAACTTTAAGTTTAAGGTCACACTTGGTGGTCAAGTGTCAGAAATGGGTCTAATGTGGGATTTTCAAATTACTTGGCACAAATGTTCACCATGATAAGTCAGCGTGTCACGAGCAGGCCTTATGTCTGTAACACAAAGGGAGAGGTCACACTTGGTGGTCAAACGTAAGAAAATGGGGGTAAAACATCTTTTCCGGACTATTGCACAGCCATTTAATGCAGGATTTTCAATTTTCTTTTCACAAATGTTCACCATAATGCGATTGTGCAAGACCCATGTCTATAGATCAAAGGTCACACTTCGAGCTCAAATGTAAAAAATGGATTTATCACATAACATACGGGAGTGATTATAACCTATGCATTATTTCTCGTAATCCACTAGTGGATTTTTATGCAAATTAGGGCCTTATCACATATTAATACGCGCTGTCAGAAATCCAAACAAACATGGCCTACTTTCGTGTATCGGTCTACGAAAAATATGTAGCATTTTGCGATCGTCTAAATGTCAAACAGTTTCATAAATGAAAGTTTAATATCCAAATTCTAACAATTGCGAGCTAAATGCGTACTTCAAATCTGAAAGAGTGCACATTTCAGCTTGTCTGGAGGTATCAACACTTGGTTCGCTGTCCATCATCAGGATCACGGTGGAAATTTTTTATGTGAACATCTATCAGAATAGACCACACGCTGATGCAATCTATCCTCCGAGAAAACGAGTACGAATGATTGACCGCGACTCACAGTGACATATTTCCAACTGTGTAAACGTACCATCAGTCATGTACCTCCGATGATTTTACTTTTAGAATTGACTCAATGACGTCACGGCCTCATAACATCACAGCAGCGCGTGTGCACTAAATTTTGAACTTCTTCAATGTTTTTCTGAAAACTGTAGTAAATTTTCGATCCTGTTGTTAATTGTTTGTTAAGTTTCAACATTCAACTTAAAATTCGGTTTAATTATCGGTATTAATCATTGTTTTTATTCTGTGAAAATCTTTGGAACTATTTTTTCTCACCTGATCACTAAAGTAGAGACAAAATGCAGGTGCGGCTAGAGAAACAAGTCTTTGTATTTTTTTTGTATTAAGCCCATTTACAAGTTTATGATTAATAGAATCAAGCATTCGTGTTCATATTTTATTGAATTTATTAAACTTGTCGACAAAAATAATAGAATGCTCGGCGAATCCTCGCATTATATCATTTTGACCAACTCGTTTAATAAATTCAATGAAACATTAACGCTCATGTTAGATCCTCTTTATAAACCATCTTGTTCTGACCGTAACACTGGCATTTATAGGAGATTATACATGTCACAAATGTTCACCATGCTGAGATGGCGTGTTGTGCACAGGACCCATGACTGTAGATCAAAGATCAAGGTCACACTTTGAGGTCAAACGTCATATAATGAGTCTAAACATCTTGTCCGCAATTTTTCACTGTCGTTTATTAAGTGATGTTCAAATTTCTTCGTAACAAATGTTCTCCATGGTGACCTCATGTGTCGTGCAAGCCCCATACCCTACCAGAACTAGCTCATTGGTCAAGATCACTCTTAGTGAAAAGCAAAAATTGGTGTAATCGATATGCACTGTATATCATTATATAACCGTATTCTCTTAATCTCTTGACAATTGGCATCTAGTATTTGAAATGGTCGTTTTATTTGGCTGAGTGTAAGATAGTTGTTAGGGGTTTGGTGCATATTTATAACTAGTTCAAACCACAATTCTGTTTTGGCCACTGAAGCCCCAAGGCAGGACGGTTATTTCATCCATGAGTTTTTCTCTTGTCTCATTTTCACTTTCATAGTTGTAAAGTGTTTGTAATAAAGTCAGTTTTTATGAGGAACATGAAAATCGGTCAATGGCGCTACCGGGATCCGAACCTAGGTCTATGGATTGCCGGTCCGTTATGTTTAACCACTACACCACAGCGACCAAACGTCATTTTTGTGTAAATTTAAAGTTTAAAGTTCATTAAGGTTGACTACACTTTGGACAGGTATCCTTGTATTTTCACTTTCATAATTGTAAAATGTTAGTAAACATTGTATCCTAAATTTCTTTTATACAGTGGCAGTGTACTTTGTATATGACATATCCTGCTAAATAATATTTGTTTACGCCCCCACTCTGAATGCTGGGGGGCATATAGATTTGCCCTTGTCCATCTGTCCTTCCATAACTGTTCACCATCCTTTGTAGTTGTGAACCTGAGGTTTCTTGTTTGATATTGCCCAGTTAGTGCAAAGTTATGACCCTTTATTTAGTTTCAATATAGCCCATAGAGTATGCAATCTTGTGTCACGCATATCTCCAAAGGAATATGAGCCAGAGTCATAAAACAAGAATGATCACCGTCCTGTGTAGTTGTGCACCTGGGGTTTCATGAATGGTTCCGCCTAGTAAGTGCAATGTTATGGCCCTTATACTTATCACAATAATCTGTAAAGTTCACTTGGTAATTTTGATACACATTCACACACTATGAGCAGAATAATAGCATTAAAATGCTTTTGTGACAAAGGCTGGAAGTGGGAGCATCTGTGTCCTTTGGAAACATTTCAAGTAACTTATTTGTTTCAACTTAGTCCACGGCATAAATGCATTGTTGTCATAGGTATTATTTCTCACTAATGCCATAAGTCCTAGAAAGAAATTTCTAATATTTTAAGTACATCAATCATCGATAATCATGAAAATTGTTACTTTCGATATTTCGTTCAAAGAATATATTTTCTGGTTTCTTATGTTTCTACAGATGGCGGATATACAGTGTTATATGGTAGAATACCTCTCAAGTTATATGAGTCTCTAGTACCACTGTTTGATTCGTCTGACGTATACCTGTACAATACATCTGGGTACATAATCGGAATTGTTTGGGTAGACTCGCACTTAGTACCACCCCACACTGGTAAGGCTTTCATGTTTTGCACGCTATGGATTTAATAAATAAATATTGAAACTTTATCTATTTATGTATTATTAAAACTTTCGTCAGAGTTCATATGAATGTCTGTTATTTCATGTTGCTTTATTTTATTTTTATTCTGAAGAATGTGTCCATGCATGAGTCAGTCTGTTAAATTTTTATTCAAATGACATCTCCTTCTTAACTGCTTGGTCAATTATGACTAAACTTTACAGGAATGGTCCTTGAGTGGTCCACTTTCAAAGTTGTTCAAATGGTTTTGGTCAGTTGCATAAATTTGTCACAGGAGCTAAACATAGCTAAACATTTTCTTGTCCAGTGCCATAAGGCTCAGGGCTTTCATATTTAGTATGTAACATTGCTTAGTGGTCCTCTACCAACATTATGCAAATCATGTCCCTTGGGTCAATATTGACCCCGGCCCAGTGGTCGCATGTTTTACAAAGACTTTTATAGGGAATATCTTTGAAAATCTTCTTGTCCACAATCAGAAGACCCATGGTTTGATATTTGGTGCTTAGCTAGAGTGCACCCCACCACAATTGTTCAAAGTATGCCTCTAGGACTAAATTGGCCCCGCCCTGGGGGTCACATGTTTTTGACTTACATGGGAAAATCTTTGGAAAAATTCTGAGGGCCCAGCTTGTGATATTTGGTATGCATCATTGTTCATTGGTCTCCTACCCAGATTGCTCAATTTATGCCTTGAGTGGTCCACTTTCAAAGTTGTTCAAATGGCTACGGTCGGTTGCATAAATTGGTCGCAGGAGCTAAAATAGCTAAAAATCTCCTAGTCCAGTGTCATAAGGCTAAGAGCTTTCATATTTGTATGTAACATTGTTTTGTGGTCCTCTTCAAAGATTGTGTAAATCATGTCCCTTAGGTCAACATTGGCTCCGGCCTAGGTGTCACATGTTTTACATGGACTATTATAGAGCACATCTTTAAAATCTTCTTGTCCACAACAAGAAGACCCATGGTTTTGATATTGGGTGTGTAGTGTAGTGGCCCCCTACCACGATTGTTCAAGTTATGCCTCTGGATCAAAATTGATCCCGCCCTGGGGCTCACAATTTTCTATAGACTTACATGGGAAAATCGTCTGAAATCTCATATCGCATATATTTTCTTGTCCAGCAAAATGCTTATCAAAGGATAATGTGAACATTGTAGCCAGCAGAACTTCAGACGCTTATGGGCCTCCTGTTTTATCATCACACGAATTATCAGTTGACATACACATGGGTAGATTAATCTGTTTTATTTGGTCCATAGTTAGTTGTCATATGTTTGACATTGTTGTATTTGATGCCTATTATAAAAAGAAATTGTCACATTTAGCTATATATTTACGAATCTTTATACTTGTATCAACAATAAAATTGGGGGATTTTATGCTTTTTATTTAACAGTAGGAGGAGACGACGGACATGAAGATAGTGAAGGGATCACGTGTACAAGTGACGAGGTTTGTTTATTCTCTGAATTACTTGAAATGTCTGACCTGACCACTTATGGCGTTATTGATGACGATTTGTCTGAGAAAATCAGTTTTTCGTGTATTTAGGCAATTGTCGCTACTAATTCAATAATGTGATCTGTTATTTCAGACAAATAAGTACACGGCCTCCAACCACTCACTTTTCCTTGAACAGTGTTTTTGTTTTTTAAGGTTAAGATATAAGGATGACGAGCATGATATTTTAATATTGTTATCAGGCTTTTATTTAGAATTTATTTGATAGTTTTGAGCCATTACATTGGGCATTGACTTCCCGAAGATCCAATTGAGATTTGCAATTTAGATTAGCAAAATATCTAGCTACTCCTGGCCACACATTTTGAGTACGAGTTTGAATACATTTATCACTGTTCATATGTCCATTCATAGAAATAAGGATACCTACTCCGTTAAAACACATATACACATGTAGCGTAATTTGCCATGAATACTCGATTTATTAATACTACACAGTAACATTACAGTCGAGCATGTATCAATAGAGTTATTTACCCTCAAACATACAAATACAAAATCTTAATTTTTGGAACTCAAGTTTGGCAATTGAGTGTATATTGCATGTTAGAAATGATATAACTGTTCAACTGATTTCCAATTGATTTCCAGTCCTGACTGCTCATAGAAGATGCATTGGCTTGGCTTGTACTCGTAGTTTTACAAACACTGTAGTGTGAACGGTATTGATGTAATATAAATAAATAGCATTCATTATTAATGCAATTGCGGGTCTCACAACTACGATGAAATAGTCAAAAGTCGGATTCTGTTATCACTGAACAATACTATTTATAATTAATGTACCTATCTGAAAAAAGAGTATAATTTGTGTCATTTTTCATTAGGTATTCTGTTTCGAAACTAGACAATGTGTGAAAACCGATGGTTCTTGTAAAGAACTGGAATGTCCTTGGCCAACAAAGGTAAATATGATTTTTATCAAATACTTTATTGATTTTAGTATACTATGTAAGACTAGGAAGTAATTATGTATCACATTTTATCTGTATTATGTTCTAATATTTGAAGACAAAATGAAATACACATCAATGAAGATAGGTCGGTCATTTTAATGATACGTGTAAAGTCGTGTGCACCCATCTAACGGGTGTATATCCCCCTAATGGAATGTTTTGTAACTTACTATTCCTAGGGGTTACTCCTTCTTTTACCTATCATTTATGTTTTTTACTTAAAATCAGAATAATTGTGTTAATGCAGTGACATTCTGTAAACTGCTACAACATTTTCTACAACACAGTATATACAAGTATACGATTATACTTTAAGTGTTGGAAATGTATATTTCAGAAATGTCACCTGAACGGTAGACTCGAGTGTATCGACGAATGGACAGTGTGTGAATATGCAGAAGGTAGTATACTAACCTATGTATTCTTCAAGATATTAATTTCACTGTATACACGTTAATTTACAGAACGAGGTATAATGTTCGACCTCTTTTAATTGTTTTGCCAAATCGTTGCACGTATTTTATTTATATATAAATCGGTAACATAAACTAAGTCTCAATTTGAATCTATCGGTTTAACGAAGACTTCTTTCAAGTAGGAAAGTACGAATTGTTTTAAGTTTGTATTTCCGTGCAGCTGTATTTATGGTAATTGGCTTCATTCTCGAGCCCGATTCTTTGTTTTGATGGTATAATTGTTAATTTATTTCTCTATGTTTTACAGTAATCATATTCTTCGAATTCGACTTCTGGCAATTGGTAGGCGGCTATAGTTATGTGGATTATGAAAATCAGAAAAAGAAAATTATTGAAGAAATAACTCAGATTACTGGAGCAGCTAATAGCGATATGTTCTGGGATGTGGCATTGTGGAGTGGTACTGAAACCTTTTAACTATGTATTGTTTTTTATTCAAATTGTATAACTCCTAATGGTTATAACTCCTATTAAAAGTATGTTATTCCTTGTTGTTAACGTCTTCATTTCATGGTAATCATCAGCAGGTTCCTTTAGAATAAACTGTGTATATGATGGTTATCTGCTGGAGAAATACCCTAATGTATACCAAAAGCTCTCGAACGTTTGGCAGTTTGTGATTGTGACCGGCAGTTACTTCCAATTACTCATTGTTCAGTGATCATCTGGATTATCAGTAAATCAAGATGATCCTAATACTTTTATGCTAGAGTAACTTAAAAAAGAGTTGGCCATACAAATATGTTTTGTAATAGCTATAAAGTACATCTATAATCTTCATTTCGATACTATCAGATCAATTATATTATCGGCTCTTTTTTGCTAGGATATTAATATGCATTGAATAAACATTTGCAGAACATAATAAAACGGGTTTCTACTGTAAAGCCTTCGGCGATCTGCTTGCCAACATAAATGAGAGTATCATCACTCAGAGTAATAATTCCATCTATGACGTGTATGGCACGAAACTGCTTATTGACTGGGATGCATCATATGCGTGGTCCTCGCATTATGGTAAGATAATTGCATTCTTGAAAATATTTTAAAATAATAAAAAACTAATATAAGTAAACGACCACTTTAGCTTGTACCGTTTTGCACGACTTTATGTGTGAAAAAGACCACATACTCTGCACAAACATAGTAATTAGCACGACTACCAACCTGAATGACATTAGTTCGATATCCAACCTAGTATTGTTACTTTGTCTGTTGCAGTATTATTAATGTATCTGTCAAAAATCCAGAGTCAATTCGCTTTGTTTAAATTAAACTAACAGCATCTTGCTAGTTAGTGCTGCCTCGTCCAATTTACTTGCAGTTACGGTCTGGGAAAATGTTACAAATTAAAAATCTGTAATTTGATATATGCTTGTTAAATCCATTTGATGTTTGATTCTTACGTAATGTTTGATGAAAACAAGATTGTATTTTTGTATGTTTATACAAAATGTGTTGTTTCTTTCTACTAGGTGTCACTGAAGGATGTCCATACAATCAAGTTGTACGTATGACATTGAACCTCTTATTGTTTCGAACGATTATCATGAGATATTATTGTGAAATTTAGTAGAACATCTACCACCTACTAATGTGTATATATATTATTGAACAATTGATGTCATGAACCATGAATTAAGTTTTCTTTTGAAAATATAGACTTTTGTTCTTTAAACTGTTATTCACGTTTACATCTTACGTTTAAATGTATTTATTTCACATCGATTGTGCCACAAGATCATAACTTCTATTAATCTAGCTAAGCGAATGATTCGTAGATACTAACCATAACTCGCGCCCAAATCTGGGATCGTGAACTTTGTAATTTAGATTTCAAAACTTCGTCGGACTTCTAAAGCTGAAACAATTCAATAACGTAAATGAATAGCGTCCTAGTAATAATGTTCTAGTACATGTTCGAGTAAAATTAGAGAGGATGGGTCCATCGGTTACTAAGAATGCTGATTTTTTTTTTTCGACAAAGAAAGAAGTATGCAATGCGACCGAATTATAAGCCAGCCACTGCTTTTTACTACTGTTTCTGAGGTATAGGTCATTTTTGAATAATGCTAATCCGTTTTGAACCTGTGACAATCGCTATTTGAGAATGCTTTATACAAGTTAACAATTGAATGAATGTGTACTGGCTATATGTTGTCTGTAAATGAGTATACATGTATTTATGATATTCCATTGTGTCTAGTTTTGGCGAAAGCAAACAAAAAGTGAGGCAACAATGTATAATAGTCACGAAATGAATACTAAACATAATATTCTGATCTTAATTTGATGACTTAACTGTTTCAGAACTGCTTTGATGAGGAGTATGATGACTTCCAATGCATCGAAGAGGACGTGTGTATGTTTGCAGAAAGTGAGTGAAATATCAAATGTTATCAAAAGAAACTACTTAAAATTGAGAATGATATACCAGATTATTTGTGTATGACAGTACGTAAAAAATACAATATACCATATGTATTTATCCATATAATATTTCCAGTAGTAAAAATATTATGAAGTAAAGTCCAATGTATTAATTTGTAAGATGTCCTTGCGCTCATAATTATTTTTTTAATATCAAACTGAATGGTTATCTTTGTATCCTGGTTTGTCTAGAAGTAATCTGTTGGAGCTAATACTAGCTGGAATAGTTCCGCAAACATTTTTCGATAACAAAATAATTTTATTTTACAGTTTTCCTGAGAGTGGAAGTACAATATCACGATCTGGTCGGACTAAACTACCAATATTATGAGCCAGCGAGGGATGGAATGGTAAATCAGATCACCCAGTGGGTTGGGGAGAATAGGACACTTGTGTGGGACTCATTTCTTTATGAAGGTACGATTTGAATTTCTGAAATATAATTTTCCACTCAAAGTTCTCGGCTACTCCTCAACAAATGAGCGCTGCTGTACGATTTCCAACCTCTTCTGTAAGTGACGTCATTTCCAGAAAACATCACATGTGACATCACCATGTACTGACAGTAAGCAATATATGCCCCATATGGCAGTATGAAAACGAAGTGACCATATGGAGTAAATATTGTTTCCTGCTTGCAAATTGTGTTGCATTTTCTTGAAATGACATCTGTTACAGAAGAGGTTGTACATCCCATAGCAGTGCTCATCTACTCCACGTGCTTCACAGTGTGCGTGCATACGTGCTTGAATTCGGGTTTCTTGGTCCGGAACGATAACTCCGGCACTTATTTGAGAATTGTCCATTGACTTGGCTCAAATGTTCACCATGATGAGCAGGAGTGTTGCGTTCAAGTCCCATGTCCGTAGTTCCAAGGTCAAGTCTACACTTTGAGGTTAAACGTCAAAAATGGGTCTAAAACATATTGTCCAGACCATTAAACTGTCATTTATACAGGGATTTTAAAATTTATTGGTACAAATGTCTTCCAGCATAAGAAGGTGTGTCGTGCGCAAGACCCATGTCCGTAACTTTAAGTTTAAGGTCACACTTGGTGGTCAAGTGTCAGAAATGGGTCTAATGTGGGATTTTCAAATTACTTGGCACAAATGTTCACCATGATAAGTCAGCGTGTCACGAGCAGGCCTTATGTCTGTAACACAAAGGGAGAGGTCACACTTGGTGGTCAAACGTAAGAAAATGGGGGTAAAACATCTTTTCCGGACTATTGCACAGCCATTTAATGCAGGATTTTCAATTTTCTTTTCACAAATGTTCACCATAATGCGATTGTGCAAGACCCATGTCTATAGATCAAAGGTCACACTTCGAGCTCAAATGTAAAAAATGGATTTATCACATAACATACGGGAGTGATTATAACCTATGCATTATTTCTCGTAATCCACTAGTGGATTTTTATGCAAATTAGGGCCTTATCACATATTAATACGCGCTGTCAGAAATCCAAACAAACATGGCCTACTTTCGTGTATCGGTCTACGAAAAATATGTAGCATTTTGCGATCGTCTAAATGTCAAACAGTTTCATAAATGAAAGTTTAATATCCAAATTCTAACAATTGCGAGCTAAATGCGTACTTCAAATCTGAAAGAGTGCACATTTCAGCTTGTCTGGAGGTATCAACACTTGGTTCGCTGTCCATCATCAGGATCACGGTGGAAAATTTTTATGTGAACATCTATCAGAATAGACCACACGCTGATGCAATCTATCCTCCGAGAAAACGAGTACGAATGATTGACCGCGACTCACAGTGACATATTTCCAACTGTGTAAACGTACCATCAGTCATGTACCTCCGATGATTTTACTTTTAGAATTGACTCAATGACGTCACGGCCTCATAACATCACAGCAGCGCGTGTGCACTAAATTTTGAACTTCTTCAATGTTTTTCTGAAAACTGTAGTAAATTTTCGATCCTGTTGTTAATTGTTTGTTAAGTTTCAACATTCAACTTTAAATTCGGTTTAATTATCGGTATTAATCATTGTTTTTATTCTGTGAAAATCTTTGGAACTATTTTTTCTCACCTGATCACTAAAGTAGAGACAAAATGCAGGTGCGGCTAGAGAAACAAGTCTTTGTATTTTTTTTGTATTAAGCCCATTTACAAGTTTATGATTAATAGAATCAAGCATTCGTGTTCATATTTTATTGAATTTATTAAACTTGTCGACAAAAATAATAGAATGCTCGGCGAATCCTCGCATTATATCATTTTGACCAACTCGTTTAATAAATTCAATGAAACATTAACGCTCATGTTAGATCCTCTTTATAAACCATCTTGTTCTGACCGTAACACTGGCATTTATAGGAGATTATACATGTCACAAATGTTCACCATGCTGAGATGGCGTGTTGTGCACAGGACCCATGACTGTAGATCAAAGATCAAGGTCACACTTTGAGGTCAAACGTCATATAATGAGTCTAAATATCTTGTCCGCAATTTTTCACTGTCGTTTATTAAGTGATGTTCAAATTTCTTCGTAACAAATGTTCTCCATGGTGACCTCATGTGTCGTGCAAGCCCCATACCCTACCAGAACTAGCTCATTGGTCAAGATCACTCTTAGTGAAAAGCAAAAATTGGTGTAATCGATATGCACTGTATATCATTATATAACCGTATTCTCTTAATCTCTTGACAATTGGCATCTAGTATTTGAAATGGTCGTTTTATTTGGCTGAGTGTAAGATAGCTGTTAGGGGTTTGGTGCATATTTATAACTAGTTCAAACCACAATTCTGTTTTGGCCACTGAAGCCCCAAGGCAGGACGGTTATTTCATCCATGAGTTTTTCTCTTGTCTCATTTTCACTTTCATAGTTGTAAAGTGTTTGTAATAAAGTCAGTTTTTATGAGGAACATGAAAATCGGTCAATGGCGCTACCGGGATCCGAACCTAGGTCTATGGATTGCCGGTCCGTTATGTTTAACCACTACACCACAGCGACCAAACGTCATTTTTGTGTAAATTTAAAGTTTAAAGTTCATTAAGGTTGACTACACTTTGGACAGGTATCCTTGTATTTTCACTTTCATAATTGTAAAATGTTAGTAAACATTGTATCCTAAATTTCTTTTATACAGTGGCAGTGTACTTTGTATATGACATATCCTGCTAAATAATATTTGTTTACGCCCCCACTCTGAATGCTGGGGGGCATATAGATTTGCCCTTGTCCATCTGTCCTTCCATAACTGTTCACCATCCTTTGTAGTTGTGAACCTGAGGTTTCTTGTTTGATATTGCCCAGTTAGTGCAAAGTTATGACCCTTTATTTAGTTTCAATATAGCCCATAGAGTATGCAATCTTGTGTCACGCATATCTCCAAAGGAATATGAGCCAGAGTCATAAAACAAGAATGATCACCGTCCTGTGTAGTTGTGCACCTGGGGTTTCATGAATGGTTCCGCCTAGTAAGTGCAATGTTATGGCCCTTATACTTATCACAATAATCTGTAAAGTTCACTTGGTAATTTTGATACACATTCACACACTATGAGCAGAATAATAGCATTAAAATGCTTTTGTGACAAAGGCTGGAAGTGGGAGCATCTGTGTCCTTTGGAAACATTTCAAGTAACTTATTTGTTTCAACTTAGTCCACGGCATAAATGCATTGTTGTCATAGGTATTATTTCTCACTAATGCCATAAGTCCTAGAAAGAAATTTCTAATATTTTAAGTACATCAATCATCGATAATCATGAAAATTGTTACTTTCGATATTTCGTTCAAAGAATATATTTTCTGGTTTCTTATGTTTCTACAGATGGCGGATATACAGTGTTATATGGTAGAATACCTCTCAAGTTATATGAGTCTCTAGTACCACTGTTTGATTCGTCTGACGTATACCTGTACAATACATCTGGGTACATAATCGGAATTGTTTGGGTAGACTCGCACTTAGTACCACCCCACACTGGTAAGGCTTTCATGTTTTGCACGCTATGGATTTAATAAATAAATATTGAAACTTTATCTATTTATGTATTATTAAAACTTTCGTCAGAGTTCATATGAATGTCTGTTATTTCATGTTGCTTTATTTTATTTTTATTCTGAAGAATGTGTCCATGCATGAGTCAGTCTGTTAAATTTTTATTCAAATGACATCTCCTTCTTAACTGCTTGGTCAATTATGACTAAACTTTACAGGAATGGTCCTTGAGTGGTCCACTTTCAAAGTTGTTCAAATGGTTTTGGTCAGTTGCATAAATTTGTCACAGGAGCTAAACATAGCTAAACATTTTCTTGTCCAGTGCCATAAGGCTCAGGGCTTTCATATTTAGTATGTAACATTGCTTAGTGGTCCTCTACCAACATTATGCAAATCATGTCCCTTGGGTCAATATTGACCCCGGCCCAGTGGTCGCATGTTTTACAAAGACTTTTATAGGGAATATCTTTGAAAATCTTCTTGTCCACAATCAGAAGACCCATGGTTTGATATTTGGTGCTTAGCTAGAGTGCACCCCACCACAATTGTTCAAAGTATGCCTCTAGGACTAAATTGGCCCCGCCCTGGGGGTCACAGGTTTTTGACTTACATGGGAAAATCTTTGGAAAAATTCTGAGGGCCCAGCTTGTGATATTTGGTATGCATCATTGTTCATTGGTCTCCTACCCAGATTGCTCAATTTATGCCTTGAGTGGTCCACTTTCAAAGTTGTTCAAATGGCTACGGTCGGTTGCATAAATTGGTCGCAGGAGCTAAAATAGCTAAAAATCTCCTAGTCCAGTGTCATAAGGCTAAGAGCTTTCATATTTGTATGTAACATTGTTTTGTGGTCCTCTTCAAAGATTGTGTAAATCATGTCCCTTAGGTCAACATTGGCTCCGGCCTAGGTGTCACATGTTTTACATGGACTATTATAGAGCACATCTTTAAAATCTTCTTGTCCACAACAAGAAGACCCATGGTTTTGATATTGGGTGTGTAGTGTAGTGGCCCCCTACCACGATTGTTCAAGTTATGCCTCTGGATCAAAATTGATCCCGCCCTGGGGCTCACAATTTTCTATAGACTTACATGGGAAAATCGTCTGAAATCTCATATCGCATATATTTTCTTGTCCAGCAAAATGCTTATCAAAGGATAATGTGAACATTGTAGCCAGCAGAACTTCAGACGCTCATGGGCCTCCTGTTTTATCATCACACGAATTATCAGTTGACATACACATGGGTAGATTAATCTGTTTTATTTGGTCCATAGTTAGTTGTCATATGTTTGACATTGTTGTATTTGATGCCTATTATAAAAAGAAATTGTCACATTTAGCTATATATTTACGAATCTTTATACTTGTATCAACAATAAAATTGGGGGATTTTATGCTTTTTATTAACTAACAGTAGGAGGAGACGACGGACATGAAGATAGTGAAGGGATCACGTGTACAAGTGACGAGGTTTGTTTATTCTCTGAATTACTTGAAATGTCTGACCTGACCACTTATGGCGTTATTGATGACGATTTGTCTGAGAAAATCAGTTTTTCGTGTATTTAGGCAATTGTCGCTACTAATTCAATAATGTGATCTGTTATTTCAGACAAATAAGTACACGGCCTCCAACCACTCACTTTTCCTTGAACAGTGTTTTTGTTTTTTAAGGTTAAGATATAAGGATGACGAGCATGATATTTTAATATTGTTATCAGGCTTTTATTTAGAATTTATTTGATAGTTTTGAGCCATTACATTGGGCATTGACTTCCCGAAGATCCAATTGAGATTTGCAATTTAGATTAGCAAAATATCTAGCTACTCCTGGCCACACATTTTGAGTACGAGTTTGAATACATTTATCACTGTTCATATGTCCATTCATAGAAATAAGGATACCTACTCCGTTAAAACACATATACACATGTAGCGTAATTTGCCATGAATACTCGATTTATTAATACTACACAGTAACATTACAGTCGAGCATGTATCAATAGAGTTATTTACCCTCAAACATACAAATACAAAATCTTAATTTTTGGAACTCAAGTTTGGCAATTGAGTGTATATTGCATGTTAGAAATGATATAACTGTTCAACTGATTTCCAATTGATTTCCAGTCCTGACTGCTCATAGAAGATGCATTGGCTTGGCTTGTACTCGTAGTTTTACAAACACTGTAGTGTGAACGGTATTGATGTAATATAAATAAATAGCATTCATTATTAATGCAATTGCGGGTCTCACAACTACGATGAAATAGTCAAAAGTCGGATCTTGTTATCACTGAACAATACTATTTATAATTAATGTACCTATCTGAAAAAAGAGTATAATTTGTGTCATTTTTCATTAGGTATTCTGTTTCGAAACTAGACAATGTGTGAAAACCGATGGTTCTTGTAAAGAACTGGAATGTCCTTGGCCAACAAAGGTAAATATGATATTTATCGAATACTTTATTGATTTTAGTATACTATGTAAGACTAGGAAGTAATTATGTATCACATTTTATCTGTATTATGTTCTAATATTTGAAGACAAAATGAAATACACATCAATGAAGATAGGTCGGTCATTTTAATGATACGTGTAAAGTCGTGTGCACCCATCTAACGGGTGTATATCCCCCTAATGGAATGTTTTGTAACTTACTATTCCTAGGGGTTACTCCTTCTTTTACCTATCATTTATGTTTTTTACTTAAAATCAGAATAATTGTGTTAATGCAGTGACATTCTGTAAACTGCTACAACATTTTCTACAACACAGTATATACAAGTATACGATTATACTTTAAGTGTTGGAAATGTATATTTCAGAAATGTCACCTGAACGGTAGACTCGAGTGTATCGACGAATGGACAGTGTGTGAATATGCAGAAGGTAGTATACTAACCTATGTATTCTTCAAGATATTAATTTCACTGTATACACGTTAATTTACAGAACGAGGTATAATGTTCGACCTCTTTTAATTGTTTTGCCAAATCGTTGCACGTATTTTATTTATATATAAATCGGTAACATAAACTAAGTCTCAATTTGAATCTATCGGTTTAACGAAGACTTCTTTCAAGTAGGAAAGTACGAATTGTTTTAAGTTTGTATTTCCGTGCAGCTGTATTTATGGTAATTGGCTTCATTCTCGAGCCCGATTCTTTGTTTTGATGGTATAATTGTTAATTTATTTCTCTATGTTTTACAGTAATCATATTCTTCGAATTCGACTTCTGGCAATTGGTAGGCGGCTATAGTTATGTGGATTATGAAAATCAGAAAAAGAAAATTATTGAAGAAATAACTCAGATTACTGGAGCAGCTAATAGCGATATGTTCTGGGATGTGGCATTGTGGAGTGGTACTGAAACCTTTTAACTATGTATTGTTTTTTATTCAAATTGTATAACTCCTAATGGTTATAACTCCTATTAAAAGTATGTTATTCCTTGTTGTTAACGTCTTCATTTCATGGTAATCATCAGCAGGTTCCTTTAGAATAAACTGTGTATATGATGGTTATCTGCTGGAGAAATACCCTAATGTATACCAAAAGCTCTCGAACGTTTGGCAGTTTGTGATTGTGACCGGCAGTTACTTCCAATTACTCATTGTTCAGTGATCATCTGGATTATCAGTAAATCAAGATGATCCTAATACTTTTATGCTAGAGTAACTTAAAAAAGAGTTGGCCATACAAATATGTTTTGTAATAGCTATAAAGTACATCTATAATCTTCATTTCGATACTATCAGATCAATTATATTATCGGCTCTTTTTTTGCTAGGATATTAATATGCATTGAATAAACATTTGCAGAACATAATAAAACGGGTTTCTACTGTAAAGCCTTCGGCGATCTGCTTGCCAACATAAATGAGAGTATCATCACTCAGAGTAATAATTCCATCTATGACGTGTATGGCACGAAACTGCTTATTGACTGGGATGCATCATATGCGTGGTCCTCGCATTATGGTAAGATAATTGCATTCTTGAAAATATTTTAAAATAATAAAAAACTAATATAAGTAAACGACCACTTTAGCTTGTACCGTTTTGCACGACTTTATGTGTGAAAAAGACCACATACTCTGCACAAACATAGTAATTAGCACGACTACCAACCTGAATGACATTAGTTCGATATCCAACCTAGTATTGTTACTTTGTCTGTTGCAGTATTATTAATGTATCTGTCAAAAATCCAGAGTCAATTCGCTTTGTTTAAATTAAACTAACAGCATCTTGCTAGTTAGTGCTGCCTCGTCCAATTTACTTGCAGTTACGGTCTGGGAAAATGTTACAAATTAAAAATCTGTAATTTGATATATGCTTGTTAAATCCATTTGATGTTTGATTCTTACGTAATGTTTGATGAAAACAAGATTGTATTTTTGTATGTTTATACAAAATGTGTTGTTTCTTTCTACTAGGTGTCACTGAAGGATGTCCATACAATCAAGTTGTACGTATGACATTGAACCTCTTATTGTTTCGAACGATTATCATGAGATATTATTGTGAAATTTAGTAGAACATCTACCACCTACTAATGTGTATATATATTATTGAACAATTGATGTCATGAACCATGAATTAAGTTTTCTTTTGAAAATATAGACTTTTGTTCTTTAAACTGTTATTCACGTTTACATCTTACGTTTAAATGTATTTATTTCACATCGATTGTGCCACAAGATCATAACTTCTATTAATCTAGCTAAGCGAATGATTCGTAGATACTAACCATAACTCGCGCCCAAATCTGGGATCGTGAACTTTGTAATTTAGATTTCAAAACTTCGTCGGACTTCTAAAGCTGAAACAATTCAATAACGTAAATGAATAGCGTCCTAGTAATAATGTTCTAGTACATGTTCGAGTAAAATTAGAGAGGATGGGTCCATCGGTTACTAAGAATGCTGATTTTTTTTTTTCGACAAAGAAAGAAGTATGCAATGCGACCGAATTATAAGCCAGCCACTGCTTTTTACTACTGTTTCTGAGGTATAGGTAATTTTTGAATAATGCTAATCCGTTTTGAACCTGTGACAATCGCTATTTGAGAATGCTTTATACAAGTTAACAATTGAATGAATGTGTACTGGCTATATGTTGTCTGTAAATGAGTATACATGTATTTATGATATTCCATTGTGTCTAGTTTTGGCGAAAGCAAACAAAAAGTGAGGCAACAATGTATAATAGTCACGAAATGAATACTAAACATAATATTCTGATCTTAATTTGATGACTTAACTGTTTCAGAACTGCTTTGATGAGGAGTATGATGACTTCCAATGCATCGAAGAGGACGTGTGTATGTTTGCAGAAAGTGAGTGAAATATCAAATGTTATCAAAAGAAACTACTTAAAATTGAGAATGATATACCAGATTATTTGTGTATGACAGTACGTAAAAAATACAATATACCATATGTATTTATCCATATAATATTTCCAGTAGTAAAAATATTATGAAGTAAAGTCCAATGTATTAATTTGTAAGATGTCCTTGCGCTCATAATTATTTTTTTAATATCAAACTGAATGGTTATCTTTGTATCCTGGTTTGTCTAGAAGTAATCTGTTGGAGCTAATACTAGCTGGAATAGTTCCGCAAACATTTTTCGATAACAAAATAATTTTATTTTACAGTTTTCCTGAGAGTGGAAGTACAATATCACGATCTGGTCGGACTAAACTACCAATATTATGAGCCAGCGAGGGATGGAATGGTAAATCAGATCACCCAGTGGGTTGGGGAGAATAGGACACTTGTGTGGGACTCATTTCTTTATGAAGGTACGATTTGAATTTCTGAAATATAATTTTCCACTCAAAGTTCTCGGCTACTCCTCAACAAATGAGCGCTGCTGTACGATTTCCAACCTCTTCTGTAAGTGACGTCATTTCCAGAAAACATCACATGTGACATCACCATGTACTGACAGTAAGCAATATATGCCCCATATGGCAGTATGAAAACGAAGTGACCATATGGAGTAAATATTGTTTCCTGCTTGCAAATTGTGTTGCATTTTCTTGAAATGACATCTGTTACAGAAGAGGTTGTACATCCCATAGCAGTGCTCATCTACTCCACGTGCTTCACAGTGTGCGTGCATACGTGCTTGAATTCGGGTTTCTTGGTCCGGAACGATAACTCCGGCACTTATTTGAGAATTGTCCATTGACTTGGCTCAAATGTTCACCATGATGAGCAGGAGTGTTGCGTTCAAGTCCCATGTCCGTAGTTCCAAGGTCAAGTCTACACTTTGAGGTTAAACGTCAAAAATGGGTCTAAAACATATTGTCCAGACCATTAAACTGTCATTTATACAGGGATTTTAAAATTTATTGGTACAAATGTCTTCCAGCATAAGAAGGTGTGTCGTGCGCAAGACCCATGTCCGTAACTTTAAGTTTAAGGTCACACTTGGTGGTCAAGTGTCAGAAATGGGTCTAATGTGGGATTTTCAAATTACTTGGCACAAATGTTCACCATGATAAGTCAGCGTGTCACGAGCAGGCCTTATGTCTGTAACACAAAGGGAGAGGTCACACTTAGTGGTCAAACGTAAGAAAATGGGGGTAAAACATCTTTTCCGGACTATTGCACAGCCATTTAATGCAGGATTTTCAATTTTCTTTTCACAAATGTTCACCATAATGCGATTGTGCAAGACCCATGTCTATAGATCAAAGGTCACACTTCGAGCTCAAATGTAAAAAATGGATTTATCACATAACATACGGGAGTGATTATAACCTATGCATTATTTCTCGTAATCCACTAGTGGATTTTTATGCAAATTAGGGCCTTATCACATATTAATACGCGCTGTCAGAAATCCAAACAAACATGGCCTACTTTCGTGTATCGGTCTACGAAAAATATGTAGCATTTTGCGATCGTCTAAATGTCAAACAGTTTCATAAATGAAAGTTTAATATCCAAATTCTAACAATTGCGAGCTAAATGCGTACTTCAAATCTGAAAGAGTGCACATTTCAGCTTGTCTGGAGGTATCAACACTTGGTTCGCTGTCCATCATCAGGATCACGGTGGAAAAATTTTATGTGAACATCTATCAGAATAGACCACACGCTGATGCAATCTATCCTCCGAGAAAACGAGTACGAATGATTGACCGCGACTCACAGTGACATATTTCCAACTGTGTAAACGTACCATCAGTCATGTACCTCCGATGATTTTACTTTTAGAATTGACTCAATGACGTCACGGCCTCATAACATCACAGCAGCGCGTGTGCACTAAATTTTGAACTTCTTCAATGTTTTTCTGAAAACTGTAGTAAATTTTCGATCCTGTTGTTAATTGTTTGTTAAGTTTCAACATTCAACTTTAAATTCGGTTTAATTATCGGTATTAATCATTGTTTTTATTCTGTGAAAATCTTTGGAACTATTTTTTCTCACCTGATCACTAAAGTAGAGACAAAATGCAGGTGCGGCTAGAGAAACAAGTCTTTGTATTTTTTTTGTATTAAGCCCATTTACAAGTTTATGATTAATAGAATCAAGCATTCGTGTTCATATTTTATTGAATTTATTAAACTTGTCGACAAAAATAATAGAATGCTCGGCGAATCCTCGCATTATATCATTTTGACCAACTCGTTTAATAAATTCAATGAAACATTAACGCTCATGTTAGATCCTCTTTATAAACCATCTTGTTCTGACCGTAACACTGGCATTTATAGGAGATTATACATGTCACAAATGTTCACCATGCTGAGATGGCGTGTTGTGCACAGGACCCATGACTGTAGATCAAAGATCAAGGTCACACTTTGAGGTCAAACGTCATATAATGAGTCTAAACATCTTGTCCGCAATTTTTCACTGTCGTTTATTAAGTGATGTTCAAATTTCTTCGTAACAAATGTTCTCCATACCCTACCAGAACTAGCTCATTGGTCAAGATCACTCTTAGTGAAAAGCAAAAATTGGTGTAATCGATATGCACTGTATATCATTATATAACCGTATTCTCTTAATCTCTTGACAATTGGCATCTAGTATTTGAAATGGTCGTTTTATTTGGCTGAGTGTAAGATAGCTGTTAGGGGTTTGGTGCATATTTATAACTAGTTCAAACCACAATTCTGTTTTGGCCACTGAAGCCCCAAGGCAGGACGGTTATTTCATCCATGAGTTTTTCTCTTGTCTCATTTTCACTTTCATAGTTGTAAAGTGTTTGTAATAAAGTCAGTTTTTATGAGGAACATGAAAATCGGTCAATGGCGCTACCGGGATCCGAACCTAGGTCTATGGATTGCCGGTCCGTTATGTTTAACCACTACACCACAGCGACCAAACGTCATTTTTGTGTAAATTTAAAGTTTAAAGTTCATTAAGGTTGACTACACTTTGGACAGGTATCCTTGTATTTTCACTTTCATAATTGTAAAATGTTAGTAAACATTGTATCCTAAATTTCTTTTATACAGTGGCAGTGTACTTTGTATATGACATATCCTGCTAAATAATATTTGTTTACGCCCCCACTCTGAATGCTGGGGGGCATATAGATTTGCCCTTGTCCATCTGTCCTTCCATAACTGTTCACCATCCTTTGTAGTTGTGAACCTGAGGTTTCTTGTTTGATATTGCCCAGTTAGTGCAAAGTTATGACCCTTTATTTAGTTTCAATATAGCCCATAGAGTATGCAATCTTGTGTCACGCATATCTCCAAAGGAATATGAGCCAGAGTCATAAAACAAGAATGATCACCGTCCTGTGTAGTTGTGCACCTGGGGTTTCATGAATGGTTCCGCCTAGTAAGTGCAATGTTATGGCCCTTATACTTATCACAATAATCTGTAAAGTTCACTTGGTAATTTTGATACACATTCACACACTATGAGCAGAATAATAGCATTAAAATGCTTTTGTGACAAAGGCTGGAAGTGGGAGCATCTGTGTCCTTTGGAAACATTTCAAGTAACTTATTTGTTTCAACTTAGTCCACGGCATAAATGCATTGTTGTCATAGGTATTATTTCTCACTAATGCCATAAGTCCTAGAAAGAAATTTCTAATATTTTAAGTACATCAATCATCGATAATCATGAAAATTGTTACTTTCGATATTTCGTTCAAAGAATATATTTTCTGGTTTCTTATGTTTCTACAGATGGCGGATATACAGTGTTATATGGTAGAATACCTCTCAAGTTATATGAGTCTCTAGTACCACTGTTTGATTCGTCTGACGTATACCTGTACAATACATCTGGGTACATAATCGGAATTGTTTGGGTAGACTCGCACTTAGTACCACCCCACACTGGTAAGGCTTTCATGTTTTGCACGCTATGGATTTAATAAATAAATATTGAAACTTTATCTATTTATGTATTATTAAAACTTTCGTCAGAGTTCATATGAATGTCTGTTATTTCATGTTGCTTTATTTTATTTTTATTCTGAAGAATGTGTCCATGCATGAGTCAGTCTGTTAAATTTTTATTCAAATGACATCTCCTTCTTAACTGCTTGGTCAATTATGACTAAACTTTACAGGAATGGTCCTTGAGTGGTCCACTTTCAAAGTTGTTCAAATGGTTTTGGTCAGTTGCATAAATTTGTCACAGGAGCTAAACATAGCTAAACATTTTCTTGTCCAGTGCCATAAGGCTCAGGGCTTTCATATTTAGTATGTAACATTGCTTAGTGGTCCTCTACCAACATTATGCAAATCATGTCCCTTGGGTCAATATTGACCCCGGCCCAGTGGTCGCATGTTTTACAAAGACTTTTATAGGGAATATCTTTGAAAATCTTCTTGTCCACAATCAGAAGACCCATGGTTTGATATTTGGTGCTTAGCTAGAGTGCACCCCACCACAATTGTTCAAAGTATGCCTCTAGGACTAAATTGGCCCCGCCCTGGGGGTCACATGTTTTTGACTTACATGGGAAAATCTTTGGAAAAATTCTGAGGGCCCAGCTTGTGATATTTGGTATGCATCATTGTTCATTGGTCTCCTACCCAGATTGCTCAATTTATGCCTTGAGTGGTCCACTTTCAAAGTTGTTCAAATGGCTACGGTCGGTTGCATAAATTGGTCGCAGGAGCTAAAATAGCTAAAAATCTCCTAGTCCAGTGTCATAAGGCTAAGAGCTTTCATATTTGTATGTAACATTGTTTTGTGGTCCTCTTCAAAGATTGTGTAAATCATGTCCCTTAGGTCAACATTGGCTCCGGCCTAGGTGTCACATGTTTTACATGGACTATTATAGAGCACATCTTTAAAATCTTCTTGTCCACAACAAGAAGACCCATGGTTTTGATATTGGGTGTGTAGTGTAGTGGCCCCCTACCACGATTGTTCAAGTTATGCCTCTGGATCAAAATTGATCCCGCCCTGGGGCTCACAATTTTCTATAGACTTACATGGGAAAATCGTCTGAAATCTCATATCGCATATATTTTCTTGTCCAGCAAAATGCTTATCAAAGGATAATGTGAACATTGTAGCCAGCAGAACTTCAGACGCTCATGGGCCTCCTGTTTTATCATCACACGAATTATCAGTTGACATACACATGGGTAGATTAATCTGTTTTATTTGGTCCATAGTTAGTTGTCATATGTTTGACATTGTTGTATTTGATGCCTATTATAAAAAGAAATTGTCACATTTAGCTATATATTTACGAATCTTTATACTTGTATCAACAATAAAATTGGGGGATTTTATGCTTTTTATTAACTAACAGTAGGAGGAGACGACGGACATGAAGATAGTGAAGGGATCACGTGTACAAGTGACGAGGTTTGTTTATTCTCTGAATTACTTGAAATGTCTGACCTGACCACTTATGGCGTTATTGATGACGATTTGTCTGAGAAAATCAGTTTTTCGTGTATTTAGGCAATTGTCGCTACTAATTCAATAATGTGATCTGTTATTTCAGACAAATAAGTACACGGCCTCCAACCACTCACTTTTCCTTGAACAGTGTTTTTGTTTTTTAAGGTTAAGATATAAGGATGACGAGCATGATATTTTAATATTGTTATCAGGCTTTTATTTAGAATTTATTTGATAGTTTTGAGCCATTACATTGGGCATTGACTTCCCGAAGATCCAATTGAGATTTGCAATTTAGATTAGCAAAATATCTAGCTACTCCTGGCCACACATTTTGAGTACGAGTTTGAATACATTTATCACTGTTCATATGTCCATTCATAGAAATAAGGATACCTACTCCGTTAAAACACATATACACATGTAGCGTAATTTGCCATGAATACTCGATTTATTAATACTACACAGTAACATTACAGTCGAGCATGTATCAATAGAGTTATTTACCCTCAAACATACAAATACAAAATCTTAATTTTTGGAACTCAAGTTTGGCAATTGAGTGTATATTGCATGTTAGAAATGATATAACTGTTCAACTGATTTCCAATTGATTTCCAGTCCTGACTGCTCATAGAAGATGCATTGGCTTGGCTTGTACTCGTAGTTTTACAAACACTGTAGTGTGAACGGTATTGATGTAATATAAATAAATAGCATTCATTATTAATGCAATTGCGGGTCTCACAACTACGATGAAATAGTCAAAAGTCGGATTCTGTTATCACTGAACAATACTATTTATAATTAATGTACCTATCTGAAAAAAGAGTATAATTTGTGTCATTTTTCATTAGGTATTCTGTTTCGAAACTAGACAATGTGTGAAAACCGATGGTTCTTGTAAAGAACTGGAATGTCCTTGGCCAACAAAGGTAAATATGATATTTATCGAATACTTTATTGATTTTAGTATACTATGTAAGACTAGGAAGTAATTATGTATCACATTTTATCTGTATTATGTTCTAATATTTGAAGACAAAATGAAATACACATCAATGAAGATAGGTCGGTCATTTTAATGATACGTGTAAAGTCGTGTGCACCCATCTAACGGGTGTATATCCCCCTAATGGAATGTTTTGTAACTTACTATTCCTAGGGGTTACTCCTTCTTTTACCTATCATTTATGTTTTTTACTTAAAATCAGAATAATTGTGTTAATGCAGTGACATTCTGTAAACTGCTACAACATTTTCTACAACACAGTATATACAAGTATACGATTATACTTTAAGTGTTGGAAATGTATATTTCAGAAATGTCACCTGAACGGTAGACTCGAGTGTATCGACGAATGGACAGTGTGTGAATATGCAGAAGGTAGTATACTAACCTATGTATTCTTCAAGATATTAATTTCACTGTATACACGTTAATTTACAGAACGAGGTATAATGTTCGACCTCTTTTAATTGTTTTGCCAAATCGTTGCACGTATTTTATTTATATATAAATCGGTAACATAAACTAAGTCTCAATTTGAATCTATCGGTTTAACGAAGACTTCTTTCAAGTAGGAAAGTACGAATTGTTTTAAGTTTGTATTTCCGTGCAGCTGTATTTATGGTAATTGGCTTCATTCTCGAGCCCGATTCTTTGTTTTGATGGTATAATTGTTAATTTATTTCTCTATGTTTTACAGTAATCATATTCTTCGAATTCGACTTCTGGCAATTGGTAGGCGGCTATAGTTATGTGGATTATGAAAATCAGAAAAAGAAAATTATTGAAGAAATAACTCAGATTACTGGAGCAGCTAATAGCGATATGTTCTGGGATGTGGCATTGTGGAGTGGTACTGAAACCTTTTAACTATGTATTGTTTTTTATTCAAATTGTATAACTCCTAATGGTTATAACTCCTATTAAAAGTATGTTATTCCTTGTTGTTAACGTCTTCATTTCATGGTAATCATCAGCAGGTTCCTTTAGAATAAACTGTGTATATGATGGTTATCTGCTGGAGAAATACCCTAATGTATACCAAAAGCTCTCGAACGTTTGGCAGTTTGTGATTGTGACCGGCAGTTACTTCCAATTACTCATTGTTCAGTGATCATCTGGATTATCAGTAAATCAAGATGATCCTAATACTTTTATGCTAGAGTAACTTAAAAAAGAGTTGGCCATACAAATATGTTTTGTAATAGCTATAAAGTACATCTATAATCTTCATTTCGATACTATCAGATCAATTATATTATCGGCTCTTTTTTTGCTAGGATATTAATATGCATTGAATAAACATTTGCAGAACATAATAAAACGGGTTTCTACTGTAAAGCCTTCGGCGATCTGCTTGCCAACATAAATGAGAGTATCATCACTCAGAGTAATAATTCCATCTATGACGTGTATGGCACGAAACTGCTTATTGACTGGGATGCATCATATGCGTGGTCCTCGCATTATGGTAAGATAATTGCATTCTTGAAAATATTTTAAAATAATAAAAAACTAATATAAGTAAACGACCACTTTAGCTTGTACCGTTTTGCACGACTTTATGTGTGAAAAAGACCACATACTCTGCACAAACATAGTAATTAGCACGACTACCAACCTGAATGACATTAGTTCGATATCCAACCTAGTATTGTTACTTTGTCTGTTGCAGTATTATTAATGTATCTGTCAAAAATCCAGAGTCAATTCGCTTTGTTTAAATTAAACTAACAGCATCTTGCTAGTTAGTGCTGCCTCGTCCAATTTACTTGCAGTTACGGTCTGGGAAAATGTTACAAATTAAAAATCTGTAATTTGATATATGCTTGTTAAATCCATTTGATGTTTGATTCTTACGTAATGTTTGATGAAAACAAGATTGTATTTTTGTATGTTTATACAAAATGTGTTGTTTCTTTCTACTAGGTGTCACTGAAGGATGTCCATACAATCAAGTTGTACGTATGACATTGAACCTCTTATTGTTTCGAACGATTATCATGAGATATTATTGTGAAATTTAGTAGAACATCTACCACCTACTAATGTGTATATATATTATTGAACAATTGATGTCATGAACCATGAATTAAGTTTTCTTTTGAAAATATAGACTTTTGTTCTTTAAACTGTTATTCACGTTTACATCTTACGTTTAAATGTATTTATTTCACATCGATTGTGCCACAAGATCATAACTTCTATTAATCTAGCTAAGCGAATGATTCGTAGATACTAACCATAACTCGCGCCCAAATCTGGGATCGTGAACTTTGTAATTTAGATTTCAAAACTTCGTCGGACTTCTAAAGCTGAAACAATTCAATAACGTAAATTAATAGCGTCCTAGTAATAATGTTCTAGTACATGTTCGAGTAAAATTAGAGAGGATGGGTCCATCGGTTACTAAGAATGCTGATTTTTTTTTTTCGACAAAGAAAGAAGTATGCAATGCGACCGAATTATAAGCCAGCCACTGCTTTTTACTACTGTTTCTGAGGTATAGGTAATTTTTGAATAATGCTAATCCGTTTTGAACCTGTGACAATCGCTATTTGAGAATGCTTTATACAAGTTAACAATTGAATGAATGTGTACTGGCTATATGTTGTCTGTAAATGAGTATACATGTATTTATGATATTCCATTGTGTCTAGTTTTGGCGAAAGCAAACAAAAAGTGAGGCAACAATGTATAATAGTCACGAAATGAATACTAAACATAATATTCTGATCTTAATTTGATGACTTAACTGTTTCAGAACTGCTTTGATGAGGAGTATGATGACTTCCAATGCATCGAAGAGGACGTGTGTATGTTTGCAGAAAGTGAGTGAAATATCAAATGTTATCAAAAGAAACTACTTAAAATTGAGAATGATATACCAGATTATTTGTGTATGACAGTACGTAAAAAATACAATATACCATATGTATTTATCCATATAATATTTCCAGTAGTAAAAATATTATGAAGTAAAGTCCAATGTATTAATTTGTAAGATGTCCTTGCGCTCATAATTATTTTTTTAATATCAAACTGAATGGTTATCTTTGTATCCTGGTTTGTCTAGAAGTAATCTGTTGGAGCTAATACTAGCTGGAATAGTTCCGCAAACATTTTTCGATAACAAAATAATTTTATTTTACAGTTTTCCTGAGAGTGGAAGTACAATATCACGATCTGGTCGGACTAAACTACCAATATTATGAGCCAGCGAGGGATGGAATGGTAAATCAGATCACCCAGTGGGTTGGGGAGAATAGGACACTTGTGTGGGACTCATTTCTTTATGAAGGTACGATTTGAATTTCTGAAATATAATTTTCCACTCAAAGTTCTCGGCTACTCCTCAACAAATGAGCGCTGCTGTACGATTTCCAACCTCTTCTGTAAGTGACGTCATTTCCAGAAAACATCACATGTGACATCACCATGTACTGACAGTAAGCAATATATGCCCCATATGGCAGTATGAAAACGAAGTGACCATATGGAGTAAATATTGTTTCCTGCTTGCAAATTGTGTTGCATTTTCTTGAAATGACATCTGTTACAGAAGAGGTTGTACATCCCATAGCAGTGCTCATCTACTCCACGTGCTTCACAGTGTGCGTGCATACGTGCTTGAATTCGGGTTTCTTGGTCCGGAACGATAACTCCGGCACTTATTTGAGAATTGTCCATTGACTTGGCTCAAATGTTCACCATGATGAGCAGGAGTGTTGCGTTCAAGTCCCATGTCCGTAGTTCCAAGGTCAAGTCTACACTTTGAGGTTAAACGTCAAAAATGGGTCTAAAACATATTGTCCAGACCATTAAACTGTCATTTATACAGGGATTTTAAAATTTATTGGTACAAATGTCTTCCAGCATAAGAAGGTGTGTCGTGCGCAAGACCCATGTCCGTAACTTTAAGTTTAAGGTCACACTTGGTGGTCAAGTGTCAGAAATGGGTCTAATGTGGGATTTTCAAATTACTTGGCACAAATGTTCACCATGATAAGTCAGCGTGTCACGAGCAGGCCTTATGTCTGTAACACAAAGGGAGAGGTCACACTTAGTGGTCAAACGTAAGAAAATGGGGGTAAAACATCTTTTCCGGACTATTGCACAGCCATTTAATGCAGGATTTTCAATTTTCTTTTCACAAATGTTCACCATAATGCGATTGTGCAAGACCCATGTCTATAGATCAAAGGTCACACTTCGAGCTCAAATGTAAAAAATGGATTTATCACATAACATACGGGAGTGATTATAACCTATGCATTATTTCTCGTAATCCACTAGTGGATTTTTATGCAAATTAGGGCCTTATCACATATTAATACGCGCTGTCAGAAATCCAAACAAACATGGCCTACTTTCGTGTATCGGTCTACGAAAAATATGTAGCATTTTGCGATCGTCTAAATGTCAAACAGTTTCATAAATGAAAGTTTAATATCCAAATTCTAACAATTGCGAGCTAAATGCGTACTTCAAATCTGAAAGAGTGCACATTTCAGCTTGTCTGGAGGTATCAACACTTGGTTCGCTGTCCATCATCAGGATCACGGTGGAAAAATTTTATGTGAACATCTATCAGAATAGACCACACGCTGATGCAATCTATCCTCCGAGAAAACGAGTACGAATGATTGACCGCGACTCACAGTGACATATTTCCAACTGTGTAAACGTACCATCAGTCATGTACCTCCGATGATTTTACTTTTAGAATTGACTCAATGACGTCACGGCCTCATAACATCACAGCAGCGCGTGTGCACTAAATTTTGAACTTCTTCAATGTTTTTCTGAAAACTGTAGTAAATTTTCGATCCTGTTGTTAATTGTTTGTTAAGTTTCAACATTCAACTTTAAATTCGGTTTAATTATCGGTATTAATCATTGTTTTTATTCTGTGAAAATCTTTGGAACTATTTTTTCTCACCTGATCACTAAAGTAGAGACAAAATGCAGGTGCGGCTAGAGAAACAAGTCTTTGTATTTTTTTTGTATTAAGCCCATTTACAAGTTTATGATTAATAGAATCAAGCATTCGTGTCAATATTTTATTGAATTTATTAAACTTGTCGACAAAAATAATAGAATGCTCGGCGAATCCTCGCATTATATCATTTTGACCAACTCGTTTAATAAATTCAATGAAACATTAACGCTCATGTTAGATCCTCTTTATAAACCATCTTGTTCTGACCGTAACACTGGCATTTATAGGAGATTATACATGTCACAAATGTTCACCATGCTGAGATGGCGTGTTGTGCACAGGACCCATGACTGTAGATCAAAGATCAAGGTCACACTTTGAGGTCAAACGTCATATAATGAGTCTAAATATCTTGTCCGCAATTTTTCACTGTCGTTTATTAAGTGATGTTCAAATTTCTTCGTAACAAATGTTCTCCATGGTGACCTCATGTGTCGTGCAAGCCCCATACCCTACCAGAACTAGCTCATTGGTCAAGATCACTCTTAGTGAAAAGCAAAAATTGGTGTAATCGATATGCACTGTATATCATTATATAACCGTATTCTCTTAATCTCTTGACAATTGGCATCTAGTATTTGAAATGGTCGTTTTATTTGGCTGAGTGTAAGATAGTTGTTAGGGGTTTGGTGCATATTTATAACTAGTTCAAACCACAATTCTGTTTTGGCCACTGACGCCCCAAGGCAGGACGGTTATTTCATCCATGAGTTTTTCTCTTGTCTCATTTTCACTTTCATAGTTGTAAAGTGTTTGTAATAAAGTCAGTTTTTATGAGGAACATGAAAATCGGTCAATGGCGCTACCGGGATCCGAACCTAGGTCTATGGATTGCCGGTCCGTTATGTTTAACCACTACACCACAGCGACCAAACGTCATTTTTGTGTAAATTTAAAGTTTAAAGTTCATTAAGGTTGACTACACTTTGGACAGGTATCCTTGTATTTCACTTTCATAATTGTAAAATGTTAGTAAACATTGTATCCTAAATTTCTTTTATACAGTGGCGGTGTACTTTGTATATGACATATCCTGCTAAATAATATTTGTTTACGCCCCCACTCTGAATGCTGGGGGGCATATAGATTTGCCCTTTTCCATCTGTCCTTCCATAACTGTTCACCATCCTTTGTAGTTGTGAACCTGAGGTTTCTTGTTTGATATTGCCCAGTTAGTGCAAAGTTATGACCCTTTATTTAGTTTCAATATAGCCCATAGAGTATGCAATCTTGTGTCACGCATATCTCCAAAGGAATATGAGCCAGAGTCATAAAACAAGAATGATCACCGTCCTGTGTAGTTGTGCACCTGGGGTTTCATGAATGGTTCCGCCTAGTAAGTGCAATGTTATGGCCCTTATACTTATCACAATAATCTGTAAAGTTCACTTGGTAATTTTGATACACATTCACACACTATGAGCAGAATAATAGCATTAAAATGCTTTTGTGACAAAGGCTGGAAGTGGGAGCATCTGTGTCCTTTGGAAACATTTCAAGTAACTTATTTGTTTCAACTTAGTCCACGGCATAAATGCATTGTTGTCATAGGTATTATTTCTCACTAATGCCATAAGTCCTAGAAAGAAATTTCTAATATTTTAAGTACATCAATCATCGATAATCATGAAAATTGTTACTTTCGATATTTCGTTCAAAGAATATATTTTCTGGTTTCTTATGTTTCTACAGATGGCGGATATACAGTGTTATATGGTAGAATACCTCTCAAGTTATATGAGTCTCTAGTACCACTGTTTGATTCGTCTGACGTATACCTGTACAATACATCTGGGTACATAATCGGAATTGTTTGGGTAGACTCGCACTTAGTACCACCCCACACTGGTAAGGCTTTCATGTTTTGCACGCTATGGATTTAATAAATAAATATTGAAACTTTATCTATTTATGTATTATTAAAACTTTCGTCAGAGTTCATATGAATGTCTGTTATTTCATGTTGCTTTATTTTATTTTTATTCTGAAGAATGTGTCCATGCATGAGTCAGTCTGTTAAATTTTTATTCAAATGACATCTCCTTCTTAACTGCTTGGTCAATTATGACTAAACTTTACAGGAATGGTCCTTGAGTGGTCCACTTTCAAAGTTGTTCAAATGGTTTTGGTCAGTTGCATAAATTTGTCACAGGAGCTAAACATAGCTAAACATTTTCTTGTCCAGTGCCATAAGGCTCAGGGCTTTCATATTTAGTATGTAACATTGCTTAGTGGTCCTCTACCAACATTATGCAAATCATGTCCCTTGGGTCAATATTGACCCCGGCCCAGTGGTCGCATGTTTTACAAAGACTTTTATAGGGAATATCTTTGAAAATCTTCTTGTCCACAATCAGAAGACCCATGGTTTGATATTTGGTGCTTAGCTAGAGTGCACCCCACCACAATTGTTCAAAGTATGCATCTAGGACTAAATTGGCCCCGCCCTGGGGGTCACATGTTTTTGACTTACATGGGAAAATCTTTGGAAAAATTCTGAGGGCCCAGCTTGTGATATTTGGTATGCATCATTGTTCATTGGTCTCCTACCCAGATTGCTCAATTTATGCCTCTGGCGTCAACACCCGCCCTGCGCTCAGGTCACTATTTGCTTGTCCAGGAAAATGCTTATTAAAGGTAAATGTGCTCATTGTGACTCAGCAGAGCCTCAGGCCCTCATAGGCCTTCTGTTTTATCATCACATGATATATGAGTTGACATACACATTGTTTAATTGGGTTAATTAATCTGCCATGCTTGGTCCTTAATTATTTGTCATAATTATGTTTGACATTGTTGTATTTGACGTCTATTAAATTATTAAAAGAAATTGTCAAATATGGCTATGTATTTACCAATCTCCTGTTTCAACAATAAAATTGAGGGATTTTATGCAAGCTTTCTATCTAACAGTAGGAGGAGTCGGTCATGAAGATGGTGAAGGAATCATGTGTACAAGTGACCAGGTTTGTTTATTTCCTGAATTTCTCTGTGTATACTTAAGGAAAGGTCTTACCTGGCCACTTATGGCATTATTGATGCAGATTTATCTGAGGAAATCAGTTCTTCATGGATTTAGGCAATTGTAGCTACTAATTCAATATTTTGATCTGTTATTTAAGATAAATAAGTTCACAGCCTCCAAACATTTCCTTGAAGAGTGTAAGCGAAGCGATCGAGTTTTCTGATATCAATTGTGAAAATTACAAGAAGTTCTAGCGCTACATACAATTACAGACTGACACTGGGTTCTGCATCAATTTAGAACAAGCATTAAAAAATGGCACACAATTTTTGACAAACAGCTTTAAGTACAAAGAATACGCACCTAAATTTAACTAATTAGAACTTCTCTCGTGCTTCATATCAGAAAACTTGAGCGCTTCGGTAAACACTAATCTCAATTCCGAGGAAAGCAGTTTGAGGGTTGTGGAGTAAGTATCGGTATTTCATACTATATCGTAACTCAATACAGTGTTGGTTAAAACAAAGACCTAAATAACTATTTTAGGTATTTGGTCAAAATAATCGTTTTTTGTCAATGGAGACAACTGCATAGGTGTTGTCCATAGTTGGAATAGGACGAATCAAATAGTCTTCCTTGGTTTGTTTCTATCGTTTAAGGTTTTAAGTCGTCTTGCATAAATGTCGAGAATAGGAAAAAATGAATTGTTTGTTTAGACATCGGATCATAATTATAGCTCAACGAAAATGTTTATAATCTTATAACCGAGATGACATCCCAACAATATATCACTTCTTTTAACTCAAGACACCGATCATAATTTAGCAAATACTTGGCACAATTTAAGCACATTTTAAGCTTTATAATGCCAAATCACAGAATGAATTCGTATGAAACTTAAACTGGTGGGTTTTGTGAAAAATAATATAAACATTAAAAAAGTGAACAATAGTCAAACAATGGAAATGTCAAACTACCTGAACTGCAATATGTTTTGTGTATCAACTACAAATATATCAATACAAATATCATTTTTTCATCCAGTGATACCACAGACCTATAGCCATATTAATTAATGATTAAGGTAATAAAATCACTATAGTTTCTTAACAAAATACACACAAAGTTATCTGTATTCAGTACTTTACTATATAAACCTTATACATAAATTCGTTTTAAATTTATGTACAACATTGGTAATCTTGTTTATTTATACATTCAGGTATTCTGCTTTGAAAAGGCAATGTGTGTGAGCGCGGAACCAATGGAAGCCCCATGTCTTGACAAAGCAACGTGTTCGAGGAATGAGGTTTGTTAGATGAAGTATTTCGTATTTCGTATTAAGTTGAGGTTTAGCAGGTGTGTCAATAAGAGCTGGTAGTGGCTACATTTCTTATATGAATGATAATAATGAAGGGGAGTATCCTCCCCCAGACCCCACCCGGTGATTTTGCTGCAACTTTAAGAAGTTGTGACAGTCCCCTGTTTAGAAAAGACTGTAGATGAAACCTGCAGGATTCGAAACATGTAAATAAAAAAAGAATGCAGGCCAAAATTTCAGTCATTCGCAAACATTAGCAAGCTTGAATATTACCAATTGATGTTCTCACTAATGTAAGAAACAAAACAATTATAAACGATATTAAGGACGTTGTTAACAAAATGTGGTCTGTATAGATAGTTCCCACATTTACAATATTTACCTCCCTTGTTCTAAATAGTCTGCCATATTGATACGCAAATTTCCATAAAAGTTTATAGGGAATATTTTGTAAATGATGATAAAATAATCAGGTATAATAAATAACTTATTCATTATGCTCATGTGGACAGTTGGCTCAGAAAGTTGGAAATCAGAGGAAAATGTGGTTGTCACTGTGATGCAAATTATTTTGGTATTTTCTCAATTATCACATATTTGGGAATTACTCCTATAAGTGCTTATCAATTTTGCCTATCAAAATGGTGGATTATTAAGAACAAGTGGGGTAAATATTGCAGATATGGGAACTATCTATTTACGTACATCCTGTTTTTCCATTGCTTTACTTGACATAATGGAATTCCCGTAATTACATTCAAAACACAGTTGTTCACCAAAATTGATGACATAATCAACAAATGTGGTCGATATTATTCGGGTGCATTCTTTTTTCCGGCCATTTTTATTCTGAGGTAACGGAATTCCCCTTCGAATCCTGTGAAATATCTGATTATGACCCAGCAAAGTAATCTAAGTCAGATATGTAATAAATACCAGTTTATAGTGTAGGCAAGTAATTCAAATTCCTGTCAAGAATGTGACCATCAAATTATTCATTGAATATTTTGCAGATAAAATTGAATTTTCACCATCAAAGTCCATTTGACTTGAAAGACAATGTCACTGTGTGATCTTTTTTTGTACGTTGTTTTATACAGAGTTGATGAAAAAAGGAAATTGTTGCTATAGACACGATTATGTGACTCCCAAAGATATTATGTATACATGTACCTATATACATGTATAGACACAGAGATACTCAGAATGCTATTTATAGGCCAGTTAATCACATCTATTGAATTCATGAGAGGGTTTGCATATCATTCAAAATAATAATGCAAATCATGTTTTGTCAGTGACAATTTAAATTAATTTCGAACCCTGATTTGACTGTTTGCAAGCATGATTCACTATGAATTTTTTGGTTGGCATTTAATGAAAGTAAAAAATTGTCTGCTCTAACACACAAGTTTCATATGTGTTTGATTAACAACTTTATTTTTTCTAATACTTTTACTAAATGGGGTTAGTTAACAATGAAATGACTGTACTCTACCTAAAATCAGTGCCTGGAAATGATCAGTCTGAAGCCTCAGTACCAAGATGTCATTATAAATACCCATGAGTGATATTTTAAGAAAAAAATAGTACATATATTTACAAATTATAAGGCAATACAGTAAGAAATGTAACATGTCTGTAAATCAAAACACAATTGTACAAAATAAAAAATTCACCTAAATATCGGGATAGCCAAAATTTTTGTTGCACACATATGCTCTCGAGTATTTTTACCTCGGCCCACTATAGGTTTGGAGTTACACATGTAATAGATTATGTTTGCTTAATTCAGGTTTCTCAATTGACTTACAATGGACAAGAGGAATGTGTGGACTTTCGGAGTAAGTAGTTAATGATAAGTTAACTGTAAATGTCTTAAAATTTGGAAATAAAATCAAACATATTTTGGCAAGCGATGTGTTTATCCTGCAGGATATTGCCACCAGTCCTCTCCCTTTGTCCTTTCTAGAGTTCTCTCCCCTTTTCCCTTCTACATATACTACTATACACATATACTTGTATAGAAGCGATAAAGGGAGAGTACTCTAGAAGGAATAAATAGAGGATCTTACATTCATGCTTATTTGATATTGTTTTTATGAAACGAGTCGACTGAATATGAGCCGAGCGTCATGTTCGTTTCAATCGACGAGTTTCATAAAAACAATATCAAATAAGCAGGAATGTAAGATTCTATTTATCATATAACACCATAAATAGATTGTTTTCAATCTTTAAATAGACTTTAAATAGTGCTGTGATTCGGCTATTTATGTAACTACTTACATATGATATTTATGTCACTGATTTATGCCACTCCTGGAGTGCAAGTTATGTGAATAAGGGGGATAACTCATGACAATATCCTGTAGTTTAGCCTGAGCAGCTCTTATAAACAGTAAAACATGATTGTTAATGTTTTATTTTACTTTAATACACGTCAATGCATGAATGGGAATCTGCTTCATAATTTAAAAGCAGATAATCTGCGATTTTTTTCTTTTTTCGTTTGATGAGTTCTTTCAAGTATTACACACTTACAGATTTGTATTGCAAGTTTTTAGTTTGGAACAATGAAAAGCTCACTTGAAAACATTGTATACAAGGTATTGTATATCATTATACTAATATTGGTTATACCTCGTCTAGTTTAAAAAACATGTTTTTGAGTATCTTGAACAGAAGCTTCAATTCCATTTGGCTAAGGTCTACACCCAGTTGTGTGTACTGTCATTAGAAAGTAAATATTACAAATAACCAAAGCATGCAACGTATTATCTCTTTTTATTTTAGCGGCTTGTGGTGGACGAGAGGTAAGTTAACTAAATATGTCATTTCTTTAACATTTAGGAATATACAATTGAAACTCGTATCCAGTGGTACAAACAAAATGTCTTTTTTTTGTTTTCACATATTAATGCAATATCATAAAACATGCAACTGAAATCATAACATAGTAAAACATTCTAATATCAATACATGTATTGTACTGATCAATGTATGTCTTGATTTTTTGCTATAAATGTTTGAGTTTTACCTGTTTTAGTTGTTACATGAGGTAATGGATGCTGTCCCATTATTGTTATACTCACTTAAAAGTCAATTATGTTATTCATATATGTTATCATATTTCAGATCAGCAAATGTTTATGTTGCGTTTTTACAGAATTTATATTTCATGTTATTTTTAAGAACAAACTTGCAACTTAGTACTTAGTCTGTGGATAAGTAAAATTTCCTGACATTTAAGCACTCCTGATTTATCATTAAATACAGTGTTAAATAATATAGCCAACTTTAAACAAAACAAATGTCATACAACAGATTCTACATGTTTTGTTTATTATTGATTTTTGATATTTTGTTGTTAATCGTTAATGTATCAATTTATATTCAGAAATTAACTAGTTTTAAATAGTGTTAATTTGAATTGAAGTTGGCATCTGTTAATATCACCTTTCAATGGTACTTTGAATACTTTGATTTATTGATACATACCAAAGTTTTAAACAAACCTAACAGAATCTAAGTTATTTTCTTTTATTTTGACTCATTTGCAATTTTATTTGTACATGTAATTCATTCTGCGTAGCTGTATAACATTGATTTTAACATCCATTTTTGACCAACCAATTGTTCTCGAAGCGGGCTTTTTAAAATTTGACCAATCATGTTTTCATATAAGAGGCACCAAACGGGGCTTTCGTAAGATGTGCGTTTTACGTCATCAAATTGTTTACAAAGCAGAGCGAGCCAGATTTCACAGGGGCACAAATCTAATAAGAAAGCTTCTAGACAATGTTTTGTAGCACATGTTTCATTGCAAAACATAAACAAATGTTGCTTTAGACTTTGTAATGGTTTACATTAATGTTTTTTAGCTTAAAATGAAAAATATGTGAGTAAACTGTGTACTGAATGAACTTGCAATGACTTTTCTGATTAGGGGCATGAATCTACAAGAAAACAGCATACATAAAATGACCCTGATAAGACAGGTCCATGATTATAGTATACATAGATCCGAGTTAATTTTTTGTAAGGATTTATTTTTTCAATATGTTGAAAAAAATGTTATTTCATTTAACATACTGGAAGACATCATTCTATCTACGCCGTTTATCTTTTTTAAAGATAATTCATGTTTTGACTAATAACACATTATTTTTGAGGATTAGAAGTTTCTTCTGTCCTATAGAGTGATATCTTTTTAGGTCAATAATTATCACTCTCACAAGTTAGGAAAAATGTTATGCACTATCAAAAGTGAATTATCATAATACAATGTATATGCTATTTTATGCCACAGCATGTATGTATGGAGAATGGTACATTGTATTGTGTCGACTACATGCAATGTGGTTACGTCGAACGTAAGTATGAACACTCTAAATATCGCTTTTAATATCATTGTAGCTGTATATATACAGATACAAAAGTATTCTTTCTTGCTAATATCAATGAACATATCAAATAGAATATGATTGAGATAAAGATTGATAGCATTAGGATTAACATTATCCATGTAAAAGGGAAAGGGGATATGTCTTTTAACATATATTCATTTAAATCTGGGTTTAATTTGCTTTGTTTGAAAAAAATATTTCTGACCTACCTAACCCAAAATTTTGGGCATGAAACTTGAAACAAACATATCTTTTTAGGCCTAAACTGAGATATTTGTCTCAATTGTGTACAATGCAAATACAAACTCTGTCACTTCAACGGCTGAGACGGATGCTATTGTTTTCATATCAACACTCTACTCTACTATGTGTTAATAAGTTTAAATGTGTCAAATAAACTGGGAATTTCTGTACAAAAAAACTATGACAAAAAAGTGCATTAACTGAATTTAAGTTGCATACATCATGACAAGGACAATTTGGTACAAGTTACATATGAAGTGATTTATTTATAATCTTTGTAACTTAACAATTATATAGTTGTTGGTTACAATCCTGTCTAATTGTAAGTTCATGACATCATCAGTTTACTGTTTTGTTGTTCATAATATTTTGTTGGACTGTAAAAATAATACATTATCACTTACCCTGTGAATGTTTTTGTATCTATATATAAGTACAATATTATGCATCCATTGTAAATTGAGTTTTCTTTTTCAGTCTCACTAGCCCTGGATATCCTGTATGATTCCCTAGCTGAATATGGACACGAAGAAGTCATACAACAGTTTATAGTGGAAGTACCTTCAGCCATGGGGATCAATGTTGGTGAAATGTGGTTGGTTGAGATGAGGCCACGTATGTATTACAATAATGTTTTTCATATGTAACATTTCTTCTCACTGGATGTATCTTTTTTGTTTTACATTACTTAGGAAACATAAATAAATTAATTGTATGCATAATATCTATCAATTTTTTAAACATACCGGTACTTCAAATAATAGTGCATTTAGAAAATTGCATTTTATGAGTGCTGAATGTAATTGTTGTAAGCCATACTTAACTTACAGGATCACAAAGATCATTCAGCACTCGTTTTGCATTGTTATCAACTTGGCACTCTCAGATCTCAGACTGCTGAGTGTTACACTTCTGACGATACTTTTATAACTTCAGCTGGTTTATAACTTCAGTTGGTTTATTGCGATCACCAGTTGGATTTCTCTCTGTTACTTAATTCAATCTAGAAGTATTTGATAGTCATAGAAACCAAACTTTGGGTTAAAATTATACTCAGTATTTAAAACAAGTAGCAGTTTGACAATAAATTGTTTTATTCCATGCTAAATGTTGTTGAACAGTAAACTATTAACTTATTTATGTACAAGTTCAAGTGCCTTCTATTATTATATTGTTTCCTGCCATTTGGCAGAATAAGAAAAATACAAAAAACAAATGATATTGTCATCGTTAATTAACTGTAAAACATTTGAAAGAAGAAACTGAACACAAAAGAAAATTAAGGTAAGTTTTTCTTCAGTTATGTTATTTTGTTAGTACCGCAAAAATACAAGCAAACAGTATAAATGTGTTTTTAGTACTTAATTATTACAGAATACAACATGTAGCTCATAAATGGTATGTTTATTCATTGTTATTCAGACTCTGATTATGGATTTACTGAATTGATTTTGAACGTGCACCTGAATGAAGAAGACCGAGTAGTAGAATTCTTTAACAGACAAGATCCATCATTTATACTTCAAGAAGGGGCAGTTATAATTGATTGGACGTCATCATGGATGTACACAAATGACCCACACTCCGTGATAGGTAATTATTTATGGACAAAAAACTAAAAAACTTACAACTTATCAGATTCAGTTTATGTTAGATATGGTGTTACTGTGACTGCCAGCGAAACTGGCATACTTTAAGAACAACAATTTACCTTGGTATGGGTACGTGTGCTACATGGACCAATATCGAAATACTTGAAACATACCAAACTTAACTTAATAGCTTATCTCATTGAAATTTTATGTACCCATGACATATGGTTGCAATTCAATGCATGACGTCATGAACTGGTAAATTTTATGTACTTTTCCTTCATGTTGGTCACCAGAAATTTCATGTGTGTCACTTTGGTAGACTCAGCACATGTATATATTTGCATACATGTGCTTTTCATATGAGATCAAGAATGTGTCGTTCGCCCTATTAAATGGAATATATTGACTTGACACAGAAATGAATGCAGACCTAAAGTTTATTTAAACTTCTCATGTGCAACAAAAAGGATTTTTAAAAATGAAAGTGTGACATTAGAAAGGTTGCTTAGTATACTGTAACAAGTGTTAGCATCATGTGATTTAAATACAGGAGCAAAACTAGGAATCCATCCTGCAAGCATAGCATGAGGTAGATTGGATTATTATCTTTGTATACATGTGTTTCTTTTGCAAAATTAACGCTTGTGCAATTAGCCTGATGTACCGGACCAACAAGTACAATTTGACAGTACCAAAAGTTCAAATAACTTCATTATTTTTGAACATTTTTAAAAAATAATAGCAGTATTAGTTGAAGGACTGTATAACAATGACACAGTATACATTTCATCTTGCTATACTTATTATGTAGTTTTCAAAATATCGCTTAAAGCAAATATGGCTAATTTCTAGGGCATATATTGCCTTAATGTTTTAAACACATTTGTATGTTCAGTTGATAATCTTTCAGTGATTTGCATATACATTGTATTTGTTTGCATGTTTCAGTTGATTCCCATAGAGAGGTTTACACTTTATCTACACCTGTTGTAAAAGACACACAGGTGAATGTCCGTATTGAGAACATCATCCCAGGGAGTGTTTTTGACTATTTCCCTGATGAGGCAACACTAAATTGCAGTGGAACTAGTGGTGTGACACTACAAACTGGTAGGTTCAACTTCTGCCCTATCATAGTTTTATCGATTTGTCAAAGTTTGATGTTGAACTCAATCATGTAGGTGCAGTGAAACATGAATATTCTTTGACAATTCTAGGACAATAGTTAACAAATGTTATGCAACAACAACATGAGGAAGAAGAAAGTATCAGCTGTTATTGAGATTTCGTTGCTACAGAGAGATTAAAATCAGTAAAAAGTTACTATGGGTGATTACTTTGTTCAAGTAAAACCTTTTCATAATTAGTAATTAGCACATTAGGTTTAGCCCCTTGGATTTTGACTTGAGATAAGGAAGGATTAAGTTGTAACAGGGAACAACAACTCCCCTAGACTGAGGGCCTTCCCAAACAGATCCCAGGGAAACATCAGCACACAGAAATAGATAAGAAAAATATGAATAATGAGTTATTTCAATTTTCTTGAACACATTTAACAGATACGGTGAAGTTTAAGACACAGCATTTTGACAGCGCACCAACTATTTTTATTTCGGGTGAATTTTGTCATTTTCACCCATGTATTTGCTGTATATTTATTGTTAATTATGTATCATATGTTTAAATTTTTTAAAATATGTATCAATAGTTAATTGACGGAAAAATATAATTGAAACATTGACATCGATGACAACTTTGATAGTTAATATGACGTCATCATAGTTTTACGTGATGTTAACAGTTTGTGAAAATCAATAACAGTTTGTGAAAATCTAACTCACAGTTCTTGATTTGATTTCATTTGTATTCATGCATGCATAATATTCTATATGATTCATGAAATAATCTTGAATAAAAACTGCATACTTTATATAATCAGTATTACATATCTATATGTGTTATTTTCAGGAAGTCAACCCTCATTTTCGGGAATAAGCGTAATTAACAAATTCGATGAGATCACGTTCCAGCATACCTTGACAGAATCCCAGTTTATAAAATGTGAAATAGTCATGCCAAGTGAAGTATCTGGTAAATTAATTGAACAGATTAGAAATTAAAATAAAATATCATGAACAAAGTTAATGTGTTATCATCGATTGCATCATACTGGAATAATCCATTTAAAAATGTATTGGTCTTTATACTTTGATAACTGCTGTTAATGCTATGCGATAGATTACAATACCACATGTTATTTCTGGTGTGTTTATACTCTTCCGTACTACAGTCCTACTTCGTTCATGCTAATTCAGCGGGTCCGAAATTTGATTTTGAATAATACATGATTTTCCAAAAGCCCATTTCTATTTGATGTCCATAAGAAGATACATTGGTATCTGATTTTTATTTCGGATGATACTGAGTATTGAGATAAAATGTTGTCAAATAAATGAGGTATGGCTGTTTTTTCCGCATCGTATTTAATTTTTGATACAGTTTCCATAGCGTGTGTATGTTCATTTAGAAATATTTTTCGCACACACCAATTGGTAATTTTATTTCAGGTGATACAGAATATTTTATCGGATTCCTTGCTATACCTGAGGAGATCAGCCAGTTAGGTGAAATTACAGACATCCATGGAAAAGTTGAAGAAATTGAAATATTGGAAGATTCCACACGGACACTTTTACCAGAAAACTTGTTTTCTGTGAGGACAAAAGGTATGCGTTTGTTAATATTAACATATTTATGCAAAAAACTGCTGTGTAGCCATCTTTATCCATGTGTCACTTTTGCATATGCAGCCATCTTTTGTTACCTGACAGTGTGATATGCATATAGCTAGTCCAATAAATTGATGAGAATTTAATGGAAACCTTCAAAACTCTTCAATTGACATACGAGGGGTGTTCAAAAAGTATGCGGAAAAGTGCTGTCATGTTTTTATAAAAATCGCAAATGTAGTGAAAATTTAAATTCATGTTGGTCAGGATATTGTGTTTTAGTGTACAACAAATGATAGTCCTAGTAAGAAAAATACGGCAAAGACTCCATGGCAAGGTCATTCAACATAACCCAGCCCAAATTTAAAGAAAAATCACATTTCATTGACAAATATGGCGTCTTGTTCGTTTATTAAGCATTATATTCACATCAAATTTACAGTGAAAAACGTGACGTTCTTGACGTGAATTTAAATTATGACGTCAAACAACAATTTGGCAGCCATTTTGTTGAGGTGCGTCAGAAAAAATGAGCATAAAAATGTGTGTTTTGAAGTGGAAATCGAAATAAGAAACAATAAAAATGTGAGAGTATAAGCATATGGATATCAGATGATGAAGAAAACATTTATAAGTGGTATTCTAGATTCCTAGGTGGACATGAAAGCTTAAGTGATGAACTCCGGAGCAGACGTCCGAAGTCAAGTCAATCACGTCACATCATGCTGCTCATGTCAGAGATCTACTGGTTGAAGGACCACCGGGTCACAATTCAGGACATTCAAGACAGGGTCAATTGCAGCATTGGGACTGTGCATAGCCTATTAATAGGCCTAGACGATGAACTAAATATGAGTAGGCTATGTGCCAGATGGATCCCCAAGATGCTAACAGACTGTCAAATACAACAGAGAATCATGTGATGTGAGCGATTCAATTGCGATATCAGAGCGATTATCGGAGCTTACAGCCATGATCCTACATCAGGTCAACGCACCTGCTCATTGGGCAACTGCAACTCGGGCTGTAATTGTCAAACGGTCATTTGAAGTGCTTAAGCATCCTCCGTACAGCCCGGATTTAGCCCTGTGCGACTTTATCTTGTTTTCCATGCTGAAGAGTTTTCTGAGAGGACAACACTTTGATGATATCAGAGAGTTGCCACATGCAGTTCAGTTTGCAACTTCATCAATTTCATCAGAATGTTAGCGGAACAGTTGCATTTCGTGGGTAGATAGGTGTAGAAAGCCTATTATGTTCCGTGGGGTCAGTATTTTGAAAAGGACTGAGCATGCCCATTGATGTAGTTAGCATGATTTCTGTAACGACGTCAATATGTTGCGATGACATTGGGCCGTATTACGGGATATGCCCTTTATTATACCGTCATATTTCTATTTTATCTGAAGTGATTTGTAATTTCTTATGATTTTCATGTATGTGATATATTAAACGTCATTATGCATAGTTTCATAAAATTTCAACCAGTAATAGAAACATGACAGCACTTTTCCGCGAACTATTTGAACACCCCTCATATACATGTACAAGTATGTGTAACACCTAAAAGCTTTTTTGGAAAACAACTGCTTATACATAGTTCCTACATCTACAATATTTACCTCCCTTGTTCTGAATTGTCGGCCATTTTGATTGGGAATATAATGAACGAAAAAGGTTTGTCACATGCAAATTCTCTTGGTATTTTCTCAAATATCACATATTTGGAAATTACTCCTATAAGGGCTTTATCAGTTTTGCCTATCAAATAAGAACAAGGGAGGTAAATATTGTAGATGTAGGAACTATGTATACATGGCTTCTCTTTTCAGTTATATTTAAAGTAGCTCTTGATCCAGAAATGATATCATTGTTTGCTATGCTCATAAAGTACACTAAAACCTCAATGCTTAGACCACCCTTTGGATTCTTGAAAAATGGTCTTGTTATTGAGATGGTCTTAATATTGAGGTTGAATGAAAAGTACAACAATGAAAGTGGACTTGGAAAGTGTGGTCTTAATTTTGGGGTGGTCTTATTATTTAGGTGGTTTTTAAGTGAGGTGTTACTGTTTATCAAAAATATGTATATCTGCAACGTCAGTGAACTTGGTGTAATTTATATTGCTGTAATAACTACAACATGTAATAACAAGTTGACTGCTATAAGAGAAGACTAGAAACTAGACAGCAATTCATAGCTTACAACTTAACAGTGCCTTTGGATATTCATCTTATTATAGGTGATGATTTAGCTGAGGATGTGGCAAATTGGACTCAAATAATGACCGATGAAAATGAGATGTGGTACAATGCAGAGACATCCACAATGAATGTATCGGAGACTGTGGCCTTTGATGTTTATAAAGCTAAGATTGCTTCTATGAGCATTTTTCGAGTCACTGCCCTAACGGATGCAGATACGGGTATTGCAACTCTATTTTACAAAGGTAATAAAGTTTCATTTTGTTCTTGTTTAGCGTATCCTATGTTAGGTACATGTTTGTAACAAGATTTTTCAGTATTTATTTTCCCAACAACGCAGGATTCAAAGAGTGATTCTGTATAAAAAGTAAAAACATCAGGATTCAGATTGTTGAAAAATGCCATTGTTGCAAATCCATGTCAAGAAATTGCATCAATGACAAGTGATCTGTAAAACATGTCTACTAATAAAACAGTAAATACATTTTCTGCTTTATCAAATAGATAGATAATAATTCTATACAGAAAAAGGCAATAAGCCCATCATGCCACATATAATTCAATATAGTACAATAAATAACATGGTTGTTAATAGTGGTACCATACACATAGATCGAAGTAAAGCAATAGTAATTTATGCAAACAAAATTACTTGCATAAAATGTCCATAATGTCGGAGTACATATACTTCATTGTGCTGTAACTGGACAGTAGCAGATGGGTGGCCTGCCTTTATATGGCTTGGCTAGGCATTCAGTAATCAATACATAGACATTTTAGTTTAGTCACATACTGCTGAATTAAACTAAACATTGAAATAAGTGAATTTTTTAAATGGTTGGTGTTAAGAAATATGCTAAATAAAATATCTTGAAAAAAAATGGCACTATTTGAAGGTTAAGATTTATTGTGCAACATTAAAATGCAGAGATGTTACAAATGCTGGTCACTCCAGATCCAAAATGGATTTCGGTAAATTCACTCAATGTTAGTGGATTTCGGTAAGCTAACGTACCCTTTATCTTTATCGAAAGGTTAACCAATCCATGTCGAGGTTACAAACGCTGTTCGGTTGAAGAGAAATTGCCTTGATGGTTAACACAGTACCAATATGCAAATAGCAAATCCATGTTCGTACGGCTGCGCCGAAAAAAAACATGATTGTGTCATTGTCTTACATTGTCATAATCGTATTGAGTTTGTGATTTCTGCATTTGAGTGACTTGAAAGAAGAAAGATATCTTCAATAATGGTTGTTTTTAAATATCAACCTTTAATCTATGAAATATGCTAAAAAGTATACATGTGACATTTTGGTAGACGTACATTTGCCCCTAGGACATTAGCCCCTAAGCTCAAATTTGCATAGGTGGACAAAAGCCCCTTCATGATATTGCATATGCGAACAATAGCCCCTTCATTATTTTGCGCATGCGGACAAAAGCCCCTTCAACAAAGAACATTAGCCCATTCATGGATTTTAGCTTACCTGAGCAGTAATGCTCATGGTGAGCTTTAAGGATCCGTTAATGTCCATCGTCCGTCGTCGTCGCCATGCATCAACATTTTCTTTAAGCAACATCTCCTCCTATACCACTGAATGGATTTTGTTCAAATTTCACAGGAATGATTCTTGGGTGAGCCTCTTTCAAAGTTGCATAAATCTATCCAGTCCGCTGCATAATTAGGTTACATGTTTACAATTACTATTGATGCATTTCACAAATTATTTATGCACATGCACATACAGAAAATTCAAAGTCATATTAAAAAATTATTTTCAGAAAACTTGCACATTTCAATATTTTACATTGTTGGAAAGCGGGTGCATTATCTTTCATTTGGTTCCAACTTTATGCACATAAATTGATTAATACGAATTCTAATACCCACTGCCGTGTTTTTCGAACCTAAACGAATTGAAAATAATTTGTCGTAAAATGTGCTCATTTTCAAAGTCACATTCTGATGCAGAAAATTCACCGATATTCAATTTTTTTATTTTTTTTGGAAACCTTTTATCTGGTATCGATTTGATGCACATATGTAAAAATAAGAATGCCCATTTTCAGAGTCTAATTTGAAAACCAAAACATCCTCTGATGTTCAATATCTTTATGTCTTGGGAAAGCTGGGAGCATTACCTTTCAATTGATACCAAATTTATTATTGTATGTCAAATATTAAAGAAATTAATGGCTACCGCCATGTCTTTCATTCCATATTAGCCTTATACCCTTTTGCCCGCCAGTTAATTGCGCATGCGCGGAATCAGATAGTTTTGTTTAGAAACACGATAGCCCCTATTATTTCATAAATACGAATTATTATTTCATAAATACTAATTATTATTTCGTAAAAACAACTTATTTTTTTGTAAATATGAATTATTATTTTGTAAATACGAATGGCAGTGTACACGGGTGAGCAATATAGTCGAGCCATCAATTGGCCCTCTTGTTTTGTTAAGTAGGACATTATCCCCTTCCCAAACGAAAATGGAAGTTTGGAAGATTGTTGAAGAGCTCCAATATTTATTCCTTTATATTTATCATCATCTTTTCAATTAAATCAAATATTTATTAGTTTATATCTATACAGGTAAAAAATAATGGGGAAAGTTTACTGAATTTTGTGCATTTGCAAAATTCACAAACTTATCCACTTCACAAACTTAACCACTTCCACAGTATTATCACTGACATACACATCATTTAATGTTACAGGTGAACCTATGAGTGATACACAGGAGGTAGCTATCTTAATAAATGCATCAAACATCGCACTAGAAGTAAAACCTAACTACCATGGAGAATTTAATCTTATCTTTGAAGCTGTCGGGTCTGACTGGAATTTTGTTTTGCCTGTTGTGGTAGGTTTTTTATACTGGCTAAAAGCACAGTAAAAGCTTTTAGTTTATTACATTAATCTGTAAAAAGCTGTTATGGTGGAGGTATTTTTAAGTCTTTTTGTCAAAGAACATGCTGACGTTAAAGTTTTAGTTTAAAACGTAAGTGTTGATTTTACATGAAGTATTGAACAGCATAATGAGTACATTATTTGCTTTTGGTTACAGCTTCCTTAGTTTCACACTTGTATAAGTGTATAATTTAGAGATTATGATGACCCGGGCAGAATCTTGCTCATGGCGGGGTTCAAACTCTAGAAATGCAGATGAGTCCAGCACTCATTACCCAAGACCTAAGTATGCATACCTAGTGGTTTAGAATCATTATATCTCTTATTTCCTATGTTAGATGAGTGTCTAATTGTTTGAGATTTACAAATGTCTGTAAGCATCAAACGTCAGTGAATTCACACTCAAAAAATGCAAATGTTAATGCAATGTTGTGTTGCACTCTTTTTGTGGAAAGCTATTTATGAATGCTATATTTTTTAAGGTTTTGGATCGACCAGATGCTCCTGAACCCCTAGTGAATGTTGATTTGTCCGAAGTTATTGAGGCGTTTGCTTACACTGCTTATCCAGATTATATACTGGTATACAAAGTTGAAGATATTGTTAGTGCTAAATATTCTGATGCTGATGGTGATGCAATTGGTATGCTACTTCTTGGGTCAGTCAACAATAGTTTAACAGCGGGTAAGTTACTCTGTTACATGCCTCTCTATCTGATTCGTTCAGATCTGCTTGGTCCATAATGCTTTAAGTAGTCTCCATCAGAGGGGTATGGTAATGCTTTAAGTAGTCTCCATCAGAGGGGTATGGTAATGGTTTAAGTAGCCTCCATCAGAGGGGTATGGTAATGCTTTAAGTAGCCTCCATCAGAGGGGTATGGTAATGCTTTAAGTAGCCTTCATCAGAGGGGTATGGTAATGCTTTAAGTAGCCTCCATCATAGGGGTATGGTAATGCTTTAAGTAGTCTCCATCAGAGGGGTATGGTAATGCTTTAAGTAGCCTCCATCAGAGGGGTATGGTAATGCTTTAAGTAGATCAGTAATACTTTGCTGAAGCATTGCAAAACCATGTAAGGAATTTGATCATCACACAATGACAAACGACATTATCAAAAAGTGCAGTTCAAAAGCATCATAACTCAACAGTGTATAGTTTCTGAATTATCTCCTTTTATTGATATTTCTTTTATTGGGCATAACTGTAGAGAATTATATTTATGGAATTTACTTAAGCTGCTAGGATAGAGGATAATATTTGGAAGTGCAGTATCAAGTCATCATAACTATACCTTTTCTCATTTTGTGGCGATTGTCATCCGACAGTCTCCAGATTGTCGACACAGTTTAATACATTCAGAGGAAGTGTGGTGTACCAGAAACATAACTCTTCTTTGCTTACCTTTTGAATGAGATGAGTTTATTATCACATTAACTTGATTTCTAGATACTTAACTCTCTAACGACTTAATGAACTAGAAAATTATGTAGTTAATAAGATACTTATAGGGTTAACTACTTAACAGTTACCTAAAAAGTATGTAGCTTATGCGTTACCTATCTAGTTAATGTGATAATTAACTAGAATATAATGTAGTTAATTAGATACTTAACTCATTAACCACTTAATTAACTAGAAAAGTATGTAGTTCACTAGATATTTATAGTGTTCACTACTTAACACTTACGTAAATAGATAGTCCGTTCTGAAAACCTAGGGGGTTAAATTGGGTAAGTGGTGGCAGATGTGGGCACTATTAGACAATTTTTCGTGTAAAGTTATTTATCTGGTATGAAAATTTATCACAATACTTATCTAGTTCACCACATAATTTTCTAGTTAAATAAGTAGTTGTCTAGTTTCTTTAACATGCTAAACACATAATTTTCAAGTTAATTATGTAATTAACTGTTGGCAGAAATATGCCATCATAATTTTCCCATATATAGTAAAGATTTATTACCAATATGTGGCAACAACCTATAGTGTTAACACTAGTAGAAATTGCATTGTTCAAGTGGTGTTGGGCGTGAGAGGTTGCACTGTAAGCATAACATCAATTTATACAACAGTTATGGCAAAAAACAATGTTATGTATAAACATTCAAGTAATCCTTTATGATTGGTAAGACTGAGTTCCTTTCCTTAATTCAGTTAGCAGCTGATTCCTTGGGAACAGCATAAAACAATGTAGTAAATGGTTGCATATATGCGCATGCATGTTATATATAACTACAATGTATGTATATTGTAGAGGGTACTTGGGAATACACTGTGGACTCTGGTGAAAGCTGGATATTAATGGAAGAACTTGACGACACCAGTGAACCATCGGAAAACATAACGGCAGTACGCTTGGGTGAAAATGACAGTTTACGGTTCACACCTTAGTATGTTTTGATTATGGATTTTTTTCAACAGTTGCTATACATTAATGGTTAACAATATCATATCCCTTTTAACATAGATGTTGTCCAATGTTTATCCCAGTTGTGGGAATATATTTTGACTAAGGTATTGTTCATTCAACTTAGATTCATGTAAACTGTTTTGTTAATCAAGTGTGGAAAGTATAAGTCAGCTAGAACCACTGTGTAGCTGAACACACCTCACCATACATCCACACTCGATGTGCATAACGTTGAATTATTCATAAATGACTTCAATTCCCAAATAAACCATCTATTTCTGCAGGTGTTCTGCTAACGAAAAGTCAATAGAAAGCACTGTGCATTGTCTACCATGGTCTTTTATAATTAAGAGTAATATATTTTAAGTTCAGAAATACTTGTCTACTTAATTACATACTTAAATTAAAAGGATGTCAACTTGGCGTCATGAGCAGATTTTGTATGGAAGAACACACTTTATAAATATCACATGGCAGTGAGGATGACATGCATATTGTTAACCTGAGAAACAGAATATCATCCAAGATGAAGCTGAGGGTGATATTCTGTTTTTGAGGGTTGACAATATTCATGTCACCCTCACTGCCATGTGATATTTATTGCATTAAACCAGAATTTCGTCAACTCAGAATTCTCATTAAGGGTCATTCCTTTTCCATCACATGTTACATACTATTTCTTTCACGTTCAAAATTTGGCAAATCTTCATAACAAAGCAAGGCATAAGGTCCTGGATTCGGCATACTAATCCAATAGTGTTTATATTATAACGATCACCTAGATGCTTGCATGGATGTGGGTCACAGACGACTAAATTGTACATGCTTAATCGGGTGATATTGAAAGTGTTAGGGGGTCACATGACAGGTAACATTTGGTTTGTCACATATCATGTGATATACTCTCGGCCAATCAAAGCGGCTACATTACTTAATAATAATATCATATAACACATGATAACATGTAGTGACATTGTTGCACATTAGTTGTTGTACTGTAAGATGGAAAATGTTTCTTGATCTTATTTCAGTTCATCATCGACATGGTTGATTGTAAACGCTCCTGCAATTGCGTTTACTGTATTTGAGTACGATGGTGAAATTACTTCAGGTGAAACTGTCACCATACCCATTACACAGTGTTCTGCTCTCAGTGACGGGGTATACACCTCTTATTTCCTGTTAACCTTCATGTTGAGTTTTGACTAGAAATGAAATGATATTTTTGAGGACAATATGTGATATTTTATTTGTTGTAAATTGCGAAATCTGTCATTCAAGGTCATCATTCAGATATTACTTTGCTTCTTTCTGATATTAGTAACAAATATGAAAAAAATTACGTAGGACCAGTATGTATTTAAATGTTTCCATCTCATACAATGTATAAAATTTGACCTGTCTGATTAATGAAAAGACCATTTTTTGTTACAAGCAACTGACAAAAAAGTACAGTTGGCCAGGAAACTACTTTTAACAGTCATATAGGCATATACAGTCAACACTTGTCAACTTTCCAGTTTGTGAAATTCCTATTTCTGTCAATATATATTGTATGGGGGAAACTATTGATATGCTCACTAATATTTCTGTATTGCCGACTATGGCTATGTTGACATGATATTGTGGCCCATAGAGAGTTCTCACACCATAATGTACTTGATTGTGTCAACATTCTCGAGACACGATTGAAATTGAATAGTGTCGGTTGACCTTGAAAAGATAGTAAGTCTGTTTGTTTACAATACCTACATAGAAAAAACACGAAGAGTGGAAATGTAAACGGTGAATAACATACATTGTACATGCACATAAAATTGGTTAATTAGCAAGTACTTTGGGAATATGACGTGTTTCATTCGGGTATGTCAAGGCTTTTTATCAGGTTGCTGCAATGTCGACTGTGTTATTAAAGTTTCGACTGTTAAGTACAAAAAAAGAGATAAACTAATTTCCTGAAGAAAAGAACTACCATTAATACGAGCAAACAAAAAATATAAAATAATAAAAACTTCATTTGAATGTTCAGGTACTTGACTCATGTATAGTCTTGTCATTTTAAAAATTCATTTCACGAAAATATATCTTACCAAAACTTGATGCCTAAGTTACTATGCGTTATTATTTGTAAATCAAACATTTTCAGATAACAAAGTATTGCGGAATGTTTGAATCTGGTGAGTTTGCGTTTGTAAAGCTTCCTCTTGCAAGTTACGGTTGTGACGGTATTTTCAATTCTGGATTAATTGACTATGTGTGTGGATGTGGCGACCAAGATTCTTGTGAAGATTGTGCTGGTGTACCTAACGGAGGTAAGTTAACGCAAGAACCTGCACATGCTTAATTAGACTTGTATGCTTTCAAATATAGCAGAACTTCGAAACCTCAAACAGTTTATTTGTTAACTTAATCTTGTTCATACTGCATAGTACACTCATACCGGTAACAATCGTTCATACATACACATGTATACCATAGATGCTATATATGTGCCTGATGCCATCATTTAATATTGAATTTGTGTCCATATGGTCATGAATTCATCACACTCATTAACCAGCTTGTTTTATCATTTTCAGAAAACTCATTCCATAAATTTATTAATTTCATATAATAAAAAGGCGTTAATCGATTGTATACTTCGCGCTGTAATAATTACTGGTTATTCTTACTTGGCAGTTGTATGCCACTTTTATTTTGACACTTTATTTAGACATAGTTAAGAATTGCTGAGTTTGAATTACTAGTTTGATGATTTTAATTTATTATGTGATACATAGGAATAAAAATATTTCAAATATCTATTTATTTTCCTAATTATCATAATATGTATATAATGTAACAGCAACTATTCACATTCGAAGATTGCTGGATATTGTTATGAATGCATAAAGAAGAATATAAAAATATTCTATTTTTGCAATTAATTAATTTTTCTATACCCATTATCATACATGGGTATCAATGGTCTAGAGATTTATCCTAAAATGGTAACATTTAATTAGAAATGAAGCCCGAGTTAAAAATACAAGACAAAGAGAAAACAAGACAAAAAATGCTGTTTGATTGTTGGGTTTTGTAGGTTTTGTAATGTTTCCCGACACAATAGATGGCTCGAACTAATTGCTAGATCCAACCGGAGTTTGAGGTTTCGAAGTTTTACTGTAACAAACAAACAGAAATGCGAAGTTATATGTAATCGAAATGGAAAAATATATACAGTGAAAGTGTCATTTGATGAGAAAATCAAACAGCATTTTTTGTCTTGTTTTCTCTTTGTCTTGTATTTTTAACTCGGGCTTCATTTCTAATTAAATGTTACCATTTTAGGATAAATCTCTAGACCATTGATACCCATGTATGATAATGGGTATAGAAAAATTAATTAATTGCAAAAATAGAATATTTTTATATTCTTCTTTATGCATTCATAACAATATCCAAGCAATCTTCGAATGTGAATAGTTGCTGTTACATTATATACATATTATGATAATTAGGAAAATAAATAGATATTTGAAATATTTTTATTCCTATGTATCACATAATAAATTAAAATCATCAAACTAGTAATTCAAACTCAGCAATTCTTAACTATGTCTAAATAAAGTGTCAAAATAAAAGTGGCATACAACTGCCAAGTAAGAATAACCAGTAATTATTACAGCGCGAAGTATACAATCGATTAACGCCTTTTTATTATATGAAATTAATAAATTTATGGAATGAGTTTTCTGAAAATGATAAAACAAGCTGGTTAATGAGTGTGATGAATTCATGACCATATGGACACAAATTCAATATTAAATGATGGCATCAGGCACATATAAACCATAGATTGGAAACTAGCTGATATCGTTGAAACAATATCAAGAAATAATTAACTCAAAAATCCTTAGCGCGTGCCTAGAAAGTATATGAATTTCCACCACTTTATTGATAGGCAATAGTTAGCAATCTCATTTACAGCTCTTTGATGAACCCAAAAATATGTACATGCAAACGATAAAATATAAATATCAACCAAGATATAATTATATAGCTGTTGTAAATATGACAATTACAGTAGATCAATATGTCAACTTCTCTCTATTCAGAAACAAGATGGCAGATGTCTGCAATATTTTTATTGCGGATTTGATTCCAAAGAAATATCGAGTGTTCAAACAATTCTATATATAGACATAGTAGGAAGTTTCAGATCCAAGCTTTATATGTCCGTGAAGTCTTAAATTACAAAAAAAATAACCTTTCATGCATAATATAAGTGGCTGTAGTAGTGATTGTGTGTCCATTTAATTGACAATTTAAAGGGTTGCAAAAATACATCTGCTTGTAAATGATGAAGCAAACATTTACATTCACTTGTTGAATTATTTTATGAAATGTTCACATTTTTGTGTTTCTTGGATAGATTCCTACATGGATGAGTGTGGTATATGCAATGGTGGATTTGAAGTTGTCAACTGTTCTGATGCAACCTGTCGTGAAAACAGACTTACATATTGCGAAGAGTAAGAATATTTCTTTAAGTATTTTAATTTAAATTTGCATTTTTTTATTTTTCAAACTTTTCTTACAGTTATTAGAGTCCTTCCGAAGCATGCATAATGGCAAACTTTTGTTTTTTGTGTCCAAGTCAGCTAGCGGCTTAGGACCATCTGTAAAAGTTACGTATATAATTCTTACAGAAGTTCTAATGAGGGTTGCAAATATCCAATAGAATTTTTGAGAATACTTTATTTTCAATGAAAGTTCTTTTACACAGACTACAGCGCCTTCTGTCCTTTTGTTGGGAAGATTACTTATTTACCCACACAATGTTCAAAGGAAAAGCCTTTGCACCAAACCCACGTTGAACAGCACCAATTAATGTACTTTATGCACTGATAAATCATTAAAATGTGCAAATTAAGTCATAAATATGGTTACATTGAAAAATACTCGTGTATTAACTATCCAAAACACTGTGAAATTGATTTAAGTTTTTGTTTTTTTCCATCAGTTTTATGCAATTTTTATGACAATTTTTCGATCATATATGGTGGCCAATATTGACCTAATCACCTTTTTGCTGGAATTAATTATCAACCTATGGTGGCATATTTCTGCCACCAGTTAACTACTTAATTGACTAGATAATTATGTGGTTATAACGTTAAAGAATTAACACAAAAAATTGTCTGATAGTGCCCAACTGTTAGGATATTTATCTGGTATGAAAATTTATCACGATTCTGATCTAGTTAACCACATAATTATCTAGTTAATTAAGTAGTACGTTATCTAGTTTTGTTAACGTGATAACCACATAATTATCTAGTTAATTAAGTAGTTAACTGGTGGCAGAAATATGCCACCATATCAACCAGTACTAACTTGCTCTTCCAGAGGACATTACAGTAACCAATGTCACAGAAGAATACAAGCTTCCAAGCTGAAGAATTAACAATTAACGCTCTATCAACTGAGCTCGTCGGGTGGGCTCGAAATTTATTTAAGACTGACCTGCATATTGCATTGAATAAATGATAAAACATCAAACAACAATAACAAATCACATCCTCATATAATTGTAAATAAAAATGGTACTTTTTCGGCACAGCCGTACTAACATGGTTTTGCTATTTGCATATCAGTGTAATTTCTCTTCAACTGAACAACATTTGTAACCTTGACGCAGATTGGTTAATCTTTTGATAATGGGTACGTTACCTAAATTACAGAAATGCACTGAATTTCTGTGAATTTACCAAAATCCATTTTGGATCTGGAGTGGCCAGCAATCTCCGCAATTTTTTATGTTTCACAACTAATCTTAACCTTCCAATTGCGCTGACCATCTTTTTTCAAGATATTTCTTGTTAGTGACTAGTCTGACTTTCGAAGTATGTGATTCGTTTTGCTTAAAACATCTCCTTGATAACCAAGCAGGTGTTTACATGATTGTAATCATGTATTAATTAAAATATAGTTAATTATCTCTCACTCAGATTTACAACTACTTCTATAACATTTCCTTTATTTCTGAACCTGAATCATTTTGTATTTAACTTTGTATGAAGATAAAATTTCCCAGGCATGCTAATACTTCCATTTGTTACTATATCAACACTTTCTGCATAGAATTGCTCATGTAGGTCAAACATGTTTGTCGATTCACAAAACAAAACCAAAAGTAAAGTGTTTATTTATTATAATGTCACCCCTATTTAAAGGGTCAGCCATTTCTGACTTATGAGACACCTACTTTCTGAGCACATTTACTTCCAAATTCCTATTCATTAATGCCAGGCACCTGGTTGGTGGTTAGGCACACGGTAACCAGTATTTAACTCTAATCTGGGACTCTAACCTTCGACCACCCAAGGTTGATGCCATAAACACTCGGCCACGGGAGACAGTAACCAAATGTTATACAAGAACTGCAAAACTTGACATCATTTCAAAACTGTTATTTTATTCATTTCAGAAAGGAGAATGCAGAAGCCGCGTTGTACTCAATTTGTGGGGAAGGATCTGATCTAAATCCCGATTTCCAGTAAGGCTTAATGATGACTTTACTACGTAATTGCCATACCTGTAATCTGGCAACCAATAATTTCATACCACCTGATCGTTTTTCCTTTAAAAAAACAAACAGTTTGATTAGCCTAATGTCTGAGACATAATCAAAACATTTCAGATCTTATTTTAATGATAAAAATTCCTCTATCCATGTTGTAAGAAACAATGACAATCTTTTTTAATGGATTGTTATGGAATTCGATGTTCTCTGAGTAATGTCTAGTATTAACTTCTCCCCTAGATATGTATTAAAAAGGGCAAAGGGGTTGGATGTCTGACTCATACGCCAAAGGTCAGGATTTGAATACTGTATATGTGGACAGTATCCCACGTCGTAAAGTTTGCAATTGGCGATTCCGTACATGACGCGGGCGGAAATGTTTGTGAATTTCCAATTCCCTTTGTTTGTAATATCTACACATTGTTAAAGTCGCTATTATATAATCAAATATATATAATACAATGCATATTATATGTGTAAATTGAGTAGTGCATTTATCTACGTTATCTGCTGTTCAAGTATATAACAGATTTGTATAATTATTCAAAGATCAATTCAATGCACATGTTTACCGAGATTTGTCATCTCTGCCCAATTGTGTAACTAAATTAGGTGTGAAAAATATCAACCACTTTTGTTTTCTTCTTGTTGCCATTAAACCCATATCTGTTCTTGAAAAATGTGGATGTAAGACATGTTCTGTATGTTACACAAATGCTCATGTAAAGGAGACCTATTTACTGTCAAGACCAAGTAGATTACATGCAAATATTGTTGGAAAATTAAACCTATTTGTCTTTAAAAATTATTAATTTTTAATTTTTATTTGAATCTCCAAAAGTTAAGGTAGGAATCCAAGTACTGTCGGCTACACAGTGCTTTAGATGTGAAGCATGACTCTGAGGGGTAGTATAATCTAAGTGTTGACTACATATTGGTGTGTAGGTAAAATATACTTCCATGAAAGTGGAAATTTTTGCTGAGTAAAATGTTTGCGAAATTAGTGTATTGACAATAATTTGCAAACTTATCCACCACACAAACTTTACCACTGATACAGTATCACCTACGTATGGTGAGATCCAACCATTAGCTTTACAATCCCTGAATTGGACTGGGTACTGTGGTTTGTTGCCTAGGAAGAAGTCATCGAGAGTTGTAAGCTTCTTTCGAAATAAATGTTATATAAATATGTTTAAACATAAAATCTTTGTTACAAGTAATATTTCTCAGAATTATAAACAATTTTATTAAAGTGTGTTATTATAAATGCAGAACTTGTGGAGAATTGTGTGTACTAGATGGGGAAAGCAATCCTGTTGATCGTTGTGGCGTAACATGTGGTGACAATTCCTGTGTTGACTGTATGGACATAGCAAATGGTCAAAATCAAGTAGATCCGTGCGATGATCAATGTAAAGATCCGAGTGCGCTGAATAATAGTTGTTTATATATTATTGAGCCTCAATTTTCTATGTACTCCACTGTTGACTACATCATTGTTGGTGTCCCACCTACAATTGCACTAGACAACTTTGAATGCTCCCTACAACATTATGGTAGTAGCTCAGAGGTAAAAACTTTGTTTATTTTCGATTCTTGTATCAAGAATAATGTATTAGTTAGTTTCTCTAAAATTTAGTTTTGTATTGGACTGTTGACAGTCCATGATTTTGAGTATTTTGATGATTTATTTTCACTGACTGCTAGTTTTGAGAGTTCATTTTGTGTTAGATATGGTCCAGTGCTTAACACTGCTATCTACGAATCTGAAGGTCATTGGTGTGATCCCCCATGCCAGGAAGCGGTAACTGTACATTGGGTCTCAATGGCACTGTGCAGTGACCATCTTTGGGTTAAAAATTATTTGTTTGGCGTAATCTGCTCTACTGGTAGATAAACCAGCTTCAAAAATCTCCTTTATCGTGTGCGGAGAACATATCATGTTGACCATTATACCTTCTGTACATTAAGAAAAATGTCAGCAGTTAGTGCCGACCTCACGAACTACAGAAATTTGCATTTTGTCAGCAGTTAGGTGAAACTTATAAATATGTTTACATTGGTCTTCTATCACTCATATATTTGTCATTTCTCTAGATGTTTTTTGAGTTATGGAGATATTTGTATTTTCATATACACTCGACAAAAAATTCAATGTAATCGCTTTGGTTTTATAGATATAGAAAACATTGAATGAAAATACAACCTGAGGTTTAAACCACTCCATTATAAAATAACTTGAACAGTTTTCACTGTGTAACAACAATGTCTTCTGAAATTGATTTAAATTTTGTTTTATGACCTCCTTGAACATTCTAGCATTTTCATTGGACAAATGATGGTGGATGGTCAGTAGATTTGAATGTTGGGTTACAACAAAAAGGCAAATAAGCCTTCAATTGGATTTCACTGTTAAACTCAGAAAAGTATATTATTTATGATGTTAAGTGTAATTAACCCAATAGTGAATGGTCTTTAAGAACGCCAACGATGAAGGCAGCATTACATTTTTGTGTGCCCCCACCATTCAAAGAATGATGAAAGGGGCATAAAGTGTTACTGTGTTACCCCTGTCCTTCCATCTGTCTATAAAGGTGCATTTTAAGACTGGAACTCAGAATTGTTTCTGAATAAGGCCCCTGGCTTTGTCATGGAAGCACTCATATATTTATTCTCATTTATCTCTTCATTTTTATTTTGTTGAAGACTGTCGTGACCCCCACAGTCACTGCTACTACCTTCATGATTGGTGAGGATGGAATAAAAATGCTTGAATTGCTACTATCACAATCTGTAGAAGAAAGGCCATCTATCGGGTCTTATGTTGTTAATTGTACCGAAGGACAAGTGTCACTGTACACAGGAAATCTATATACTGTGTATGACCTGCCAGTATTGACATCAATAATGCCATCTGCAAGGCCACTAGACATCTTACAGGAAACAGAAATGGTAAGGAACTAGTACATCTACCCGAAATGTTGAAAATAAATCTCATCTTCAGAATTTAAGTACAGTAAAACTTCAATAATTAAAGCCACATTGGGACTCTTGAAAACTAGTCTTCATTTTGAGGTGGTCTTAATATTGAGGTTGAATAAAGAGCAAAACAGTGAAATGGGAATTGAAAGTTGTGTTCTTAATTTTGAGGTGGTCTAATATTATTGAGGTGGTCTTTAAGTGAGGTTTTACTGTATTTAATAAATACAATAGATATAGCAACCTCATAGAGAACATAGAGCAATGGATATGAACAAAAATGCAGATAGGTTTACTTGTTTCACTTTTACCCTTCACTATGCCTCTCAGATAATGTTTATGATGGTATTATAATCATATCATAATTCAAAATAAGTTGATCTATATAGCATAGCTTTATGTTTGCTGAACTGCCTGTAATTATAGTAACAGTTTCATTTATTCTGTTTGACTACACAATTTACATGAAAGTTACAACTTACAAGAATAGTAATGTGTTCATTTTCATGATTTCTTCTCTAAAACAGGCTACGGTTTATGGAACAGGATTTATAAATACAGGATCTGTTGTCTGTGCTGTGTCCTGTGCAGAGCTTGGACTTCCCTGTTTATCATACCGGGGAGCAGAAGGGAAATGGGTCAGTGAAGAGGAAGTTAAATGCCCGGTTGGCTTACTTAAAAGCTTTCAGAGGGCACAGGAGTATCATGTGTCTGTCGTACTGAATGCTAAGGATGTATATGTGCTTGATTCAACTAGGTATGGTTCATGCATTGCATTTATATATTGATCGAATAAGTAGACATATTAATTGTTATGGATAAGTTACAGATACACATTTTTTACATGGGATATTCAAATTGAAACCATTGTGTCCATTTGCAACAAAACAGGTTTTTGTTATAGTTTAATTGGTTTTGAGTTACTAAATGTTTCACTTCTTTAGTAGGAGCTATGATAACCTACAATAAAAAACAGAAACATTCAACAAAATTATATATCAATAATATTTCATTACTATCACATTAATCACATCCTAGCTATTCATAACATATATGATGCCCTGAGCAAATTGGCTAGAGATACTTTATAATGCATAGATATTCATTAGCTCTTCTCGACCAATAAAATGGACATTAACTAAAAGGAAGGAATTTCCTTTTAGAGAGCTATTAACAAATTCAACAAAATGGCAGCCCAACACAATTTGAAAGCTTCGATCTCATTTGATCGCTAAGAACCGCGATTTCATCTGTAACTCCTGGGCAATTTCTGTATCGCATTAGGTGTGTGTCATGCGGCCAATCAAGCGGCTGGATTTCACCTCATTGATATTCATGAGTACAACATTTTTACAGTCAGTTTGCCCAGGGTATCATATAATATGTTACAAATAGCCTGGGTACCTAAGATGTTTAAACATAGTTTTATATGTTATTATAGTTGGACTTTTATTTTATTCACAGCATTAGCAACAGTGTGGAATTCAAGATAACAGGTCCGGTCCCTCAACCTGTCTCTGCTGTGTTAAGTAAATATGGTTGTAATAAGATGGAAGTTACATTCGATATGCCTGTAGCTATTGATGATGATGACATTACAAAATGCAGCAACTTTATGGCTCCCATTGGTATTAGAACATTTTATATCATATGCTTTCACTGATTTTCATAAAACATTAATTTAAGTACCAACCAGTTACATAATCCTAAGATTAGGAGCACTCTGTTAAGAAGTATTGGTGGTTGCTTTTGCTGAACTCCTCGCTGAATGTCAGGAAAATGTTCAGGACAGAACAGTGAGTAGAACAATAATGAAGTTTGGCACAGATAGTACAACTTATTTAAAGTTAGAGCTATTTCATTTATATTATCTAAAGACATACGGAGCTCCCGTGTATGTGAATTTCCATATTGTTACACAAATACACAAGTATGTTTTATTTTAAAAACAAAATGCAACAAAACTGATCAAAAATTATTACCTAGTATATATGTGAGTAAAATTATTACCTAGTATATATGTGAGTAAAATAATTACATTGGATCATCAAATTTTTATATTATAGACATGGTCTACGATTTAATGGGACAACCCTCCCTCGTATATATGAATTTAAGGACAAATGTAGGTTCACTGTGACTGACATTATTTCAGTTCATAAATGAAGTGTGACAACTTTAATTATTTTACACAGTCAAAATTGCTATGATCACACACAGAAAGTCATAGAGGCAATTGCCAATTTACAAAAACGCAACAAGGTTTAACATAATACATTTTGTAGAAAACTAATGATGATGGCGAACATAAAACGGTTTCTTGCAAAAGTAAAGTTTAAACATTTTGCAGTTTAGATAGATAAAAATGTCCCTTTTTGGGTCTTTAATTTCTTACACCTGCTTTGTATTCAAAGATGATACTGCAACTTGCTTCAAACTTCCTTCTGGGTTTATGGTTGAATATGATGAAGTCATTGATCCAGGGAAATCATTTACCTTCCTACCTGGTAAAATCAGATATGCTGGTGATCTAACTGACAGTGCTACTTATATGTCTGGTGGCACAGTTAACGCAACAAGGGAGGAACTAGATGAATCTGTAAGTTAGTTAGCGCTATAAAATGGTCAGAACTTTGTAATTTGGTCCGATAATGATGATTTATTTTGTTGTTATGAAAATACTTTGATTTATGTTTTGTGCCCTGTTTATAAGTTCTATTTATACAAATAAGAAATATCTTGAAAAAAGATGGTCGACCCAATTTGAAGGTCAAGATTTGTTGTGCAACATAAAAAAAGCCGAGATGTTACGATTGGTGGTAACTCCAGATCCAAATAGGATTTCGGTAAATTCACCGAAATTCAGTGGATTTTGGTAATGTACCCTATATGGAAAGGTTAACCATTATCCCCATCAAGGTTACATAATTATGGTGTTTGGTTGAAGAGGAATTGCCTTGCTTGTTGGCGTAAGATTTGATTGCTTTACACAACACTGATATGCAAATAGCAAAACCATGTTAGTGCGGCTGCGTTGAAAAATGTCAGTCAAAGGGATAACAATGAAGGGAAGAATAGTTAACAAGATTTGATACTTTGGACAGATGATGCCTAGTTTTGTCATTGTCAAAATGCAAATGTTAAGAAAATCAGTGAAGCTTATGTGCAGACAATATAGGCCGAGTCCTGTATTCCTGAACATTCAGGTGTTAAAGTTTTATGATCTTTTCATCAATAATCATGATGAACTTCAATGCTATGTTCTTCAGAACTAAAGATACAGTAGACAATGTATTAAGAGCCAAGGGGCTACCAAAAAGTGGTCCCTTAATAAAATGTTTTATTAGTAGATACCAACAAATATTTGAGTGAAATATAATGTGGAATTAAACAACCAGCAAAGCTTGTGAATACCAGCAAGAAAATAAAAAGCAAGACACAGACGCACACACGCACACATTCACACGCACACATTCACACGCATACACACCAACCGGCCTCTTAGTGAAACCTTTAAAACCTGTAATAATCTTTATATTTTTGCAAAAAGTTATAAAAGCCTGAAATTCACTCTCCAAGCTTTCAGATTTTTTCACTCAGTTTGCGGCATCTTTTAGGTTCTATGAATATTACATTTAATTGATCTATTCACTTGTGAAAACTGCAGCCTGATGATACTACGTGCACAGTCTTGAGTATTTGTGAAAGACTTCAGGCAGAAATTTAAGTGGTTGTTGAATAAAAAAAAAATTGCTAATACAGGTGGTCCCTTGTACAATGTATAATGTATATGTATATTCTATGAGAGAGATCTTTACTGTTGTTGCCATTTTGTAACTGTATATGTCTGAAGGTCAGTATATATTTAGTACACAATAAAAGTTCGATCTAAGATCTGATTTCAAAAACATAATTGTTGTTGTCATGGAAACATTTGTTTAAACTGTGTGCAGCTTTTATTGTAAATATTGACGGGACTTCCAGGAATTATCATTTACTAGTAAATATCTCAGCATGGATAAATATATATAACAGAATAGAAAGAAAGAACTCTATAGAAGGAATAAGGGAGAGAACTCACGACAATCTCCTGTGATCTGCTGCTCATTATAAGTTTGTGTATAGTGTATTTTATTTTGTTACCAGGAGACACCTTATGTATATATTGATGACACTGTTGATTGCAAAGGTGCATTGTTAAAGCCAGTAATAAAGAATAAAGGCTGTTGGGATGAACTCATTACCTGGGCTGTACAAACAAATAGTAGCGGTATGTATTCTATAAAATTCTTGGAATGAAAAGAATATCAAAGTTTTTTTACAATTAGCACAATCGGTACAACCTCTCTTGAGCAATATCTTCATTTTAACAACAGTATGATATTTTTCAAAAGTAAGAATTAACTATCGGTTTAATCTCTCTAAGATAACAAAGGATCATTTTGCTTTACTGTCAGGGTAGTAATCTAGAGAGATTGCTCTGTACAGCACTGAACTACATAAATACATAAGAGTTACAATAGTCTTGCGTTGAACCCTCGGTATGATAATAATTTCATTTGCGCATTACATTCTCAGTTATCCTCAAAATTGTTACGTGTGGTGTCCAAAAATTCATTCAAATTTGAGTTATGTGTCCAAATAAAATACATCGAACTACATAATATTATGTAGTTTATTTTTTATTATTTATTTTTGAATTATTAGACAAAGCATGTATATGAATTAATTATGACATACTGACTTTTTTGGCGATTATTTTTGTTTAATCAGGAAATACCAGATATGAAACAAGAAAACTAGCTACTTATGGCTTTAAAATCTCATACTGACTATCAACATTAATTGTGTTTACAAAGGATCAACTGATCTGGATCATGTTGATCCTGAAATATGTTTGTCATTTTCGTAAAGACCAAAACTGGTCTAGATCAAATCAGGATCAATTTTCAAGAAACTCATTGATTGCTATCTTTTTCTAAATAAATATGCAATCTCAAATTAAATTCTTAAGAATAGTGCAAACTTTCATGTATGTCGCATTATGTTAAAACATTTAGCTTTGCATAGCAATGTTTTCAAAGTATGAAAGAAACTATATCTGATCTTGATTGTGAATTCTTTGTGAACATGGGCACTGAATATTAACTTGTTTTACTGTTTTTAGACCCTCTCCTAACTGCAGGCTTGATAGATCCTGCCTCAGGGGCCCTAAACATCCCATATAGCAAGGTAGGTATAATTTGTGTGTAGTTTCCATATTCAATCTTACAGTGAATAATATTTATGTATATACAGTCCATTTCCATATCTATACTTGCAATACTGGTACCTAGAATTCATTGAGGCTGTCATCAGAATGTAATGATGGCAAGTGTCAAGTTGCTTCATGCAGATATTAGAAGAGGTCTTTTGGTTCAGAATTTAAAACAAAATGATACATGTATAGTTGACATGTTCGAAAATGCTGCATCAGTTTCAAATAAATACCTTTAAAATGAGTACAAAAATCAGTTTCCCACATGACGGAATAAAAGGGAATGGAATGGGTAAAAAATAGTCACTAAACAGTTTACCGCAATGGGTTCAAGTGTGTGTGTCTGTCCGTCTGGATTTGGTTTGTCCAGACCATTACTCTGTCATTTATTGTAGGATGCACGCAAGACCCATGTTCGTACCTCAAAGGTCACACTTGGTGGTCAAATGTCCAAAATAGGTCTAAAGCATCTTGTCCAGACCATTACTCTGTCATTAATTGGTGGATTTTCAAATTACTGGTACAAATGTTTACCATGATAAGATGGAGTGTTTGCCCACAAGAACCATGTTAGCACACTTAGAGGTCAAAGGTCAAAAAAGGGTCTAAAATATTTTTTAATTACTTGGCACCAATTTTCATCATGATTAGACAGTGTATAGCATGCAAGACCTAAAGCCATGGCTCATAGGTCAAGGTCACATATAGTGATCAAAGGTTAATATGGGCATAATAATATATATACACTGTATATCATTATATAACAGTATTCATCTCGTCATAATTAATGGGCTCAATATGTTACTCTTGGGCATCTAGTTGTTATTCCCTGCCTATATTTGGTTGATGTTACACTTCAAAGCCAAGGTTCAAATTTCGATATATATGTGTCATTCTCTGAGATGTTTTGGGTGAAATTGAGTTATTAACATTTCTGAATTCAGGGATATTTGTAGGTCACTACAGAACAAAAATATTGCCAAAAAATAGGGAATTACAGCAATTTTAATATGGTCATTAAGACTAGATCTGATTTAATACAGCAAATATGTTTTCAGATACAAAAAAATGTATATTATTCTTTTCCTTAAGAAAAGGGGCTGTCTCAATGTTAACTGATAATTGTTTTGCTTGCCGCTAAATCATAATTCTTTTACTGAAATGAATGAAAACTAGCTGTTGCAATTAATGTGAAAACATGACGTCATAATGTGAAAAAACAACGTTATCTTTATTGCGTTTTTCTCAGAAACAAGGCTCTGTATATTTGCGCCAAAAATCTCAGAGCCTGCCACATATTTGCTTTGTCTATTCCGCAGCTGAATATCAATTCTTTGAATTTGCTAGTTTTCTTTTTGAATAGCATATTGAGGAAAATCTCAAATAACTTGAATGAATTTCCAAATCTGAGTGAAAAAACTGTGCTACCTTTCTATAGCAGACCTCTCTTAAGCAATAGCATTTCTTCAGTCGGAATGTACAATATCAATTGTTTTCTGTAGTAAGAATTTACTATCAATTTAAACCACTCTACAGCAACAACGTCTCAACAACATTTCAAATTTGTGACTCTCAAAAGAGTGTTGCTCATGTGTTGCACTGAATTGTCATTTAGACTTGTTAGTGAGTACAGGGGTATGCATGATCAGGGGTTTCACTTGGTGCTGAATCTCAAGGGTCATTTTGATATTTTTTTACTAGATTTTACCATTATATAGCCAAAATACCTATAATTTAGAGAAAAATTAACCCTTCAGCTAGAATTCTAAGGGTCAAAATGTGGCCTTTTTGACCTCGAGGGCCAAATGGAACCCCTGATGATAAATCAAATTTTAACTTCATTTGAAGCTCCAGAATAGTGTGAGCTATACATTCACAATGAATTACACCATTGGATCAGAAAGTGGCAGTGTCTTCAAAGAATTGACAAAAATTCAAGAACTTACATCAGTTACAATTAAAGGAAGAAGCATCCTGAACCCAACAAAAGGTCATAAATTCAAAGCAGAAGTACGAGCATGTGGAACTGTGGTAAGCTTTAATGGATAAGAGATCTTTTAACTTCATTGAACATATTTTTTATTATACCGATTTATTGACCTGTCAAAATTGACATATTTCCATGGACGATGCACATGATAAATTAGTAATCGGGCCATTCTCGATAAAGTTTGTACGGTTTACGAAGATTTATCGGCAAAATGAACATTTATAACTAGTATTTGACCTAACAATGAACATCGTATCAGTCAGCCTAGTGCATACTTAGCAGGGCTGGTAAACTGACCGTCGTGGGTTCGAGTCCCCCAAAAGGATGTTTTTCTTATACATGTAATGACATTTTTTTTGAATTATAAATATAGTAGGATGGAATGCTTTTCACCTGTTTCATGATAGTTTCAAGTAAGCGCCACTTCAGAATGTTGCAAACTATATTCAGTATACACATAATAAATAAAAAGATAAATAAAGCAACAAAACCAAACAAAAAAAGATTTTTAACCATATATCAGTAAGCCAAAAAAATAAAAAATTGAAGTCAACTGCGTGTCGTTAAGGAGACTCGAACTCACACCCGCAAGTTAACTAGTCATATCTATTCGGCTATCTGACTTGATGTACACTATCCGATCAAATAATAATTATAACCGTTCATATCATGATTAAATTTTCGTAAACCGTAGGGACTTTATCGAAAGTGGCCCGATAACTAATTTATCGTGTGCATTGACCATGAAGATGTGCAAATTTTGACAGTTCAATAAATCTATACAATACCTTATTGAATGTAATATGCCACTGTAAGAAAATTATAAATGTACATTTTCACACCTTTTAAACCAGCATCTTGATCTGACATGTTTATTGTTGGTGAATATGACAAGGCGCTTAGCTTCCTGTATGCAAAGTACGCAGTTGCATACACAAGGTTCTCAATCATTAAAAAAAATAATGTAGAGCTCTCTATATAAAATGCAATAAAACAGCCTAGTGTGGGGCGCTCGTTGATCACAACGTTCAGCATATTTGAATTTTAAGATGTACAATTTCTGAATAGACATAGTACAACACTTCAATCTATTCAATTTGAAATTGTCTCTAGATTGCACGACAGATGTTCAAGAAAGCAGCATTTTTCCTTTTCCTTGGAGCAGGCCCATACAAATCATACAATCCTTTGCTATGCCCCTGATGACATTTCTATTACTATCTTTAATGACAAAACGTGATCGGTGGCATTAATGTGTTATGTGTGATGAACGAAATTGACTATTATAGGCAAAGTTGTTAAACCTGTTTTACTAACTACAGAAGGACCTCGTTTATTCCACAACTTTCTATCCGAATACTCGGTATCATCTGAAATAAATATCAGGTCTTGATATATCTTTTTATGCTTGTCGAATTGAAATGAAATACTTGGGTCTATTTCATAAGTAATGGTGATTTTAATTCTAAAATACATGTAGCTTTTTATTGCTTCAGAGTAAGAGTGCAAAGATTCTTTGGTACCGGGACAAACAACCTGTTGGCACAGGCCAAAGACTACAGATGGAGGCAGGTTCACTCTCACCTGAACGTACATACACTCTATCATGCCATGGTAAATATTTAGTGGTTTATATGAAATAAAGTCATGTTTCGAACATGGGTCTATGGATTGCCGGTCCATTATGCTAACCACTACCACCACAGCGAACTATGGTCATTTTCGTGTAAATTTAACTTACATAAAGTTGATTAAGGATAACTACACTTTGGTAGAAGTACGGGGCACATTTTTACATTCGCCACACAGCACTTAACACCAGCTGTAGTAATATTGAAATAAATGCATGTTTTTAGGAACATGAAAAATCGGTCAATGGGGCTACTGGGATTCGAACCCGGGTCTACGGATTGCCGGTCCTTTATGCTAACCACTAGACCATCATTGTTAGTTGCTGGCTGGAAGTTGGCAATTCTATTTTTATTCCTTTTTCATTTTGTTCATGGGAGGAGCGGTAACTGTTTTTAAAGCATTTCAAATGCAAAGTTTTACAGAATAAAAACAACTGAAATGAGTTTCACAAAGCTTATTATGAATATACGTTCTATGAAAATGATAACATTTCAGTGAAAATGTAACTTTTATGTATTTGTTTTCTCGATTTAAAACGTGTGTTAAAAATAGTTAATCCCAGAACAGATCTCGCAGAATTATTTCGTTATCACGTCACCAAGGGTGACACATGTATTGTCAGTTGCCATGTATACTCTACTCATTAATAATACGAAGTATCATAACAGTCGAACATGTATTAATAGAATTATTTAGCCTCAAACATACTGATACTTTAGAACATTCCACAACATCTTGTGAACTCAATTTTGGCCATTGAGTGTATAATTATGTATATAGTGGATATTTAAAAAATCTTAACGTCGTGGCCCTCTTGTTCAAAGATTCTTTTGCAGCTATTGAAAAACAAGTCAACGTGCACCCCATGTCCATACACCTCAAATGAGACATTGACATTATGCCAGAGATAGACAGATGGAGATCATTTATATTTATTTGTTCAATATTTGATAATATTAATATTTATCCTGTCACTTGGTGTATTTTCGACCCGATCACAGGGTGCCTGATATTTTTTGCTTTATCAGGTCACTTGGTCACATGACTTTTATCTCATGTCACATGACCACGTGACTAGCCAGACTATTTTTAGTAAAGTATCGCCATGTTATCCTTTTCCAGACTTACAAAATCAATGGATTTTTTATACATTAAAATGTTCGTTTCCCCAAAATGTTTCAATTTAATTCAAGCGGTGCTTATCCGTTAATAGGCGTTATTAGACTAACTTGGTCCTGCTATTGCTACTGATCGTTATTTTCGTGAGAAGTTCGACCGCACGGCTATCCCTGATGAGTTCAAATGCAGAAGAACTCAAATGACTGACATGATGTTGTTCCAATGGCATAAACAGCCGACAATTTGTTTGACTACGTTGTTTACTATGTTCCAGCAGGGACTGTATATGAACATGTTTATAGTGTGTTCCAGCAGGGACCGTACATGAACATGTTTATAGTGTGTTCCAGCAGGGATCGTATATGAACATGTTTATAGTGTTCCAGCAGGGACCGTATATGAACATGTTTATAGTGTGTTCCAGCAGGGACTGTATATGAACATGTTTATAGTGTGTTCCAGCAGGGACCGTATATGAACATGTTTATAGTGTGTTCTAGCAGGGACCGTATATGAACATGTTTATAGTGTGTTCCAGCAGGGACCGTATATGAACATGTTTATAGTGTGTTCCAGCAGGGACCGTATATGAACATGTTTATAGTGTGTTCCAGCAGGGACTGTATATGAACATGTTTATAGTGTGTTCCAGCAGGGACTGTATATGAACATGTTTATAGTGTGTTCCAGCAGGGACCGTATATGAACATGTTTATAGTGTGTTCCAGCAGGGACTGTATATGAACATGTTTATAGTGTGTTCCAGCAGGGACCATATATGAACATGTTTATAGTGTGTTCTAGCAGGGACCGTATATAAACATGTTTATAGTGTGTTCTAGCAGGGACCATATATGAACATGTTTATAGTGTGTTCTAGCAGGGACCGTATATGAACATGTTTATAGTGTGTTCCAGCAGGGACCATATATGAACATGTTTATAGTGTGTTCTAGCAGGGACCGTATATAAACATGTTTATAGTGTGTTCTAGCAGGGACCGTATATGAACATGTTTATAGTGTGTTCCAGCAGGGACCGTATATGAACATGTTTATAGTGTGTTCCAGCAGGGACCATATATGAACATGTTTATAGTGTGTTCTAGCAGGGACCATATATAAACATGTTTATAGTGTGTTCCAGCACTGGATCGTATATGAACATGTTTATAGTGTGTTCCAGGTTCCAGTAAGCACTTACATTTGGGTCAAAATACAATATTATACACAAGTGAGTACGTACCCCACCCATCTTCTCAATATTAGAATCCCACTCCGGTTTCATTCATTTGTGTCAAAAATTCCTTTGCAATCATTTGAGACTGATAGACTGAATCCACAGATTAATTCCTTGTTTTCTAGTGCAGTTTTAAATGTCCAAATATTCATGAAATAAACATAAATATCACTTCTTTTTCACGTGTTCTGTGTCACTTGACATTTTTTATACTCATCATTTGTAAACAATCCGTGGGAAATTCCGTATGAACAAATCGTAATGTTTGATTCTTGACTCTTACTACTAAATTGTAGCAAATTCTTAGATTTGTTATTGATTAATGCTCATCAGATGTTCGCAAACGCTGATAAATTCATATTGCCACTAAAACGTGTCAGACTCATGGGAAATATTTCTCTCGGCGTAAGGTGCTAACCACACGTAAATTCAATACGTCACAAGATGTTCAATACGTCACAAAATTAATTACATGTATGTCACAATTTAGGGGATGTAACTCGGTATGATTTATTTCCCCCTTACTTAACACAAAAAGTGACAGGATAAATAGAATAATAGATTATTAGTGATGTGGAATGAGAAAGTTTATCAGGCTCAGCTCTGGTAGTTAGTGTAAAAATGTTTTTGTCTCAAATGAGCTTAAAGCTTAAAATTCACTTTTTTCTTTACACACATTTCAGTGGTACTTGGTTCTAGTGAGACTGTTACAACACATAACATAACAACTACTGAAAAAAATATTAATGCAGAAGTGATATATAAAGGGCTTCCCCAAGATTATATTGAAGTTGGTCAGGATCTTGAAGTATCGTGTGGAGTCAAAAATGATATTATTGCAGAAGGCTATACCTGCATTTGGTCTTGCGTGGTATGTATGGCTTTTCATTTGTTGTGTCGAAAGTATATCTAACATAAATAGCTAGTGCACCTGTCAAATTATGAAGATAGATCTATGGGATTTTTCATTTGTTTGTATGATTGTTTTCTGCGGTGTATTAACAGTTATTCTAATTTGCCCAACTTTGATCAACGTCCCTATTTTACATTAATGTATCGGCATTATACACCAAATGTGTAATGTGCGGCATTAAGCACCAAATGTGTAATGAAGTGGCATTAAATACCAAATGTGTAATGAAGTGACATTAAGCACCAAATGTGTAATGAAGTGGCATTAAATACCAAATGTGTAATGTATTGGTATTAAGCAGTACCAAATGTGTAATGTATCCAGCACTAAGCACCGAATGTGTAATGTATTGGCATTAAACACATATTTAACTATTTAACTATTTATTTATTGTGTTATTTTGGCCATTAAACACCAAATGTGTAATGTGTCAGCATTAAACACCAAATGTGTAATGTATCGGCATCTTTATTATTGTAAAAGTACCATTCCTCTGATGGGTTATGAATTGCCAAATGTACAGTTTAGCTATTAACATCAACCAAACATTTCTGTCCCTGGACATGATCTGTGGGACAGAGTGCATACTTATACTATTTTATAATTTCAGCCTGATGATTTTGGGGGCTACCCGATGGTGCCTTGTGTAGAATTTAAAGTTACTGGAGCTTCATTATGGAATCGAACAGGAAATACAATAACACTGCCAAGTGTCAATGCCTCGGCAAGTGGAGCCAGTTTTGTGTAAGTATGATAGTTACATAAGTGTGAAGTGTGTAGCAGAAACAGTAATTAATAGCAGTAACAGCAGTATTACCAATCTCTTCTAGCAGTACTAGTATTTGTTCAGCTCTGATAGACAGCAGTAAGAGAAATAAGTTTTGTGCTATCAGTAACATATATAGAGTAAATCTACATTATAAAACCACCTTTGGGACTCTTAAAAACGGGTCTTCTTATTGAGGGGGCCTTATTATTATGGTTTAATAAAGAGCAAAATGGACTCGAAATTTTAGGTCTGAATTTTGAGGTGGTCTTATTACTGTGGTGGTCATTAGGTGAGGTTTTACTGTATAAATTTCTCACATACTGAAATAGCAGCAACAGTGTAATCAGTATAGAAGAAAAGAACTGGTTACATTTCTCTATAACTGTATGAAATGATGGAAATTGCTTATATTATTTTAACTATCACTTGATATGGCTATGAGTGCATTATAGTACATTTTTGACACTGACAGGATATCAGTAAAAGCAGTAATGCCGACACGGCTGAAATCGTTGCTACCGACAACTTCACTCTTATAACTCTCATTGTCATACATTTTAACCTGTCCCAATAACTTTCAAATATTTATTGTTGCTAATTGCGGTGAAAGAGTTTTGAGTCATTTTAAATGCTGCAAAAAGTAACAATTCATACCTGATAGTGTTGTTTTAACAAGCATTCAAATATATGCTGCATGAAATCAAGTTAAAAGATTCATTGTGACCTGACCATTTTACCAATGATATAGTGCTGTTTTATTAACCCCGAACACATGAATAATTATTACTTGGTCAATTACATTCCAAAATAGGTGTTTTGAAATGTTCCTGACTTTCTGCGCGCTTGTCGGAGAAAAAACTGTGATTATGTTTGATAGAAGAGTTAACAAAATAGCAACTCGAGTTTTACGCACGAGTTCATTTACTTACCTAAATCAAAAATTCCATGGATCGGTCCTGAAAGTTCATACGCCAGTGTTCACAGTCAACTTAACAGCACTATAACATAAAATTTGTGTTTATTTAGCTGTGACCTATGTTACAGATTTAGTGTGTATGTACTGGCAGGTTCATTGAGCTTTTATTTTTACAATGATTATGAAACAAGTTATTTTAAATTAAATTCACTCACAATGAGGTTTCCTGCATTGCAACTGTCTGGCCCATTTTTGGACGGTACCGCTCAGGTACCGTCTATAGTAGTGGCAATTTTGAGAGGCATACAACAATTGGTTCCCGTTTTCAAAACGCAAAACAGACTGAAGGCCGGGAAAACGTCAATTTCATACACATTGACCCAATTACTAAGTGACAAAAGTAGTTCCAAAGTTTACCAACCAATAAAATGAAATATTGAAAAGGTGACCTGCTAAAGTGGTTTGTGAAATAATTAGCTGTTTCTGTGGAGTTCATGAGGAGTTCAGATGGGTTTAAAGCAATGTATTAATACACACTGCGTGACCCAAATGCTATCAGACTGGTATCCAACCATACTGAAATTCACTGAAATTTCCGACCATTTTACGAAATCTGTTTTCAATAACTGAAACACACTTCTAATATAACATATGTAATGCATATTATTTATTTCCTGTTATAATATTAAATAATAGGTTGATTTAAAAGTACCGACAACAATCTGTGTAAACATTGCATAAATTACTAAAACATAGACGATAAGCCGAGACCATATTAATCAGTCGTTATCAAGACGTTTCGACCGGGGTGAAACTGTCAGGGGTCGAAGTGTCAATTGTTTTGTTTTGGGGTCGAGCAGTCTATGAGCCAATTAGCCAATCAGCGGAAGCGTACTATTTTGGATTACGCATAACCGGTAAAGGGTCATCTCGGCCCACTTACAGTCTCGGCCCGGTCCGACTCGGCCCACTTTTGAAGTGCAATGAATAGGCAAAGTTGTTCACACATTCGGGTTCGACTCGGCCCACTTTTGAAGTGCAATTCGCAAAGGCTATTAGTTTCAAACGTATATACAGGCATAATAAATTCTATAAAATTTACCTTTATATTGTCATTTGTCGCATCTGTCTATCATGTTTAAAATGTTGGCACTTAATTATCATCATGATATCTAGTCAGTTTCTGTGGGTATCCTGTTGTATAGTTTCTATTACCCTTTTCAGTTTCATACTGATATCATAATATACATTTTTTTTCGCTCGCTCGAATAAAAGAGTTTGAAAAAAATATATTTTAAAAATATTTTTCGCTCGCCCCAATTTTTGGGGGAAAAAATCGGTAGAACAAAAAAAATTGGCGTGGCCCTACAACAAGATAACTCAACACCTATAAGGTTCTACCATTATTACTGACCATTTTTCTTTATTTCGGTTTGTAAATCTAGCATTTCTAGAACAAGTCGGATTGAAGATCTTTTACTATTTTTCAATAATTTTTTACTCTTTTTCGCATTTTTGTCTTATGTTTTAGTTTTGTTTCATATTCCATGCAAACCATCTTACCTATTTACCCATACTTTGATGTTATAAAACTGTCTAGTTACAAAACGGAAACTTGTATGCAACAAGTTGCCAGCTTGGCTACAGAGACGAGTGGTACCGTCCCACAGCACTTTTGTTTTTATTAGTCACCAGACAGAAGCTGGTAATTCTATTTTTATTCCTTTTTCAATTTGTTCATAGGAAGAGCAGTTATGTTTTAGTGATGTCAAAACATTACAGAAGTGAATGAAAACAACACAAGGGACATCTTCAGCATATATATTACATATACATTATAACATTTGTTATGATTGTTCTGTTGATTAAAGTAATATTATTCTTATGTTTGGTTGATTTTCACCCTGAAAATAAACTGAAAAATACATTTCATATAGTTAATACATCAATATATATGCCTTATCAAAGAATACACTAGTAAGGTCATTTTTTTAACAAGTGTTTTTTTTACAAGTAATGTTTCATTCAGTTGGGCCAGATACATCTTTAAAACCTATTTATGCTAAATATTGCAGATCTCTGAAAGTGTGCGAGCTTTCTTAGGTTATAAACAACATTTATTTATCATTAGTTATAAGCAACATTGCTAGCTTAGTCAATAGAGCATGACGCTGTTAGTCTTGGCCTCATGAGTTGAAGCATCACGTTGAGCTCTTTAACAGTTTTTATTCTAAGCAAGATTTTTGTAAACTATATTTTGAATTATCTAGATAATTTGAAAACCCTGAAATACCTTATCATATTGATGGCTTAAAATAAATGATCGAGTTAAATAATAAAAATTATTTAAACATAATTAAGTCCCTTGTATTCCATGTATCCTGGGGTACAGAATAGGGAGAGGTGAAATATGTGTTTTTGGGACCAATTATACAAAATTTTATATTTAATTTACAGAAATATTACATCAATTTAATTTTAAAGTATTTTCACTGGTAAGGAAATTTAGTGTTGATTTCAAGGATCTGTTCACTTGTTATTGAAATGACACCATGACTGTTTTATTTTTGTTTCATTCAGACATAGATATCAATTGACAATGTTGTATGGTAAATTGGATTCAACCACTGAGTTTACCGTCAGATATGATAGTCCAAGTGAACTGATTCAGCCTGAAATACGCACAAAAGGTTCCGATAGTTATATCATTGGAGTTAAAAAACGAGTGACTCTGAAAGCAAGAAGTAGGTGCGCTACAAGATGTACATGGATGGAAAATGACGGAGGTAAGGCCATCCTTGTTACTGGAATTTTAACAGTGGGTAGGTAGGTAGAGTTGTTTTTAGTTTAGTACTGTAATGGCTAAAAGACCAAAAAAATGTTTTTCATGGATTGAACCTGAAAACATAAATTGAGTCGGGTTTTTTTTCATAAGTCAGTCGCGTAACTGCAAACAAACAATTTTTTAAGGATGGCTTAGGCATAATTTAAGTGCAAATTTACAAATAGTCCGTAGGTTAATGGTGTAACAGAAGCTTAAATCAGGCAGAACATAAAGCTACATGTGAGGGACATAAGGGAGAAAGGCAGTTTAACATTACGGAGGTATGTAGTTCAACATTACAGAGGTATGTAGTTCAACATTACAGAGGTATGTAGTTTAACATTACAGAGGTATGTAGTTAAACATTATGGAGGTATGCAGTTTAACGTTAGGGAGGTATGCAGTTTAACATTATGGACGTATGTAGTTTAACATTGTGGAGGTATGCAGTTTAGCATTAGGGAGGTGTGTAGTTTAACATTATTGAGGTATGTAGTTTAACATTATGGAGGTATGCAGTTTAACATTATGGAGGTATGTAGTTTAGCATTAGGAAGGTGTGTAGTTTAACATTAGGGAGGTATGTAGTTTAACAATAAGATCGAGGTATGTAGTTTAGCATTAGGGAGGTGTGTAGTTTAACATTATTGAGGTATGCAGTTTAACATTATGGAGGTATGTAGTTCGACATTAGGGAGATATGTAGTTTAGCATTAGGAGGTATGTAGTTTGACATTAGGGAAGTATGTTGTTTAGCATTAGGGAGGTGTGTAGTTTAACAATCAGATCAAGGTATGTAGTTTAACATTAGGGAGGTATGTAGTTTAACAATCAGATCGAGGTATGTAGTTTAACATTGGGGAGGTATGTAGTTTAACATTAGGGAGGTATGTAGTTTAACTTAGGGAACTATAGTCTAATATTAGAGAGTTATGTAGTTTAACATTAGGGAGGTATGTAGTTTAGCATTAGGGATGTATGCAGTTTAACATTAGGGAGGTATGTAGTTTAACTTAGGGAGGTATATAGTTTAATATTAGAGAGTTATGTAGGTTAACATTTGGGAGGTATGCAGTTTAACGTTAGGGAGGTATGTAGTTTAACATCACAATAGGTGTGATTCTTACTTAATTGTTACATTTGGAACAGGAATCTGGCACTTTGCCCCATAACCACTATGCCTTCCTAGTCAGTTAAATAAATTATACCTATTTGTTTTAGAGCTATCCTCATTCCTTTTCAGAGAACAATTGGGGTATTCCATTACCAGTTGAGGATTACACCAAAGTGTATCCAGTATTTAACTTAACCTATAATAACATCACCTTCCAGAAGTGTAATATAAAACTGGATTTCACTGATGCTGAGTTGATTCCAGGGCAAGATTATTACGCTCAATTAACTGTATACAACATTGATGTAGACAATTATAGTATGGAGAAAAAGTGGTTTACTTTCAAGATAGACGACCCACCGAAAGCTGGGACTGTTGAAGTAAGAAAACGTTTAGCTCCTGAATTGTTAACAAAACATTTCACATTAAAAAGGAACATGCGCTATGCACATCAACATGCTTTACAAACTACAGTAACATCATGATTTCATTGTTTCGACTCATTCTATGAAAATAATTATGTGTATCAAAACACAGTACTGTGTTCATATTTATAGCCCCAATAACGGTCATTATCTCCATTGAAACCACAATAACTAGGTTAACTGTAACAGTTGACCATGAGTGTTAACAAACACAAAAAAATAGGTCAATCATAATTGTCTACAAGATAAAAAAACTTTTTTGTTTGCATTTCGATTGAATATTATGAAAATCAAATGGACAACATTAGTGTGTGAATATCTAACTATTTTTTAAATATGGATGTATTGTATAATACTGTTAAAGTTTTGAAACAATTTTGTACTTTTAACTCTTAGTGGGACTTTATAACGGTCTGTCAGCAAGACGTGTACTTTAGTAAAAAACTTGAAAATTGTTTCCACCGCAAAGCTTCAAGAACATTACTTTAGTTACTGATAAACTTGTTTTTAATTTGATATATAACAAGTTGATCATATTTTTTAGATAACATTTGCTATCTAAATAATGATACTGGTTTGTTTTTGAAACTAGTGCTTGCCCTTGAATAATTTACCCTTTACTTGATTAGTTCCCTCATTTTCTGGGACATTTCTTGTAATTGCCAATTGTATTTAACACATATACCCTCTCATTGCTGCTACACTATCCTTTATATTTGACTTGTCATTACTGTATCACTATCCTTATGTATGATGTAAAACTACTCCTGACCTATGACAGTTCATTGCTGTAACACATTCCCTTACCTAGGAAAAATCATTGTTGTAACACCTTCCCTTACCTAGGACAACACATTGTTGTAACACGATCTCTGACCTATGATAGTTCATAACTGTAACACCTTCCCTTACCTAGGACAAAACATTGTTGTAACACGATCTCTGACCTATGACAGTTCATAACTGTAACACCTTCCCTTACCTAGGACAACACATTGCTGAACACTATCATTGATTGCTGTAACACCTTCCTTTACCTAGGACAATTCATTTCTGTAACACCATCTCTGACATAGGACGATTTATTGCTGTAACTCTTTTCTTTAGCTAGGACAAGTCAATGATGTAACATTTTCCTTTACTTAGGACAAGTCATTGATGTAACATTTTCCTTTACTTAGGACAAGTCATTGATGTAACATTTTCCTTTACTTAGGACAAGTCATTGATGTAACATTTTCCTTTACTTAGGACAAGTCATTGATGTAACATTTTCCTTTACTTAGGACAAGTCATTGATGTAACATTTTCCTTTACTTAGGACAAGTCATTGATGTAACATTTTCCTTTTTCTTAGGACAAGTCATTGATGTAACATTTTCCTTTACTTAGGACAAGTCATTGATGTAACATTGTCCTTAACCTAGTACAAGTAATTAATGTAGTTTTCCTTAACCTAGGACAAGTCATTGCTGTAACACTATCCATTTTTGTATCCCATAAATGACAATAACAATCTTATGCATAAATGATAATGTAGATAATGACACAAAATAAACAGATAAAGTATGTATCCTATTTTCAAACAGGTTTCCTCCCTAGATGGAACAGCGGTAGCGCTATCTTCTGAATTCAAGATATCTATGATAGGATGGTCGCATGAAGATGATTTCAATTGTTATGCATATTCCTCCTCTACATCAGACCCTGAGACAAGAGATGCAATAAATACCTTACCAACCAGCCCAGGTGCAGGCATACCACTGTTCTCACTTCCTGAAGGTAAGTAAGGCTCAAAAAAAGTACAATACAATGGCCACCAGCCCAAAACACAAGTACAGTTATGTCTATTATTTTGGTGGCTTGATTAAATCTCAACACATGCTCAGTGACACTAGAGCTTTTGCTTCTGTCACAGAAAGTAATGAAATTATAGTAAAGTGTTTGCTTTTGTCACAGAAAGTGGTGATATTATGGTAGAGCGTTTGCCTCTGTCACACAAAGTGATGACACTATGGTAGAGCATTTGCCTCTGTCACAGAAAGTGGTGACACTGTGGTAGAGAGTTTGCCTCTGTCACAGAAAGTGATGACATTATAGTAGAGCGTTTGCTTTTGTCACAGAAAGTGGTGATATTATGGTAGAGCGTTTGCCTTTGTCACACAAAGTGGTGACACTATGGTAGAGCGTTTGCCTCTGTCACAGAAAGTGATGACATTATAGTAGAGCGTTTGCTTTTGTCACAGAAAGTGGTGATATTATGGTAGAGCGTTTGCTTTTGTCACAGAAAGTGATGACATTATAGTAGAGTGTTTGCTTCTGTCACAGAAAGTGGTGACACTATGGTAGAGCATTTGCTTCTGTCACAGAAAGTGGTGACACTATGGTAGAGCGTTTGCTTCTGTCACAGAAAGTGGTGACACTATGGTAGAGCATTTCCTTCTGTCACAGAAAGTGATGACACTATGGTAGAGCGTTTGCTTCTGTCACAGAAAGTGGTGACACTATGGTAGAGCATTTCCTTCTGTCACAGAAAGTGGTGACACTATGGTTGAGTGTTTGCTTCTGTCACAGAAAGTGGTGACACTATGGTAGAGCATTTGCCTCTAACAAATAAGGTGGTGGGTAAAAGCTCAGACTGCAGCATCCCTTAGTCATTAACATTATACTTTAAGCTCCTATGCTTAAGCTTGACATTGTAAGGGTAGTACTTGGTCAGAACCTAAATATGACATTATAAGGGTAGTACTTGCTCAGGACCTACACCTACACTTGACATTCTAAGGGTAGAACTTGGTCAGCACCTACACCTACACTTGAAATTATAAGGGTAGTACTTGGTCAGCACCTACACTTGACATTATAAGGGTAGTACTTAGTCAGAACCTACACCAACACTTGACATTGAAAGGGTAGTACTTGGACAGAACCTACACCTACACTTGACATTATAAGGGTAGTACTTGGACAGCATCTATGTGAATGCTTGACATTAGAAGGGTAGTACGTGGACAGCATCTATGTGAATGCTTGACATTATAAGGGTATAGTACTTGGACAGCTGCTATGTGTATGATTGACATTATAAGGGTAGTACTTGTACAGCTTTGATGTGTACACTTGACATTATATGGGTAGTACTTGGACAGCTCCTATGTTTATGATTTACATTATAAGGGTAGTACTTGGACAGCTCCTATGTGTATGATTGACATTATAAGGGTAGTACTTGGACAGCCCCGATGTGTACACTTGACATTATATGGGTAGTACTTGGACAGCTCCTATATGTATGCTTGACATTATAAGGGTAGAACCTAGACAGATCCTATGAGTATGATTGACATTATAAGGGTAGTAAATGGACAGCTTCTATGGGTATGCTTGACATTATAAGGGTAGTAAATGGACAGCTTCTATGTGTATGCTTTACATTATAAGGGTAGTACTTGGACAGCTCCTATGTGTATGATTGACATTATAAGGGCAGTAAATGGACAGCTCTTATGTGTATGCTTTACATTATAAGGGTAGTACTTGGACAGCTCCTATATGTATGCTTTACATTATAAGGGCAGTAAATGGACAGCTCCTATGTGTATGATTGACATTATAAGGGTAGTACTTGGACAGCTCCTGTTTGTATGCTTTACATTATAAGGGTAGTACTTGGACAGCTCCTATGTGTATGATTGACATTTTAAGGGCAGTAAATGGACAGCTCCTATTTGTATGATTGACATTATAAGGGCAGTAAATGGACAGCTCCTATGTGTATGATTGACATTATAAGGGTAGTACTTGGACAGCTCCTATTTGTACACTTGACATTATAAGGGTAGTACTTGGACAGCTCCTATGTGTACACTTGACATTATAAGGGTAGTACTTGGACAGCTCCTATGTTTATGATTTACATTATAAGGGTAGTACTTGGACAGCTCCTATGTGTATGATTGACATTATAAGGGTAGTACTTGGACAGCTCCTATGTGTATGATTTACATTATAAGGGTAGTAAATGGACAGCTCGTATGTGTATGCTTTACATTATAAGGGTAGTCAATGGACAGCTCCTATGTTTATGCTTTACATGATATGGGCAGTAAATGGACAGCTCCTATGTGTATGCTTTACATTATAAGGGTAGTAAATGGACAGCTCCTATGTGTATGCTTTACATTATATGGGCAGTTAATGGACAGCTCATATGTGTATGCTTTACATTATAAGGGTAGTAAATGGACAGCTCCTATGTGTATGCTTTACATTATATGGGCAGTAAATGGACAGCTCCTATGTGTATGCTTTACATTATAAGGGTAGTAAATGGACAGCTCCTATGTGTATGCTTTACATTATATGGGCAGTAAATGGACAGCTCCTATTTGTATGATTGACATTATAAGGGCAGTAAATGGACAGCTCTTATATGTATGATTGACATTATAAGGGTAGTACTTGGACAGCTCCTATTTGTACACTTGACATTATAAGGGTAGTACTTGGACAGCTCCTATGTGTACACTTGACATTATAAGGGTAGTACTTGGACAGCTCCTATGTTTATGATTTACATTATAAGGGTAGTACTTGGACAGCTCCTATGTGTATGATTGACATTATAAGGGTAGTACTTGGACAGCTCCTATGTGCATGATTTACATTATAAGGGTAGTAAATGGACAGCTCGTATGTGTACGCTTTACATTATAAGGGTAGTAAATGGACAGCTCATATGTGTATGCTTTACATTATATGGGCAGTAAATGGACAGCTCCTATGTGTATGCTTTACATTATAAGGGTAGTAAATGGACAGCTCCTATATGTATGCTTTACATTATAAGGGTAGTAAATGGACAGCTCCTATGTGTATGCTTTACATTATATGGGCAGTAAATGGACAGCTCCTATGTGTATGCTTTACATTATATGGGCAGTAAATGGACAGCTCCTATGTGTATGCTTTACATTATAAGGGTAGTAAATGGACAGCTCCTATGTGTATGCTTTACATTATAAGGGTAGTACTTGGACAGCTCCTATGTGTATGATTTACATTATGAGGGTAGTACTTGGACAGCTCCTATGTGTATGATTGACATTATAAGGTTAGTACTTGGACAGCTCATATGGTTATGCTTTACATTATAAAGGCAGTAAATGGACAGCTCCTATGTGTATGCTTTACATTCTAAGGGCAGTAAATGGACAGCTCCTATGTGTATGCTTTACATTATAAGGGTAGTAAATGGACAGCTCGTATGTGTATGCTTTATATTATAAGGGTAGTAAATGGACAGCTCCTATGTGTATGCTTTACATTATAAGGGCAGTAAATGGACAGCTCCTATGTGTATGCTTTACATTATAAGGGCAGTAAATGAACAGCTCCTATGTGTATGCTTTACATTATAAGGGTAGTAAATGGACAGCTCCTATGTGTACACTTGACATTATAAGGGTAGTAAATGGACAGCTCCTATGTGTATGCTTTACATTATAAGGGTAGTACTTGGACAGCTCCTTTGTGTATGATTTACATTATAAGGGTAGTACTTGGACAGCTCCTATGTGTATGATTTACATTATAAGGGCAGTAAATGGACAGCTCCTATGTGTATGCTTTACATTATAAGGGCAGTAAATGGACAGCTCCTATGTGTATGCTTTACATTATAAGGGTAGTAAATGGACAGCTCCTATGTGTATGATTGACATTATAAGGGTAGTAAATGGACAGCTCCTATGTATATGCTTTACATTATAAGGGCAGTAAATGGACAGCTCCTATGTGTATGCTTTACATTATAAGGGTAGTAAATGGACAGCTCCTATGTGTATGCTTTACATTATGAGGGCAGTAAATGGTCTGCTCCTATGTGTATGCTTTACATTATAAGGGCAGTAAATGGACAGCTCCTATGTGTATGCTTTACATTATAAGGGTAGTAAATGGACAGCTCCTATGTGTATGCTTTACATTATAAGGGTAGTAAATGGACAGCTCCTATGTGTATGCTTTACTTTATAAGGGCAGTAAATGGGCAGCTCCTATGTGTACACTTGACATTATAAGGGTAGTAAATGGACAGCTCCTATGTGTATGCTTGACATTATAAGGGTAGTACTTGGACAGCTCCTATGTGTATGCTTTACATTATAAGGGTAGTAAATGGACAGCTCCTATGTGTATGCTTGACATCATAAGGGTAGTACTTGGACAGCTCCTATGTGTATGATTTACATTATAAGGGTAGTACTTGGACAGCTCGTATGTGTATGCTTTACATTATAAGGGTAGTACTTGGACAGCTCCTATGTGTATGATTTACATTATAAGGGTAGTACTTGGACAGCTCGTATGTGTATGATTTACATTATAAGGGTAGTACTTGGACAGCTCGTATGTGTATGCTTTACATTATAAGGGTAGTACTTGGACAGCTCGTAAGTGTATGATTTACATTATAAGGGTAGTACTTGGACAGCTCGTATGTGTATGCTTTACATTATAAGGGTAGTACTTGGACAGCTCGTATGTGTATGATTTACATTATAAGGGTAGTACTTGGACAGCTCGTATGTGTATGCTTTACATTATAAGGGTAGTACTTGGACAGCTCGTATGTGTATGCTTTACATTATAAGGGTAGTACTTAGTCAGCACCGACACTTGACATTATAAGGGTAGTACTTAGTCAGAACCTACACCAACACTTGACATTGAAAGGGTAGTACTTGGTCAGAACCTACACCTACACTTGACATTATATATGCTTGACATATGCCACCAACTTTTGTTGCCCCCTGTCATGTTGCATTGATGTCAGAACTGAAATATGTTGTCCCATAGATCAGCAACATTTTTAAAAGAATGCATTGCAAAGTTTGATATTATATACCATTATATACTCCACGCCATTAAAAACGCATCTAAAAACTGTCTGCGTCAACACGATGACATTATAAAGAAACAATTATATTTAAATTCTGAAACATAATATCCTTAACTTAATCAATTATGAAATATGATTATTAGGGCCATAGTTTGTTTTCATTTTATGAATGATTTACACATCTGTAACAATTAAACTTTAGCACTTGAAACAAAATGAAAGGAAAGTGAAATAGTTGCATTTTAATGGCATTAAGTATATTTAAGGTATTTTTTATCTTTTATTTCAGGAGAGTTTTCCATCGGTGTTGAGTGTTGTAATGACTATGGTTGTGCGTCAGCCTCAGCAAGTCAAACCATATCAGTTGAAGCACCAGAGTCAGTGGATATTATGGACATGTTGCTATACACCCTTCCAAGTTTAGTTAAAATACGTAAGTTTTGTAAGCATATTGTTTAAGATGATTCAGAATCTTTTAATCTAGCTGTAAAAGAAGAAAAAAGTGATATTTATAAATTTATTTATTTTTGATAATATTTGTAGAAAATTTTAGAGGTTTTGCTTAGCTATAAGTTTACTGATACATTTCTTGCTTTTTAAAAAAATAAACATTATGATTTTTTATCACAGTAAGTTTGCATGTAAAGTAACCCATTCTACAGTTTATGATAGAATGTGCATGTTTTTTCCCCCACCGAACTGAAGGTTTTGGAAGGAGGATATTGTTCCATCATTGTCCGTCCATCCGTTTTTCCATCCAAACTTTTTTTTTGGAGGCAATATTTTCAATGGGAAGATAGGGAGACAAATAACACATACAATTATATATCTACTTAAGAAGTAATGATGATGATGCAAATATCTATATGTACAAAAGAGTGGAGGAGACTATTTGATACATGTACAATATTTCATATCCCAGAAATAATGACTTTTTACATATAAGAGCATGGAAAAACAAAAATTACTTCAACACAATTTGTTGCAAAATCAAAGGTTAGATCATGCAGTTCTTATCAGTTCATATTTGATTGATATTGAATTGTGTTTTAAATCAATTGATGTACATACATTAAATGCTTAGATTGATTGTACTTTCTTGCAGAGTTTGAAATGCTGATGACTAACACATTACCTCTCGTAGCGAACTTGATTGATACTGTTGATGAAGCAGCTTACACTTCCAGTGAATTACAAACTGCCCAGTCAGTATTTGAGGAGTCTGTGAATGTAGCTATAACCAGTTCTATGGCATTTGTCACGTAAGTAACTAGGTTCAATTAAACACAGGGTTTCTAGTTATTATTGCATATTCCCATAATGTATCTAATAAATAGATACAATTTTCTGCTTGATATTGATTAAGATAGAACTTTAGAAAGAAAAGTCAAATTGATTGGCTGTCAAATGATGTGTAACCTTTTTTCATTTGTTTTGTACTACCAGTACATTTATTTTGTACTACTGGTTCATTTATTTTGTACTACTGGTTCATTTATTTTGTACTACTGGTTCATTTATTTTGTACTACCGGTATATTTATTTTGTACTACTAACAGTTCATTTATTTTGTACTACAAACAGTTCATTTATTTTGTACTACTAACAGTTCATTTATTTTGTACTACTAACAGTTCATTTATTTTGTACTACTAACAGTTTATTTATTTTGTACTACTAATAGTTCATTTATTTTGTACTACTAACAGTTAATTTATTTTGTACTACTAACAGTTCATTTATTTTGTACTACTAACAGTTCATTTATTTTGTACTACTAACAGTTCATTTATTTTGTACTACTAACAGTTCATTTATTTTGTACTACTAACAGTTCATTTATTTTGTACTACTAACAGTTCATTTATTTTGTACTACCCATACATTTATTTTGGACTACTATCGGTATATTTATTTTGTACAACCCAGTACATTTATTTTGTACTACATGTACATTTATATACATGCTTTTTACATAGAAGTTATATTCAACTGTTATCATTATGCATACAGTGGACTCTCACCTTGCTCAAAATCATCGGGACTGACAAAACATTATTTCAAGTAAAGTGTAGTTCTAGTCAACCAATTTTAGTTGTGTTCAATATACAATGTATACGTACCGGTATTTATAAACATACAGAATAATGACAAAAATCAAAAATGAAATTTATTTTACAGAGATGGAGCATCTATGTTTGTTGTTCTGCAACACTCAGTCCACCTTACCTTTATGTGTCCTGGTATAGTTTACACAGGCACTATGCATATTATGCAGATACAAGCGGTATCCTTGGCAAAACAGGCTACTGGGAATGGTATGTAAATTTAGCATGATCTGTGAGACTTTATATTGATAAAGATTGCGGTATTTAATGCTAACTGAAGTTTGTCTTAGAGTCTCAGACGCATGGACTTCCATATTCGTTGCCGTCTGCAAGCACCACATTTATAGTAATTCATAGGGCAAAGAAATGTAAAGCTCTAAACGAGAACTTTACAACACATTTTATGTTGAAGTTTAAGTAACTTAAAAAATTGAGTCCGGGGTTGCTACTTAGACTTATAATGATTTAACACCCGAATGTTTTGGATGGAATGCTAAAATTGACGATGATTGCATAATTGGTAGGTCTTCCATAAATAGTTAATTCCAAAAATCTGTAAAAAAAACAAGTGGGTTATTAATATAAGACAGAGTAAAATGGTGTATAGAGGTACAACATGTGTATTCATTGCCCAGTCTCCTTCTACTGATTTCTATTAAAATGATATATTAACATAAAAACTCACACTTAAGCGGCACTCTAGAAATCCACAAGCCCGACATCCCGGACAAGTCGAATTGCTGATTTGGGCTACCAAAAGTTAAGTTGAAGTTAGTCCAGAACAAGACTGTTTGAAAGCTAAAAACATTGGACATTCTTAATATCGCACAAAAATCATGCTTTACCACTGCCTTGAAATTGGTGACAATTCAAACTGTCAACAAATATTCTCGGACAACTAGCCTCCCATATCAGACAAGTCAAATTGAACATATTCACTGGTCCGGAACAAGCAGATCTTGAAAACAATTCTGGAGCCTTGTTATGTGTTAAGATATTGTCACGATCTATTGGATAATTCAATGTACTTGTGTTTGTCATATAAACTGTACGTTGGAGTTGCTGTGTTGGTACCTTGTATGATTAACATTTGATGTTTTATACACAAAATCAGCTGTTGGAAGTTCAAGAAGAAGAAAAAGGTCAATCACATCATCGTCAAGCCCCACAGGATTATCTAAAGAAAATGTGAGTTTTGGGTGATAATTTGGTTATGTTTTATATATTCATTTAGATTTATGTAGATATCATATTGGTACAAATATACACTTGCGATTGTTTTCTAGTTTGTTATGAAATGCTTTTTGGTTGCCATTGTGGGCTCTGTGTGATTAAACCAGCTTAAAATCCATCAAATATTACGACTTTTGCTATAGAAAGTAAATTTAAATCACTTAAATATGTTATTCAGTCTAAACAAGTTTTAGATTAGAAAATAATTATGGTAATTTTTCCTGTTATTTACAGTGATTCTATGCATTTTAGTTCACAATCACACTTGTTATCCATAAAACTAAAGTTACATTTGTACATTAATCAGGACATTGCAAAATGGAATTGCTATTTTGCTCTCTATTTTTAGCTTTCCTGAGCATGAAAAATGTTTCTAGACGAAATTTGGCCAGAATGTTTGTCTAGGACAAGTTTGAAACTAGGTCACAAAAAGTCAACAACTAGTTCACTAGGTCAAATTTCAGAAAACATTTTTGAAAACTTCATTGAAATATGTCAGAATATTTGTTTCAATAAAAATCTAGGCCTTATTCAACTGCAATTACCTATCTTTTAGAGCATTCGTTGCTTGTTACTGGATAATCTATGTTATGTCAGAAAATAGCTTTTGTAGCTAGTGTCACTTGAAATATAGATTATCTTACCTAATCTTATCTTATCTTAAGTGCTTCAAGCAGTTTCAAAGAGAAGCTCTATCATTTCATGTTGATTTACAAATACCCTGAATTTGTTTCAGGCACAAATTTTATTGGAGACGTTTGATGCTACAATTAGTGATCCACTAACCTCGACTGAAGCTGAAACCTTTCTTGAAGCAATTGATGAGATTATGGTTGGAATGTGTCAACAATTTGATGGTCTTTCACCTTGGGAAGCACCTGCAAATGTGTCTTACATTAAAGTATATGGCACTAACATGTCTCTGTATGACACAACTTTGTATGACGTAAGTTCTGATGCTGAGACGGACAGCGAGATTACTCCTGCAAAGGTAAAACAACAATAACTTTTCTTTTCTAACTTTTAGCAAAGTGCTTGTAAAGGGACCTGGTTCTAACTTTTAGCAAAAGTGCTCTTAACACAGGGACCTGGTTCTAACTTTTAGCAAAGTGCTCTTAACACAGGGACCTGGTTCTAACTTTTAAGAAGTGAAATGATCTACTTGTACTGAATTTTTATACCAAATATTCCCTAATAAATGCCCCTGGGGGCGTTATATTTTGAGAGGAGGGCATTTAATAAATAAAATTGCAAAAAGTCACTTGCTCATATGCATCTATCATAACATGTACGGTACTAGCTAGTCTTTCTCTAACCTTTGATCTAAAACAAGTGTCAAAATATCTTCAAAACTAAATGAGGGGCGTTAATTAGGGAATATTCGGTATACAGTATGACCTGTCCATAAGATAAGGACATGAAATGTCGGATATAGCAGATTTTCCTTTTTCGCTAAATATCCAACATTCCTCATTTGCAAGACAACTAATAATACGTATATATTTTATGGTCAACTGGAAGGCAAATCTATGTAAACATATTTATTATTTCCTCATAACTCAAATTTTTTCAACTTCATTATCAGTACTTGTTTATAAATATCAATACTCTGGAGATGTTTGTGTGTTAATATGTTAATTTAAGCGTCGTAATAAAGACAAAGTCGTGATAAGCGGTATTCAACGGATTGTTTAAATTTGGTTTGTAAGCAATTACTATGTACATTGTTAACAATTACAATTAGGAATAATTGCAAATGTACTGAATCAGTAGGCATGACAATACAGGTCAATTTTCATTATTTTATTCAAAAACAATCTGCTGATGATTGATTAAACACTGAATTATACACCAATTAGTGGTGAATAAAGGAGGTGCGAATAACATAAGATGGGCATTAATGGCACCCACAGTGTCACATGTTCTTTGTGTTACCTGAGTGCAACAGACGAGTTGTGAAAAATAAAAATAGTTTTCAGTTAATAAGACCACCTGAAAATTAAGTACACAATTGGATCGTTCTCCAGGAAAACCAGGCTTATTGACGTTCTTAACATTATCGGGAATTTACATTTAAAAGTTGACGTCATCAGTTCTATGTCATTAATGCTCTGTCTTTAAAACGTTGTTATATGAAAACAAAATAGCCTAGAGTCAAACTGTTTTCATTTTCATGGTTCTCAATGTCTGAGGAACAGAAAATGTGAAAACCTGAAAATCGAAAATGGTGTTATTAAGACCCGTTTTCCTGGAGAACAGTCCAATTTCAAGTCCATTTTCACTGTTTTGCTCTTTATTCAACGGCAATATGAAGAACTCATCAATAAGAAGACCAGTTGTCAAGGGTCCCAGTGGTGGTCGCATTATTGAGGTTTTACTCTATTTCTAAACGTTGTTCCTGCATAATTAAGGCACTTGTATATGAGACAATATTATGTACATGTTTGTATGCAAGAGATTGAATATGCCACATTGTTTCAAGGGTTCCAAGAGTGGTCGCATTATTGAGGTTTTTGCTGTATATGTATTGTGGTTTAATGTTTCAGATTTTATTTGGAACTAAGGTGTCAAGCATGTACAGCGATGAATGGATCTGCACTGTTTATGTCAATTGCAGTGATGTTTGTCTGAGTACGGCTATACTGGCTGTTGATATATTTTCTCCCACTGTTGGAGTCACAACATCTACAAGAATGAGTGACATACTTGTAGTAAAAATAATAAACCCTGAAACATATGCTGCAGAAAGCATAAGCAATCTTGCAAATCCTGTAGAAGTGACATTGATACTGGAAGGAACTGTAGACATGGAGGATTATGACTACAAGGTAAAATATGTTTGTCAGTGAAGGAACTAGGGGAGAAAAGGGAGGAATTGGTGAAGAATGGAGCATATAGAGGAAGATATTAGGGTGGAGCAAGTGGGTGGTCGGATGAAATGCAACTTGAAAAGGGAGAGAGGGGACAGAATAATGGTAGTGAATGGGGTAAGAAAATGTACTATGGTTAGGGTGATGGCAAATGTGCAGTTACTGTTTGGGGGTGGTGATCATGCTGTTAGTCAACAAGTTGGAAAATGTGATGTTAGAGAGCGACTTGGTGAAAGCACATTCAAGAGTGAGTACAGATAGTTAAGCCCCAGTCACACCGGCCTGTAACCAGGTTACGAATTAGCTGTGAAAAAAAGGAATCGCGGGCAAATTGTAGAAAGAGCTCACGACCAGACGCAGAGGTCGTTAGTGATTGTCAGAGCAAATTAGTCGCAGCGAGGTCGATGGTCATGTTCAAAACTTTTGACCTGCAATTTCAAATCGTAAAGGGTCGCAGACAGGTCTTACATGGTTGTACCACTAGTTGCACATGGACGCACCACCAGTCATCCATGATCGTAGGTCAAGTTGCAGGATTGATTGTGCTACCAGTCCTGCCACCTGAAGGTTGGTGGTGCCACCTATTGATTAATCTTAAGACTGATGGTAGGTCATCATACAATCGGTGGTGCGCATGGTCAGGCAATTACCAATGATTGGATAAGATCTATCGCAAGATCAATCATAGGTAATCATGCGACCTCTTGTTCAGATCGATCGTACGAGTGGTCACACATCGCAACGATAGATCATACAAGCTGTTACTGATCGCCACCACTAGTCGCACGATTACCTACGATTTATCTTGCAATTGATCATCTCCAATTGTTGGTGTTTGCACAACCATGTGCTCCACCGATCGTGCGATGACCTACCTCTAGTCTTAAGAGCAATCACAGTATGCGATCGCAAATGGAGATCGTAGCAAACATTGTCAATAGGTAGTGCCTTAGCCAAATTGCCACCAATTGCACGATCATTAAAACGTATGATCCGGTGTGACTGAGACATTAGCGAACTGGCTATGATAAAGGGAGGTAAAAATTACAAATTATCTTTTGAATAATTTCATACTGGAGCTGATTTATTGATACAATTATTTATTTATGTGATTTCGAAACAGTGCACAATGGTTCTTATGTAACCTTTTTTTATTCATTTGTTCCAGTGTTTAATGTTTGTATCTACGGCTTGGGATGCTGACCTATGCACAGCCACAACACCAGAATTTGATTCCGAATCAAACCAGTACTCGGTTGTATGTTCGTGCACGTCCATCGGAACGGTTGCGTATGTATTTAAATTTAATTTAATGATAGCAAAATATGTAATTTCAAGAAAGTAGCTGGATATTTAATATTGTCAGAGACAGTTTGTGAGTAATGCAAGTTACTATAGTGCTAATATGAAATATCATTGATAATTTGAGATTTAATAGTTAAGAAATATAGGATTTTATATGAGTGGTCATTATCTATTGAATATTGAATAAAAACGTTAAAAATGAGGCTTTGTCGGTTTTACATGACAAGTTTGATAAAATTATTCAATATAAAATGTAAGATTCTATTTATGACATAACAGCAGAAATGGCTGATTTTCAACAAAACATTACCTTAATGCCCTATTTGCAAACAAAAATTATGTGTGTAATTCAGTCTTTGGTTAACGAAAGCTAACTCATCAAAAAGTAGTTCCAACAGTTTTTTTCCGTTTAAATGATTACATCACATATCATATTCAAAGTCATTAATTTTCAATGAAAATAATGTTATACTTTGTACAAAATAAATATATAACAATGACGACATCATTTGAGCGCGCCTATGTCACGCTTGTTTTGTAGTGACATCGCATGCAAATGAGTTTTTATTTCACTGGCGAGTTATTGAAAATAATACATAGGTGTTATTACCACTCTACACCGTATGTTATGGTATAAATGAGATGTAAAATATTTTTTGTGAATTATTTAAGCTAGTGTTTTAGCTCACGTTTTTATTACAATTTGACCATGCTCCTTTTTCAAGTCTATATATATATGTATATTATGTCCATAGATTAAACATTAATGTGGAATTAATTTATACATAAATCTTCGATATTTTGTTTTTGTAGCAATATGTTTTATTTTTTCAGTGTGTTCCAAGAACTGAAATCCGAATTTGAAACAACATGTAAGTATTCTAATGAAAGCATGTTTATATTTCCTCTATATTAGTATATTTCTTTGAATTAAACATTGTATGAAATCGCAAATGCAATTGATAAAATGAATGACACTTATAAAACAACCTCACTTTGGTGAGTTTTAATTTTTTAAATTTCTGACAATAAGTCTGAATTCTATCTTGCAAAGTAATTACTAATACATTTCAAAACTACTCACCCCTGCTTGCTTTAAAATGTCACACTTTAATTGATGCAACTTTTTATTTTCTTTATTGATTATTACGAGGTAGAGTACAGTCTTAGCGGCTGACATAAGTGGCTTACATAGTTTTACCCCTATTTAGTCTCGCTCAATATATTCCTTCAAGGATTCTTTACTTTAACAAAGCTTTATTGAAGTGTTTGAAAAAAACACTACATTTGTTAAACTATTCATTGATGCTGAACTGATGTAGATTTAAGCAAGTTATGCAGACTTCAACATACAATCACACCTCGGTTATTTGACTACCTTCTATCCATATACTTGGTATCATCCGAAATGAATATCAGGTCCCTATGTATCTTCTTCACGTCAAATTGAAATGGGCTATTCGAAACCGTGTATTGATCGAAATAAAGTTTCAGACCCAATGAATTCAGATGGAACGAGGTGCGACTGTATTTCGTGAGAATCGGTAAAGAGAACCTCCACTTGAAGGCTCAAATACAAACATATTTGGTAAAAATAACATCATGGTATACCGTGTGGTTTGCTACCCTGAGTCAAGGAAGAAAAATTGTATGAATTCCGACTTGCGTGTGTGATGCATTGTTTAATTTTTTGCTGCTCAAGTTTTGTACTTTGTATGCCAACACCATTTGAAGAATGGTGAAGGGGCATAAAGTGTTACGCCTGTCCGTCCTTCAGTCCACGCAAAAAATGGTTTTCCGATAAGTAACTCATAAAAGAATTGATGGATTCAATTCATATTGGGCACATATGTAACTATAGGATAATAAAAATACAAATCAAATTCCATATCGGTCACAATTGACCTATTTTTGGAGGAGCTATGGCCCTTTACTGAAAGCCTATAGCGGGGACATCCATGTCCTATTGGATGCTTATGGTTATGTTTTATTTTACAGCGTCCACTACAATCACAACAACAGAGGCTACAACCACAACAACGTTACCATTTGTTTCCATCTCACCCACAACCAATTATGTGATTCTAACATTCACGTTCTATGATGATTATCTCACTTATGTGATTGATGAAGCCGTCTTCATTAGCATCATCAAACAACAGATGGCTGCCTACACTTCATTCTTGATAAGTGTCTTCAGGAACATGATTGTTGAACAAGGTAGATCTTTAATATTCATATTGTATGACATTTGTTTATTGTATGGTTGTGAATGAAAATGTTCAAAATGCTTAGAAATGATCTTATTTTGGTTGTGAAGTAGTGAAATAATGCTTGTGTAGAGGGACAGTATATGGTTCAAGGAGTTAATCGTGTTCAATTATAATCATTTAATCATTCTTAAAGTACACATATAAGATGCACAATTTCATTAAATGCAAATTTGAAATAGATTTCAAAATATTTTCCAAATTAAACTGTTACCATGAAATTAAATGTACATAGTCTTCTCTTTTTTTTTAAATAAGCTTAGTCATAAATATGAGTACAAAGATTAGATTTTATTGTCATGCTGAAACCTTCAAAGCTCACTCCCCCTTTACCGTCCACATTATACCAGTTGTCATGCTGAAACCTTTAAAGCTCACTCCCCCTTTACTGTCCACATTATACCAGTTGTCATGCTGAAACCTTTAAAGCTCACTCCCCCTTTACTGTCCACATTATACCAGTTGTCATGCTGAAACCTTTAAAGCTCACTCCCCCTTTACCGTCCACATTATACCAGTTGTCATGCTGAAACCTTTAAAGCTCACTCCCCCTTTACCGTCCACATTATACCAGTTGTCATGCTGAAACCTTTAAAGCTCACTCCCCCTTTACCGTCCACATTATACCAGTTGTCATGCTGAAACCTTTAAAGCTCACTCCCCCTTTACTGTCCACATTATACCAATTGTCATGCTGAAACCTTTAAAGCTCACTCCCCCTTTACTGTCCACATTATACCAGTTGTCATGCTGAAACCTTTAAAGCTCACTCCCCCTTTACCTTCCACATTATACCAGTTGTCATGCTGAAACCTTTAAAGCTCACTCCCCCTTTACCGTCCACATTATACCAGTTGTCATGCTGAAACCTTTAAAGCTCACTCCCCCTTTACCGTCCACATTATACCAGTTGTCATGCTGAAACCTTTAAAGCTCACTCCCCCTTTACCGTCCACATTATACCAGTTGTCATGCTGAAACCTTTAAAGCTCACTCCCCCTTTACCGTCCACATTATACCAGTTGTCATGCTGAAACCTTTAAAGCTCACTCCCCCTTTACCGTCCACATTATACCAGTTGTCATGCTGAAACCTTTAAAGCTCACTCCCCCTTTACCGTCCACATTATACCAGTTGTCATGCTGAAACCTTTAAAGCTCACTCCCCCTTTACCGTCCACATTATACCAGTTGTCATGCTGAAACCTTTAAAGCTCACTCCCCCTTTACTGTCCACATTATACCAGTTGTCATGCTGAAACCTTTAAAGCTCACTCCCCCTTTACCGTCCACATTATACCAGTTTTATGTGCGCATGTGCATATTGCTAGCTGCGCCCCTGGAGATGGTGCTGGTGATGATAACAATGTTTTATAATTGAAGGCTCTATCATTGTGACATTTGAAGTACATGATTCTGGATCAGACTACACATTGGGCCAAATGGTGTATGTCTTAGAAGAAATGGTGGCATCTGGTAACATTACTTTTACATCTTCAAATGGCACAACACTTACACTGAACCCCAGTAGCTTTGGTTATTTAGAGAAACAGTACACTGAAGACGAAGGTGACTCAGATGAAGGTAAGAACTTTTATTTACTTAAATATCTAAAGCAGAAAAAATGTTTCCCTTAATAACCATGACCTGTTTTTGGTTAGAACTGAGTGTTTTCATATTTTGATATACTGTATATAGGACTGTCATTGTTTTTTGAATGTTCCAGTTTAATTTAGGTGTGTTACCATTTCTCAATGTGCTTTTTCGGAGCAATAAGCTCTGGTTTTGTAAAACTAAAACAGTTGTTTGATTTACTTGCCTATCAAAAGACAGTTGCAGCTTTTTCTGCCTCATATGGACAGGAAAACACAAACAACTTGGTACTCCCATTTTGAAACTGAATGGATATGGCATAATAATGCTGTTCTATTGATCACAAACAAGTATATGAATTCTCTGGACCAGTCTATTTGTCAATTTAGGTATGTTATGATTTGGACAGATATATGCGAGCATTTCAATACACATGATTTTAACTTGAATGGTCCGGGTAAATGATATGTTCATGTATTCGCAGTTAATAAAACAGCACTGTGTATGCGCAAATGTATTTGTATTGTGACCTTTTCACAACAATTTTGCGTGTGTAACCAATTGTGAAAATATTTCTGATTCCAAATTGCCGTTGCCTGAGATATCTCTTGGGAATTTTCGGAACACCGAGTCACAAGAACCTACATGCATTTATTTCTTCTTTCGTCATTGCCCTTTTTGTTGATATTTACATATACACTGCAAGTGTTTGTTTCAATATGATCATTTCTTCAACATTTTTCTGTACAGGTCACACATGTTGACAAGTTACCTCATTTTCAGTTGCAGAGTTCAATGGAACCCGAGCTTATCCTTCGATAATTTCATTGCAATGCCTTTTGACAAACAGCATTGTCATACTACATAGATTTATACTGTAAAAAAGGAAAATGACAACTGAACATTGTATTTTTTCTCCACATATTACTTAAACATAAACATTGATTGATAATTCCATTCAGTAAGATAAATATTAAATCATTAACTTGTGATGTATCTGTTTTCGCAAAAGAAATAGTAAAATTAGAACATATCTGTTATTAAACCTTTTGCTTTTATTATGATTCCCAATGTCTGTCCACCTAGGTGTTTGTATTTCTCTGCATGTGTCCATCCAGCGATTCCTGTCAGTGCTATTTCTCTCTAACTGTCGACCTGAATTCATGAAATACTTAATAGGAAGCTTCACTAGCAAGAGGAGATGCACATTATTCTTCGGGAAATCTACTGAATCAATGGATAATTTCTTGTTTTTCAAAGTCAATATTTGTCTAATACCCAAATGGTGTTCTATCACTCATTTGTGTGTTTTGCTTTCAATGAAGAAAAGTGAAACTAGTTTATCTGCATATAAATAAGGAATCAGACTTGTTTTGCTTCCAAACAGCAAATTTGCTACAGCTGACAATTACTCCGGAATGGTATAAATATGGGTATTTCCCAACAGCAAATTTGCTACAGTTGACTATTACTCCGGAATGGTATAAATATGGGTATTTCCCAACAGCAAATTTGCTACAGTTGACTATTACTCCAGAATGGTATAAATATGGGTATTTCCCAACAGCAAATTTGCTACAGTTGACTATTACTCCGGAATGGTATAAATATGGATATTTCCCTCTAATCCTGAGGTACAAACAAAAATATACAATTAAAATCTTGCTCGAATTGCAATGGAAACAAAGGCTGGATTTTACATTTGAATGAACTTCAATGGATCTAAATTATAAATTGTGTTCGTACCGCTGGTAAAAAAAAACACTTTTAGCGAATTTCGGATTTCGTCTATTATTTTAATTTGTTTAAATGCCACTCATTGCTTGCAACTTTTTACAATTCATACGAAATATTATGTTGATTTTGTGCTATACATTCACAACATGCAGTTATGAGCTGTAGTGAAAGGCTTTTCTACAACCTTTGCAATTCGATTCTGCTGTATGAGACAAGACAATATCTAGATGTGTTTGTCTTACTTAACTCATAAATTTCAACAGAACATTGAGAATATTGCTTTGAATGTTGTAAAAATATTATTTTGGTCTCACAATATTAAAGAATAATAATTATGAAAATCATAAATTAAAAATAATGACGAATACCACAAATTCACATCATTGGTCTAGTTGTTACCTAAACACATTAAAATTACTGAATGACAATGACTGAAAATCAAACCTAACATCATTTAGGATTTTGCAAGTTTTGAAATATTTTAAATATGAAACATTTAGTCACTGATATGTGAAATAAAATAGACTCATAAGAAATAAAGATCCGCCGATTCTGGACTACATTGTAAGTATGCCTAAAAAATGCATGTAATAGGATGCTGAAGCATATCACAAACACATTTAATTTCCTTTAAGTCACATTACAAACCATGTGTTTTTATTGTTTATTTTTTATTTGCGTTTGTTTCTTCTGTATCGGTTATATAATGTGTATTGTATACTTGCATTTACTGTATACACACATATATTTTAAATGAATGATTTTGATACATTAGACTAATTCAGCGGAATGATTTTGCTTAACTATTTCAAAATTTACCTCTATTTTGATGGGAACACAAATATTAAATAATTTTGAGGCATAACAGTCTAGGAAAGTTCCGATGTGTGAATGTGAGCTTCACTGCCCCACAATATTTCACTCTTAATAAGAAAAGCTATTTTCGCAAATACTGGTGTCACTGGATATCAGTGTCGTGCTTAGTTATAATGTCCGTCATTAGAAATATATTTAAACATGTGTCTTTGTTGTTAAATACAATTCACAATCACTACTATTGTAAACACAATGTGTACTGCTCATTTCCTATATAACATGTATGGAAAAGAAATAAGAAGACGATGTTCACATTTAATGTTATCACATTATTATTGACAAATGGCAATATGCTCTCCTTATATTCATGATTTAAGCTGTATTACCAGTTTATTTACTGTTAAAATGTTAAAGATTGCTTTAAACTGTTCGAATTATTGTTTGTGCTTTAAACTGTTCAAATTATTGTTTGTGCTTTAAACTGTTCAAATTATTGTTTGTGCTTTAAACTGTTCAAATTATTGTTTGTGCTTTAAACTGTTCAAATTATTGTTTGTGCTTTAAACTGTTCAAATTATTGTTTGTGCTTTAAACTGTTTGAATTTGTGTATGTGCTTTTCTGTGTATAGTCTACTTGGCATGTCAAATTTTATAATTTATCGTAGAAACCCAACATAGAACGTCTTTTTATGATCGAGTCGGGGATAACTGAACTTCTAATTGTTGAATATGTTTATCCAATGTTGTTTACTATAAACATACTGAACGTATTAGATTAATAAATCAACTAAGAATGCTATTTCAAGCATTTTCACAAGTGTAATTTTATACGCTGCCAGTATTTCCCACATTGCAAAACTACGGTCTACAGAACCTTTCCTTGTACCAGTCACCTTCACTGTAAATCCCCCTAATTATTGTCCTACCCTTCTGTTGTTATATAAACAGTCTTGTTTTGTCTAAGACTGAGATATGATACATCTCTAAATCAACAAACCCATCAAATGATGAAACTGAGTGCAAGGATTTACAGAGAAAATCTTATAGATAACAGAAAACAAATTATTAATATTGTCACAATATGCCTTGAATAAAAATGATAATCGCAATTATTGTTGATACAAATGTACAAACACATGGACTAATCATCTCGTGGCAATATTGTTTTATGGTATAGAAAAATTTTCGTCCAAAGTTTTCTTTGTTTTGAAATTCCTGACTTGAGAAAAATATTTGAAAGTGAGAATTTCTTATTCAAGATATAGTCAAACAATATTTAGCTGGCAATATTGTTATGTCAATTATCTTCGTCAAGGTACGAATAGTGACCCCCAATATATGTATAATGACTACAAGCCCTCTCGACATGAGGACTGATTATGCATGAAGCCATTGGTGAAGTCCAGTGAATTTCAGCTTAATGCTGTCTAAAAACACTTAACCCCAATTAAAATAATTCATAAATCTGTATATTTCAGGCTCCAGCAACACAGGAGTTATTGTTGGCGCAGTTATTGGTGCCATCGTTATTGTCGTGTTAATTGTCGTCATCATTATTTTGGTACTGAAGCAGAAGGGAGTCCTGAAGATTGGAAACAATCCATCTATCCCCAAAGGTCCACCACCACGTAAGACATCAATATAATAGTTTATTAACTTGATGATTTAAATCATGACTGGAGTTTATATACACTTTTGGTTATGTCTGCACTTTTCATGTCTGATAAATGCTTTGTAAGTGTATAAAGATCTACCACAATGTAAGACACCGAAATAATTATATTGAAGATTTATTTATGAATTGAGGTGTCATGTGTCATATGATTTCGTTAAATTGTCTTTTTTTTTATGTTCATAATACAATGTACAATGTCATGTACCTTTGTTTAGTGTATGCAGATTCGCCGCCATGTAAGACATCAACATAATTTTATCTTAGATTTATTTTGTTCAGATTGTTTGTGCCTGCACTATTCGTGTGTGATTGTACAACTATCTAATTACTAATATTGTAAAATATATCATGTATGTAACTACAAGTACTCATTTTAGGTATTTATATCACTTTCTGATGTGTTCGTGCTTTAACAAAAAGCAAAAACTGATCATAAGACATTCTGTGTTTTCAATGAAATGATCACATTGCAGGGTACGAGATTGCCAATTCCAGCTTTGGAATGCCTGCTCCACCACCTTATCTGTATGAAGACCCTGTAAGAGTCTCTCAAGCTGACAAGTGGATTGAAAATGAAGTGGAGAAGAAAGTTACTGAAATCACAGAACGAGATCAAGTAGAGGATCGACCATCGAGTTCAGATCGTAAGAATGCATATATTATATTTGGCAGTCTCTGAGATTCTTGGCCCAAATGCACTGAGCCTCATGTCTGAGAAAAACGCAAAAATATGTCGTCATGTTTTCACATTGATTGCAACAGCTAATTGAAACATTTCAGTTAAAGATTTATGATTCAGCGGCAAGCAGAAGCAAAACAATTATTGGTAAACATAGAGACGGCCCCTTTTTAACTAAATTTTTAAATATCTCCCCCTATCACATTGTATCTGAAAACATATTTGATGTATTAAATTTGTGAAACTCGGAAGTTTCTTGATGATCATATTAAAAGTGCTGTAATTCCCTGAAAATATTTGTTTGGCAAAGTGTTTTGTTTTGTAGTGACCTACATATATCCCTGCATTCAGAAAGGTCTCAATTTCGCCCTGATATGTCATTTGGGCCAAACATCTCAGAGAATGACACATATATGTCATTCTGTTACTGATTGTATTTATCAATTATAAATGTACTTCTAATTCCATCCAGTATTCACCTACTTGTAAATCAATTCCTGTAGTTTGGACTACAAGTTTGGATAAACAATATGCATCTAGTGTACTTTGATATGCAATACATCTATTTTATGACATTATTGCATGAACAAGTGGCAGAAAAAACTTATTTCAGTTGTTGTGCTTTTACGTCTCAGATAATGTTAATGTTTATGCATCCTTTGAAGAAAATAGTGTGTATTGTTGTGCTTTTGTTGTTGTCGGTCAGTTCGTTTCCGATCGATAAGTACCAAAGGCTGTTAGTCCTACTGTATTCAAACTTCACTGGATGGTTTTTGATGTTAAGCAAATGATTCCTATTTTGTTTTGGGTCAGTAGGTCAAATGTTAAGATCATAGTGACCCTGAGACCGAAAGCTATTTCCAATCAATACTAGTAATAGCAACTTAAGCTAGTGCTTAGTCCACCAGTGGTCATACTTCATAAAAAGATTCGCTTTGGTCAGTGCATTAAACTACTGTTGTAGTAAATGTCATTTGGTCAAAGGTCAATGTAATAGAATGGTTGCCACTTACTTTTGGTTCACTATCTGTATGGTATATGTGTTTTATACATAAAATAAATATAACACATCAGACAAGTATATCTTCTTTTACTTATTGATTCAGGCATGACATCATGTCACGTTTAGCAATGAAGTACATTTCAGACATTGTAAAATATTGCACACAAACCTAGATGTTATATCATTATTATAATACCTAGTATTTCTATGTACATGCTCAATGAGACCAACTCGAATAGTTTATGTTCATTTTGCAAGATAAATCATACAAGTAATTCATTTCAGGGTGCAAATCTGCTGGTCTCCGCTCCATCCAAGGGGAGAAAGTTGGACTGCCTTCTGTTTCATCGAATTAAACATCGAATACGTCAGAAATTACTGCTGTCTCAGATATGGATATGTGGACTTCACAAAACTTCATGCTCCTTGATGTACTGAAATACATAAATATACTTTCAATGGTGTTGCTTTAGCTCTGGATTTTTCCAAAAAGTGAAATTTAAATGTTGTTTTCTCATTATTTGAACACGATCTCAGAAAGTTTATTGAATGTTTATATCTGTAATATGGCAGTGGTTTTTTTGACAGACCCGGAGCGCTAAATGGACTTGAGTATATTGTTGTGAATTGTTGACAATTTATGAATATATTGTTTGATAATTATGTAACATTGTTTTAACATTGTTGATTATGCTCACAAAAAAAAGTTTTCATGATATATATATAGCCTTTTTTATGATGTTTTAGAAGATGTTCTGGAATGTTATAATCAGATCACTAATAGCTTATGGATTGTAGGTTAAGACCGTATCCCTTTGGAAGGAATTTAATGTTAACAGTTCACACATTTTTTTACGTCTTATTGTTTGCTGTTTCTGTCTGTTTCTGCTTTTCTTTGACGCACGGTGATCATTGATATAACGTTTAATCATCTACTATATTTAATTCAAGGAATAATACACCATTAATTTATTAATTTAATAGCCAATATTTGTGAATTACTTGCTTTTTTCCTTGTTCTTTCAGAATATTAAACATCGGTTTGCATTAATAATAAGTACATATAGTTCATAACAGCAATAAAACAAGATTTGTTTTTAATATTTTTTAATCATCCACCGCGAATATTTCATTTCATCCAATCATAACATGTTTGTCGGGAGATCTGGATAAAATGCTCTAAGTTTGAACATTCGACTTTAATAATCTTTATTTATTTGTCACGTTTACCATTAGATAGGATAATAATAAAATAGACCACAAATGCTGAAAATACTTATTTTAATATCAACTGAAAAAATCGAAATTGTAAAACCAACATGTGATTAAGTTTTTCATAAAAGATGGATCCTTGATTTCTCCTTTTACATAGATAAGTTAGTGAATTACTGCAAGATACTCAAAGATGCAGATAGGGTGAAGCAAAGGTACATCACTAAGATTGTTAACGTCATTATAGATAAAAATAGCTATGGATCTTTGTTTTTGTTTTCAAAAACATTAAATTCTAGCATAAATAACTATGGTATTGACAAGAGGCATTCACGGTGTGTTTATGTATACAAGTTTTTCTCTCTACGAGAACCATTAATTGTCTAATTTTGTATTACAAATAGTAGAGAAAACAGACCCTAAATGCTTTAATACTCAGTAACCTTTTATTCTGAAGAAAGCAGCATTTTATTCTTGACTTGATTAAAAGAAAAATAAACCCTCATGCGATAGGTTTCTGCATATAGCTGATTTTTATAGACTTAATGAAACATTCTTGAGTGTTAAGTCAGCTGAAATGACGTGATAGCTGGGTATGATTGTATGAAATATATCATATATACATGTATTTTAAAGCCTCCAGATACTCCTAGCAAATTCATCAAACATTTTTGTAGATGTGTTTCTCTACTAATTCTCTGTCTTTTGTGTTTATTAAAAGTAAACCGCTCTGTCTGTTTTTGAATACAGAAACGAAATAATACAAGGATGACATGCACAACCTCTCCAACAATTTAAAGCCTATTTCAGGAGCTTGATTAAACTTCTTGTGACACGTCCTGGTTTTAAAAAAATAATAAAATCACTTAACACTGTGTCTGTTATGATATCTGAAATATATGTGTAAATAATTAATACAAGTGTGTCACTGATAAATTTAGTTTTGGAACCTATTTATAACATTCATTTTTCCCTTGCACAGACATAGCGGTTTTAGGCTTATTTTGTCCATGCCGGAAGACCATTCGTCGAAAATTCTGAGAAACAATGCAAATTACATTGTCATTAATATTACAATATGTTTAATAACGGGCTCAATGTTGAACTCGTCAATAATTGAATAATTTTGTTCCGTTACACACTTTGTGGTGAAAGTGGTGAATTTTGTATATCTGTAAAATACTGTAATAACGTAGTTCACATGTAATATACTTTACTGACACATGGTCTGATGTGTTGAAATTGAAAATGCAACAAATGAGAATTATTATGTATGCGACGAGTTACGACCGATAAACTTGATACCGAAGACAATTTATTTCTATTTGTGTTAATCATCTTGTCCACCAATGTGAATAACAATTCCTGTTTTGCATGGATGAAATAAATCTTAGTTTCATTTATGACTTCGTTGTTGTTTCATTGTAGTCCTTACATATACATATTTGTTCCCTATTTGTGTTCCATCAAGAGGGAGAGGGAGCAGTTAGATTAACCTTTATCAGTTCGTCCGTCCGTCCGACTACTGTGGCTCATATGAAATTGCGGGCCTGTGGTTTTTTGATTGGCTTTAAGTTACTATTAGTAAGAGCAGAGTTATCCTCCTGGATTGAGTAAATTGGGGAACCCTGTCTCCTACTTTCGTTGGACACAAATGCGTAAAGCCGACTTGAAAACGTCTTTTAAGCCGCTTTTAAAGCAATGAATGACACTTTGTTGTTTGAGGATTGGGGAAAATGTCTGTCATGAAATAGAAGAGAAGTATGTACGTTATACATAGTTCCCACATCTAAATTTTTATTGGGAATATAAATTGTAAATACAAACTAACCATATGTATAAAATTAACTTATTCATTATGCTCATGTGGGCATTTGGTTCAGCAAGTTGAAGAAAAAGTGGTTTGTCACATGCAAATTCTCATGGTATTTTCTCAATTATCACATATTTGGAAATTACTCCTATAAGGGCTTATCAGTTTTGCCTATCAAAATGGCTGACAGTTAAGAACAAGGGAGGTAAATATTGTAGATGTGGGAACTATGTATTTTTTACATCAATAATGTTCGGTGTCTCTTGCCAAATAAGAAGCTCGCACAAAATAAGGGTTATTATCTTGGAATAGGACATATACTTGAGGACTTAAAACACCTCTCCAAATTCAAATGAAAACCATTATTCATCAGTTATTGTAGTACCAAACATCTAGTCATTAGTAGTCAAATATTTATTGAATGATATTTTTTTACGATATAAGAGTAATGTAAAACCCCATTGATGTTAAATGTAGTTATAAAAGAGATAAATGAATTAAACTGTCGGCATTATACTTATACTAAAGCTAAACGTTTCGATTATTTCCGATGCGATTATCTATTAGGAGTTTTCAAACTTATCCGACAATCGATTATGAAATTTATCCGACTATCCACCACTACTTAATATGGTATGTAGATGTGAACGCATATACAACATTATGCATACACAAGTTAAGTCCTTGAATAAAGTGAGTACGTGTCTTCATTTTCACAAGAATTGTAATGCACGTTTTTCGACAAAAACCTGTAATTTAGTATACATAAGAGAATACTGCACAATTGTTGGTGATTTATAGGCTCTCTTTGTCAATATGCAGATGTTCATACTTAACCACAGAATGAAACTCGTTCTGTAAATGTCACTGATGGTGCTGCTTCCAGCAGATATTTGATCAATGGCACAATAAGATCTACAAACAATATTAATAAATAAAAATAATTACTTGAAGTTATAGCAACTACGATGAAATATTACGGCAAAACACAAAACAACATTATAGTTTAAATACTAATAATTATTTTAATAGGATCGCGGAAATAATTCACTTGAACAAAAGAAATACTGTTGTGTAAACAAGTCCTTACACGTAAACAGTCTCGATACAAGAGAAAGTTGAGGCATCAAAGTCGATGCCGAGAAAATTATTATTGTGAAATATTTGAAGGGAATATGAAAAAAGTGACAATACAACACAAACAACAAATATTGAATATGCAACTATCGTATAAGAAATGCACATTTACATTATTCATGTAAATAAAAACAAAGTTCAAAATAATATTATCTCTGGAAAAAAAATGTTATAAACAGTCTTTAATAAAAACAAACGATGCACATAAGAAGAAAACACGTTCAGTACTAGAAAATAATTTTCTTCATTTTATGCTAATGCACTGCGTCTCATTATTACACATGGTGTTAAACTGGAAATATAACAGTCAGACTATCTTATGTAGGCATATCGAACGTCTTTGTGTGCCTCTGTTTTGGACAATAATACATTACACTAATACATTACAATACTGTTCGATCCTAGAGAAATTATATCAAGGAGGTGCCCCCATCATACGCATTAAATGTATTTTTTTACTAATGATCTTGCTACCACATCGGCGGTAAACCGCTGCATAAACAGCTTCTAACGACCGAAGAGTAAAAAAAATGTATTGTTAAAGCTACGCACGCGCTCGGAATACGAAATTACCGATTGCAACACATTATTTTTGCACATGCTCGTGTCAACGTTATAACCCCCTTTACACAGATGTGGCGACCGTTGAGAGACCGTTGAGTGATGAAAAAATGGCCAGATCTCTCAACGATCTTTTAATGAGCGCCCAGCAATCGCCATGGTCTCTCAATGATCTTCCAGTGATCTCTACGGTCGCCATGGTCTCAAAGCTTTGACTCGGTCCAAAACAGTCTCTCAATGGTCGCCGAGGAAAGCAAGCTCTCAACGGTCTCTCAAGTACCGCACAAGGAGCGCTCAACGGTCTCATCGATCTCCCAATGATCTCTCATGGATCTTTCATTGGACGCAATTTAATTGGTCGCCCAATCTCTTCCGGTCTCTTATTGATCTCTCTTGGTCGCACCTGATCTTTCAGCGATCTCCGTAGATCTCCCCATGATCTCTCATTGTCGCAAAACAAGCGCTCAGCAAACTCCCAGTGGTCGCTACATGAGGCTTAGTATCCATTGATCTCTCAAGGGTCTTTCAATTAGCGCTCCAAGTGCGCTCAAAGATCTCTATAGATCGCCATGAAAGTTGGGCAAAAATTGCATTTTGATCGCACAACGAGCGCACAAGGACCTCCTAAGCATTTACACAGAATCGACTTTTTCGGGGCTTTGAGAGGTCGACGAGAGATCGGGCCAATTTTGGATCGCTCAATGGTCGCCCAACGATCTCCGTGTGTGTAAAGGGGGCATGAGCAAGCTCAAAAGGAACAAGTGTTTAAGTAAATAACCAATGAAGACTCGAATTTTCAAAAATCTCGACCCTGACGTCAACACAGCACGTGGACCGTCGGCGAATGTCTTTGAAATTGCTGCCGAAACTTTGACACATATCCTGTGTTGATTATGGGACACAAAGATCGCACAAACTTACCGTTACGGTACATAATGTCATAAATACAAATGTTCAATTTATTTGAACGATGAATGTTTAAAATAAGAAGTTATACGCTTACTTAGCGATGGTCGAGGATGTCAACAAAAAAGAATCAGATCATGGATTTCGATGCGCCGCCAATTTATATTTGTGTGAATTCTGCACTGTGCAGTAAGTGAATGGGCTTAAGACTTAATACAGAAAAAACAAGCGCGTCTCTCTCACCTAAAAATAAGTTTAATATGTTAAGCACTAATATTGCGAAAGTTCGAAGCAAACCAAGTATTTATCAACTTAGAATTACTTAACATTTAGGTAATGGACACAGAAAAAGCAACACAAATAGAACGAAATCTTAAATCACTACATGTATATTGATACTAGCGTTCACGTATATGTTAAAGGAAAGTAGAGACAAACGGACGCCAACATAACGACGTTCTTCAGCTAGATACTCCATGTATACACGAGAAAATAAGTTGCTACAGGGAACGCCATATATATAAGACACTGCCTCACCACATAGACCTCCAGGAAAACAACAATCCATAAAAAGAGGCGCATGGGTAAATTCGCAAGGGAACAGGAGCGCCAGAAATGGTCCGACCGACCATAAAGGACAAGCATAAAGAATGGACCATTACCATGTCTTTTGCGACGCCATTGTCGGTCTATAACAGTTTCAGAGTTTTCTTTCTATCCGAATGTCAAAACAACTCGCAGTCCAAGGACCTTACGTATGACCTATGTGCAGCCCAATGGTATCGCATGGATATAAACTTATCCCACTAACGTTATCTAATTCTCTAAAAACAAAGAATTGATGACGAATATAATGTTTGTCTGTACTTTCAATTAACAATGTGCATGGTGTTTAAGTACTTCAACACGTATAAACGGAACCTGCTGATGACGTACATTGTACATTATTGTCCTAGATTAACGGACAATCTGTATTTATAAAACAGTATACGCACTGTATTCAAGATCGAGCCAACAATATGAAAAAAACAGCTAAACAGACCATATTATAGCCTATCGAACCATTTTATTTTAGGCACATTTCATAGATAAACGTCATTAATCAATGATATTGCTACCTGATAAAACTTCGAACATTAAACGATTGACTGATTTATAAGATATAGTAAAGTATATAGTTATACTTGTTATGTAAACACAGAAGCTATTGTCCTAGATATGTACTGTATGACCAATGCCAAAAGCTGATAACATCCCATAGAAAGAAATCGGTGGTCAGAAATCAGAACTTTAAGATATACATGTACATGTATTATGAATGTTTATGATGGTATCGAAAATTAGTTTTCAGCAAATTTATCATTACAACCATGACGAAATTGTCTTCGTTTATGACTTTCCTGACATATTCGCTCGTTGTACCCTGCACTTCTGGAAGAGAGAAGATTTGAACAGAGGGGTGACTTAGCTAACTGATCCTTTCAATATATGATTAAAAGTGATGGAACTGATTAAATATAGGCCTTGAAGATATAACATCGACCTTTCAGAGGGGCTTACATGCTGTGAAACAACGAAAGCGGTTATAAAATGTTCAACATATCCGGATCATGCTTATTCCACCAATAAGATGTGCATGAATTATATTGATGAAAATAAATAATCTTTGCTGAGAAGGGACCGTAATTAGAAATATCTTTCATTTAGGATATTGAGTTGCTCCAAAGGGTGTCCTAAGTCTATTTCATATCTGGAACAGGTTGTGACATATTTACACCGTTTTTCAACAACATTTCATTTAGGCACGGTGTTTAGATGACCTAACCATTGTGTCATTGACCTAACCATTGTTTCATTGACCTAATCATTGTTTCATAGACCAAACCGCTGTTTCTTTGACCTAACCATTGTGTCATTGACCTAATCATTGTTTCTTTGACCTAACCATTATGTCATTGACCTAACCATTGTTTCTTTGACCTAACCATTGTGTCATTGACCTAACCATTGTTTCTTTGACCTAACCATTGTTTCATTGACCTAACCATTGTTTCATTGACTTAACCATTGTTTATTGACCAAACCGTTGTTTCGTTGACCAATCCGTTGTTTCATTGACCAAATCATTGTTTCATTGACCAAACCGTAGTTTCGTTGACCTAACCATGGTTTCTTTGACCTAACCATTGTTTCATTGACCAAACCGTTGTTTCTTTGACCTAACCATGGTTTCTTTGACCTAATCATTGTTTCATTGACCAAACCGTTGTTTCATTGACCTAACCATTGTTTCATGGACTTAATCATTGTTTCAAACATGGCTGTTTAGCTTTACCAATTTTATTTTTGATATTCATTGACCAATTAATCAAATATATTGAAGACAGTGGGATCAGAGGCATCCAACTTTTCCCGGATACAACTGAAATACTCTCAACACTGTTTGCTGACGATCTTGCACTTACATCAGACACAGTTATAGGTCTACAACGCTTATTAAATGTCTCACATAAATTTTGTGATGAAAAAGGTTTATGTATTAATACTCAGAAGTCCAAAATTATGGTGTTTAAAAAGGCGGGATATTATCTAAACATGAAAAATGGACTTTTAATGGGAAAACTATAGAAACAGTTAACAACTTGTGTTATGTCGGTGTAATACTTAGTCAGCAATTCTCGCATGCTGAAATGGCGAGCGAACAAGCTTTAAAATCCAAACAAGTCCTGGTATCAATATTATCAAAATGACTATGTTTAATTACATAAGAAAACATTTTTTAATATATTTGATACTAAAATTAGCCCCATTTTGTTATATGGGTCTGAAATTTGGGGAATACAACGTCAATCTGCTACAGAAATCATCAAATACTACGCCTGTAAACGTTATATGTGTTTGGGTAAAAAAACTATAAATGTAGCTGTATTAGGGGACTGTGGGAGATACACTATGTATATTAAAGCAGCAAAAAGAAGTATTAATTATTGGTGTAAAATCCTTAAAATGAATGACGATAGATATATTAAAAAATGCTATATAATGATGAAATACTTAGACAACTGTGGTCGAAACAACTGGGTTACAGGCATGAAACACTTACTTACTAGCAATGGATTTGGATATGTCTGGCTCGATCAATGTGTGAATTATAAAAAAGAATTCTTACTAAAATTACGTGATTACATAACAGTTGTATAAACTATGTCATTTTCCTATTTGTTAGTCGACAAGTTTGTTTTATAACAATTACAAGGAAATGTTTGAAACATGAACATTATATATACATATATAAACATAATATGAATTATTGCAGGTAGCAGTCAATGAACTTATCATCATATTGTATAATCACTATCTTGTTATGGGCCTGTGGCCAAAAACAAATAAACTCATTGTCATTGTCATTGTCATCATTGAACAAACCGTTGTTTCTTGACCTAACCATAGTTTCATTGACCTTATCATTGTTTCATTGACCAAACCGTTGTTTCGTTGACCTAACCATTGTTTCATTGACCAAATAATTGTTTCATTGACCAAACCGTAGTTTCGTTGACCTAACCATGGTTTCTTTGACCTAACCATTGTTTCATTGACCAAACCGTTGTTTCTTTGACCTTACCATGGTTTCTTTGACCTAATCATTGTTTCATTGACCAAACCGTTGTTTCATTGACCTAACCATTGTTTCATTGACTTAATCATTGTTTCAAACATGGCTGTTTAGCTTTACCAATTTTATTTTTGATATTCATTGACCAATTAATCAAATATATTGAAGACAGTGGGATCAGAGGCATCCAACTTTTCCCGGATACAACTGAAATACTCTCAATACTGTTTGCTGACGATCTTGCACTTACATCAGACACAGTTATAGGTCTACAACGCTTATTATATGTCTCACATAAATTTTGTGATGAAAAAGGTTTATGTATTAATACTCAGAAGTCCAAAATTATGGTGTTTAAAAAGGCGGGATATTATCTAAACATGAAAAATGGACTTTTAATGGGAAAACTAGAGAAACAGTTAACAACTTGTGTTATGTCGGTGTAACACTTAGTCAGCAATTCTCGCATGCTGAAATGGCGAGCGAACAAGCTTTAAAATCCAAACAAGTCCTGGTATAAATATTATCAAAATGACTATGGTCAATTACATAAGAAAACATTTTTTAATATATTTGATACTAAAATTAGCCCCATTTTGTTATATGGGTCGGAAACTTGGGGAATACAACGTCAATCTGCTACAGAAATCATCAAATACTACGCCTGTAAACGTTATATGTGTTTGGGTAAAAAAACTATAAATGTTGCTGTATTAGGGGACTGTGGGAGATACACTATGTATATTAAAGCAGCAAAAAGAAGTATTAATTATTGGTGTAAAATCCTTAAAATGAATGACGATAGATATATTAAAAAATGCTATCTAATGATGAAATACTTAGACAACTGTGGTCGAAACAACTGGGTTACAGGCATAAAACACTTACTTACTAGCAATGGATTTGGATATGTCTGGCTCGATCAATGTGTGAATTATAAAAAAGAATTCTTACTAAAATTACATGATTACATAACAGTTGTATATACTATGTCATTTTCCTATTTGTTAGTCGACAAGTTTGTTTTATTACAATTACAAGGAAATGTTTGAAACTTGAACATTATATATACAGATATAAACATAATATGAATTATTGCAGGTAGCAGTCAATGAACTTATCATCATATTGTATAATCACTATCTTGTTATGGGCCTGTGGCCAAAAACAAATAAACTCATTGTCATTGTCATTGTCATCATTGAACAAACCGTTGTTTCTTGACCTAGCCATAGTTTCATTGACCTTATCATTGTTTCATTGACCAAACCGTTGTTTCGTTGACCAAACCGTTGTTTCTTTGACCTAGCCGTTTGTATTTGAGCTAACCATTATTTCATTGACATAATCATGGTTTATTTGACCTAACCGTTGTTTATTCGAGTAAAGCATTGTTTCGTTGACCTAACCATTGTTTCATTGCCTAACAGTTGTTTCTTTGACATAAACAAATAGTGCCAGTCTCCACGTATCACACATCAGCAGAAATTGTCTACATCAATGATCTCCACGTATCACACATCAGCAGACATTGTCAACATCAATGATCTCCACGTATCACACATCAGCAGACATTGTCTACATCAATGGTCTCCACGTATCACACATCAGCAGACATTGTCTACATCAATGGTCTCCACGTACCAAACATCAGCAGACATTGTCTACATCAATGATCTCCACGTATCACACATCAGCAGACATTGTCAACATCAATGATCTCCACGTATCACACATCAGCAGATATTGTCTACATCAATGGTCTCCACTTATAACACATCAGCAGATATTGTCTACATCAATGGTCTCCACGTATAACACATCAGCAGATATTGTCTACATCAATGATCTCCACGTATCACACATCAGCAGATATTGTCAACATCAATGGTCTCCACGTATAACACATCAGCAGATATTGTCAACACCAATGGTCTCCACGTATCACACATCAGCAGATATTGTCAACATCAATGGTCTCCACGTATAACACATCAGCAGATAGTGTCAACACCAATGGTCTCCACGTATCACACATCAGCAGATATTGTCAACATCAATGGTCTCCACGTATAACACATCAGCAGATATTGTCTACATCAATGGTCTCCACGTATAACACATCAGCAGATAGTGTCAACACCAATGGTCTCCACGTATCACACATCAGCAGATATTGTCAACATCAATGGTCTCCACGTATAACACATCAGCAGATATTGTCTACATCAATGATCTCCACGTATCACACATCAGCAGATAATGTCAACATCAATGATCTCCCCGTATCACACATCAGCAGATAGTGTCTACATCAATGATCTCAACGTATCACACATCAGCATATATTGTCAACATCAAGGGTCTTCACGCGTTACACATCAGATACTTTCTACACCAAGGGTCTTCACGCGTTACACATCAGATACTTTCTACACCAAGGGTCTCCACGCGTTACTCATCATATACTCTCTACACCAAGGGTCTTCACGCGTTACACATCAGATACTTTCTACACCAAGGGTCTCCACGTGTTGCACATCAGATACTTTCTACACCAAGTATATTCACGCGTTACACATCAGATACTTTCTACACCAAGGGTCTTCACGCGTTACACATCAGATACTTTCTACACCAAGGGTCTCCACGTGTTGCACATCAGATACTTTCTACACCAAGTATATTCACGCGTTACACATCAGATACTTTCTACACCAAGGGTCTTCACGCGTTACACATCAGATACTTTCTACACCAAGTATCTCCACGCGTTACACATCAGATACTTTCTACACCAAGAATATCCACGCGTTACACATCAGATACTTTCTACACAAATGATCTCACGCGTTACACATCAGATACTTTCTACACCAAATATCTCCACGCGTTACACATCAGATACTTTCTACACCAATAATCTCCTGTTATGAACGAGGAGTGTACATTTAACACAAAAATGCAGGATTGTTCCATGAGTAAGGTTTGCGTACCATGTGTCGATACGTGCAACAATGGTATCACCATTTAAATAATGTCAAGAAAGATGCATTGTTTTAATCTAAGCGATTAAACAAACTATATAAGAAGGTTTGGCTTTTTTGTAAAATCAATGATTACTAGAGTACATATTGAACGCAATAAACACTAATGAATTGATACATAATTAGTTCAATTGATCAGGTGAACATTTAGAACATCATAAGTATCATTACCTTTGCCAATTATGATCAGTTAATAAAATAATGTTGACGTGTTTGACGTATTGGCTTCCATCACAAAGATAAGTGGCACACCAAGTTGTCAAGATTGTCGTGTCAACTTTTTCTGTTTCTATACCAACATAGTTCGTGTTACCAGAATGCGATACAGTCGACGAAACAGACAATACAAGAAACGGACTTGACGTTATAATTTGGGATGTATGTTAAAACACAATTAAAGTTAAACTAGGCATATGTCATTATCTACATAATCATCTTTGACTCATGGAGGAAGTACATATTTTAAGCTAGCTGCTTCATGGCAAATAGATTTAACAATTATCAAGTTATGAAAGTGTTTCGTTTACTTGTAATCAGGCAAAGAAATTCTCGAGCTTCGATATCTTGTTGTTCCTTATGAGATGACATGTCATCACTGTAACAACGAACTTAATTCTGAAAGTATTAAGATTATTGTTGTTTTTTCTCTTATCAAAGTGTATGAAAGTAGATGTTTTCTATGTTCAGAGTTGTATTATGAATAGCGTTGTCTTAAGAATAGACATGTTTTCCAAAGCTGATTGCAATATAAAAATGCAGTAGAGATGCAAGAGACTATGCGACAGAGACAACTGTTGTACTTTGTTTAATCAGATGAAACTCATCATGTTGTAATAAATATATAGTTAAATTACGTGTTGTGTTGATTTATTTTTAGTCAATGTATATTTCGTGTTATTAGAAATAGTGTATGTGGGGACCTCACAAGTTACTCACAAGTTTCTATTTAGTGACATTGTTTTATGTATGGCACCATTCAAGTCTCAATATTGTTTAACCTGTGGCACTTTGAAGAAGATGGGTATTATTTTAGATGTATTTTACAGTACAAACGCATTCACAATCAACAACCTATCAAAGCTAACAAAACTCTACCCAGTTTGTAAGTAGACGCATACTTGAGAATACATACGCATACATATAGGTAACATTAACATGAATGACCTGTCATATGAACATTGTTTGATCCTATACACAGCCAAAACACGTTAAACTGGCTGTAGCTATGAAATAGTTTTTTCTTTTAGAAAGGAAACATATGCATACACTCTCAAAACAGCCCCATTCAATGATAAAATGCCAAAATGAAATTAATCATGTACCAAAACAATCAATATAGAATTTTAAGTTCTGCGCGTTACGCAGTTAAGACGAGGCGGGAATTGTGCACGTAAAGAGTCAGTTCTACGCTAGACTTCGATTTATAGAGACACACCTATTTTATTCAAATTCGAACGTTGGTTGATACATGATATTTTGCTTGACATGCTAAATCGATTGATAGTTAGGATTTAACAATTAACTCTTGGCTGTGTATTTTCGAATTAACTTTTGAACTAACAATTAAAACTTACTTCAGAGATCGACCTTAAGTTTGCAACAATATTTTTTGTCCTTGAAATTTGTACATGTACGAGTATGCTACCCCAGTAATGTAAACTGACTATGCAATATTTTACAAAAATGCATTATGATCTTGACATAAGCTTGACACGTATCACACTTAAAAAGTATGCCTACATTTGTAAGTGTGTCAGATTACTTGTAATAATACAAAGTTATCGCTTTAGAATGAACGAAATAACCTTACACTGTCATGATATTACATTGCAGTGTTACGCGATTGCTATGGTGATATGTCTGACTCTTTGCAAATAAAAGTCAATACATTTCATAAACCGACAATGACTGGTCTAATTTGACGACACGCAAAATCCGAATAAGCACTGTATAAACTCGTAGCAGAGATGTCACAGTGCGATATATTAGTACACCACAATACGAACGGCAACGACTGTTTCAATTATATTGTAGAAAGAATACAATATCATTGACATCGAACTTCAAAACGTCCAACAAACAAAGTCATACCAGGTGACCGGTTATGGGATACACAAAATATCTATATTTGGTTCGTTGTTACCGTTTGTTTAGTATTTAAACAATAGGTATGTATTTTATATAGGATCAGGTTATGAATGGGTACTGGATTCAACTTTATCTGTTACTACATCAAACACAGTCCTGATTTTTGAACGTTAATCTCACGTGAACATCTCGTATAAACCGTACGCCCTTGATTCCGCCTACTACTTTGACGTCAAACGTGTCTGTCTTCTGCCAAATATTCTTCTATATAAACCTTCGATCAATCAATTTAGTTAGTATATTGTTATTATAGCCAGCAGTTTTGCATTATATAAAGAGCCTGATATATTATTTTGACAAATGTGTCAAAAGAAGAATACGACTATGATGGACTCTCTAAAAGTGATACCAAAACGAGAGAGGTCGATGTCGCCGGCCTCAGTAAAAAGTGAACCATGCACAAGTATGCGCATGCGCAGTGCAAGTTCACGTCGTAGCAGCACGCCTACATTGGTGAGAAAAACCGCATCGAGAAAAGTGCCGTGTTCAAATAAACTTGAAGATAAAATTGGAATTCCAGAAATTAAAATAGAAGATGTTGATAACGACAATAAATCTGACAGTAAAGGAGAACCAGGAACTTCAGTATTAAATGGTGCAACAATGGTTCAGTTTTATAATTTATGGAATCGAAAACAAAGATCAAAGCCACTTGGACGTGGAAGAACGGAACTACCAAATGCATTTCTTCGTCAGTCGGAGTACAGACAATGCGGGTGCAAGACGAGACACCATTCAACAACTTGAAGCTGCCATAAACTTCATCCAGTCCACATACTCCATGATGCTCACATATGTATCATGTGTGATAATAGCCACATGTTGAACGAACATTGTGGTGCAGAAATGCGATGGTGTTTTACTGTAACAGAAGCTGCTCGGGACAAAATGTGATTCAGGTTGACAATGTACGTGTTTTGCTGGTCAAAACTTGTGTTGTCAATACAAACTCGAATCTTCGTACCTTAGCGAAGTTTAAATTCCCCCACGATGTAGTGTTCATTATTCGACTTGATGTGATGGTTTTACTTCGGCGGACCACACTGACACTGATGGGCAGAGATATTTTAGGATTTTGTTAAGATAGCATATTTTAATTTAAACAACTTGTTAATATCGTTTAGTACATTGTAAGCAAGATCGATTTTGAAATAAAAATTATTTGCTTGTCATTTTTGCAAGCAAATGAGTTTTTTTAAAGATATTTATTTGCATAATGATTATGAATGTGCTTAATGCCAGTATAATAAATATATATCGTAGTTCATAAATGTTTTGTTTTATGTATTTTGTATTCAAACATATCAAGTTGAAATTGCCGTATATATATACGCATCTGACATTGTGTACAACGTACTGGTGAAAGTTAGTACAAAATTGCCACAAAACAGTGTTTGGGTTATCTTAATGGATTCTCTCACATGCACGAATAAAAACATATTGAAGTTAACAGTTAACTTGCTACTTACCTGAGCTTATTTGTTTAACACTGAGACAAGCGTGCTATTAGTATTAATGAACGGTGTATTTGAGACATTTTGTAACTCAGTGATCGTATTAACTGAAAAACTCTATTGGTCACTATGTACTTATGTTTAGGGTTTTCTTAGCTGTTATCTTACTAATAGTAAATTTCATAATAGTATATTCAATGAATCATATACGATAGTGGTAAAACATTTCTATCTATAAATATTATTCATATAAAAAATTAACCACTAGCATGCGGACTTAACTGTACTTTTAATAATGAAATTACTCAGACAAGAGGAGTGTGTATTTACCAATCGGTATAAATGCACGTACATGTGTATTTACAACGTTGTGTTTGATTGGTCTCGTGGCGCAGTTGATCGAGGTTTCTAAGTAGTACACTCTAACCATTGCGCTAATGCAGTCAACTAGAAAATTATTTAAGTTGTTAATGCAAATCATTAATCTGTCCGGAAATTGTTCCGTTAAGGTATTCCGAATACCGTTTCCACCTTTACAAATGAACTCGTCCAAAGGTAATTTTTCGATAGTCGTTGTACATGTATGCATGCATACGTACTTCGCCATTTGCAAATGAATGTCAAAAGACTTATAGTCAACATACAATATATAATCAAATAACATTCCATGTCAGATAAATATCAATTCAAATGATAAAATTATATACATCTTACAATCTAGACTGTTATTGCTATTACATGGTATTAATACTGTTATGATATGATTAAAGAAAAAGTGAAGAGGGCACTATCGATCCAAAAAATTGTGTAAAGAACAAAACTTCGGTGGCGTGTTGATGTCCTGGCGGGTATGAAAACTTTATAGCGGCGCTCATAGTTGTCGATTTGGCACCCCGCCTTTTCGTGCCTTGGTCGAGTTATCTTCCTTTGCTGTGGCTTCTAATATGCCATCGAGTACATATTGACTGGCTTTGCTGGTTAATGTACATGCGTTATACATGTTCGCCTCCACTTACGTTTGGAGTTGTCCAGCGTGGCTTTGTTATTTACACTATTCGTTTTTTGTGGATGTGTAAGGCTGAATATATCATTAGACCAGACTTAATCCCTCAATGGCGTTCATGACATTGATCGCTCCTTGGCGATATTTTCACCTATCATTTATGTTTGTGAGTGTCCCTTATGACTGCGAAATCATTCACGGAGTTTGTTTTCATGACCCCCTAGTGCTTTCTTGAGGCTGTGCAGTTTATATGTGATATTTCTCTATTTGTCAACTCTTATTGTGCATAACAATTGAACAATCTGCCGTCACACAGTCCTCCTTACAATGTGTCCATAAATTGTCTTTGTTACAACGCTCATGTTCCCCAGTCAAATATGGTGACTCTGATGAAAATATTTTGCTATCCAAATTCATGAGATAAAGCTCCTTAAAGAATCTTCAGTTTGCAAAATTGAAAACAAAATACCTTAAGTGTATCGTGTTTTACTTGAGGAAGCAGTTGTACAAACCGTCGTTACAGTTTATGACTGGTGTGTCGAACGAATACTATACTAAAGACTCAAACAAAGGACGAATTGTTTTGAAAATTCTTGTCAGGGGCAATTAGTTTGAGGGACTGTAAGATCCACATCTCAAATAAGAACAACCCTCATACATTGATTGTTTTATAAAACTTAACCATGTGTAGTTAGCTTTTAGTTGATACACAGCTGATAGGTGGTAGTTTAGGCGTTAGTTCGCGAATTCACAGCTGATAGCTTGTAGTTGAGATGTTAGTTACAGAATACACAGCCATAAATTAGATATGAATTCAGATATGAGGTAGCGAATGCAAAGCTATTAGTCGTAAATTATATTTCATACAGCAACAGGAGGAGATGACAGATTGAACATTAACGATAATCTGAACAGACTGTTTTACATGATTAAAAAGATTTTCAACAAAATGAGTCAGGTATTAAGAAAACAAAGAAAGTTTCACGCGCCTCGAAATGTGATTAAGGAATATTCAGTTTTAATTAAGACAGTATTGGTCATCAAAGCACATCCATGGACTCGACAAACTGCACATTTTATAGCAGATACTGAAAATAGCATAGGAAGAGTGAATGAAAAGTATCACACGAATCTGCACATCATCTTGTGAAATGATTTCCTTATGAATAAGGACAGTCAAAGCACCTCGTAGGTGTGTTAAGCAGAAATATCAGATGTCATTTCGTATCTTATGTTGTTTATAATGTGCTAACCATTAGGGCAAATTTATCATGTCATTAGAAGCATATACATTGTTGGTAAATTATAATCGTGACGGTCTCACACATTTGTATTCGAATTAGTTACAATACATAACATATCTCCCACAGTAATCAGATTACTAGACGTCTAGTCACCATAGTAACGACTCGAAATATTCTTAACTGATGTGAAGATACCTGGATAATGATGTCCTTTTATAAATAAAAGGCAATACCATACATAACATTCTCAGCTGGTGCAAAATCAGGAATGTTCATCATGGTGAGAATACCTTTATATACGAGAATATAGATGTTTCCTTCCATATTTGGCGAAATAACCGAATACAGTCAATAAAACTGTTCTGAAAATTGACACGTGAAAATTATCCGCTGTTTTATTATGCCCATTTTCAGTACTTCTATAAAACGCCGCATAATTATGTTCGGACCAACATCGGAACGCCGAAATTCTGAACGGCCGTGCTATAACATTCAAAATTTATATATAAAATAAACACATACATTTATAAACTTTAGCATACACATCGATAAAATTTGAGCGCTGCTTTGGGATTTCCAACCTCTTCTGTAAGTAACGTCATTTCAAGAAATCGCAACATGCGATGTCACTATTTGCAAGTAGAAAACAAAATTTACTCCATATGATCACTTTGTTTTCATTTTGCCGTATGGGGCAAATATTGCTTACTGTCAGTACATGGCGCCGTCACATGTGAAGTTTTCTGGAACTTGATTACGTCTCTTAAAGAAGAGGTTGGAAATCGTACAGCGGCGCTCAAATTTAATGCTGGCATAAAATTCAGATTTTCAAATGATCAACACTAAGCTCGAACACACAGTGCGGGATATACCAGGTCGGATTTTGCATATTTTTGAAATATTTTGCATTTAAAATAAAGCCTGGACATATTTGTGTAGCACTACGTACCCCGATTTGTTTAATTCGTGCTTACAGGTCTCTATGAAACAAATAAGAAAGGCAACATCCATTTTTGACGTTTGGCACCATAACGGAAGTCTTATTGGGACAGTCTAACACATGACGTGAATGTTATAGTGACAATGGTGACCATGTGTGAACCAGCCTTGCGTTCAGTTACGGCTAAGGGAAGAACCAGCCTTGCGTTCAGTTACGGCTAAGGGAAGCCGCTCACAGTCCGCGTCGCTAACAAGTGTATTAACCGCCTCGTTTGTATTCTGGTTCTCTGCCTCCAAGACAGTAAAGACAGGGAACCAGCTCTGCGTTCATTTTGCAATTTGGTGATACGGTGGTCCAGTGATACAAAACAAAACGTGAGCGACAGTCAGCTGTAACTGAAAACGCGTGCACAGTTGCGTAACTCGAGCGAGTGTTAGCTTTAACCGAACGCAAGGCAGTATCCGCGCCAAACTTAGGGATAATGTAATTTTGTAATGAATTAGGAGATATTTGGTTTCCCTTATTAATGTAGAATATCTCCGATAGGTGTCGCAAGCAGGTGCTTGCGCACGAGATTTTCATGAAAGAGATTAGGTTTTGAAAGTCATTCAGCTTTGGGCAGCTGACACATTAATACCTGTTTTTTCTTTAAAGTTAATTATGAAATGTTATTTCATGCAATCATATATTACGAAGTTGTTAAAAAAAAAAAAAAAAAAGTCATACGTGTTCATGAATTATGTTGATACTATGTTGTAATTTGTTACGTTATGCGGTCACTAACAATGTAGTCGGTTACCCAAGTGCTACACATAAATAACAAATTAAACAGTAATTTGAAATATATGTTGTTTTAAGTCTAAGGTGGCCGAGTTATAAGGGAAGTGAAGTTTGTGAACAAATTATGGTCAACTCTGAATAAAGACATTGGTACCAGGGGTCACGCATTCTTCCGCTCGACCACGTAGCCCCTTCCAGGAGAAGTTGTCACGTATGTCATCAGTTTGGTTTTGTGATGCACTTCCTTAGAATTAACCGTCTACTTTGTAGTCTGCAAAGTTCTGATATTTATTTAATAAAGCTGTACCTGATCTAAAATAAAACGAAAGAGAAAAGTGACTGTGACAGAGAGAAAGCTTATTCAGATAATTAATCAATAGTGAACTCAGTTAGGCACATTAGTACTTGTACTTTGATACTAGCACACGCAAATGTCAAGTGTACTCTTAAGCTCAATTGTGTGATTATGTTGCACGTTCTGTGTTTAACCAACAACGAACGTCGATATACTAGCTTCCCAATACCTTAATGTGTTCTATTTATAAATGTCGCGTGACGCTAATAACCCAAAGCGATGATGAATGCGATAAATTATTTGAAGCACTGTACACTGCTTACAAATTGTCTAAAATTGATGATTAAACGTAACTGTTTAAGATCATACAAGGATATGATCTACCCACATATCCTGGTAAACCTCTGAGGAGCATTAAATGAATATGGCTGATCTCGGGGATCTAAATGATGTGTTCTCGTGTTTAAAGATACCAGAATACTTTCTCGTTCTAACTGTTTCTGTTCACAGTGATGTAAGCTTCACCACACTATCTACACCATGAAGAGACGCCTTTTCTTGTCACTCAGGTGGCGATTCATTCTTTTATTGCAATAAATAGTTTAAGATAGGTAAGCAGGTGTTATTTCCAATAATCTAATGATTTATGGAAAAAACATTCTTCGTGGAACAGATGTGAGGTTAAGTAAAACTGATGTCGACGGTTTGTTAACAGTGTTAAAAGTGACAAAATAAACAGTTTAATTTACATGACATTATTGTTTGCGTTACTAAATATAGGAACAATTTTGGTATAAAATTTAATCCGTACGGACAAAATTGCCAATATCGTCTGTCATATGACCTGGTTTGTGCCGAATATTGACATTTGGCGTGTGAGGAACCATGGAAATATGATTAAAAAGCATAGATCCGATATTATACAGAAGAGCTGCTCACATACTCAGAGAACAGATTTTGTTGGAAGGGGTCAGGAAAATTAGTTCCAAACTTAAAACTTGTTCATGAAATAAGTTACAAAATAACAGCAATGCACTCACTGTATTATATTAATATGCATGAATTATTTTGGTCAAATCCCTCCAATTTTGTTTGCGAATATAATGCTCAGTTTCAAAATAAATATGCATTACGTGGATCGATATAATCAGATATTACCACATAGAAAATCAAATTGGTATATTTTAGGTGTACATAAGGTGTTTGTACGAGAATTAAAAATGACCGATGACTGGTTGCTTTCGGTTGATATAGACAGAGACAAGTACAATATGAAATATAATGAGAGGCCATCTAAGACCAGGGGCATTATTTATAACTCTGGGTTACACTTTAAAAAATGTTAAATGTTCTTTTTGCTCTTATGTTGGTTGTAATAAAATTGTAGACTGGGTAATAACAACTATTCAGACAAAATTTCGTACGTTCAGATTTAAAGATATTATGCTCATTTTTTGTTCATTTGTTCATTAAACGGTTATACATGGCAATGGTTCATATTAATGAAGTTTTAGACTATGTAACAACAATACTGGATGAAGCACATTAAAAATATTAGGTCCGATGAGCCAGATACATCTTTAATAATAATAATAATAATATCTTTATTTATAGAAGGTAACTTGTAAAGAGGTATACAAAAACAGTTGTACAATTCTTAAATAAAACATGGCCTTCTAACAGAAAACAACATAAATTGAAATACAATAATTATATAACACACATTCGTTCATTCAAGACAATCAATGAAAACGAAAGGTTGGTAATTTATATTCACAAACAGTTTAAGACGGAAACTAAATTTATACATATATAAATTTTGCAGTTTTTTTAGTCTAAGTCTCGGTTTCCGTCTTAAACTGTTTGTGAATAAGACCACAGAAACGTTGTGTCAAGTGACGTCAGAACATACATGGTTACCTAAGATTCTACTTACACAATTTATTCTGAAATTGATGTTCGTCTTTAGTAAATTTGCGTATCCATGAATTTCCTCGTGAAACTAATAACGATAATTACAGCTTATTCACGTAAGGTTTATGAGACAGTAATTGTCTTTTTTGTGATAAATGACCATTTCAGCTGTATATGTTGTATGATATGATTGTGTTTAATGTTCTATCAAGTTGACAAGCTTACTTCTTTGTCTGATGTATAGATCTACATTCTCACTCATTATTTGTGACAAATTCAGATCTACTCAGATTCCAATATCATATGAGCGCTGCTATGGTATGTATAACCTCTTCTGTAAGTGACGTCATTTCAAGAAAACGCAACATGTGATGTCACTATTTGCAAGCTGGAAACAAAAAAATTCCATAAGTATGGTCACTTCGTGTTCATAACGCCATATGAATGTGTTGCAATGTGTTGCTGATGTTCTAGAAAACTCCAAAAACTGTGAAACACATGTGAAATCATCAGCCACTGATATTCAGAATAAGCTTCAGTCCTTTTCAGACATTTTGAGAGAAAAAACACGAATAGAAACTGTAACCACTGACAAACAATCAACTGGAGAAATATCGAGAAACACGCCTGACAGTGTACAAAAGTCACCAACAAATACTGCTAGATACCCATCAACTTCCAATGTAAAAGGTTCAAAAGTATTGATAATAGGGGACTCAATAATAAAGGATATCAGCGAAAAGGGGCTTCAACAAAGTGTTCAGCTATGCACAGTTAAGGGTGCGGTAACAGAAACAATCTGCAAAAAGATAAATAAAATGAATATTGGCGCGTGCAAGACGGTCATTGTGTATATCGGCGGAAATGACGTCAGCCGAGGGAGGCCATTACAACGTTTGGAAGCAGAAATGACGGCGCTTCTGGAGACGCTGCGTTCGGCGTCATGTGAGATTTACGTCTGCACAATAGTTCCTCGAGTGGATATACATCCAAAACATATTTATGAATTTAATGAAATAGTGAACAGACTGGCTGAAATGTTCAACTGCAAATTGATCGACGTGTTTAAGCCGTTCACGGAAGGATTTGAATCACAACATTACATTTGTCAAGACGGCATACACTTCAGTAAGCGGGGTAGGAGTTTACTAGTACGTACCATGAACTGTGAGCATCATTAACCTAAGGAAACACGTGCAAGGAACGGAAACAGCGACAGACTTCTTGACATTCATTATCGGATTCCGCAATCTCAACCCGGTCGTCATGGCAGGGGTTGGGCATAGGTCAAGTAACAACCAGCAAATTCATAGGCATCCATTCGGAAACAGAAACGGGACTGTGCATGCGTCAGTTAATAGCCCAGCACAACTTCCTGTTACTCCCCACCGGCAGCCGAACGGATACGGGGTCAGGCAAACTTCCGGTTATCACAAGCAGCCTTCTGAATCACACCACAAGCAGTCGGGTGAAAGCGGACACATGGCCTGGCAAACTTCCGAAAACTTCAAACAACTTCCGGTATCTAACCACGGAAAACCGACCGGAAGCGGTCTCGGGGCCGGGCATATGTCCGGAAATAACCAGCGACTTCCTGCTACGACCCATGGGCAGCTCGGCGTAAGCTCATACTATAAAGGACACTATCAGCAGCCTCAAGCAAGTTACAACATGTTAACGGACGGAAGTGGGTGCAAGCAACTTCCGGAGATTCGTGGTGAACAGCCATTCGGAAGCGGGTCCGAGATAGGACCAACGTACGGAAGCGGATACGCGGACGGTTATACGTCAAACAAACAACAACAACATCAAGTATGGCGCCATAGGCATCCGAGCGGAAGCGGAAACGTGGCTGGGTCCAGCTACCACCGGCAACTTCATACACCTCAACACGGACAGCTGGATGAGGGCGGATACAGGACCGGGTCGCTTACCTACCTGCCACACACACTGCAGGGTGGAAGCGGAAATGAACATTTACATTTTCCGGATGATTCACGAATGCATGCCGAATATATTCAACCCAGACCAACGGATTATGGAAATGATGGAAATCAGTGGCAAAAAAGTGATTTCCATCATGGACAATATACAGCAAATAATCAAAGCTGTGGACAGTATTCTTTTCAAAATGTGTGTTATCATTAGGACGGCTCCGACAGATACTCTCGGTATGGTAGTTTTAATAAGTTTAATATTCTAACCAATGTATGCACAAATTGCAAATTAATACAGTGCACATGTGATAATTTAAATCAATGTGTGATAACTGAAATGTATCAGCATGAAAATGATATGATCGCACCATCAAATTGTATTTCGTTCGATATGAACAATGAATGTCAAACTCAATCAGTTAATACTGAAGAAAATATCTCTAATAGTATAAAACTTTCAAAAAGTAATGTATTACAAACAAAATTAGACTTGTGTAGCGTAATTTCGCAAGACAACTTGAGTTCTGATCCTAAGGTTGCCACATTAGGTAAGAGTATAAATTGTACTGTATATACACAGTGTAAGGATACACAGTTTCTTAAAACTGATGTAACCGGTAAAACTGGTCCGGTAAATCAAAATTTATCTCATATAACTGACACAGGCTTCAATTTTGTAGGAGCTGGGCTTCATTTTGCTAACCTAAATATACAGCATCTGCTTCCAGAATTAGACGAAATAAAATTTCACTTACAGCAAATAAACTCTCCCCATGTTTTGGGTATGTGTGAAACATTTTTAACAGATAATGTACAAAATGATTTGTTACAGATAAAAAACTATACTATTGAAAGAAGGGATCGTTCTCATAAAAAAGGTGGAGGTCTTTTAATTTATATTAATGAAAATATAAACTATAAAAGACGAAATGATTTAGAAACTTCTGATATTGAATCTCTTTGGTTAGAAGTATTGGGGAAACATTGCAAATCATTTGTAGTTAATTTTATTTATCGTCCACCAAACTCTAGTCAAACGTGGATTGACATGTATGACTCTCAGTTAGAGGTCGTAGATCTATACCAGCAATGTAGAATATTATATTCTGGGTGATGTTAATATCAAATATTTTAGCGATCAAGAAAGTTATGATAATACTAAATGGTCGGACTTAACCGTGAAATATGGAATTCAACAGTTTGTTAACATGCCTACAAGGGTAACAAACAAGACATCAACAATTATTGACCATATTTATTCAAATTGTAGAGGTAATGTGGATAACGTTTATGTACCACCCTTTTCAGTGAGTGATCACTTCCCAATATGTTTCACTCGAAAAAATATGTATAATAACTGTCTTAAACGATTTGATCACAAATCCATTACATATAGATGTTTTAAAAAGTTCGATGAGCAGAATTTTCGAAACGATATTATGTCCTCAGGAATTAACATGATTGATACAATAGTAAATCCAAATGATGCCTTAAATGTATTTTATACTATTCTTAATCAAGTGTTGACCAAACATGCTCCGATTAAGCAAAAAAAGAGTAAAACGCGGTAACCAACCAAATTGGTTTACTGAAGAAATAAATAAATCAATATACGAAAGAGATAAATGCCATAGAAATGGTAAATACGATGAATATAGGAATCTAAGAAATAAAACAACTGCCTTAATTACAAAAAGTAAAAAGGCATTTTTTAATCAAGCAATTTAGGATAACAAAGATCCCAGTTTTATTTGGAAAAATTTGAAAGACATTTCACATTTGAATCAAATTAATGCGATTACGTTACCAGCACGATTACATATAGAAAATCGTGACATTAATGGAGAACTCAATATTGTAAATGAATTGAACAAACATTTTACAAATATAGCAGACATGATAAAAACGTCATCCTTTAGTCTGGAACATTTTCTTGAAATAAAGGGTGTTTTAGACGCAAAAATAGGAAACAAAATGTTTCATTTAAGTTATATTACACCACTTGAAGTAAAACAAATCATTGATAAACTTGATGTTAGTAAATCTACTGGGCTCGATGAGATTGGTCCTAAAGTAATTAAACATTGCGGTGACACTATAACACTGTGCATTGCATCTATAATTAATAACAGTATCCGAAACGGAATATTCCCCGACTCCATGAAAACTGCACGTGTCCTACCACTGTTCAAATCAGGTTCCAAAGAGGATCCAGGTAATTATCGTCCGATTTCAATACTGCCAACTATATCAAAAATATTTAAAAGACATATTGCAAATCAAGTTAAATCTTACTTCCATTCTACAAATGTTATACATGCAAAGCAGTCTGGTTTTAGGGAAAATCATTCCTGCAGTACTGCTTTAACCAGTTTAATAGATGCATGGGTTAAAGATATTGACAGTGGTAAACTTGTTGGTGCTATATTTCTTGACTTAAGAAAACCCTTTGATTTAGTGGATCATCAAGTTCTTTTGCATAAACTGAAATTATATCATTTTTCGGAAATGTCATTAGAGTTCTTTCAATCGTATCTAAGTAACAGAAAACAGTAAGTAAAATTTGGAAACATACAATCTGACCTGCTTCCCATATCATCAGGTGTACCACAGGGATCTATACTAGGTCCACTATTGTTTCTAATATATATTAATGATATAGCATTTTGTAATAGTACACACATGAAAATCGATGTATTTGCTGATGATTCAACTTTGCACGAATCAGGTAGCAGTTTAACTAACATTGAACTTCGTCGTTGATTGGTGCAAAATAAATAACATGTCTTTACATCCAAATAAATCAAATGCATGGTTATCGGCACGCCAAATAAGACAAAGCAAGCTGCCATTCTAAATTTAACTATCAATGGAATAGCATTAGAAAGTGTAACTGTTCAAAAACTGCTTGGAATCTATATAGATAATAACTTAAAATGGCATACACAAATAAAGTTTGTATGCAAAAAACTCAACTCTAAAATTTCGCTTCTAAAGAATGTAATATTTTACCTCACAGAGGAGATGAAATGTATGTTTTACAATGCGTATATACTTCCAATACTTGACTATTGTTGTCATATTTGGGGCAAAGACAATAATCGTCACATAAATAAAGTAAATACCTTGCAAAGAAGAGTTGCAAAAATTATTCTTAAAAAACCAAAGCGATCGCCATCCAATGGATTATTACGAGAACTTCTGTGGTTAACTTTTACAGACAGATATAAATACCACTGTGGCGCTCTTGTATATAAAACGCGAAATGGTATGACCCCTTGTTACCTGACTGAGTTACTTGTATTTGCAAATAATGAACACTATTCACTTCGATCGGCTTCAAAACATGACTTATGTATAAATAAAACACCACGCACTAATTATTTTAAAAATTCATTTTCTTATTACAGTATGAAGGTATGGAATGACATTCCAGATGCCATAAGAAATGCGGAAAGGTTAGCATCCTTCAAACACGAATATAAAAATCACCTTTTAAATACTGCATCGCAGTAATTACGTTTCATTTTATTAATTGTGACATAATATATAAATATATATATTATCACGGACATATAAACCGTTTATATGTCCGAGATATTATGTTCACATCAATTATAATTGATCGAGTGCCTGTCGGTAAGTAAATTGTTATATTGAATTAAATTGTTATATTGAAATACAAATTGAAATCTTATTTATATACATGTTATTATAGTGTGCAAATGTTAAATTTTAATTATTATTATGTTTTGTTTACAGAAGGCCACATTGAAAATATGATGTTTTTATAGTTATATATTTATGTCATAATGTGTAACAACCTTCTTAAAATAAAGATGTTATTATTATTATTATTATTATTATGAGGAAATATTACTTACTGTCAGTACATGTTGACGTCACATTTGACGTTTTCTGGAAATGGCGTTACTCAAAGGAGAGGTTGGAAATCGTACAACGGCGCTCAATTTTGTTGTTTTGGCAATGGTAATTTGTATTCTATGTCATTAAATTTGATTTTTGCTGTTTACTGCATACATTGTCTCCCGAGAACGCATGTAAAAATATCAATATCTTGTTCTGACTACTTAGAAAACAAACACGCACATATATTCTTTATATCCAAAATTACATGTTATATCGTCATTTGTAATAATGAGTATTGCTGATTTGTAAAACAAATCTTCTTAGTGTTAATATACAAAAAGAAATATCTGTCTATCTATATGTTTGGTTCACAAACTGAATGAGTATTCGTTATCACGTTGATGTATACAGACAATAAACAGCACAGCTCAACGGCAATGGAGTTTCAGACGTTTTTATGGGCACATATACACATATATTTCAACTTTGACTACGCCCTCGAGCCAAAATAAATCAATAAAGAAGTCGAGCAGACACTTCCATATACAACTGTCTCCCTTGCTCAAGTGGTTAATGCATCCGCCTTGGGAGCGGGAGGTCGAAGGTTCGAATCCCGTTACGGGTCCGTTCTGATGTGGCCGGTTGGTAAGCCGCCTGATAGTTATATAATGGTTGCCATGTGCCTACCTGCCTGGTGACTGGCAAGGATAGGAGTCGGAACGTAACTGTGCTCAGAAGGTAGGTGTCACTTAAGTCAGAAATGACTGGCCGTTCAAGTAGGGGTTTCACTATAATAAATGAACACTTTACTTTTACAATGTGTGCAGTCACTGCAAGGGTAAAAGACGCAGAAATATAATTGATGATTGAAAATAAAAGGACCGCTTTGCAACTGTCAATGACAGAAGTTTTGTCGTGCTAGTGACTACATAAATTGCTCTATTATAGAATTTTATATAAACTCTTTCATACAGAAATAATAATTCCTCTAAGGCGACGAAGGAGATATTTTATTACTGTATTGACAAAACTAATTCAGAAAATAATTTGAACACATTATCACAAACACATAATGTCAGGTACGCTTTGAAATTCTATAGTTATGTCAAATACACAATGTCATGTCACCAAGCAATATTCATTATTACGTATAATATACAACATGTTGTTTGACTGCTGATATTTGGATTTTCCGTATCTTTCTGTTTCAACAATGACAAACATGTTCATACGAGCATGTGGCAAACAATATTTTCAATAACAATTATAATTATTTACAAATGTATATTACAAAAAACACCATTTCGAAGCAATTACCGAGGACGTTACACACTTCACCCATTTCGCATCACACGGTACTTTGGTCGATTGTTTTTATACCTCCAGAGCGTCCAGAAAGCTTTTGCAGATTTGCTGTTGCATTTGGAGATATCTCACTGTTTTCTGACGTTTTTTGACTGGTACACCGAAAACTTTGCCTAAACCTGTCCAAGCAAAGCAGATAAATTAGAGGCTTGGAGCTTCCAAATATCAGCAACGTGCACCGGAATGAAAAGTTCTCATGCATGAACTTTTTGTTATTAATAAAACCCATGTGGAGATCCAGCAACGACATTACGAAGAATGGGGTCCAAATAATCATGAATAGTGCACCTGTTAGATTGAATGTCAGCGACAACTTACCGTTCATTCGTGTCACGGCGTTTGACGTCGTTGCGATGTGAATACATCGACGTCGTTTCCACATAAACAGCTGGGAACGTACCAACGAATATATGATAAACAACGCTGGTAGTGCGTATGCTAACACGAATGTCGTGAGTGTTATTGTTGAATACCCAATCACATCCATGCCGACTGGTTTACAGTTGTAAATGTCAAGCGAGTCTGTTCTGTTTGTTGCGAATATTTCAGTTGTCTCTACATCAAAGAGTACCAGCCGAGGAAGGCACAGAATTATAGCTTTAATCCAACAAATTGAAGTGAATATAATGCCATGTCGCGTCTTCCACTGATTGGCACCGTTGTGCATGAGGCGCCGTAGTCTATCAGCATTTAGTACAACAAGAAGAAATATTTGAGCAACATTTGACAGCATGGTGAAGAATTTGAATAGTTTACAGCATACAGAACCAGTTGACCAGACGTGGACTGGATGTAACAGGTTGGCCACATAAAATGTATTTGATATCAAACACACAAAAATGTCACATGCGCAAATATTAACAATAATTATCAAAGCCAGAGTTGCGAGGCGAAATCGCGTATAGAATATAAATATTGCCACAACATTTATTAATGCAAAACACGTCGACAAGATGGGTGAGAGTACAATGTACGCTAAATGCGATGGATTGTCCCTCATTTTGCTTTTCCTTTGTTTAAGCTCTTGACAATATCGGAACTGCGTATTTAAGGGCTGTTGTCTTGCTCTGAAATTATTAAAATTGATATAAAAATTAATATTGAAGTGGAGCATGTAATGCCACATAATTCGCGCAACCACCTGAAAATCACGAACAGAAATGAAAACGTACATTCTACTTAATTTTGATTGTTGTGGTCAAGTTAGTAAGAAACAATATAATCTGAGACACATAAGATCCGAAGATCAAGAGCAGTGTTGTATATATTATGGCGGCGAAAACGAGATTTAATGAACACTCTATAAAACACATTGTGAAAATAGTCCGTCGATTGGTACGTCGAAAGTTTTAACATTAATGCAATTTTGCCAGTTTCCATTTTGCTATGCAGCCAACATATTCTATCACGCGCATATCGCGTTTTTTCTCATGTACATGTATGTGAATACAGACATGATCAATTTCTACAAAATGGACACAACTGACATATCTGGTGATGGACATGGAAAAAACATAACATTTAACAGTTTATGATGACATGCATCCGAATTACAACAGGAAAACAAGGGGATGTTGTGGAAATACTCAAAATCAGAGTTTCAAAACAGACAAACAAGCCATACTGATCAATTTAAGACGAATACCAGATCAGTCGTCTGTGGCGATGGATTAATAATTGTCCGCAACGCACTGTGGTCTCTAATCTGATTAGCCTTGACTTTCGTAATATTGATGTACACGTTTGGTTATTTAATAATATGCATTTTATACTGAAAGAAATTCACAAATGCAATAATTTCCGTAACTGCGACTAAAAATACCGATGATGCACGATTCGCTCACGGAAAGTTCCATAGTCAGCGTCATCGTATAATATATTCATGCATAAAGGTCAGGATCAGGTAAATATGCTTGGACTATACCGTGTTTAATGTTTCCTATCAGCTTACAAAGACGAAATAATATAAATAATGATAATAATATGCACGATAGTGTACTATTATTTCCTAATACACTGAGTGCGCTAGTCGACACTAATTGCGATCCTATTAGCGCAAAATGAAGAATATCAATTACAAGAGGTAAAAACGTACATTTCTATGCTGAGTGTTGTATGGATATGACTTAATTGGACTTGTTTTATCAACTGAACAATGGAAATAAGAATAAAATATGATCTACAGATAGGCTGACAATTGATTCCAGTGGAACGCAGCAGATGCCATCGCTTGTCACGCAGATGCATTCGCCTGTCACGCAGACGCAGTCTGACATAAACAGTAACAGGTTTAATTTCGTATCTTATAGAGATGTAGATGATTTTAACTTCAATCAAACCAACAAAAACACTTTAACAAAAACTGTCAATGATTTAAAATCTCTCAACGCCTTCTTAACTGACCCAAACATCAACGAAAAAAGAGAAATACATGAAATTCAACCTGCTGAACTAAACAATTTACTATGCCGATTTATTCTAAGTGTCCACAAAAAGAACGGCGATGATTATGAGCCTTCTTGTTTAAGAGGCATGGTTGCTAGTTTTGAAAGACAACTACGCCGAAAAAATTACTCTGAAAGTCTAACAATGGGACATTCGTTCACAAAATTAAGAGAAACCCTAGTAATGAAACAACGCCAGCTAAAGAAGCAGGGTAAAGGCAATCTTTCTCAGAAAAGTGACCCACTAACAGATAACGATATTGATACTCTAGGGAATAAAGGTCAGCTAGGTTGCTTTACCCCTGACGCCATTTTGCAGACCCTCTGGTTGTATAATACTGTCCGTTTCGGTCTCCGAACATTCCAGGAACATCGTGATATGTGCTGGGGAGACATAACAATAGGGTCTGATGACAGTGATCAGGAATGTCTGCAATATTGTAAAAGGCAGACCAAAACACGAACTGGGGATAACCCGAGGGATGTTAGGGTCGTTAAACCTAAATTATGGGCCAATTCAATAAATCCAGACAAATGTCCGGTCAATATTTACAAACTGTACGCTAGTAAAAGGCCTATTAATTACGTAGAAAAGGCGAATAGGGAACGAATATGTAACGAATAGGTAACAGGGTATCAGTCGAGCGCAGAAACTGGTACATGTGCGCTAACAATGTTTTTTCAATTCTAAAAACCTCGAACTAACACCACAGACATGAAAATAAATCATTTAAAAGATGCAATGTATAAAAAACGCATAAGGTTAGGGTTAATTAACAAATATGTAGCGAATAGGGAATAGGGAATAAGTAACGAATAGATAGGGAATAGGGAATAGGTAACGAATAGGTAACGAATAGGGAATAGGGAATAAGTAACGAATAGGTAACGAATAGGGAATAGGGAATAAGTAACGAATAGGGAATAGGGAATAAGTAACCAACTTGACGACCCTTATAAATGAAGCATGACACAAACAGATCTCTTTAATTCTTTACAGTGACCCTCAGAACATTCCTTGTGAACAAACGTCATATTCCCAATCAACAGCTAACTTCACTCGTTCCAGCACTGATGCTATTTCAAATCTGCAAGTAACAGGCGGTTTCCAAAATATCTTTTCTTCCGAAGCAAAGTAATGAACACAATAATTGCTATGCTGTTGTGTTTGCTAAGAAAACATTCTGATCACAACAGCGGCGTTATTCTTATTACAGTAAACATGGCAAGGTTGTATGAAAACAAGTTGATATGCAGTATATTTCTACAATTGAGTTAAACAACAAAAACGTGTGATTTCACGACCGATACAATGAGTACTTGTATAACTAGATTGAAATAGACTATAATGTCTGACTATTCAAACTACAACCAAATGTACCCAAATCAACCAAAGTCTACTCAACATGCACTTAAATATACTTCAAATTAGTTAATAAATGGTTAGAATTTAGCGGCAAACGATTATTTGAATTGTTTGGATTAAATAAACCCAGTCTGAGCATGATTTTCTTTCAGTTTGTAAAGTGTACACCGTCTTCAACTGTCTTAAGAAAATGGGTAACACTTTTTTAGAATAAACTTGATCCAGATCACGAGGCCTGGTGTTACGGCAGCAAGACCTAAACCATGACAGGTCAATAAGTACCAAGTTATTGTTCCGTACCAAAGAGTATATGGTTTGGCACTGCAGAAAGAAGCACACTCGGTCAGCTCAATCAGTTTGGCACTCGACAACCAAGTCGTTGGCTCGAACAAGGTGTGGGGAGTAGCCTATATGTGCCAAGGGTCGAGGGTAAACGTAACAAGGAATAGCTTTTAAAAAAGAGTATCGGCACAATTTATAAAGGTTAAGATTTGTGGAATGAAAACATAACAAACCATGACAAAACAATGTCAAAGCTCATTTTTGTTTATTCGTTAAATGAAATCTGTGTTACGAAGACAAATGTAGTTGAATTAGTTGATATAAAGAATGATAGTGGTCCTTTATTTTGGGGAGTAAAACAGCGGGGATTATCTTACATATACACTGCCGTTGGCTGATTGTAGTTGCAGTAGCTATATTATCCCCTTAACCGTCTAACAACTACTTCAAATTGTACTCCTTAGCAATGTGAGTATGCAAAGTCAACACCGTGAACAGTATACGGCGTATTCATCAAACTCCCTGGTTTATAAGCAAATGTCATTACTCTTCAAGGCAAGATGTATTCGAGTACCAAACACTTCTTCCTTATAGTGTCCCTATTACTTTGATTATACATAATCTATGTTAGCACGCCTAGGACTTTGGTAGAGGATCAATTCGTAGATATCGAATTCGGCCAATTCCGACATTATTCTGATTAGCCTTCGTGCGTTTCCGGATACAAAAAGTAAACAAACAGCATTTCCTTTTAAAATATTTGTTGTCCAGTTTTATTGACCTGTCAAAATTTGCATATCTTCATGGTCAATGCACGCTATAAATTAGTAATCGGGCCACTTTCGATAAAGACTTATTTATCATGTGCATTGACCATGAAGATATGCAAATTTTGACATGTCAATAAAACTGGACAATATAAATATAACATTTTCCCCACTACCACCAGATATATAAATTTCCTTTATTATTTTAAACATGTTTTAAATTTGCATATATTAATGGGAGGTAATTCAACATACTGGTGCAATCCGGGTGTTTATTAAATTGGAATATTTCCGTCCTAATAGATGGGAAATAACTTTTTTTGTATTAACTTTTTTATTCTGATAAACAGTATAATATTATATGGAATACAAATCATGATACGCTCCTTGACTGGTTTCGTCTTGTTTATATAACGTACTTCATAGAAAACACATAAAACAAAAATTGGATTTTCACGAACCTATCTTTAAATTAAGGGTCGTGGTACCCATGTTGTGAAATTATGTTATATTAATTTTGATATAAAACATATTTCATTAATGCTACAATACTTGGGTAAAAAAAACAAGGAACGTATCAAGACCGTGCGACCACATACACGCATCATGCAGTTTGTTCGTCTCTTCTAAGAGACAAACAGAAACCAATGCATCAAGACGACTATACAAAAGCCCTGACAAGATCATCGGCTATCCCTTCTTATCTAGGAGGGAAGAAGGGATATAGGGAAATAACCGCCGACCAAGCCAAGTGAAAAGCGGAATGCGCCCTACGCTGGACTATACAATCACTTAGTCAAATATAACTGACACCTTATATCCAACGGCTAAATAACTTGTGAACGACTTTGACTCGTCAATACAATAGCGAATCTTAAGTTCAAAAAATTCAATTAAGCAGCGTATGCAATGCATTTCAATTGACACCTTAAGCGAGAATTTAACATCATATTTTCAAATGTTCGTGATAACTGGCCGTATAATGAAATAGCTAAAGGCAAACATATCATATCTAAGTTTGTATTTTTACCTGTCTATAGTAAATATTAGTAACGATTCGTAGTTATGCATTAGCGTAATCCTTTGCGCACCCTTAAATTAAATGCAATGATTCAACAATTAAGTCTACATCTTCTGTTAAATACCTGGGTGCTACTTTGGATCAAACTTTGTCTTTTGATATTATGGCATGTGCAATCCTCAAAAAGGCTAATGCCAGACTGAAGTTTTTATACCGTAAAAAGGCGTATCTAACTCAACACACAAAACGTTTACTTGTTATATCATTAATTCAGTGTCACTTTGACTATGCCTGTTCTATATGGTATTATAGCATGTCTCGATCTCTCAGAAATAAGTTCCAAACAACTCAAAATAAATTATTGAGATTTGTAATTGGATTGGATTGCAAAAGTCGTGTAAATGTAAATCATTTTAAAACTATCAACTGGTTACCAGTCCATAAACGAGTCAATCAGATTATTCTATGTCATGTTTTTAAAATTAATCAACGCACAAAAGTGCTGTGATACGGTACCGCTCGTCTCTGTAGCCAAGCTGGCAACTCGTTGCGTACAAGTTTCCGTTTTGTAACTAAACAGTTTATAATCTCAAAGTATGTGTTAATATGTCAGATGGTTTGCATGGAATATGGAATAATACTAAAACTTAAGACAGAAATGCGAAAAAGAATATAAATAAAGTAAATGGTCAGTAATAATGGTAGAACTGTTTGTCTCCATTGTAAATAAATGAAATAAATGTACAAAGATATCAGACCCTTTATGTAACGTTTGTGAATATTTAATATTAAAATGACATATTAAATTATATCAGCACTAAATTAGAGTAAAATCAGTATGCCCAGGCATAAAGTTATGGTATCACTAGCTTGCCATAGGTTTAGAGTTAGCTTGTTGTAGTAGGGTTTTTTCCAATTAATTATCCAAGCACAGAGTGAGATGTACATAGAAAAATGACACCGATAAATTTCGTAGTCGTGCACAACGAGACCATATCTACGACAAGAAATATCTTTACAAAAGATGTTCGGCGCAACTTGAAGTTTGCAAATTTGTTGCAATATGGAGGTTAAAATGTGTTGTACAACATAAACAATGCTTAATGTTACGACTGCCGGTCATTCAATTACGCTATACTACAGAAACCCCGAGATCACTGCGTAGTAAGCTCCTACACAGCCCTTTGATTCCACTACCGTGACATTCGCACGCTGCTGTATTATCCAGTATATTTTGTTAGCTGAAATCACCGTTTGTTCCTGATACTAAATTTCATTGGTCAGCACGATCACGTAACTACTGAGTTTATAATAGTTGGGTATTTTCCAGTGCTATAACCAATCAAATGTGTACGCAATGTAGTACCTTTCGTGTCGAGGGAAATTTTGATTATCTAGCTAATCGGTTTTAGCACTTAAAGAAGGCAGTGTTTTGTTCTTTCATCGAGGATTGCACCGATACGTATTACAAATAAACTGTGGCGAATTTGAGTAACGAGTATACGTAGCGGAATATAAATCACTACACATATACAGGCATCGGTATAATTTTGGCATTCCGACTTAATAAACTTGTTACATAGCGATTAATCTGATAAACAATATAAATGTTCGCGACTGGTACATAAAACCAAGAAAGTCTTCTCAATTCCAACACCGGACAATTCCCCATGGTGATGACTAACAACACTACTTACTGGATAAATCTTGAAATACACTATACATAATGATAACCAATCTGCGTCAAGGTTACAAACATTTTTCAGTTGAAGAGAAATTCCCTTGGTGGTTAACGTAAGATTTGATTGGTTTACAAAACACTGATATGCAAATAGCAAAACCATGTTAGTACGGCTGTGCCGAAAAAGATGGTCGGCGCAATCTGAAGCAAGCAAATTAGTTGCAATCTGAAGGTTAAGATTTGTTGTGCAACATAAACAATTGCCGAGATGTTACGATTGCTGGTCACTCGATTATGCTACACTATAGTAACTTCGATACATGTAAGCGGAGATGACTTCGTTGGAGATTTGATAAAATAACTCCGTAGTGAGATTAGTCATAGACAGTATAGTCTGTTTCAATATAGTTCATCAGTACTTACTGTATCTGTCGTGAAATCATACATTCATGTAAATAAATTTGTTACATATCGATTTAGCAAAAACATGATACGTTCAGTATTATTTAATCAGTGAAAGATACATCTGCAGGATGTGGCATTTGTAATAAAAACGCGATTTTTTAAGTTTTTCCTTGTTGTAATTTAAAATAGTCATTTTGTTCTTTCATTTGTTGTTTGTGTATCAATCGTGATATATAGGTGATAAACTCACTACATGTTATTATTATTATAAAAACGAACATCGACATTGAGCTGGAAACGCCAAAAAACAATAGATATGTTGTGATCATCGCCGACAATCGATTATGGTTTTAAACAATTGCTTGTCGCTGCTACAGCACACATGGTCGTATAGTCTGTTTGGTCTTTCGGGATCTTTCGGGTTACGATTTGTAATTTGCAGACGATTTTTCCCTACCATGGGATTGCCAGATCTCATGTCCGGAAGTTTTTCCGTTATAGGATGAAAGAGTGAGTAGAAGGAGCTGCTGTCAAAGCAAACTTTGGTATACAGACTGTAGTTTGCCGACTGTGTCGAAAATCCTACGCTAATAAAGGCAATCAAAACTAATTCGATTATTAAACGACGATTTACCGAAATCGCTTGCCCGATTATTTTCGATGATCGATTGTTAAAATGAAACTACTTCAAAGTGCACAGCCGTCCTAAAAGCACAAAAACGAGTCAATATACAGACATACAAACATTTAAACACGTACGAAGACGAAATGGACGCTCGACACAAAGATAAGCCATGTACAGTCTTGGAACGGTCAGCGGCAAAAACGCTGCTGAGAGTTTATGTTTATCGTTTTTCATTAATAACTTTTTTCTCAAGATAGTAAATACTACAATATAATGTTTGAACAAATTTATTTAAAGATAAACACTGAAAACAACAGTAACAAAACGCAGCAGCGTGCCATTGTTTTTATTGTTGGGTGCTTCTGTTGTTGTTAAGTTTTATAATTGGAACATTTAACGGCCCTGTTTTCTTTCTTTATTATACTCCACATACATGTGGCTTTATGTAACGAGGAAATATGAGAGTGTACACGAGCCACTGCGCTTGGTATCGATGAATATCTCTGTATCCATAAACTCAAACGAAATCTAAACCAGCTTCTCTTGCGCGTAGGTGTGTGTATATATGCTTGATTTCTAGTCCACTGCGCGAGTGTCGCGTATTGTGATCAATAGTGAATTATAATGGATAACAATGTAACTATACATCGCTTTTAAAAGTAGTATTTTAATTAATCAAAGCACAAAAGTGCTGTGTAACGGTACCACTCGTCTCTGTAGCCAAGCTGGCAACTCGTTGCATACAAGTTTCCGTTTTGTAACTAGACAGTTTCATAATATCAAAGTATGTGTAAATAGGTAAGATGATTTGCATGGAACATGAAACAAAACTAAAACATAAGACAGAAATGCGAAAAAGAATAAAAATTTATTGAAAAATAGTAAAAAAAAATCCAAAAGATCTTCAATCCGACTTGTTCTAGAATTGCTAGATTTTCAAACCAAAATAAAGAAAAATGGTCAGTAATAATGGTAGAACCTTAAAATTGTAAAACAAGTGAAATGGTTGTCACGATTGTAAATAAATTAAATACAAATATATCAGACCCTTTATGTATTGTTTGTGGATATTTAATTATAAAATGACGTATCAAGTTTCAAGTTTATTTACAGATTCTGCATAAGGCCTGAATAGGGCAGCATTAGCAACAATACATTTTACATTCATTCAATACAGATTGTCACATGACAAAAAGGAAACTAATTTACATAATATATACATGTACATTCATATACGGAGAAGCAACAATACCATCTCAACAGCAGAAATAAACAAGACATATTCGCATAATAGTTCCTACTAAGAACATTACACATATAAATATATTACAGTGTTTTTCATTTAAAAATATACACATTTAATGATGAAGGACAAAAAAAAACACCAAGAAAAAACCACAAATGTCTAGAATTGAAAAGAACATGTTAATTATATATATGTGTAGTATTGAAGAAAAATAGTCAGTAATTGTTTAATACTTTAAAATGGTTCATTATTTTATGACAGAATATTGCAATATTAGTCAAATCTTTTTTACTGTCTGTTTTAAAAAGTTCTATTAATTTCATGGTATTTGGTCGAGTGTAATAATATTGTTTGATATATTTTGTTCTAAAAAATGTTAAATTTGGGCAAATAAGCACGAAATGAAATTCATCGCCTACATCATTACAGTATGGACATTTTCTATCACGCAGGGGTATGTTTTGCCACCTGCCTTTTTCAATGGGTAAATGGTGGTGTCTAGTTATGAATGAAATTATATTTTTATTTAGATATATAGGTAATTTATTAATGTATTTACTAAGTTCAAACGAAGATTTTAAATGTTTGTAAAAGAATGTATCCGTTGACCGGTTCACATTTGTATGCCATTATTGGATAAACATATCTCTTAATTTAAGATTAGATGCTTTGTTTAGCCATTTACAATTATTAAAACTTTGGTTATACCATATACCCGACATTCCGCTGTCACAAATTATTGTTTTAATATTTTCTAACCAGGGTATTTCAAATTATATCAGCACTAAATTCGAGTAAAATCAGTATGCCCAGGCATTAAGTTATGATATAACTAGCTTGCCATAGGTTATGAGTTATCTTGTTGTAGTGGGGTATTTTCCAATTAATTTTCCAAGCACTGAGTGAGGTGTACGTAGAAAGATGGCACCGATCATTTTCGTAGTCGCGCGCAACGAGACCATATCTACGATAAATCCAAAACTGTAAACGGTGTCGGCTGTTGTGTATTGAAAATTTTGACAGATACTGTATACATTGAATGATAGCAGAAAAGTTACCAGGTCGTGGTGGTGTTTCCTTGGTGTGGATTTACTGTGCTAGTGTTGTATTTGACTAGATATTGCAAATAGCTGGGGCCATATTGTGGAGTTCACAATTCCAGTGCAAATCTTGTAGTTTTACTATAAAATAAAGAGGGCGAAAAAGCACCGGGCCGACACCAAACATTAAGTATGAATACATTGCTTTAAACCCCATCTGAACTCCACAGAAACAGCTAATTAGTTCACAAACCACTTTAGCAGGTCACCTTTTCAACATTTCATTTTATTGAAACGTTTATGATATCATTTCGTTCGGTGAATTTTGGAACTATTTTGTTTGCGTAGTAATTATGCCGATTTGGACGTTTTTGACATGTTACCGGCTTTCAGTCTTTTTTGTGTTTTGAAAACGGGAACCCTGCAAATTATTTAACTGAGTGAAGCTATAGATAGTTCCCACCTTTACAATATTGTTCTCCCTTGTTCTGAATAGATAGCCATATTAATAGACAAGTTTCCTTCACGTTTATAGGGGATATAGTGTAAAACGATGATAAAATAATCATATATATATATATCACTTATTCATTATTCATTATGCAAATGTGGGCAGTTGGGTCAGAAAATTCAAGGAAAGTGGTTGTCAAATGCAAATTCTGTTGTTATTTCCTAAATTGTCACATATTTGGGAATTACTCCTATAAGTGCTTATCAGATTTGCCTTTCAAAATGGCTGATAATTAAAACCATGGGAGGGAACTATTGTTTATGTCGAAACTATGTATATATTTTTTATTTTTTTATATATATATATTTATATTATATTTATTTTCGATAGTAGATACATGGTACATGGATAATTAAGACATGCGATAATATTAAAATAATAATTATGACATGTGCATAATACCCATGTCATACACACACACACCTAGGACAGCACAATAAAGAGTAAACTCTTATTTACATTGTGGTCCTACGTGTTGGTGGCATGACATAGAGAGGCACAAACATCTAATTAAATAATATCACAGAACAAGAAAATAAATATATCACAAAATGCCACATACCTAGTGTTCACATGATTATATACAATGAAAGACATTATTGCTACAATATCACAGATTACTGCATCTCATTACATACAATCTAATTTAAACATATTAGGTTAAGAGGATTTTATAGTTTATACACATAGAGATCACAAGTCTACATAAATAGACAATTTAAATAAACACAATTTTAAAACCCACCCTACCGAAATGGATACAAAACACTAGTAAAAGTTTCCTTAAAATCAGGGTACTAAAGACATTTATTTTGAATGTTTAAAAAGTGTTGTTTTAAAGCATCCTTAAAAGTTGAAAGGGAGTTGGTGTTCATAATACAATGAGGTAATCTATTCTACAGAGAACATCCCATATAGCAAAACGATTTTCATTCAAAACTTGTGACTTTTGGGACAGCAAAAGCACCTTTTCAACTGAGACTTGTATTATAATTAAGAGTACGGTCCTGAGATATAAAATGTTCTCCCATGTAAGATGGTGCTAATCCATTTTTAATTTTAAAAACATGACATGGAATAATCTGATTGACTCGTGAATGGACTGGTAACCAGTTGATAGTTTTAAAATGATCAACATTTACACGACTTTTACAATCCAATCTAATTACCAGTCTCAATAATTTATTTTGAGTTGTTTGGAACTTATTTCTGAGAGCTTGAGAGATGCTATAATACCATATAGAACAGGCATAGTCAAAGTGACACTGAATTAATGATATAACAAGTAAACGTTTTGTGTGTTGAGTTAGCTACTCTTTTTTACGGTATAAAAACTTCAGTCTGGCATTAGCCTTTTTGAGAATTGAACATGCCATAATATCAAAAGACAAAGTTTGATCCAACGTAGCACCCAGGTATTTAACAGAAGATGTAGACTTAATTGTTGAATCATTGCATTTAATTTAAGGGTGCGCAAAGGATTACGCTAATGCATAACTACGAATCGTTTGCGTAGTAGGCACCGGGGGTACTAATATTTACTATAGACAGGTAAAAATACAAACTTTGACATATATTAAAAACAAAAGCGGTCCAAATATAGACTCTTGTGGTGCACCACATGTAATAGACTCACATTTAGAATGTACATCTACAAGCTGTTGTCTGTCTGATAAGATTTAAACCATCTCAAAATATCATTACCAAGACATGAGGCTTGAAGTTTTAAATGTAAAATGGAGTGATCCACAGTGTCAAACGCCTTCTGTAAATCTAAAAGAATCATGCCAACGAAGTTACCTTTGTCCATTTCTAGTCTAATATAATCAGTTAAATGGATAAAACATCGGGTGAGAAACAACTTCTAAATCCAGACTGAAATTCATAAAATAGTCCACTATCTTTAAAATGTGATTCGATCTGGTCATAGACAACGCGTTCTAAAAGAAATTGACAAAACGCTTAAAATAGAAACCGGTCGGTAATTACCAGCAGAAGTCTTATTATTTTCTTATAAAAGGGAACAACTCTTAAGATCATTAGGTACAGTTCCTTGTACTAAGGATAGATTAATTATATTAGTTAGAGAACTAGCAATAATGGAAGCACCATCTTTTAAAAAACGAGATGGAATATTATCTAATCCTGTTGCTTTATGAGCAACTTTGTTAAATATTTAAGAACTTTGTTTTCTGAGATTACAGAAAAGGAATAATTGTTTTTAAGGACACCCTTTTCAGCATAAAACTTGTCAACAAATTGTTTACCAAATTTATGAACAAATGGATGAAGTTTATCCACAAGTTTGGATGCAACTGTAGTATAAAAAGAGTTTCAGCTATATATTTCTTATCAAAACAAATATTATCATCAATATTTAGACAAATGTCACTGCCTTCGGACCAGAAGTCAGGCGCTCAACCATTCCTTCAACATAACAGTACGATGACAGGGAATTAAGAGCGTCTCACGAATAAACCTAATGAAATCTGTTACTTCGCCATTGCAATAAATATTGCAAACGCATTTCGTCACAGACACTGTGATTATGCCACAGGAGATTGTCACGAGTTATTTCCCTTTATCCCATATAGAGTTCTCTCCCTTTTACCCCGTCTATAGTATATGTGTATGTGAACAGCGTTAGACTCCTTGTAATATATATACATATACTACAGAAGGGATAAAAGGGTGCAGGGAAAAAACTCGTCACAATCTCCTGTGGATTATACACTTAATTAATTATCATTCGTATCGGTCATTATTATTTTGCGCATTTCAAGTTTATATTTTGTTACAACTTGTAGCTGACATCTCTGTTGCTCTTGTAATCCCACTGATATTATATAATATGCCTTGTTGTATTAATTACTAATGTAAGATTTTCATTCTCATGCTTTCATGTATACATAAATTGAGCTTAGTAAAATAAACTTGTAAAAAAACTTGTAAACTTGACATCCAGCAAAACCAATCGTTACAATGGTTATAAGCCAGTATCACTAATGTGCAAAGTTCGCATTAAATATAGCACTCTCTCGCAAATACATGTTTTTCGAAACTCAGCGGACGCTTTATAAAATAAATTCCATTCTGGCACACTTGCGAACTTAGTATGATTAAACACATATTTTCACTTGTTATTATAATAATTTTTCACATGTATACGCTTTTTCCATAATCGTATGAATCTATGCATTCTGACCGATTGAAAAAGACTCATCTTCCCGTATAAAAGTGTAATAGTTAAAACAATAAAATATAAAAATTAAATATATAACATTATTTTAATGGTAATTTTCGTATACAAGCCTACACAACAAATATTGTCCGGACTATATAATCATAAATTCACCGTCAAACTAAATGTATTTCTCTTACCAATTATTCTGAGAAATCCACCCAAGGCTGCTGAACTAAACCCGCCCGATACTGTCAGAGAACTTGTTTCTGTGCTAAACACAGCAATATACACATGCTGCTGAGGTGTGTTCTATATATCGATATAATTCTTGTCATGTGATTTACTGTTTTAACCAATCGAAAAATGCTACATGCGATGTGTCTGTTTTTTCTTTTTTATGTGTTTTTTTCCCTTATACACTGAACAAACTTTCTATTTGGTCACATGAGTTGTATTGGTATTTTTAGGGGCAGCAATTTTACGCTGGCTTTTGCTAAATTCCAGTCCATTTTACAACTTGCAGATTTCGAACAAATCAGTGTCCAGTTTACAAACACAGTTCGGCTGTACACATTTTATTTATAACTTTATATTTGATTGACTTACGCGGCATCACTGCTCAAGAAATTATTTTAAGAGACTTTAATATGCATATTAAATTGACCACTTGATCTATATTACAGTAAAACTTAATAACATTAAATTATTTACAACTTTGAAAGTTGTAAAATTAATTGTTCAGTTGTTACTTAATATGCACTAATTAGAATTGTGTTCTTATGTTAAACAAGAAATTTCTTTAAAAAAATATAAACGGCGTACGATAGAATGATGTCTTAAATGAAATTATGCTTTTGCAACACGTTGCAAATAAATCCTTACAAAAAAATAACTCGGATCTATGTATACTATAATCATGTACCTGTCTTATCACGGTCATTTTATATGCTGTTTTGTTGTAGATTTGTGTCCATTAGTAGAAAAGTCATTGTAAGTTCATTCAGTACACAGTTTACTGTAAACCATTACAAAGTCTGGCGCAACATTTGTTTATGGTTTGCAATGAAACACGTGCATAAAAACAGGAGGTCAGTCATCTGGATCGTCTGGAGGCTTTCTTATTGGATTCGTGCCACTGGGAAATCTGCCTCGTTCTGGTTTGTAAACAATTTGATGACGTAAAAAGAGGATACAATATCCAACTGATAATGTTCGCACAAATTACGAGAACCCCGTTTGGTGCCTCTTTGGTGACAATAGGGTTTGTCAGATTTTAAAAAGCCCGCTTCGAGGCCAACATTTGGTGGGTCAAAAATGTAGGTCAAAATCAAAGTTATACAGCTACGCCGAAAAACCTTACTTCATATTATATGATAATAACCGTTTAGAATAAGTAAGAACTAACGATTGGATAGTGTACATGTATATGAACATAGGTTTGAAACTGATATAAAGTATGCTATCAACCTGCTTTAAATACAATTCATCTAAAGTTTGAAATACGTCGTACATGTGGTACACCTATTATATACACATTATAGTTGTAAACTAATACACATTGTAAAACTATACAATACACTTTCATGTATACAATATTGTATTATCATCATAAATCATTGGTCACAGTTTACAAAGTTTTCTAACATTATATATATATTAATATCAACTAAACAATTAAGATCTTTAGAAAGTAGGTAAGTGTATAATTTCAAAAGAACCCAATAATATGGTGAGGAAAGTCGAATTAAAATATCAATGTTAAAATCTAGGACTAACCAACAATGTTCAATGATGTATGATCCAAACAGTCCTACCACTTAAAACACATTTTTAAAAGCTTAATATAATTGGTCGGCGCAAATTGAAGCAAAAACAAATTATTTGCAATAGAAGGTTAAGAGTTGTTGTGAAACATGAACAATTGCCAAAATGTTACAATTGCTGAATCCGAAGTGGATAACGTACCCCTTATCGAAAGGTTAACCAATCCGCGTCAATGTTACAAACGATGCACGGCCGTAGAGAAGTTGGTTGAGTGGTTCACGTAGGATTTTACACAACACTGATATGCAAATAGCAAAACCATGTTAGTATGGCTGCACCGAAAACACCCCTGGAATCCGCGCTTGCAAATGTATTCGTACATGTACATTAACCCAAATGAAGAAGCAAAGCTAACATCAATAGTATAAAACTGAAGAAACAATTAAGAAAATCGTGATTTCATCTATTTAATCATTATAGAAAGAGGCATCATCTGTGACAAATTAAACTCTAAACCAAGAGAATTTCGACGCAAGGCCATCGATGTCGCCGGCAAAAAAATGAAGCAAAATAATTATTGAGAAATATTTGAAGAGAATCTGAAGTGAGTCTGAAGAGGAAATAAATCCACGCATACTCCAAAGACGCCAGATCTAAATTAACTAGACTAAATGACTTATTCTTAATATATATTCATACGTTGTTTACCTCATTGCGATACTAATAGAAATGCAATTTTGCAGTTATGAATGACTGAAATGTAACCTTTGTTTCAATGAATGTGCAGGGGCTAGGGGATATCAGAAAAAAGGAAAGATGTCCTTAAATATTTGTAAAGTAAACAAAATAATTTCTATTTATCTACCCATTACCAATGAAATAGATAGATATATAGATAGATAGTTTATTCAGAAATATTAGGCATACTGCCCATAATTTCATATACATGTATATACGTTCTCAACAAGGAAAGTAGCCAGTCTAGATGCGTAGCCATATATACTCATTAAATAAAAATTTCGATTTTACATTCACAAGTAGTGACAATGACAAATATGGTAATTTACTCATCTTACGGGCAAATCTTTTCAATAACGAAATCCCATTAATGTATGTATATGGCCCTAATAAAGATGATCCAGTTTTCTATAAAACTAATTAAGAATACTTTAATCAGCTGAAACTCCACGCATTCTAGTAGGTGATTTTAATTAAGACCTAGACCCAAGTAGTGACTGTTATAATTATATAAATATATAAATATACATAAGCCACGAGAAATAGACCATGAAATAATTGTAAAATATAACTAAATTCATTGCTGGAGAAAGCAACATATGGAAGAAAAACAATATACATGTACCTGGTTTAAAAGAAATCAATCAAAATGGCTAGACTCGACTTTTTCTGAATTTCGTTGTTAATACTATAAAAAAGTTATTCTTTAAGAGATACTGAAAACCTAGATCCCAAGCATTTAATCAATAATATTGAAACCTAAAAACTGAACGAAGATGAAAACCCAACCTTAGGAAATTATTTATCTTACAGTGAATGCTTTCAAGTCTCAAACATATGTCAAATGATTCTTCTCCGATCAGTAGTGGTTTTACAGCAGCTTTCTTTAAATTCGTTTGGAATGAATGTAATTTTAATGAGATCAATTGATTATGCCTTGGACACAGGCGAATTATATTATACTCTAAAACAGGGAATTATAATTATACCAAAAAGGCGAAAAGGTCAAACGTTATATAAAAATCGTGCGTCCTATTTCTTTGCATAATGTCTCCTACAAAATAGAATCAGCGTGTATTGAACAACGTTTTAAAACAGTTTTAAATAAATTTTATCCGTGAGGACCAAACCGGTTTTTTATCAGGAAGACACATATTTAATCAGTTATGACATAACGGCAGAACATGATGTACCTAAAATGCTGTTGTTAATAGATTTTGCCACTACTTGACTCCCTTTCATGGTCTTTCATTGCAAAGTATTCGATTGTTTTTGCTTAAGAGAAAACTTAACGCAATGGGTATAACTATGTTATACGGACATTCAATCATCTATTTCTATTAATGGACATCTGTTCGACTGGTTTAATATTGAACGAGGTCGTCGCCAGGGTGCTCCTCTATCCACTTACATTCTTCTTTTGTGTGTAGAAAGTCTTGCGCTTCTTATGAAGAATAACATTAATATTAAAGGAATTATGTTGATTAATTTAGAATTCATTCTAACACAGTATGCAGACGATGACACTATTATGCTAGATGGAACTGAAATTTTTCTTCAATACACCATGGAAATTTTAGAATTTTGTGCTTAACTTTGAGGTCTTAAAATCAATATAGAAAAAAAGTAATATGAATAGGATCCATGAAAGAATGCAAGCGTAGATTTTGTACACAATATGATATTTTTTATGGAAATCTGAATGCGTTTAGCTTCTTGACGTTAATTATTGTACAATCAATTTACTCAACATGATTATTGAATACGAATTAAATCACTATTCACTCAATGGTAATACAGAATAAGTTCTCCCATTGGAAAAAATGGTGTCATTAAAACATTACCACTATCCAAAATCAATCACCTCATGCTAAGTCCACTAAACCCAAATGCTTGTTATTATTAAATCCGTACAAATCTCATTTTTACATTATCTCTGGAATTATGGACCAGATAAAGTTAAAACAAATATTATTACTCCAAATTATGAGTGTGGATGAATGAGAATAGTCAATAGAATTGTTTATGACATCCTTAAAAATTATTTGGGTCACGAGATTAATGTCCTATAAGTCAAAATACTGTACTTCAAATTAGTTACAAGTATGTAACCCTTTCTTTTAAAGTTTAGTACACTTGGAGATGATTTCTTGAAAACCAACATCTATATATAGAAAAAATGGTTTTGAATGTCTTTTAATTCTTATAAATGAGGTAACATCCGCAAAAATCGAGTGAATTTTGCTAACTGCCCGTATGGCATACTTCTATGTTTAAAATCGGTGGAAGCCCTCAGAAAATCCTCTGCAACCATTTAGTATGAAATCATCAAAAATCAAAGTAAATGTTGTAGATACATTCATGATTGCCAATGCTAGAACAAAATGGAACGACGAATTGAACGTAAATTTCGACTTTAACTTGAAATATACATAATTATAGGTCACCGTTTACATTAACAAAAGATTCAATATTACAATGGTACCAGTTTAAACTTTATCACAGAATTCTTGCTACTAATAACTTATTATACAAAATTATACAAATATGTCGACTACAGCTAAACTTTTGTCAACATCGGACAGAAAACTGTTCAGCCATATAAACATCAAATAGTGAATAAAAGACCAAAATAAATACGGAATTGTGTATTTCCAGTAATAAACGGATGCTGATATAGCAAAATTTATTAACTAGACTTTCCTCGAATTTCAGTTTTGCGTTTCTTACAAGGGCAACCCATAAACTGATTTTGTGAAGAAACTCGATCGAATTCAACGGTTCTTGTATACACTATTTTAGAGAAAAAACAACACAATCTCTATCCAGAATTGTATTTTGAATGGTGAAGGGACCTTTTCATTGCTCACACCTAGTAATCCTTACCACGATGTGAAATACGGTGTTGCTCTTTATACTTCACCAGGTCACAACTAAGTGCTCGGCATTAATTTAGTATTTTGAAGCATTGCACAAGTATTTTCATTCGAATTGTGCTCCGTGTATCGATTCGGAAAACTCGGTATTTTTCTTCGGATATGCAAACGCGCCGAGGTGGTTCGATAAAAAAGCGATACTGATAAGTTCGACAAGCAATCATGCCGCAGAATGTCTAGCAATTGCGACATATACAACAGAGTTAATTAAAGTCAGGGCAGTGAATGTGAATAATGCAATCCAGTCAAACATGTAACTTATATTCTTCCATGTGGTCGGCAAATCATCTGCTTCTCGAGTACACACTTCCTTTGCATCAACGTTGGAATCATTCACCTTTATTTCCTTCTGCTTTACACTTGTGATGGGTTGAACTTTTCTAAGTTTGCAAGCGTAACATGTTAATACCCGAAACATACTTTTCAGCCAGATCGGTACATTACGGTCGTCATCTCTGTGGTAAAGTCGGAGATTTAGAATTGTCCATAAAACAATTAACACACTGATAAGTAAATCCACAAACAGTTTGTAAGAAATTAACGGAACAGGCTCTGAATTTTGTGGTAGCATGCCACTTACAATTGTCATGTAAACAGCAATAGCCAATAGTGTAGTAATGCAATATCCAATACGCTCCCCAGACTCGGGAACAAGGAGAAAAACAAAAATGTTAACTATACTCAACAGTAAAATTGGCATAATAATGTTTATTACAACGAGTTCGGATTTCCTCTTCAAATAGACGGTAAAAACCAACTCTGACTCACCTCCCGCGCCCAACATTTGCGTTGCGACGTTAGAATCCGTGATATCCCATAAAGCGTTAGGAGAATAAACTTCCAAATTAATTTTCGAAGACAGAGCGATTAGCACAACTTCCGTATTCTTATAACCAAGCGAGACGAACGTTGTTTCACACGTCTGAGTATCAAATGGGTAATTCTTTACATTCACCGAGCATGTACTTTGAATCAGGGCTGCCGGCATCCACTGAACTACACCTGTATGATCAATCCTCATTATGTCCGATGACCTGCCTATTGATAAAACCTTATCCGAAGCGGTTGCCAAAATTAGCTCAGGTACCCATACGTCATCATATGACACTGTAGTTTGTGATAATCCGTTGTAATCCGATACATTCCATTTCAATTTGTCGTCATTCCAAACTACTACAAGAGCGGCAGCGAATGAATATTTCTCATTCACTTCGTCAAACTCTTGTAAACTCTTAAAGTACATAAGAGCACTAACATATATCGCTGAATCTTGGTCATATACTGGTCGCACATTTTTGTTGTAATTACTGAAAAGGTCACTGTGTAAGTCGTAAGCATCGTCTATGGTTGAGATCGATTCAACCGAGTTAATAAACACAAGTCCAACACTTGCTAGCATGTACAAGTACAATGCAAACTGTCGAAAATCTAGGAGTATCATTGTTTTAATCCTTCGTGTGTCGAATGTCGTTTTATAAACTTGAATACAAAGTGCGGTAGCTGATCACTGTCAATAAACTGCTGGTAATTGTATAAACATATAAAAATACCGTAACATATTTGTTATATATTAGCCGTTGCTTAGGCGCAATTGTCCATATACATAAGGTGAATGTTTCAAATTACGCCGCATTTTGACAATGGAGATATTTCTGATGAATAGTTTACGTCAGAATATGGTAATTTGATATCTATTTTTTTCTATCGATGGTTAGTAATTGTGTGTAAACACAATAAAATTTCTAAAGTCGGACAATAGTTACCTGACACGCGAACATTCGTACAATCGTCGGTTAAACCTATATATAATATAGGGCGAATTTGTTTTGCAAAACCTGGTTAGGGTTTGAGGTTTCAGTTTTGTTGTAGTTTGGTTGAAAAACTTAAACCAGTTAAGATTAAGATTGGTCTGCAAACAAACAGATGGTTTAGTCAATGAAAAATGGCCCACGTGATTTTGATTGTGCGAGATTGCAGACAGATTGGAGCGTGATAAGAAAATCAGAGTTAAGAACTTTAAAACGTCTGTTTTGCAACGTAACAGAGTGGACAATTTTAAAGCCAGTTTCCCATGTAGCAAAGAAACATTTATTTTTAAACATTGCCCCACATATGAGTGGCACGGTCACCGCCATAAAATCAGTCCACCATTTTGTTTAACTAGTATACGATTATTCGAATAAATCAAACCAGACAAACCACACTTGGAGGTAGTTCGGTCAGTTTAATTAACCAGTTTAAGATTTGTTATTAACAAATACAGAAACTTGTTTTAGTTTGAAACCAGTTAGTTAAAACAAATGAAAGGTTTGACAAACCAGTTTTGGTATCAAACCGGTTTGGTACAAACAAATTCGCCCTAAGATTGGTCTGCAAACAAACAGATGGTTTAGTCGATGAAAAATGGCCCACGTGATTTTGACTGTGCACGATTGCAGACAGAATGGTGCGTGATAAGAAAACCAGAGTTGAGAACTATAAAACTTCTGTTTTGCAACGCAACAGAGTGGACAATTTTAAAGCCATGTTCTGATATAGCAGAGATACATTTGTTTTTAAACATTGCCCCACATATGAGTGGCACGGTCACCCGCCATAAAATCAGTCCACCATTTTGTTTAACTAGTATACGATTATTCGGATGAATCAAACCAGACAAACCACACTTGGAGAATCGGTCAGTTTGATTAACCAGTTTAAGATGTGTTATTAACAAATACAGAAACTTGTTTTAGTTTGAAACCAGTTGGTTAAAACAAATGAAAGGTTTGACAAACCAGTTTTGGTATCAAACCGGTTTGGTACAAACAAATTCGCCCATAATATTATCACGTGACCATTCAATGAGAACGGCGATTGTGTTCGCACAGATTGACGGACATTAAGTCTCAGTTTAATATTTTCATATCATATAATCCGTTTTAAAGTGGTTCTACGTATTTTATGAATGGGAATGACTATTTTTACATATCAAGTGAAGAATGGTTTAGATAGTTACCACATCTACAATATTTACCTCCCTTGTTCTTAATCATCAGCCATTTTGATAGGCAAAACTGATAAGCACTTATAGGAGTGATATCCATATAATTGAGAAATTGCCAAGATAATTTGCATGTGACAACCACTTTTTTTCACTTTTCTGAGCCCACATGAGCATAATGGATAAGTTATTTTTTACATCTGATTATTTTATCATCGTTTACATTATTTTCCCAATATACTTGAATGGCATTTGCCTATCAGTATGACTGACTATTCAGAACAAGGGAGATAAGTATTGTAAATGTGCTTGCTATCTATTCTCGTCAACTAAAATATCTTTTTCACTGAATTTGAGACAAATTGGAAGGAATTAGACATAATTTTATCTCCGCCACTTTCTTCTAAGATATTTTCGCTGTCACTGAGAAGCTCGGAGCATTAACTGTTGAAAGTCTTCATTTCTGACATGAAACGCATTTGAAAAAAAGTTTTTAATGTAATGAAATTTAAAGTCATTACAGGTTCGTTATAAATCAGAAAATTATCTCCGATCCTTCACAGTCCCTTAATTTGTTTGATGACAAACATCAGCTATTTCCGGTTCGGGAACATATCAATTTCAAACTAACAGGTCTTTTGTAAAATGACATGCAACTCCCGTTTAACCACCTTTTTTACTTTCTCATTCCTATCCTTTAATGCCAGACACCAGGCATGTAGGCGCACGGTAACCATTATTTAGCTAGCTGTCTCCTCACCAACCGACCATATCAGAACGGACCCCTACCGGGATTCGAACCTTCGACCTCCCTCTCCCAAGGTGGATGCCTTAACGGCCAAATGATACGGTATACTTATATGTAGAATGAGATCACAGGGAGAAAAACAAGCACAAGGAGTGACACATTCACAAAACATTCCTGCACCAACAAATACGAATTAAACAAGAAACTATCGAGAAAAGTATGTGAACTACTAGATGTTTGTAGAAAGAAAGGCCCTGTCCCACACTGCCGTCTACGATTCCGTCTGCCTCCGTCTAAATTTTTACCTCATGCGGTGTTTAGACGGCAGCAAATTCAATTGTGTTGGCCATAGACGGAAGAAAGAACAACAGGAGTAAAGTCTAAAAACGCCTGAGTAACGTCTGCTTAAGTATGAGTAACGAACGAAACGGTTGAAAAAAGTCAACATTACGTCTATCAACTTTCTGCTTGCGTCTTATAAAAGGCCAAACAAGTTCCATAGACGTATGGTGCGTTCCGTGGCTGGAGGCGGACGAGCTGTCCGCCTGCCCAACAGCCACTAAAGTATAAAAACCGGTAAGATTCCATCTGAGTAACGGTGAAAACGGTAAAAAACCGCCAGAGTAACATATGAGAACCGTCAATCGCTATCGGAATTTGGACGTTCCAAACTTTGTACATGTCCAAAGTTTGAAACGGCTAGCGCCGTCTGTCAACGTCTAAATACGTATGTAAACCAGCTGAGAAACGAAAAAAAACGTCTAATAAATGTACGCATTCGTTTCTCAGACGGAATCTTAAACGTCGCAGTGGGACAGTAGCTTAAAGTGTTTTTTTTGTTGGCAGAAATTTCTAAAATTTGATGGTAACGAGCAGACGTGTTTTTCAGCCCTCACGTTAACCCGCTTTCGGAGATGAAAACTTCTAACAACAGTAAAACCTCAATAATAAGTCCACGGTAGGGACCCTTGAAAACTGGTCTTGATATTGATGTGGTCTTAAAATTGAGGTTGAATCAAAATCAAAACAGTGAAAATATACTTGAAAACTGTGTTATCAATTTTGAGGTGGTCTTTAGTTGAGGGTTTACTGTACATTGTAAATTGATGCTGCTGTTTAAGGCAGTTTGTTGCTCCACTGTGGAGATGGTGTACTGTATTTGGTTACTCCTCGTAAGACGCTGTAAACTAACATGTGCCAATGAACTTTTATGACTTAAGGATTGAAAAATAAAATATTTACCGTAAACAAGACAGTATGACTTTTAAATGTCATTTCATATTGCAAGACTGACAGTTATATACCGCAATATTCATATTTACGACTCAACTAAGACGATGTCAAGGAAACATTTGATAAATTATGTAATTTGTGTAAATAATCACCATAATTATGTTTATTCAAGAGAAAATGTAAGTATTTGGTATGTGACAATGCTTACCGACGCATACTTTGAAAAGTGCTGTACTATTAAAACCGCCATGCTTGAAAGTTCATGTAGATATATCAAACAACGAAAGGAAAGTCTGTGTTTTATAGATCGCAAGATGTTCTAAGCTGCATGTGTAGGTAGTAAATGTGGAACGAAGCTACTGATTAAATGTGGTTTGGGTCGAAAACAAAAATCGTGCATTAATATATTTTATGATATGACTGACTGGCAACCCATCTATTTATTTCCTCCTATGGAGTATTGTACCACTCCTTATATAAGGCAGGTTTTAGTGTAATTCTAGCCGATCACAATACGAGTAAGTCTAAATTAAGCAACGATTCGTGGTAAGACTCACAGGGCGAAACTGTTCACTTTGTAAAGAATCTCCCGCATGTTCAATTCCTGTTTATGTCTGCAATAACTATGCAAATTTATGTTAAGAATGGCACGTCAAACTTTCATTTGAGCAAATTCACTTGTTGTACAAAACACTATTTCCGTATGTGTTCATGTATATCACGGCAATTTGGACTTAGTCACAGGCCTATTCTTTCAAAAGGAATATGAAATGTGACTCAATCAATGAGACGTTTTAAAAGAAAAAATTATATATTGTCTTTGCCAGTATCAACGAACTTCAATATAACAATCAAATGACTGAAGGTCCTGGGAGGCGCTTCCAAGGTAAGACTGCTCGTTTTCTATATTATCGTATTAGAAATTAATACGGGACTATTCGGGTAAATTCAATCGCCAAAAATGGAACAAATAATCCAGAAAAGCCGTTTATATCAAGACTACGCCATCCCACAATTGATATAGCCCTGACACATCAGCCATTATACTCATCAAATCTATTATAAAATCAGAGGACTTTATATTTACTACTTTCTTGAGACGATGAATATGGCGGTACTTCGAGTAGACCATCCAGTTGACGATGATAGCAATGAGACGCTAAAGCTCCTCAATAATAACAAGACTTGTTCTGCGTAAGAGCACAAGAAGGTATTGTTAATAAGGGTAATTATTAATCATGATACGGAAACAGATATTGTGCGGGGAAATGAAAATAAAGGTGCAATTTCTTGAAGTTTCTTACAAAATTTAATAGTGGACGTGAAGTGTTTTTGTTTGGCAAGTTTAAATATTTGGTTACAAATTTGGAATCCTATTGAACTCTCATCGTAAAAGGAAGGGAACGTTTGCACACGTAACATGTAACTTTTAACGCGACATTACACTATTTTGTCTCTTCTCATATGGCAGGTTTATTTTATAATCACCGAAAGTGCATTGTATTTTACAAAAAAATAATGCCTGTTAGTTCATTATTGACGTGCTTCTTAACCTAAAGTAGCCAATTTTAGACATCAAAACGAAAGGGTTTTTGATACATAGGTATGTAGGTAGGTAGATTGATACATAGATACATACTTTTTTATCTTTCACGGTTCAAGAATATAACATTTTACAGCAATATATGTATAGGAAAAAACATAGCAAAACATGAATTGCATAAAGTGTCAACACATCAAAACGTTTGTCATAAGTGATTTTATATCAGAAATCGTCACTTTCATCAAATACAGTGAGATATTCAATGACAGCAAAGTTTCTCCAGTTAAATGTCTTATTTATTGCCAATTATGTCAAATTCAGCAAACTGGAAATTTTCTGGTCGGCAAGAATGTCATTCCATGCCAAAAATGTAAACTATCCATACATGAATTATATTAAATAATAGCTGCAGCTTTAAGCGATTAAATCCATGTACCATTAAAAGTTAATTTATAATCTTTAATATATGAAGCATGGAACCAGTTACCTTCCAATATCCAATAATCGTCCACTGTTAATATTGTATGCGTTCTATTAACGATACTGTCAATACACTTCCTTCTTATTACTATCTAGGCCCCAGAAGGCTCCAACTTATTTATACTCGACTAAGAACAGGATGCAGCATTTTAAAATCCCACTTATTTGTAAAAAAACATAACTGAATCCCCTATGTGTTTTGCGGCTATTTCGAATCAACAGACTGTTGGAAATGTGTCATTGGCTTTCGGTCTCATCCTTTATACATCTACTATTGAACGAACTGTTTTCATTCAAAATAATTTATACTCTATTGAATTATTATTTTGTTCATAGTATGTAAATAAAATATATTTAAACTGATATGTGAAGAAAGGCGAGTGAAATAGATTCAAACGGAGTCATAACGATATGAAATTGGAGTTTCATTATTATCAATCTAATCGATGTGTTGATGAAAGTATTCAATGATGATACATGTTCGACGAAATAAACAACGTCCGGAATGATATTTGAAGCTTATACATTTTTGTACATAGCGATAACTTTAACACTACATTAACTTGATACACAAACCTGAGGGTAACTCAAAGAACAATTCGAAGACTGTTAATGACTCTCAGAAATCTGAAACGTCGTAGACTTAATTTACGAGATTGTGCATGCATTAATTTTGCTAAACTTGATACTGTTAAAGTCATGTAATGCACCATTAAGCTCGCTGTATAACGACACCTTTAAGCAATACAATTTGAGAGAAATGCGTGTTACGAATAGCTGAATTAGTTGATATACAGAATGATAGTGGTCTCTTATGTTAGTGGGGATTGTCTTACATATGTAAAGTTTGGTGATTGTTATTGCAATAGCTGTCCTATCCCCTTAACTATCAAACAACTATCCCAAATATTACTCCAATGTGATTTTTGCGAGGTCAACTTAGTGAACACTAAACGGTATATTCACCAAACTCCCTGGCTTATAAGTAAGTGTATTTTTTAACTCTTCATTGCAAGATCAATTGGAATACCAAACAATTCTCCCTAATGCTCAATTCGTAGATATCTCATTCGGCATATTCCGACATTATTCGAGTTATTCTTCGTGCGTTGCAGTATACAAAATATAAAGACACAGCATTTCCTGTTTAAAATATTAGTATAAATGTAACATTTTACCACCACCCCTTTGTTTGCACATTTGTATTTGCGATTATTTATCGTCGCCAGATTTTTTGGAGGATAGTGCATAATACAGGAGATGCCCCAGTTCCAGAAGCACCCCTGGTTCTTTAACGTGCTCGATGTTAAGCATCATACACGGGACCTCCGTTTTTCAAAGTCTCGTCCGAAAGACTGTTAGTACTGTCAGTGATGAAGCGCGGCGAATCGAACCTGCGATCTCTGGATTACTAGTCCAGCGCGTTACCACTGAACTACATTTTCAACTGGTTTTTAAAATTTGCATATATTAAAGGGAGGTAATTTAACATACTGGCGCAGTCCGAGTGACTATTAAAATGTGTATATTTCCGTCCTGATAGATGGAAAATAACTTTTTTTGTATTGACTTTGTTCTGATAACAGTATGATACTAAATGGAATACAAATCATGATACGCTCCTTGTCTGGTTTCGTCTTGTTTATAAAATGTACTTATTGGAAATAGAGACAAGGAGCTTATCATGACCGTGCGACCACATACACGCATCACGTAGTTTTATCGTTTCTAACAAGAGACAAACAGAAACAAATGCATGAAGATGACTCCACAAAACCCCTGACAAGGTCAACGGCTATCCCTTCTTATCTAGGAAGAAGGGAAATAGGGAAATAACCGCCGCCTAACCAAGTGCTAAGCGGAATGCGTCCTACGCTGGACTCTACAATCACTTAATGAAACATAACTGACACATTATATTCAACTTCTAAATAACTTGTGAACGACTTTGACTCGTCAGTACAATAGCGAATCTTAAGTTCAACATTTTCAATTTAGCAGCGTATGCGATGCATTTCAATGGATATTTTTAGCGTGAATTTAACATCATATTTTCAAATGTTCGTGACAACTGGCCGTATAATGAAATAGCTAAAGGCAAACATATCATATCTAAGTTTGTATTTTTATCTCTCCATAGGACAAAATAGTACCCCCGGGACATACTACGCAAACGATTCGTAGTTATGTATTAGTGTAATCCTTTTCGCATCCTTATCTATGTATAACTAACATTATTTATGAATATCTAGTTACTAGCGATATCGTCATGACATAAGAAAAGTGAGGGGAAAACGACAAACAGGCGATGAAGAATATAAAGGCCACGTGTTGAATGTTTCATTATGTTCGTATGCATAGCAAAAATGGCTAGTTAAAACTGGGGGGGGGGGGGGACATGACGTCTTCAGTGTAAATGTAACGATGAACGGTTTGTCGTCCAGTCTATATACCTCAGGCTTATTTTGGAAAAAGAGGGAACATCGCAGAGTGACACTATCATGCAGAGCGATCAAAGTAGACAGTAGGGTTTTGAGAAAAAATAGAATTATGCATGTATAAATGTCATGACCATTTATTCGAATATCGCACTCCCAGGACGTTAATTGTGGTATCCGTGCATGGTTACAGGCATATGCGGAATCCTGTTACTAAAAAGATGCGCTGAAGTAAATGCCAAATCTCGCATTTTTATCAAATTTCAAATAAAAACATAGGCGTTTTTACAGAAGCCTGTTACAGAAGATCTCGCCCCTCGCCTTTTTAATTGACCAAGAAAAAAATCTTAATGGAAACACAATAGTTTTTGTATACAATGTGCTAAAAATTTGAAATAAAAATGATGCGAGACTGTACCAAACACATTTCGCGTTTGTTTTCCTTGGTCAATTAAAAAGGCGAGGGGCGAGATCGCGATGGCACTAACAGGATTCAATAGCAATACATGTATACGAATATGATGTCAAAGTCTCGCGTATTTCTGAGAAGAAAGGTTTGCATGTTTATGTTGTTTTATTGCATGTTGCAAATGCGGAAAGACATAAAGTAATAATAAAGACAGCTTGCATCAATTTAAATTTCTTTGAAACGTAATCAACACTTTAACTTATCTCATTACAACGTTACTCAGAAAATGACGAAGGAGAATGTTTTGCTAGGCCATAAAGAGAATTTGTTCAAATTACAAAGTTAAATAAATTCAATATAACGTTAATAAAACACAGTATAACTGAACCATGTAACTTGAACTCAATTATCTTCTCTATCTCGTGATTATATTATGTGTCTATTATTCAATGTGACTATAATAACGCCCCTGTTGGAAACAAATACATGTATGCAGGGGCGTAGCTTAGCTGAAAATGTTGTGTATGCCTAGTTTTAGCGGGGTAGCTAGCTAAATAATATAGCTAGATCGTGAGAAATGCGTTGTGGTGTATACTTCGTTCCGGTGAATATGTTTACAATAACATCATAAACATACATTAAATTTTCTTATTGCAGTTGTTTCCATTTTTAGTAGGGCGCGGCTTACACGGCCTAAAGGAATCTACGCCCCTCGTATATATATACTAGCGGAAAAGATAATTGAAACTTTAAGTCCAAATAAGGGTCGTGAATATGTCTTTATCTTATCGACTAGTTAGTACGACCCAGTGTTTCATGTTTTCGTTTACACTTTTTTTATTGCATTAACTTGGCGCACAAAAAAAGACAATTAATTATGCTTAAGCTTTGATGAATATTAATATCGTACACGAAATGTCACGAAAGCACATAATATATACACAAATTGCGACAAGGTGTATTTTGTAAACAACATATGATGTTTTTTCATAGTGTCTTTTTTCGAAGATGAAAAGTAATTACTGACAACCTTCAAGCAATGAGTGTTGAATTGTTTCTTACACATGCACATGTTTTGCAGTTTAAATTCATGTGCCTTTAAAGGATACGAAGTTATAACAAATATATCAGCGAGAAACGTTGCACAAATGAAAAGGTCACCACGATCCTCTTAGCAAAATCAAATCAAAATAGCAATGTTGAAAAAATAGGTACTACAAAATGTAGAGCTTTTGACATAAAGGGATTTTCCTGGATTTTTGGTAGCATATATTTGCACCTATGTTTACTTTTATTTCAATACATGTATATTCGTATCACTAATTTCAGGCACGATGCTAATATGGTTGACAAGTGATAGTTTTGTGGTAAGAAACGCTTCTCATACATCATGTTCACGTTATAAAATATGCTATTTGTTTAGTACTTCGTTTTCAGTACCTATATTTGTATCTGGTTTTGTGGATATAACATTTTCTAATTTATTTTCTTTCTTTATCAACTATAGATATACAGCTATTATGGCATAGACCTAAGATATAGTTTAATGCTATTTTTCTTGCTCTTAGTTGGTTTTGGTTTGTTACTTAATAACGGGGGTTTTGCTTTTAAGCCTTGAATGGTTTATATTCGTACCATTGAAAATGACACATTGCTAGAGTCTTGCTGAGTTCAAACTTCAAAGATGTTCAGGTGTTCTAGTGAATCTTAACTAGAAATAGTATTCAAGGTTGCAGTTATATTCTCACAGATGGTTCATTTTCATACTCCAAATCTCCCACATTTAGTGTCCTAAAGCTGCTCATTCAGCGAGTCATCCATAGTTTTACAATCAACATGCATATTTCGGCTATTTTGTTGCATTTTACAGATGACGTTTAGAGTGTCGCAATTTGCCAACCAGGACATATTTATCCATATATTAACCTATATAAGTATCGTATCAATTGATTATGCACGTGCTTCGTTAAAAAGCAGAATCATGAGTGATGTGAATTTTAGATGCACATCTTTATTTTTGTTGGATTGCCTTATCTTATGTAACCCTATGTAGATTCTGCCAGTACTCTATAAGCGACTCTTCTTCAATCTCATATAATATTTTATCATCTTTCAACGACTTATAGAAGGATGTGTGTTCAAAGCATAATGGGTGTTTTACTCCAGTGCTTAATACGTCTATTTTTAAACTGATATAACTCAAAACCCTATATGTGCTCTGGTGAACTACTACAACTCTGAATGAGAAACTGTATACAGTAAAACCTCGATCATAAGACCACCCTTGGGACCCTAGAAAACTGGTATTTTTATTGATGTGGTCTTAATATTGAGGCTGAATAAAGAGCAAAATAGTAAAATTGAATTGAAAATTGTGTTCTTAAGTTTGAGGTGGTCTTGTTATTGAGATGGTCTTTACTTGTGTTGTACTGTATTATGTTATTAATATCATTGCTTCGTCTTGGTTTTGTTTCTAAATTCAAACTATTTCCTTTGCGGTGTGAAATATAAATGTATTACTAAACGTAAAAAATGTCAGAAATAACTTGTTTGCCATATAGTTCCGGCTGAATTGTATACGTTTCTATCATATCTCCCGCATTCGCCTATATTTAAGAATAGAAATTTGTAATTTACGTAAAATTTCCTCATAAGTAAGGTCGTTAATATTGGGTAGCGTTTTAATTGCCGCCCCCTTTATACATTTTCAGTAAAATAAAGTCATGTTTCCTCCATCTTGTACGGTACAATACAATACAATACATTCTGTATTTATTGTCGGAGAATTTTACAACAATATATAACACTAGATAGGAATAACTATTGGACCGACACACTAAACAATAGTATATGTTAGTCGTGTTAATTTAGGTATGTTAACGTATACTATGATAATACAAAATGTACATACATGTGCATATAGTTCATGTTAGGTTAAAAATATTTCATGATACTGGTCATATCTAATAAAATGATCTTATAAAGCATAGAAGTAACTAAATGAGAAGTGACTGATACGATACATACGAAAACAAACATGGCGTATTGCCAAATGCATGCAAGTATACAGAACTAAACCTAGCAAGCACAGTGAATTTGTCTTGTAGCTTTCTAAAAGTCAGAAATGACAATGTTGGCCAATCTTTGCCGGCATATTCTAGAGTTGACCTCACAATGTATCGGTGTATTGAGTATAGACAATGAAACAGGCTGTAATCATACAATCTACATGAAACAGTAAATGATACGCAGGGGAGATAATAAGTGTTTTTCATCGAACGTGACGTTAGCCAAGTCGCGTGCTAACCACGCGTGACGCTCTGTTTTACCCACAAGTCAACAGTCAAAATGGAAGTCAGTGGAATGTTGTGCTTTCGAGTTGAAAATGATTCGCTGTTTTGAATATATTTTCCTTTCAAAGTGCCGTCCGATTTCACATAATTGGATTAACATATTAATTCTCAATTGACAACCATAAATTCTGCGCTTGCAAAATGTCGGTTTTCCCAATTGACACTGAACCACCGACCAACCGGCACGAAAAAAGTTTAGGACTTTTGACAACAAAATTCGTTACTTTACTGCAAGAAGCTAAGGATGGTGTACTTGACCTCAAAGTGGTAGGTTTCGTTTATAGCTGGTATACCACATTCATACCACATATATAACTACATTATCTCTGTGCTGTATACAAATATGCAATAATGTTTGTAAACATGTCGGGGTTCATAGAATCCAGTCACAGAGTCAGTCCTTATCATGTTATGTGAGGTCGCGAACTCCCATTTTTGTTATTTGGACTCCTACAGCTTTCACGACAATTACTCTTGAGGGACTCTACAGTATATTTCAGGAACCTTTCTCGGGATTCTTATTTTGAAGGTATTGGTTAGGGATACGGTTCCGTACCTCTACAACAGGAGTCTACTCTATGGTTACGGGAGTCTTCTTCTTCTTCATACAAAACACCGTCAAGATTGACTTTTATGTTTCGGCTTAGAGTGATTAAGAAATAGCGGAAAGAATAGGATAGGTAGAGAGAGTCAGATCAAAGGCAGAAAGTAGAAAAGGTTGCCCAACTGTTTTCCTTCCCTCATGTCAGACCAATCCGGCTACCGTAGCGGTCCCCGGGTATTCACCCGACCGGCGCAGCTCCAGCAATCATCGGTACTTGTACTAACAATTAGGGCTAATCAATTTAGAATTTGAGTGTTGCAAGCCCCTGTCTGAAATGTACCAGATCTGGGGCCTCGGCTATGGTTGCCGGTAGACTGTTCCAAGATGCCACTGTCCGAGGGAAAAAGCTATGCTTGAGAGTGTCAGTTGTAGAGGAAATGTGCCTGTAGCATTTTGAGTGCTTCTTCCTAGTAGGTGCTGGTGTGAGGAATGAATCCGCTGGGATGTCGACATGGTTGTTAACAATCTTGTAGAACATGGTTAGTTGTTGTTTTGTTCTCCTGGATTCCAGCGACTCCCATCCAAGATGATATAACATGTCTCTCACACTGCTTGTGTTGCGATATCTGTTGGTCGCATATCTTGCTGCACGTCGTTGGACCATTTCCACTTTTCTTGTTGCTGTTGCAGTGTATGGGTTCCAGATACTAGCACTGTACTCGAGTCCAGACCTCACCAAGGCGTAGTAAGCGGACGTTTTGGTTTGCTGGTTGTTGATGCGTAGGTTCCTTTGAAGAAATCCCAGCATGCTGTTGCCCTTTTTTACAACCCTGTTTATGTGGGTATTCCAGGATAGGTTGGAGGTCAGGTCTACTCCCAGGTACCGTGCTGTATCTACCTCCTGTAAAGCTTGACCTTTGAGGGAATAATCGGTGATAATGGGGCTCTTGGATCTTGTAAGTCGGAGGGTGTTACATTTATCTGGATGAAACAACATACCCCATCTCTTCTCCCAGCTGGCCAATGCGTTCAAATCTTGTTGGAGTTGTTCTGCATCTTTTTTACTGGTGATTTCTTTGTACACTGCACAATCATCAGCAAACAGTCTAGTGTTTGACTGGACACAGTCGGGTAAGTCATTGATGAAGACCAGAAAAAGTAGTGCTCCGAGGACTGTTCCTTGAGGGACACCGCTCACTACAGGGGCGTCATCTGAAGTGGCTCCATCAACAACAACTCTCTGTATACGGTTGGTCAAGAAGGACTTTATCCACTCTAGTTGGTTACCTCGTATACCATAATGGTGAAGCTTAAGGATTAGTCGTTGGTGTGGGACACGTTCGAATGCCTTGGAGAAGTCGAGGATTACCATGTCTACCTGTTTCTTCTTGTCCAGACTTGTTGCTAATTCTTGTGATAGAGTTAGGAGCTGAGTTTCACATCCCCTTCTGGCGCTGAAACCGTGTTGACAATCAGTTAGGATGGAGTGCTGGTTCAGATGTTTCATGATATGGCTTGTAAGTATGTGTTCTTGAAGCTTACAACAAATGCTGGTCAATGAGACAGGTCTGTAATTACTGGCTTTGAACCTTTCCCCTTTTTTGAAGATGGCTGACACATTAGCCTGCCGCCAATCATTCGGAACTTTCCCACATTCCAGTGTCTTCTTGAAAAAGGCAGTTAGAATTGGTGCCAGTTCTTCCGCTAGCTGTTTCAGGATCCTGGCTGGAATCATGTCTGGACCACATGCTTTGCTAGGGTTTATCTTACTTAGGAGTTTAAAAACTCCTTCTGTGGTGATGTTGATGTCTGGCATTGAAGGGTAGGGTTCTCCATCAGGGGTAACAATGTTTGTTGTATCTTCTTGTGTGAAGACCGATTCATACTGTCTGTTTAAGATATTGGCCTTTTCCAGTGGGTCAGCGTGCATTTTTCCATGTTCTTTTAGTGGCGATATACCGACATTATCTTTCCGGCGACTCTTGATGAAGGACCAAAATCTCTTTTGTTTGCTTGCTGTTCCATCTTCGTCCGAGTCAATGATGTTTTCAACATACCTCCAGTACTCTTGTCTCTCTTCTTTTTGTACAGTTGATTTGAATTGTTTGTACTTGGAGATGTCAGATCTATGCCTTTCTAGATTTTCTCTGTCTATTGAACAATTTTATTTTCTTTCTATGGAGGGCTTTTATTCTTCTACTAAACCAAGGTTTTTGCTTATGATCTCCTCTGATGGTTGCTTGAGGGATGTGTTTATCCATTAAATCTTTCAATTTTGTTTTGAAGATGTTCCAAGACGAATCAACGTCAGACTCAGATGAGGTGACAGTTTTGGCATATTCTTCTGAGAATTGTCGCAGTTCTTGTTTGATCGACTGGAAGTCTGCTTTATTGTACCTATAGACAGTACGTGAATGGCTTTTCTTCGGAAATGGGCGGAGACTTGATTCAATGAAGACTGTATCATGGTCTGAAATGCCAGGTATGACATGGACTTGGTTGATCAACGTCTCATTGTTTGTAAAGAAAAGGTCTAAGATGTTGGCAGTATCCTCTGTGGTGCGGGTTGGTTCCCTGACGACTTGTTCAAGGAAGGAGTCTTTGGCTATGGTAAGTAGCTGTTGACTCTGGGCTCCATGTGAAGGATACGGGCCAACTGTATCTTCTTCCCAGTTGATATGCGGAAGGTTGAAGTCACCCCCAATCCATAGGTGTGCACCGTTTTGTGTTGGGACTCTCGATATGTAGCCCTGGAGTGTCTCTAGGTACTCTTGGTTATGTGCATCAGGTGGTCTATAAAGGGAACAGATGTAAAGATCTATGCTGCCTTGTACTTTTATCTTCACCCATACCATCTCGCACTGTCCATCATGCTGCAGCTCTTCTGGTTCTTCACTTTGGTGGGAGTTAGAAACTAATATGAAGACTCCACCACCCTTTCCTGACTTTCTATCCTTTCTGTAGGCTGTGAAGTCTGGGGGAAACACTTCACTTGAAGAAATACCAGACTGTAGCCATGACTCTGTGCCGATAATTACATCAGCATTAGTTGAGCTGATTAGGTTCTGAAGTTCTGCATGTTTCCCAGGATTAGGTGAAATCCCGTATCTGTAGCATGTCCAATAGGACTGTCACGATGCGCCTGAAGTGAACCATGATATATTGCAATATTTTAGCAATGTATTGCTTTTATCTAAGCTTACGCAAATGCATATCAATATATTAAATGTAATGAGAAATATCGACTATACATCGACATATCATTTACTAAAGTGCCATTTACTTACTTTCATATATTTTCTCTCCTAGTTATAGACAATGTATTACTTTGACTATCTTGTTTCCTCACTATTATGAAGTCTGTGTGTAAAAACTGTGTTGTTTTGCAAACTAAATTAGAAAATTCTGAATAATCTTCTGTTAAATACAACACATTTGATAGGTACATAAGTTTTAAATATAGCCTTTTGATAGCGCAAAGCTTCGAAATTTTGTTTCGGTTGAATTTGCGTCGTTTTCAGGCATTTATTGATTATTTATCGAAGTATCAATTTTTTATGTGTCGATAATATATCAAGAATACAATAATCAATATCGTTTCTATTGATGACAGCTCTACTGATGGAGACTCCAAAAACTCCCTAATCATTCTTTTTTAGAGCAGACAACATGGCAGTGTAAGACAATCTTAATTTATCAGAATATGCCAAACAGTCCTTATTAATTGGAATATTTGGCGATTATTTTCTTGCTGATATCATGTGTATCTTGTGTTTCTGTGTAGGCTGCTGATCAACTTGCAGTTAGACAAAAAAGAAGAATTTATGATATCACTAATGTATTGGAAGGAATTGGTCTTATCGAAAAGAAATCAAAGAATAGCATACAATGGAAGTAAGTACATGTGTATTGAATCACTGAACAGTAGGCCAATATGAGTGCAATGTTGTTAAGGTAACCAGTACCATCCTAGTTGGCCACCTATATTTTTCTGAATTTTGAAGGACAAAATTTATTACTACAGCTAATAGTTCCAACATTTATTTTCATGGCTTGATTTGAATATATATGCATGCATATATCTAGTTGTCCATTTTATGCTATGTGATTCCAGGGCTAGTGCTGGTTGTTTTAGCTTTACTGGCCAAAGGCCAGAAGAGCGTCCGTAAACAATTGGAAAAATCGTAAAATTGAGCTACTGTCACTTAATGCTCACTGTTTGTATTGTTGCTTGCTTTTTGTTTCCAAACGAAAATCTTGGATGGTCCCCCCCCCCACCCTCAAGGAATGAAATACCCCCTCTTAATCATGTTATGACTGATTGTAAGAGAGAATCACTCCCATTTTTGCTATGGTTGTGAAAATGCTCCTGTGAATACTAGAACAAGTCTATAATATTAGCTTGTAGAACAAAACCATCCCACTGGGGTTGAAAATGAAACACATGTTTATGATGTACAATGCAGGCTTTCCAGCAGTCATAGATTCTTAGAAATCCTAATTTTAGCCATAAAGTTAGTTCAGAATAGCCCTAAAATTAGCCTTTTTTGTCAGAATCAGTTGGAAAGTCTGATTTTCTCATTTTGTCAGTTCATTTTCCCTCAGTGTTACAGTTTCCATGATGTATTTTAATTATCTTTGATAGCCAATGTTTTCCCTGACGCACAAATCCTGCGTCATTGTCACATTGACATGCGAAATGACCATTAAAAATTATTTGTGTGCGTCCAGGCAGACGTAATGTCTCAATCAAAGCACAAAAGTGCTGTGGGACGGTACCACTCGTCTCTGTAGTCAATCTGGCAACTCGTTGCATACAAGTTTCCTTTTTGTAACTTAACAGTTTTATAATATTCAAGTATGTGTAAATAGGTAAGATGGTTTGCATGGAATATGGAATAAAACTAAAACATAGGACAGAAATGCGAAAAAGAATAAAAATTTATTGAAAAAAATATAGTAAACATTTTTTCCGAGAGATCTTCGATCCGACTTGTTCTAGAAATGCTAGATTTTCAAACCGAAGTAAAGAAAAATGGTCAGTAATAATGGTAGAACCCTTAAAATTGTAAAACAAGTGAAATGTTTGTCACGATTGTAAATAAATGAAATACAAAGATATTAGACCCTTTATGTACATAAAAAGATGACACTGATAATTTTCGTAGTCGTGCGCAAGGAGACCATATCTACGATAAATCGCAATAAAGAACAACAACAACAGTAACCACTTGTCGTCAATTTATATATATATATCCTTTAAACGCAGTCTGAACCCGAGTACACTCTTCTACGTGCATTCGCTTAGCGAATTTATCGCGTTTATACTGCTAACCTGGCATTTTAAGTATTGAGAACCGGTATGGTAGGGTACCCATCTGATAGTCAGGTTCCCGTTGTACTGATATTACAAACTGTAAACAAACTCGTGTGTATAAATACATTGCTTTAAACCCCATCTGAACTCCACAGAAACAGCTAATTAGTTCACAAACCTCTTTAGCAGGTCACCTTCTCAACATTTTATTGTATTGAAACGTTTACGATATTATTTTGTGTGGTGAACTCTGGAACTACTTTGTTTGCATTGTAATTAGGATGTGGACGTTTTTGACATGTTACCTGCTTTCAGTCTTTTTTGTGTTTTGAAAACGGGAACCAATTGTTGTATGCCTCTCAAATTGCCACACTACTATAGACGGTACCTGAGCGGTACCGTCCAAAAATATTCCAATCTTGAATTCTCCTTAATTTATTTACCAGCGAAATGTACATTCATAATTATATGCAGACTGCGTCTCACATTCACATAATCATATATATTAAATTTTCATACAAATAATAACCAGTACAAAACTAAACTGATTCACATGTTGGAATAGTTGTTATCGCAGTTTGCAGAGTATGACTATCATTTTACAGTCTTGTGTTGGTTGCTAAAAATGGCTTAAAGTCCTTGAACAATTTTCTTTGACCTACTAAATTCAGAGTATGACTGTAATTTTACTTACTTGAAGTTTTTGTTCGCCAGTGAAGCAAATTGAAACATTGCCAAGTGTCTGCATAATATATGGTCACAGTAAATATTTATGATACAGCCATGCATGCAGTGAAAATCTCTGCCTGTGCTTGTTTGAACGTTCTTTTTAGAAAGACTTTAATGTAAACATCATCCCTATTTCTAATGAAAGTAGCAGTAGCTGTAGTATTGATTTGTTCGGTAGCATTCACAGTCACCTGGTTGAGTGTATATATATATACTGTACCAATATATATGATATTTTTGTGACTCAGTTTATGGGTAAAGGTAAATAAAATGTGTAAGTCAAGTCAAGATAGTAGTTTTCACTTTTTTATTACAATTATGACAAATAGACATCATTGTATATAAATCACTATTCAGTTAAAAAGTCTTTTTAAAAAATACAAGAGATATTCCTGTGCAATCCCATTACAGTCATTAATTATCACTGCTTAAAGTAAATGAAGATTTCTTTCTCATTTTAGGGGTGCAGGGCCTGGGTGTAACACCCGCGAATACTCAGACAAGTTGTATAGCGTACAAGAAGAACTTGAAGAGTTACGACAGAAAGAAGCAGAGTTAGATCAACATAAAATGTGGGTACAACAAAGTATTAAAAATGTCACAGATGAAGTGGAAAACACTCGGTATCCTTTTTCATGAGTTGGGGAAAATGTCAGCGTATCAGTGTTTTTGTTTGACTTGTGGTAGTTGTGGCCAAGCCCTTGGAGAGAGATGATAATGTCGCTAGGGGAAAATGGGAAAATAATTTTGCTGCAAAGGTTACATTTCTGTTTCTAAACCTTGAATTCATTACCTGATATGTAAATTACTGACCTGTATTCTATTCTATAGGTGGTCTTTCTTCTCCTTCTGTAAAATCCTAAAAGTTTGCAGGACACTAGCAAATTATCAGGGCTTAGGATTATTACCATGGTATAAAATTACTGATCCAATCAACTGTTTGTTACAGTATATATATTATTAGCAAATTTTTGCTTGAATTATGAATAAGTGGATACTATTTGGAAAAACATGTATGTAATAAGCTTTAGCAAAAATATAAATACCTGGCAATATTACATGTATACGTACATGATTAACAGTATTGCACTGATATTTCTCTGAATATGTAATTTGTAATTAAAATCGCCGTTTTATAAAAAGGAGAGATCAAGGATAATCTGTGAAGTATGTCTGAGACAAACCATAAATTTGCATATCATTATCAATACTGACAAATATAGTATTCTCCATATAACAGAAAAATGGTTATAACTCTTATTACTTTTTTCATTTTCTATCTTTCTTTGATGATCAATGTAGATAATTATACTGTAAGTATTTCATGGTGTGTATAATTACATGTATACTTTTGAAGGGAAAATAATTATAAACTTTTCATGTATGATTTAAAAATATTGTATGTGTATCTTTAAGTAATAGCTATATGTTCTTCTTATACAGTTTATAGTAATGGTCTGTTCATTTGTTATAAATTTCAACCTGTCTAAACCTGCATATTGCTCATATGATATGAAAATATTACGTATATATCCTTAACTGCAATATAGACTAGCTTATGTTACACATGAAGATATATGTAAGTGTTTTAAAGGGGACACATTACTAGCGATCCAGGCTCCATCAGGGACACAGCTTGAAGTACCTATACCAGAACTTGTGAGTGCTTTCTTTGTTTGCCATACATTATGGTACTCTCTGAAGTTGAGTTGAAAATACTCCATTTCTAGGGGGGGTAGGGGAGTCGTAGAATATGACAAGCATTTGAAAAAAAAAATATGTACTGGTAAATGGTCAACCTCTTCAGTGTGAGAAACTTGTGTGATATTTCAGAAAATGTCTGTACCAGAGGTAGAATGTTATGGAAAATGTCTACAGCTAAGTTGTATTCCCTCCATATTAAGTTGTCCAAAATCTGTGGGATTGAATAATTGACTCCATTTAACTTTGATTTTACTCCTCTTGGTTTCATATTGCTTTTCTTACACATTCATTTAATTTTAGTAATCTTATTATTAATAAGTAACTATTTATTTACTAACACGGGGAAAAAATCTTCTGTATTGACAACTTTTAAAAAAAATATGCGTGTATAAATATCTTTCAGGGTCCATCTTTAAAGAAGAACTATCAAATAAATTTGAAGAGCCATTCTGGTCCTATCAATGTTTTACTGGTGAACAAAGATTCTGAGGACCAGTCACCTGTTGTAGTACAAGTACCGCCTCCTAATGAAGAATTAGCCAATCAGTGTCAGGCAGCAGCTCAAGCGGCAGATCAAAATGTGAATCCAGCCCAAAATACAAAACAGAAAACGGGAAAGGTATGCTTTACCAAACACTTGTTAGCCCATTGTAATTTACTGCCCGGAAATGTTTTCAGTACATTTTTCAGGATTTTCAGGTATTAATAACAATTTAGCCATTCCAGACACATTATCACAGGTGTGGCTAGTAAGCGCACTATCAATTGTGCCCTTTTGTTGACCCTGACTGTAAGATGAAATGTAATTGTAGATAGTTGAAAAGAAAACATGACGAGAAATAGACAAACAAACAGAGTTTCCTTAATTTTTAATTTTCATGAAGAAATATCGGATCAACATGATATTTTGTTGATACCACTAAAGTTCTAATTATTAAGGATCTCAGTAAGTAAGAAGGTAGTAAGTAGGAAATCATTTCTGTGGAGAAATCTCATTATGGCATAAATGCATTATTGATTTCCTTTGTGGCTGATCTGATTACCAGAGATCATTAATTGCTGCATTCTTCATGTGGAGCAATGGTGTTAACTGATTCAAAGCTCTCAAATCTTATGTACATGTATTTAACTCCTTTCTGACTCTTATTAGGGGTGTCAGGATATGTTTAGTCTGTACTGTGATATATGGTAATACATTATTTAGCTACATAGTGCAATAAGTACCGCAATATTTTGCTTCATTTACCTTAGATATGACTATAAATGTTTTCTTACTTTTACACTTTTTTCAACCGCAAACTCTTCAAATGTGTTGCAAAGGTGTATATCAGTAATTTCAGTTTTTTAATACAGTACTTAAATACAATGTTTTCATGACTGAAAGTAAAAGGTAAAAAACTGAACACTACATTGTCATTTCAGTTTTTGACCTAAATGAGTTTCTCATGACTAGGTATTATAAGTTCATATTGTAAAATGATGGTATGTTCAGTTACATAAAGCAGTTCAATTCAGTTTCGCTGCATATTGTGATTTAATATAAAGTAATGGTATCTTGCTTTTAGAGGGCCATTAATTCAAAGAAATATTACAAATTAAGCCAATAATATGGATGGTCAGTGTCGAGTAAGTGACCTTAAACATCTTGTCATTTGACTCTCATTTATAAATGTAGTTAATCTAAGAAACATTGTTTGTAATTTGTTCAATTAGGGGAATGATGATAGTGCCCTTCTAGAAGGGAAAATAGTCTAATTTGGTGAAAATAGATCAGTGTACAAAGAATTATTGTACTTGTGAGTTGTTACTCTCTACAATTTCCCCCTAACTATGCTGTTTTCTCTTTTGAAAGAGAAATGTATAGCTTATTTAAACCATTCCTTCATAAACTTTCAGTAGTACAATCATATAAATAACTGATCAGTATCATTAGACTTAAAGTATCAACCATACTGTATGTGGGCGATTAATTCAGAAATTAGGGAAGTTATATTCATTGTACTTTACAATGGTTAAAACACTGACGTATTATAGTGAAGTTATTTGTGACTAACTGACGAAGCATCTCCTGTTAGTATGATATGGCTTTATCTTAGTGGAAAGATTTCAAGTATGAATATTAGCATACTTAAGTCACTGCCTATCACTCTAGAAAGTTATATCATTTGCTTTTGCAGGCCCAGAAGTCACCTGTCAAATCTCCACTTCGGCAATCTCAGCCAACTAGTTTCCAGGGTGATCGTATGGCAACTAGATCATCGCCTAGGAAACAGGGTCAACAACAGCAGCAAGCTTCTACCTCACTCGGACTTCCTACTGGCATGGACAGTCTTCCAAGCGATCTATTGTTTGATGAAGCAAAAGCAGATTTTGGTAAGGAATGTCTGAATAGATAATCTTATTTTAGTAAGCTTCATAGTATATGATCGAGAAATACAGTCAGACCTTGTTATTTCTTTGGTCTAAAATTTATTTCGAATAATTTATAGTTTTGAATCGCCCATTTCAAGTTGACAAGCCTAAGAAGATACATTGGGACCTGATAATTATTTCGGATGACGCCAAGTATTCTGAAACATATAAACTTACAACATGAGAGTGAATAATCAGGATTTGCATTCAGGTTCTTATGTTCGTGACATGACATAAAAAGGCAATTTATATATTGCATAGTTATATACCTGAAATATAACATGTACAGTACCTTTAAAATGTATGTAACACAGATCAATATTATCATGGTGTTTAATGATTGATTAAGGAAGTAATGAATCTCACAATGAGAAGTAATGTGAATAATAATGAAAAAAAGAGCATGGATTGAAAATCTGTATTCTTGTATCTCTCTTGTTGACAATTTCTGCTATTCTTGATAGTATGTGCCAATATAATCATCCAGATTTTTGTAAAATTGTTCTTTGTTTTCAACTTGGGACTTAGAATATGGTTTATTTCAAGAAGATGAACAATTCACAAATCATGATTTAATTCCATTACATTTTACAAACATTTTATACAATAAACCTTAATTGTATTGATTTGAAACACCCAAGTTATTTAACCATTGCTTGAAAATCTGAAAATTTATTTCATAAATAATTCTGTTTATATTAAAAACCAGTTTTCTATTAAATGTACATATGAATCGATTATCTAAATGCAGTGAAACTTTAATAATGGGAACGCCATTGGCTCTGAAGTAATTCCATCTGAGTTATAAGATGGGTCTGATTATCGAGTCAAAGTACGGAAGAAAAGTTAAGGCTTGTTTTGTTATTGAGGTGGCTGTAATTTTGAGGTGGTATTTGAATCGGTTTAAACTGCAGTTGAATTGTTTAATTTTAGGACATGTGTTTAGTACTCATTAGTCTTTATATGTTTCATATGTATTTACAGAATCCATGGATGGTCAACTTATAGAAGAATTCATGTCATCTGAAGGTATTCATAAATCATTGTACATGTATCTTATATAGATGCTTTATCTTCTTGTCTTTGAATTATTCCACCTGGTCCAGAACTCGGGCTTTTATACAGACTACTCCGAACACCTGAACATTCTAGGAGAAACTTTGAGGGATGGCAGGAACCTGATCTGGAAATTATACTTGATACTCAACACTCAGCACTCAGATGTCAAAATGTACTCTGCTGAAACAGAGTTTGGAGATTTGAGTGTGTGAAATGAATTAAAATGGTTTCTTAGTGCTGATAATTCTGTTTGATACACTTTCAGAGAATTGTGTGTGAATATTAGATTGAGTGTAGGTTATATGTTCTGAGTATCATGAATATAATTAATCCTTACTCTCAAATCTAAGATTCACTCTAAATAATCTCAAAGAAAATGAACACACAAAATACTCAGAAAGCACTGATATTGACATCAGGCACTCAAATCTTCAGACTCTGCACAGTAAATTTTGACAGCAAAGTGCTAAGTAATTGTTATTAGTCTGGGCCCTGGTCAGACCCTACCAACAAATTAGTGAAATTTAATGTAATGATAAATTAATATATGGTTTCACTTTGTATCATAAGAATTGCATCATAAATTAGACAGAATTGTATCTGATGGTCAGACTTATTATTTGGATAAAGTAACTGATATTTTATGTTGAATAGCTGTTGATTAGTTTAATCTTACCTATTTTTCATTGGTTATGAAGTCAGACGCTCTACCACTCGACCACTATGTCTAAATAGTAGCATATATAATATATTATGTATAATGATTACTTTGTGTCTAGCTGATATTTTATTTTTTCAGTTTATTTAATGCTTGCCTTCTTTTTTTTCATAATATAAAAAAATACTCTGCTCTTTAATTAACTTTTCGGTCAAAGCCCTTCATCAAATTCTTTGGAAACTACATGTTTGCGTAGGTAACATAATACATAGTTCCCACATCTACAATATTTACCTCCCTTGATCTTAACTGTCGGCCAATTTGATAGGCAAAACTGATAAGCCCTTATAGGAGTAATTTCCAAATATGTGATAATTGAGAAAATACCAAGAGAATTTGCATGTGACAACCACTTTTTCTTCAACTTACTGAACCAAATGCCCACATTAGCATAATGAATAAGTAATTTTTAAATATCGGATTAGTTTATCATCGTTTACATTATACAATGTATTCACCATAAACTTAAAGGAAATTTGCCTATCAAAATGGCTGACAATTCAGAACAAGGGAGGTAAATAAAATATTGTAGATACGAGAACTATGTATAGAGTAATTAACATATAAAGATTAATTATCCCTATTTGGATGTATATATATATATATATATATGTATGTAATTAGAGTTATTTTTCTTCATTTCAGCATTCGCCCCATTATTACGTCTCAGCCCACCACCTAGTGATAAGGACTATTATTTTAACTTAGACGACAGTGAGGGAGCATGTGATCTGTTTGATGTGCCATTATTGTCAATGTGAACTGTGAATAGATGAATCTCTGCCAATCTTCAGTTGTATGGAATAACTTTGTGCTAGTGGAATCTTCACTCTGACTCATTGTGATGGTGACAACAGTATGACATACGATATATTTGGGTACAAAAGTCGCTTCCTGTTTGTGTATAATAGTGAAATACCGCTATATTGATGTACAAGCAATAGGATAGCATGACAAATTAAATTTGGCAAAGCAAAGTGACCATGTATGTTGATACTAATCATACTGCCTGTTCTATAGTCATAGGGAGTTTCTTACTTAAATACATGAATTTTTTCCGTATGTAAACTACAACGATAGATAATATGAATAGTATAAGAAATTAGGATATTTTGTGGGATCATACTGTAATGTTATCTGGAAATTATATTGACAAAGAAATGTTGCTCAGTTTCTTTTCTGCACAATCCAATCATGTACTTGCTGTGTTCTATTTCTAACAATGTGCCAGTGGTTATCATAACATGAATCTGTGTGTTTGCAAAGTAACAAAAATGAATATATACACAAATTGTATTAGTACAGTATCACCTTTGTTTTATTTCTAGTATTTAGATACATTTATAATTTCAATTTCTGTTGTGTAAACCGTACTTTTTAGTCTGGCTTAGTTTTATTCTATTTTTAGTGAACAAAATTTGTCTGGTGATAAAAGATGTTGCTGTATATTGATGTAATTTATTTTTTTCTTGATGTATTTACGTAAGGAATGTGTTCACCTGTTCGCTTGTTGTCAGCAGCAATGGTATGCAACATTGGACCAACCTTAAAATTTATTTGTTTGGCATAACCCCACCCTGCAAAATTTAGGTGAGGAGGTAAAACTAAGTATTCATTGTGTTTTATGGTTATTCAAGTTTCAACTATTAATATGCAACCCTATCAGATTGGTCCAACTCAGAAATCTCAATTCCTTTTTAGTTGGGGCAGTTATCAAGAATAGGTAGGGGTATGCTGAACAAATAGTATTTTGAGGAAAGAAAGGGTGGTTGTGAGTTTGTGGCATATCCAGGAAAGTGCAGTGTTGGAAAAATATTTCTGTTTAATCCAGGATTGCATTTAATTCATGTGTTCGTCCTCTATAATGCTGTGTCAAGGGAATGAGCAAAATCTGGCATTCCTGAGGTTGATGTTCAATTGTTGCTTGTTGCACCTGACAGCTCTTTGAACCATGCTGATAATACAATGAAGCATACAAAAAGTGTATAGTATACATATTAGGATATTTATAGTAGTTCTTTGCTTGTAGAAATTAGTGTGTAAAAGTCAGCTATATTATAACCACACATTTGGCAGTATGATTTGTGAAGCTGCTATGTCTCTTTATTATAATTTTGTAGGACGAAATGTAAATATTTTAATGCCCTTAACAAAGGAATAGGGGTGTATAGGTATTCTCATGGGATTAGTCTTTTATTCAATAGAATACTTAATGAAGAATACTTGGGCTTGCAAAGGTCTTAAGTTGAAAGGATGATTGTTAAAAGGTCACAGTCACAACTGGTATGTTAGTTCAGTAAGTAAAGAACGTAGGGGAGGGGGGTGCTACTGCAAAGACAACCTATTGGGGCATTTCCTGGATCAAAGATCTCTTAAAACTGGTTTCAATCGACCCACTAGCCTCAAGCAGGTTCTAACAGGGGCATGAGTATATAACAAACAACTCTTGTTTGATGTCTTGAAATTGTAAGTTAATCTGTGTGTTTATACAAACGTAATTGTCATGAAAATGTATAAGTTACTACCAGTCTGTTTGTTTTTTATTTCCATTTTAGTTACTTGTTATCTATTATTGGTAGATTTATTAAAGATATTGTTATAGATTTTACTCACACAAATGTTGCTATGTTTTGTCATACTATGAAGATTCAAGTTTCCATAAGACTAACTTGTTGAATACTAAGGGGTCTGTAACAATTTCTACTTTCCCTTTGTGTTCGTCTACACTGTAGTATATATATATTATAGTATAGACAAACACAAAGTGAAAGTGAAAGTAGAAATTGTTACAGACCCCTTTGGTTGAATACACCACCAGTCTGAATCTTTGTCCTGATTGTACTGAAGAATGTCAAGTTGTCAACTTTTATATTGTTTATGAGTTAATTGTATACCTTAGTCTTAATTAAATCACAGGTAATGTGACAAGTTTACTCTTAAACCAGCTTTGTTAAAGCAACCTGACTGGTAAATTGACCTTAATAATTGTTCTTTGAACAGATCGATGAACGTTAAGTAGATAGAGCAGTTTTGTTTCTACATTCTCATAATAAAAAATAGAAATATATGAATTTCAAACAAGTGGAATTTCCACTATTCATTCCATGTAAGGCAGCTGTCTAATTATGTATTGATGTGTGTTTTTTATTGCTTTGACATTTTTCGTTTTGTTTTCTGTTACTCTGGTTCATGTAACATATTACAGAATGAATAAAAACATTTTCATTTAAAGAGAAGTATCAAGTTACTTGCTGTTTTGCTAATATTGAGGGAAAAGTTCTTGAAATTAATTTTCTTATTTCCAAATGTGTTTTGTTGTCCACAATGTTATATGAAAAGTGTTCAGTATAGGGCATTCAGATGGGGTATATTAGAATAAAAAGCTGTCTAATTATGGAAGTCAGAATCCAAGATGGGTTGTGTTGTGTGTCTGAACAGAAAGTAAAACATACCATCGCAAACTCACAGGTTTAATTTAACTTCAGCATGCTAGAAACCTGTCACAACATAAGTAGCATTGTCTTTAGGGTGGGTATTGGCTAAGACATTCAGAAACCCAAGCAATTTAAACTCCTAATGAGTACTCTCATAAAACCCATTGTCAAAATATTCCATTTAAACTTCTTGACCAGAGTAACAAAAAATGAAAACAAAATTTGCTTTAAACAATCATCCATTATTTCATATATTCTTGTCTTCCTATTTACAAAATACTGAATCCTGATGATTATATAATATTACTGATGTCATTTATATAATGTAGTGCATTTTTTATGTTGTATCAGAACATTTTGTTGGTGCCAATGAAAACAACAGCCATTCTTTATGTGCAAATGCATTTTAGGAAAATTCTCAGTGTGTTTTGAAACTTATCATGTTAGAATATTTATCATGTTTGATTGTATTCATTGTTATTTTACACAAAATTCGTTACAGCAATTCAGAACAGAAATCTGTTTTATTTAAGTTTGAAATTTCTGACACCTGTAATATTAGCTTAGAGAATCTGTGTTATAACTTAATGTGTCAGTTGAAAAAGTCTTGGTTGACAGAAGTATGTGTAGACATCAGGTGACAATCTTAGTGTTTGTAGGAAGTGAAGTACTGCTACATGTAAATTGACTAGATAAGCGATGTGGATCTTGCGCCTCGTACTTGCCTTCAGTTCTAAATTGTCATCAGAACAAATATTGTGAAATGATTATTACATGTTAAAATTATTTTAAATCAATCCTTAATATTCATCTGGAAGACCTGATGTCTTATTGATCATAGTGAAACGTCATACTCATAGCCTTAAATAGTTTCATACATGCACAAATCAAGGGTGTGGTGTGAAACTTGTTTGTCATCTATGATAAATAAATAGTTACAACAGTATGGTGCCATACCACAGAAATGAACTCATAAAATTAAGTCTTTAAGTATTGACTACCAGTTTACTAGTCTTTTTATTATGTCACATTTGTTTTTTGTATGCTTTTAACAAAACCTGTCAAAAATAGGAATTGAGCCACAATAATTTTGCATCCACAATTACCATTGATTTTGTTGTAGAGCTATAGTATACATGTATACAAAATAGAATTTAGTCAATATTTTAGATGTACTAATGCTCATTACTTTTTTTTAATTACTGTAACCATGGTTACCTAGATGTTAGATTTTTGCACATAAAGAAATTGCTTGTTACTTGTGTTCAGCTTTCATACTGCCAGTTAATTATTTATATATGTATATTTAGTTTAGGCTTTTAGTGAAATGTTCTCTTCATGCAAGTCTGATCATTTAATGTTTGGTGTAAAATTATTGTAATTAGTACTAGTTGACTAATAGTTACAATAGCTTTGCCTCAAACTCTTGTCAGCATCATTTTATTCTTTGAAGGTCATTTTAAGTCCGAACACACATGAATTTGGTCATTTGTACTTGACAAATCCTATTGGTGCTCTCAAGATTGTCTCAAGGATATTTGATGTGATGAGCCAGAGGATTTGTTGAATGAGAATATCAAGCTTTTCACTGTTTATAATCTTTGTATTATAATATTGGCTAGAAATAGTATGACATAGTTATGTAGAATTTTCTAATCCACTCAATATCTTGTTTTTGGTTATGTATGCGATTGATTCAATTAGATATTTTGCTTTTGTATTGAACCTAAGTTATTGTGGCACACTCAAGGTTTTACAATATTTGTGCACTTAGGTGTGTAGATGATTCAACACATTGCAGAAAAGTTACATTGTTTGATTGTTATTACACTATATATTACTATATGTGTCCCAAGTTTGTTGCATACATGTGATATTTCAGCTCAGAACAAAATTAGCTTCAAATATTAAAGTATTGATTACTAAAATAAATATTGATACTAAAAGTGCACTGAAATTTTGAGGCTTGTTACTGATTGAATTTTCACATAAGAGTTTTTATTTACTGAGATAATTCATGATGTTTATCGGTACCATGTAGATTCTGATGATATTTTGGTTTCCTTTTGATCACTGATTTTGCAAAAATGTTATGTTGTTGTTTTCTAATAAAATCATTAATTTTGTGCTTAAAGTCATTACATGTATACACAATCTATGTTAATTAGTGAACAAATCATGAGCAATTGCTAAAACATGGTAGTTTATGTACACTTACCCTCTGTTCACATGTTGAAGATATTTGATTAAAAATATCTTCTCAATTTGATAGATGGGTAAACAACATGAATCCATTTTGAAGCCATGTTTTACTTTCAGTATCTAGTTAGCTGTTTTGTGTTCCAACTTCGATCATTATTTTTATATTTTGCTTGTCTCAAAGACTTTAAGCATTGTGTAGTAAGTGGATGCTGTGTTAACTGTCTGTCAGAATATTTCACTTATGAATCCTGGATTGGACACCATGACCTCTTAGTTTGTTTATTATAAAACCTTTACTGAAATAAGTTAAACATCCTAATTCATACTTCAGTATGAGAAACTTAAACATTTTAGAAATTGCCTATACATTAGGAACTATGCTTAGTAACTAACAAGTTTTCTTGAATTTTGACACAATACAAAAATGTGTGAAATGAATCCTATGGATTATGTAAGTACTTGTATATATTTGTATTTCTGTATGACTGATTCAAAAAGAATGGCGCAATATTTTAGTTATCATTATAGAGCTATTGCATTTCAATTTGATTTGTCTCTTCCTTTATAGCTCTGGAATTGCCCATGACAATATGATATATATTCAAATGAAAATCTGACAAACTAACTGGTATTGTTTAAGCTGTGCCTTGAAAACAGAGTTTGTGCTGGGAATGCATACTAGTACTTGTATATAGTTATATATATGTACAGTCATGTATGCATATTGAATAAATGTTTCTTTGTTGAATAAATATGTACAAAACCCATTTTGTGTTGTTTTTTAGTAATTCATTTCTGCAGAACATCTGCAATACTGTAGTATGATAGTATCGTTTACGAAGACTTGTTTGATAAATTTAATAAAAAATGAACATAATGTAAGATTCTACTTATGAAGTAACAGTTTTCTGTATTCAAGCAAAGCATGGCATGTGTAATTCAGTCTTCAGTAAACGAAAGCTGATGCAACAAAAAGTAGTTTGACAATTTATTTTTTATTTTTCAACATCAATTTATGAGTTCAAATGATTATGTCACATATCATATTCAGATGAACAAGACAATAATTTTCAATGTGATAAAATCTCATACAAAATTAATATTTTACAATGTCTACATTATGTTAGCGCGTCTACGTCATGCTTGTGTTGTTGTGACATCATTCACACGAGTCATTTCACTAGTGAATACATAGTTCCTACATGATGTAACATCTACAATATTTACCTCACTTGTCCTTTACTGTCGGCCATTTTGGTAGGCAAAACTGATAAGCCCTTATAGGGGTAATTTCCAAAAATGTAATAATTGAGAAAATACCAAGAGAATTTGCATGTGACAACCACTTTTTCGTCAACTTACTGAGCCAATGTCCACATTTATCAGATTAGTTTTATCATCGTTTACATTATATTCCCTATAAACTTAAAGGAAATTTGCCTATCAAAATGGCCGACAGTTCAGAACAAGGGAGGTAAATATTGTAGATGTGGGAACTATGTATTATCCCTACTCCATATGTTGTGATATAACCTTGTAATCCACAAAGAGTTAGAACATAAAACAAATCTAATCGACCAGTTTTCAGGATGTTTTAGCATATGTTAAATACAAAATGTATTATTGGTTGAATCCACATGTACCATCATGTGTACCATTTAATATTTACTTATGTTACTGCACGCACAAGCTAGGAGGTTTTACTGCTCAAACTTCAGACAGAGTTATTCTCCCTGAATGTATTGGTGGGCGTGTCTACGCTTTGCGGCGTATTATCAAATGCCTGCACTTCATCTCGCTGGAAATAAATCTAGGACCAAATTTATGAACGATTTTTGAGAGAATTTCGACTTAAAATTTCTGTGTCTAAGTACTTTTTAAAGCAATCGGTACGATATAGTCGAATTAGATGAAACTCATGATCACTTCTAAAGATGTTATTGGTCCCAGCTTAGAGTCTATGACAATGCGCTGTGCTTTAAAAAATACGATTTTGTTATGTTCTGACAAAGCACAACGTGTGCTTGACGAAAAAGGAAAATCATGAAATAACGGATGATAGATATAAAGGTGAAGCGACAAGCGTTAAACGTCTGAATATTTGTTCTAACGTATTTTACCCCACATGCTCTATGATGTCGATGGGCGGGACTTAAGATTTAGGGCGTTTCTCTCCCTTTTGTGAAGAAGTTACCTACCCTGAAGCGTTTAGATATAGAAAGACATATGATACAACATGGCGCTTACGCTGTCAGAGGAGTTGATTAGAAATCGTGTTGGTTTGCAGCACGATAATTTAGGTAACGTCTAATTTTTTCCTTGCATTAAATTTAATGTATGTTTTCTAAATGATTTAATTCTAGCTATAACAATGCCACTTCTGTCAAAGAGTGTTACTAACGATGGTTGCAGACGATTTTTGAATTCGTGCCCATGGGCATCGCATTTGTTTTCATACGTGACTGAGAGAGACCACGATTCTGCCCCGTTGAGTGATGTTGCGTTTGCCTTTCATTAATGTCGGTTTTAACCTCTCATGTGGCATTTATTCCTCATTTTTTGTGGTGTGCTGATTTCGGTGATTTCATTTTTTGTGCTCAATCGGAATTCACTGTTGCTTGCATGTCCTAACATGTTTTTGTGTCTCAGGTAGCAAGCGATTGAACAAATCCATAATCCTGATAAAAGAACTGTAAATAACAGTAGGTAAACTTATTAAGTTACAACTGTCAACTAGGTGCATATTTGGCGAGATAATAGGACCGATTATGGGGATATGTCGGCAAGGATTGACTATTTAGTATATTTACTTGGCTTTTGTTCTCTGATTAGTGACTTGAGTACCCATTTGTGACTATGTTTACAGTGGGGGTTTGGTGAATAAAACTAACCAAGTGTTTACTGTTCAGTAATTTGATTGTTGATCTAAAGTATTGATTGGTATTTTATTGCAAAAGCATTTATAAACTAAAACAGAAATTTATTTTCAAGACTTTTAAAAATAGGCCTTATGGTTTTAATCTTAATAAAAATTGTCTGGGAAAGATGAAGAAATCACTCAAGCCGTCAAGGCTTTGTGGTCTGGGTATAGTGCCATACTTCTGACCCCAGAGGTGATTTGTTCAAACCATGTGGCAGTAAGATACTTCTGAAGTTTTTGGATACATGCACTGATCGAGCACAGGTTATACACATAAGAAGCAGTTGTCCACTATTGTAAACAATATATAATCTATTGCTCGATTTCTTTTGTGAAAGTAGTAAATTGGAAGCTTAAATTTTTAATGGTCATAGATAGTTATTTTAAGCAATATGTGGATAAATTGGTAGATTTTTAATACTGAACCCATTTACATGGAGGTCTGCACTATCTTATGTTGATAGCCTACTTATTTTTCATTTTAGCATTATTCAATTATATTTTAATTATTCCAAATGTCATATTTTTTACATTTTTAGTCATAAAGTTTTAGTTATCACTAATGACTGTTTTGTTCTATTTGGAATAAAAATAAATATTCAAGTTACTCTATATTTTTAGTGTTTGACATAGTCAATCCTGCCACCCCGACCCATATTGAAGGTGTCATGTTATTTCTTGAATGACATAATCCTTATACTTGACTTTTATTATTTTCAGAGGATGTTAAGGCTCTGGCATTACCAGGAACTTACCATGAAAAAGTTGTTAGCCTCGGTACTTCTTTACGCAAGTTTTCCAGACTAAAAAACTTGGATCTTTCCAGGAACAACATATCAAGCTTGCAGGTTGCTTTAATACAATTTTATGTTGTTCTACCATCAGTGTTGACAGCAAGTTTTGGTTGAATGGTCCAACAGAAAAGTAACCAACCTACTAGGGTAATCAGGGGGGTCAAAAATGCAACCTTTGCAAATTGAACCAGCCAATTCCATTTGAACAGGCAAGTTTGTCTGGCAGCCGGTCCTTATTGTCAACACTGAACACATGTCAGTGAATATTTTCACCTGTACTCTTGTCTGCTATGAATGCAATCCTTAAATATGAATTGACTTCATATTCACCTACAACTATAATTGAATCAAAAAGCAAGTTTCTGTCTACAATATGTAAATAGCTTTCACGGTAAATGATATAAGAGGTTGTCAAGACAAGTAAACATTTACAGTTGCATACAAGTTTGTATACTGGTTTACTTGGAAAAATTAACCATGTCACTCAAATTAACCCCAGACTTTATATCATTGTTTGTAAAAATAATAATCTGACCAATCATTTGTCATGTTACACTCTAAAGATTGAAGGCACATTCATGTAATCCATTTTGTGTCGTTCATTTGAAAGGTTTCTTATTGTAATATCCAAAATATATGTTCGTTTTATTTTCAGGGATTGGAGCATTTAAAGTTGCTGGAGAAATTAAATCTGTATCCTTTTATAATATTTGAAGAGATTGCATAACCTGAATGTTTGCTTGAATTCCTTTTAATTGAAAGATATTTCAATGAAACATATTAATTCAGTCAAGAGTTAAGAATTTGTCCATTATTCAGTAGTAAAATGGAAAAAGTTTATCAAATTGATATTATTAATATTTCATGAATAGTGTTTAGCCTATTGTCATTGAAAATTTACAAAATAATGCTTATTTGTAACTTGACATGTTTGACAGCAACAGAAATTCTCTTGAGATAATTTATGTACATATCAATCTACTGGTAGTTTAAAGTAGTTACCCCAAATGTTTATGTTTAATTCTTAACAATTTCAAGTTATTACAATAACATTGAGACTTTGGATGAGTTGAAGAGATTAAAATACAATCCAAACCTGAAGGAATTAGATTTACGACTGAATCCTGTGACGCGTACAGAGACAGACTATCGACTCTACCTCATTCACATGCTTCCAAATTTACAGAAACTTGGTGAGTGACTTGATTGGACAATATTTACCTGACACTCATGAATATTCATACAAATGCATAAATTATCTTCAGCGAAATACAAAGAGTGACTTTTTAAATATGTATAATAATCACATGTGCACTTAACTAGAACGCTGAATGTGCATGAAGAGAGTGGCAAAGATTAATGAGTGCTAGTTTAATGATGTCTATAGATCAAAGATGGCACTAAAAACTAACAAGACCGAAGAAAACATTTTGATACCCGGGCCTAGAAATGACATTCTTGCCAATGAAAATATGTACAACACATTTTACATGTTGTGCCAAAAAACAAGACATTTAGGATTTTTTGCAGTTACTGAAGAAAACTATAAGCTATTGATTGTGACCATTTCTGTCTTGAATTATGTATGAAAAACTTTTCTGTGGTTAATACTATATGACATTTAAAGTCATTCCCTGTTCATAATGAAAACAATACATTAGAAAACCTTCTCTGATTTGTCAGAATATTTAACAACGTTTAATACTAAAAATACCTACTTTCATTTTGATCCGCTACTTTCACTTCTGAAAAACATCAGGAAGTTTTTTTATGAAATGAATTGCAATTAAGGTTGTTTGAACATACCATATAGCCATTGGAGACGAGAAAAAATTATGCAGCTTCAATAATATATGTACTGTGCTAATTTAGTTTAAGGGAAACATTGTTACGCCAAATTACATATTTCTTGTCTATGTCTTTAGATGATCGTAGTGTGAGGGACAGAGAAAGGCAGGGTGCACTCATTCACTACAGCTCAAGTCAAGCAACTGAGATGACACACCATCCAAGAAAAGAGGAGGTTCCATCTAGGCATCCAAATCCTCGTGCTGAACATGTCAAAAATGTCGGAAGTGGTCGAGGTTAGGAACTATGTTTTATTTGATGCAATGACTTTAGTCCTACGTATAATATTACTTTATTCTGTCTTGACTTGTACTGTGATCTTTTCCATCCATTAATTCCCCCCCCCCCTTCCTTCACTGTCCACAATGATTCTTGTTATTCCTTAAGGTCTGCCAGGCCATTCCTTGCACCTCTGTTCCTTAATGTTTGTTCCCTTTAACCTCCTCAAGTGCCTTATGTTTTATGGATTGTTGTTTTCCCGGAGGTCTGTGTGGGAAGGCACTGTCTTATGTATGTGGCGTTCCCTGTAGCTACTTATTCTCTCTCTTTTATAGTAACATATACTTTTCAAAAGTTCTGTCTTGTTCGTATTCTTAGCCTGTTCTTTGATTAGTTGTTCATCTTTGAGTAGAATATCTAAAACACATTCATGACTGAAAATTCATAATTATCTGGCTTGAAGCATGCAAAAATATAACATAATTATTTTGTTAATACAAAATATATATGTGTATACAGTCACACCATGTATTTTCATGAACGTTGTATGCGAATACTTGGTATCATTCGAAATAAATATCAGGTCCTGATGTATCTTCCTAGGCGCTTCAAATTGAAATGGGATATTCGAAACCATGTATCAATAGAACTAAAATTTCGGACCTGATGAATGTAAAGGAACTAGGTTCAACTGTTAATGTATATCATTGGTTATAATTCTATCAGTTTTAGATGATGATGATGTTGAAATACTTGATTTGATTGCTAGAACTGGAGGAGACTTGAGTAAAGCTCGTCCTTTAACTGGTTCCAATGTGAAGGAAGCATCCTCTGAGGACTACTCCATCCTTGGTAAGTATGCACTTATAATTATACTAGGTAAGACTTTAACTAACAGAGTTTGCCAAATGTGACTGACTGCTTGTCATATCTGGTAAAAATTCTATCTATTAATCAAAAATAATTAAATTCTGTCTGGTTAAGGTCGGCTGCATTTGTCAAAATATGTAGTCATTATTATCTTTTGTTTTAGAAACTTTAATCCTTACACTTGGTGTACCTTGTATTAGTTGTATTATTTCACTTTTTACTTGGAAGTCAGTTTATTAATAAGAGATAGTATTTAAATGATTCAGAAACAGCATCTTCCTTGGTTTATTGTTACATTTCCAATTGTTCAATAGATTTTCGATATTTGAATCACTCGTGTCTGGTTGTGAAACTTTTTTTGTCAAAGTCTGTTAAATGGTGTTCACTTTGAGTCTACATGGTAATCTGCTAGCCTGAAGCCCTGGGCTAGTAACTTTGATTTCGGGCTGGTGGAAATTAAGGAGTTCCAGCCAGAACAGCCAAGTGCTTCATTCTTGTGAATATGCTTTTCAGAAATAAAGAAAATACAAAATCCATCCATGATTTTAACAAAGTGTGTAGCCCAAACAGGCTAGTGTTTTGAAAAAATTAAGGCAATGCCTGCACATAAATCATGGAGATCTAAGAAATAACTTATTGTATTTTATTGTCTGCATTATAAATAATGTTCACATCAGATAATAAATTATTTTATGTTTTGTAACAGGACTAAAGAAACTTGCAAAGCAGCCTGATGATGGACCAGAGTTTCTGGTAAGGATTTTTCCTTTACATAATAGAACAATTGGTTGTATTTTATTAATCTAATATTTTCATCATAGTGCTGATAAGTAAAGGTTTGTCTTTGTGATAATACGGTACCTGGTTTGTAAGACATGAATTATTCAGTCCCACTTTTCAGCATATTGTTATTGCTATCATACTGGCATAATATTGTATTATGATAGCACATATGTCAATGATTTCTTTCCAGCAGAAAATCTTATTAGCTTCTTAATTATGTGTTATAAAGAACTTAGAAAGTATGTTTCATCCATTTTCCTCCAATATATGTGCCATAACATTTTTTCCATTTTCTTTGATTTAATATCTATTTGACAGTAGTTCAGACAACAATGGCCGCCCCACCGAAGGTTTTCTTGAGAATCAGTGAGCTATTGGTTTCCCTTTGTAATTCCATCTGAAATTTACCCCCCCCCCTCAATCAACAATCCTGTATCCACCCCTGCATGAAACCTTTTTGTTGAACTGTGCATAATGAGTCATCTGCTGCGTTGCTTACACCTCTCCCTTATATTATATGTATAGGTAGAGTAAGTCTTAAAAGTTCATCATAGATCAATATCACGAATGATGTACAAAAACTAGCATAGTTTGGTGTGGAGTTATTTGCTGTGACAGACAAAAACTTGAAGATTGTTATAGATGCGCGTGATGAAGAAATGTTAGATCAAACTTTGTTTCTTGTTACAAGTATTCTTATACTGTTACTAAATGCTTTAAGTACTGTACGATTGTTTGATTACAAAGCTGTCTTAGTTTGTTATGATTACTGTTGAACGTTTGTTTATTATCAGCAACCTACAAGAAGGAACAAGCCAGCCTCAGAACTGGATGAAGTGATGGCGGCTTACCAGAGGAAATATCCCAACATTCCTGATGTTCTTTTACCTCAGCCACCAGATGATGCTCAAAGATTGCTCACACAAGACCCTAACCTGGAGTTTGAAGATGAGGCTGATGCATATAATAAATTCAAAAGTCATGGATACTTCACGCCAAATCCTACTTCGGGTATGTTCAGTTTGTATAAGAATTGGTGATGAAACATATGGGATTAATTGAATTAATTGTTAGATTTTTTATGAATTGAATTTACAATCTTTTGAAACTGGAATTCTCTTAATTGATGGATATTAATTTAAGTAACATTTTTGTTGCAGTTAGCAGATGTGTTTGAAAATTATAAGAAAAACAGTTGTCAATGCATACAACTGATTACATAAGATTTAATTTGAATTTTATCCATGACTTGTAGGAAGCTGTCAAATTATATTACTTTATAATTATATAGTGAATATGTATTGGCGATGTTTTGTACCAATGTGAAGGTCTAGTCTGTATGGATGTAGTGAAAACTTGTGTGTTTGATGGCCTGAACAGCATTAGTTTTTGTCTTAAATGTTATGCTGTACATATCTCTGATTAATTTCTGCAGTAGAAATTTTCTTCATAAATTCTAAGATAATCAAGGAGTCTAGGTGGCTGAGTGGTTAATATCACTGACTTCAAATACTTGCCCCTCAATGCTGTGGGTTCCCACCTGGAATGTTGAATTTGTATGTGAGGAACTATCATGCTGGCTATACTTTCCCCTCAATGCTGTGGGTTTCCACCTGGAATGTTGAATTTGTATGTGAGGAACTATCATGCTGGCTATACTTGCCCCTCAATGCTGTGGGTTCCAACCTGGAATGTTGAATTTGTATGTGAGGAACTATCATGCTGGCTTACAGCTGGGTGGTGGTTCTACTCAGATGCCCACATATGCTCAAAATAATGCTTGTAGGGGCAGTTGGGTTTTCATCCATCCAAATTGTTGGAAAAGTCACTGTATCACCCTGACTGTTTATGTGACTGTATCCCATTACTTAAAGATATTGTCTATGCATAGTAGCAATTAACACAATTGGAGATTTTTTGTCTGGCTGACTATCAAAAACAACCATGGAACATTTCAGGGGATAATGGGGAAAAAGGGATGGAATGGATGGATGGGGTTTGTTTTCAATTGACACAATTGGAGATTTTTTATCAATACTGCTATGATTTCAGGCGAGGGTGAAGATACTAACACATCTTATGTTCCTGCTGAACGAGACGCATACCCAGCACCTCCATCAAGGGTTCAACTTGAGAGAACTCAAGGTCCAGATCCTGACGAGGATCTAGACAACAACCCCAGTCATCGTCGATCTTACAGTGTACCTGCTGATAGATTGCAGGTAGGTTACCTTATATGGTGAAATATTGACAGTCATATTTATGATGAACTTAATAACTGATGACATATTTTTATACATTACCTTAAAATTATATGACATGAAATGTTAATGTGCATTTATAAATAATAATTGCTTTTTGGAAGAATAACTAAATAATCTTATTTCATCTCATAAAATGACATCACAGACACATGTAGATCATACATAATTGTAGAGAATTTACTGGTGATATAACAAATGATGCGATGTAAAAATTGCCTTACACTGATGGCTGCTCCATAGGTGAAAAAGTCAGTATTTAATGATAAATGTGCATTTGTTGTGGATGATATTCATGAATTACTACATTCAGGTTCATTAAGAACTGAATTTATTAAACTTGAGAAAAACGGCTATTCCATGGAAAATCTCCAGGGGGGAGAGGGTAGGAACGATAGACCTGCAGAATTTTAATTTGTTTCGAACCCCGCCCCCCCCCATAGAGTTTGACCCATTTGACAATCACTTTCTTGGAATAGTCCTAAACACACATCATTTTCAGAAAACTTCTGTAATAATTTTAATAAATTGTGACCACTCCTATTAATATATTCTACATTACAGCACGGGGGTTATGGAGACAGACCGCATGCAGAGAAATATGAAGACAACGAAATGCCGATGCAGTCAAAAACTGCTGAAGATCTCCAGTCTAGTAACAAAGGTCCATCGTTCCGATCTGAGAATCCTGAATCACGATTATTTCTCTTCCAAATATTGGATCTTGTTGATAGGTACTGGAATGGTTCAAAATCCTTGCATAAGAACAACAAATTTAAGGGTAGGTGTTCATAGTAATGTTATGATTTGCAATTTTGAATATCATCTTTTGTTTGATTTAAATAGAGGCTGGTTTTGTCATAAAAATGCTTTGCGGATTCAAGTAAAATTTTGTGCCTGTCCGTTATTTGATATTACTGAGGAATGTTCATGGCAGACTAGATCATTCATGATTTAATGCAAAAATTCTACTTTTATTATTTCCTTTCATTGTCAGTACTAGTATTTTTAACAGTACGCCTTATAAAATGTTTAGATTAAAAGAGCAAGTTAAGGCTACTGCTTAAAGCAAATATCTTGAGAACTCTACTATTTTTGGGATGAAGTTTTCTATTATATGAAGAATGACAGCACTAAATCCATGGCAAATTTTCCTTATTTAGGTTTAGCCTACGGAGCTATTGATGACTATTTGAATGCTCTGGTGGATGACTCAAAGCGAATGGAATCAGAACAACTAAAGGATGAGTTAGCTCATATTCGTAAAGAGAATCACAGATTAAGGCGTAATGAAGAACTTACTAAGTCGAGTCTTGAGGACAATCATGCTACTGAAGCTCACCTTAAAGCTTCATTACAGAAAGCCTTTACAGATGTGGTAAGTAGCATTACTCACAGTTATAAGTGTGTTGGTCACAAATATTTCATTCTGTTGTGGAAAATGGTATAAGGAAATTTTATTGCTACATATTTAATGTTCATAATGACAATTTTATGCTTGTATGAATCAATTTTTTACTTGTCCTGGGCATCCAGCAAGTGCTTTATATCAAAGCATATAATACACAAGACTTATAATTACAAACAATATAAATCTGTTAGATTGTGTTCTGTTTTATTAAAGGTTTAGACAGAGTGAAAATGTAAAATTTTCTGATTGTGTTATGTTTCTATGAATGCATTCACTGATTAATTATAAACGTTTGGTATGCTCATAACTTTGATTTTCTTCAAGTCAGATTTGTAATTAGAATTTAATTCATTTTAAAATTGCTGTTCAGTGCTGCAAGATTAAACATGCTATGTTCGAGTCTTAGTAAATGTTGAATTCAAGATACTAAGTATGCAGTTTTACTGAATACAAATGTGACAAATGTTTTATCATTGTAGGAAATGTTAAAGGATAAAGTTCAGTCATTTGCCGGTGAAAATAAACGACTACAGCAAAAGCTACACCAACAAGATTCCTACAATACAACCAACGTTAACCAAACACAATTAGGTGAGAACTGTTATGTTTTACTCTATGGAGATTTTTTATTGGACACCTCTACCGTATCTCTACCATGCAAACACTTTTTATGCATCTACTTATTTCCATGCAGATGCATTTTGACACCTGATGTTAAATGTTCAAAAACTTGATTTTCACTACAAGTATCATATATTTAACTTGCCCCAATGTAAAAATCAATCCTTTAGTCTTTAATAAAGTACTAAGACGGTTTGCCTTTCATTTTTTATTTGTATTTGAATGCAGCATAGCTGGAAGAACTGCAGTATAAACGGCCCATAACAACACCTGTACATAACAACAACCTGTTTTATCATGGTCCCAGCAAAACTAGTATTAATTTATATTCAGATACTTGGTTGATAACTGCAATTGCCTAACGGAACAATCCGACACTGATTGCCGGTCCTCTTAATGCTAGTCCTATAGAATTTACACCGCTTTATCGGACAGTATTGGTTAACTGCTTCTCGTTATAGAATCAGTGTAGAATTTATCAGCCACTTATTTGGTTAAAATTTAAAAAAAATTGCCTGTAATTTCATACTTCATTTAATAATTGATTATTAACAATGGACATAATTTGTTAATGTTGATAACCCAAAATTAAGTAATTATTTTCATTTTTAAAATGTGTAAATAATGTGTTCTTTTATTACAGAAGGAATACAACAGCATAATGAACAACTGAGGAAAGAAGTTGAAAAACAGAAGATTCAAGTGAAACAATTTAAACAATTACAGGAATTGTCTGGAATGTTACAGGAAAGTCATAAGTAAGTAGAATGATTTGTACTGAAATACTGGTTATTTTGTGATGTAATTTACTATCAGAAACGAACATATACTTACACCTAAATTACTTTCAATAGACCGCATTGTATTGGCAATTAACATGTATATGTTAATGCCAATAAATTAGATCAAAGTTGAACCTAAAATGAAATAATGCATATGAAGTAGGCCATTTCTGTTTCTGAATCATTAGAGAAGTTGCTAATTGCTTGTGGTGAAATAGGATAGTACTGGTTGGAAACCAGAGACAACCACACGCATTTACATTGCCTGATTATTTCAAATATTGCACATAACTTAAACACAGTTGGACCTCATTTATTCAACAACCTTCTATCCAAATACTTGATATCATCCAAAATAAATATCAGGTCCCAATGTACATGTATCTCCTTAGGCATGTCGGATTGAAATGGGCTAGTCGAAACCATGTTTTATTTGAAAAAAAAATTCATTCCCAATGAATTCAAATGCACGAGTTCTGACTGTACTTCTGAAATTTAGATTAAACTTGTGCATTTTATGTGAAAATTGTCCCCTAATGCTTCAATACTGTTAGACATAATGTTCATAAAATGTTGAATAATTCAAGGCTGTGTTTTTTTAATTAATTAATAATACTTGTATTAGGCAGAAAATGAGTGGAATTGTCATTTCAGATGTGATATGTAAAAGATAGAGGATGACAACATAAGGGTATCTAATTTAGCCGGGGGGGGGGGGGGCTACCCCCGAGACTAAATTAGATATCCAAGTGTTTTCACCCTATCTGTTTTGTATCAGAGTCCAATCACAAAAGCTTTTCATTAACTTTACAATTACGCAGTGTTGAATATTATTATATTATTCACTATTACTGGTAGATAACATACATTATATAACACTGTAGATCGCTGGTGCAGACCAATGACCATTTGTTGAAAGAGCTAGACGAGACCAAGCAGAGACATCAACATGAAGTGGAACAACTTAATTGGAGCTATAATCAATTAAAGAAGTCTATGATGGGTAGTAGTAGTATGATGGGTACAAGTGGTCAAACATTCAAGGGAGATAACAATGCTTCTGCTGTTCTGTATGACAGTGACAGTTAATTCCCTTTGAAATGCATATATTGCTGTTATGTTATTGTCTGTGATATTGAATTCTCAGTAACAAAAAGTTACTGCCTCGGCCGGTTGAAGAAAATGAATTTTTTGTCTCAAAGTATTTTATTTAATGAATGTAGCGATTATTTTCTGTATTGATACATCACACTTGTTTGTGAGGCTTTGTACAAAAGTTTTGAATTGTGTCTCTGTTGAAACGTTGGGTATTTTTAGATGAAAAGTCTGTGGTTGTTGGCATGTTTTATTTTGTGACTGTGTATTATTGTATTTCCTGTTGATACCATTATTTTTATGTGAAATGTGTTTGACCAAATTATCCAGGATATAGCTAGATCTGCTTATTTATTGTGTATCAGTATTAAATTAATTAAAGGTGTCATTTAATGCATGTATCTTAATTATATTCAGAAGTGTGCAATTTATCCTTTTCGTATAATCTCATAAAAGTTTGAACCACAACTGAACATTGTTTGGCGTGTGAATTTATCAGTTATTATGAATTGATCATGTTAGCAATGTACCTGTGTTAATAATGCAGTTTTATTTATGTCACTTGTTTGCCATACTATTTATTATTCACTTAAATGATTATGTGTTAAGATAGGCCTTCAGTGTTGTATGTGGACACAGCAAACCTTAGAAGATACTGATATTGGACGAACTGGTACTTTAGTCTGTACAAAACTGACCTTTGATCTTGACTTGTTGGGATTATATTTGTAATTATTTCATAATTTGTGATTGAAATGAGAGGTCAATTTTGTACAGATCAATGGTAAGTTATGTTCATATCAAGGGTCTATTTTGTATTGACTGAAGATTTGTTTTTGTCGAGAATGTGGTCCATTCGGTTCATGGTCAGTTCCTACCTTATGCTGAAATGGATGGAACTCCATTGTCTCTCAGTGCTCAGGAATTGTCTCTAGTTTATTAAGCCTGTGTCTGTTTGACAGCTAGTATCAGTGTTAGCAAATAAATTAGATGTCCATGTCCCTTTAAAGTAATGGTATAAAGAATTGTTACAGAATAGGAAAGAATTTTAGAACTTTTGGTATTCTGACGAAATTTGTCTCTTCTACACGCCAACAATTAGTATTTGTATGAACTATGTTCATGGTCCAGTTTGATGCCTTAGTATTGCTTTAAACAGCTTGTGTTCATTTCATTTACATTTGCAGCATTTTATTGACTTATCAAAAGTCTGATCAAAGTACATGCTGAGTTTGTCTGCTGATCTGTTTCACTGTGTATTAAATGTACATGCATTTAACATTGGTAAACACAAAATCCAAATCAAACATAAGATTGTACTTTATTACGAGCATTTTCATCATGATTCACTCATTCTAAGTCCATTTATCTGTCATTTTTGTGATTTTGTTATCATGAAACTTGGCTTTCTATTGTAAATATTTTTCTTTAAAAATTAAGAATTAGCTTATTTAAATCCATACATAGTTTTGTCTACAACTTGGTGCAGATAGGGACAGTACGGAAAGCATATCATGTTCTTGTATTGTGTACTTATACAAAAACTTCTTTCTGTTGTCTTGTGAACATTCTTTCCTGATTAGATTTCTTTTGATAGCATCAATGTTGTGTATATTGTAAAAATGAAATTTTTGTGTTTTAATAGCTCTTTGGGTTTATTTGTTTTCGATAGATACTAGTTGTGATTATTTCATTTTGAAGGATGAAAGCCAAAGGGATCTATCTGTATGGTAATAAAGAAGTAGATAAAATTATTTCACTTATACCCCGTCTCTTTGTACTCTCAATTATTTTGCTAATCAGGATTCTGCCTGAGAAAAATTTATCTTTCAGTAGTCTTTTACTATTCATGTAAACAGTTCACTGTTTTTTTCCTTTATGTCAATTGTAAGGAGTTTTATTCCCGAGGTACACGTTGCATAGAGTTGGTACTGGGTAGGTTACAGATTATTTATTTATCATGCTAATTTACTTATTATACCCATGGGCATTGTTTCATGTCTTTTAAAAAGAAAAGGGAAACTTGTCTTGAGTGTATTTATTATTTTCTTTACATGATTCATAGAAATGTTCTGCTTCCTTGAAGCACCAGTATTTGATTTTTGAAAGGAATTTTTTTTCGTTGATATGAAAAGGCAATTACATTGTATCTTAACGATTCTGCTTAGTTACAAAAAATGATACTTTATTGATTCTATATAGTGACATATTTTTGTATCACATGTATTATACACATATCTCCACATACCATTAACTTGTCCGTCCAACTTTTTCTGATTAAAAATGAATGTAGTTTTGTGTCAGTGTTATTTTTTTATTAGTCTATTATTCCCTGCTTGAACCAGTCTGGTTGCTATGGAACCGCTATGCCGACGCATAACTATTTCTGTGCTTGCAAAACTTCTAAACAATTTATTCTTCACTTCAGAAGAAGCATTGCAAGTCATCGCAATAGTAGAGTTCACTTAATATTTTTAAACATGTAGCGGATCAAAGTCATTTTTACTGAACAATTAATGACCAAAGTAAAAAGCCGAGTTTGATCATAAAATATTTATCATATTCCACTACTCTCAGGAGTGTATGTAACTTGGAGACATCATTTACTATTGATACAAGTAACGGCACTTAATGCTACTTTTTATTTTTCTATACCTTAAATGCTTTTGAAGACGGATATACCAACTAGTACCACATGGAATTCAATGGATTTGCATGATAAAGCTATATATGGATTGTTGCATATCAAAAGTCAGAAATATAAAAAAATAGATAATGATTCATTTTCTAAATGTTTATTTCACCTGTACAATACAAAATGTATGACTGTTACCAATTTGATGATAGTAAAGTAACAGTGAATAGTAAACTGAAAATATCCATGTGAAACAAAGTTGAAGGAATATCCAGAAGAAAGAGACGTTTTCAAAAATTGTGCCACACGACTTGTGGTAGGTATTTAGGTATTTCATTTCTGTAAGACAAAAACATAGGACATGAATCAAGAAACTATAAGCTGGGAACCCAAGCTCCATATGCATCATACCTTGAACCAACACGCTGTTTGACACAAGCATATATTGAAATACATGTATTGGATGTTTTACATCAATTGCGCATCATTGTTTCTGTTTGCATATTCATTTAGCCATTGTACAATCTAAATATCAAGGATACAAAGCAATATCTCCAAAGCGACCCCCCCCCCTTGAGCAACAAAATCTATTCAACGTTTTTACTTTAGTAAGAATTTACTATGAATTCAACCTCTCCATAGCAAAAACCTCTCAATAACAGCCAACACATGCCTCTCCCAAAGTATGTTGCTCTGAAGAGGCTGCACTGTATAGTACATTATGCTAATTGTGAACTTTTAGTAATACTCGTGTAATAGTACACACAGGAGATCGTCCAGAGTTCTTCCCCTTTATCCCATTTAAAGTTCTCTCACTTGGCCACTTCTATAGAATATGTAGTATAGACATATTCTATAAAAGGGGCAAACGGAGTTCTACTTATTCTATAAAAAGTCAATGGGAGAGAACTCGAGTTGGGATAAAGGGAAATAACTCGAGATGGGATAAAGGGAAATAATTCACGCTTGACAATCTCCTATGTGTACACGTACCATTGAGCCATCGACATATTTTGCAGAATGTGGTTATCTCAGTCCTATATTACGTGTGAGCTGATGTACAAATACAATTTGGAAGAAATCTATATATTATATATTTGAGTTTCACTGTACAAACTTTTAAGAAAATCGCAATTTAAGCATTTAGGAGTTTGGAGATTTTTAAAGGTAGCGTTAGATGTTTCGAATATAGAGTAACAATCAGGGGCGGTTCCAGGATTTATGTCCGTGATTTTGCTCAAGCCTTATAAAACGCCAATAACTGTGTTTTATTCTATGTTTATAAACATCACTATTATAGAATATAAAGCTACAAGAAGTCGATCATAATCACTATAATTAAGATCTCGTTATATGTTCGTATTCATACTCAGACATGCATGTAAGGTTGTGTAATGTTCTATGTTGTGTATAGTTAGAACATGTAATAACAGAACCTTGTGTATATAAGGGGTAAGACAGACCCGAAACGGGATTTGTATAATATACGTTTATTCAGTATAATAGTTTAACAACAAGTAACGCTGATCATTTAAATACATGTATATAATGCATGCACATAATTGCCACGCTATTCGCTGACGTAACTAGCTAGTAGGCGGCGGTTATCAGTACCGGCTAGCATATCAGTGACCACTACATCTCTCTCTTTTTTCAGACATGGATTCTATTCATAATATTAAATTATAAATTCAAAAGTCAAATTCATAAGATGCATACAAAACATTTGAAGTCTGATCAGTATTAATCTAAATCACTATACTATAATACGGGAACACATATGATTGCAATTACCGACTGATGTTTAAAAGTTAATGTGAAATTTATATCTTCAGTGCTAAAGACAAACTGACCGTAGTCTATAACTTAATCCTTTCTTTCCCTGCTTTTAGGCGTAATCGAGTTGCGTATTGATCTGTTGATAAATATCTTTCAAACTCATTGTTCTTTCTGGGCTGGAAGTAGTTCAGAAGTGCTGTTTTAACATTGTCATAATTTGCATCGTCCGCGCCCAAATTTAAAGTATTATAGATGTCATATACATCGTCCCCTGCGTAGTGCAATAACAGTGCCTTCTTTCTTTTCTTTGATTCAATGCTTAATCCGACAAATAAATTCTCCAATTTAGACACATATTTCGTCCAACGAGTTCCAAGCGAATTTTCTCCCCTATGCACTTCAAATTTGGGAAATGATGGTAATCCTGCCATTGTCAATATTTCAGTTTAAATCCTTGATTTAATAATTATCACAAAATTAATCTCATCCTCGTCGCTCTATGTTGTTTATAGTTAGAACATGTAATAACAGACCCTTGTGTATATAAGGGGTAAGACAGACCCGAAACGGGATTTGTATAATATACGTTTATTCAGTATAATAGTTTAACAACAAGTAACGCTGATCATTTGAATACATGTATATAATGCATGCACATAATTGCCATGCTATTCGCTAACGGGACTAGCTAGTAGGCGGAATTTAATCTTTCAATAATACCATGTGCCTAATAAGATATAATCACAACGCCTACTCAGTACAACAATTGAAACCGGCGCCTTCGGTATACAAAAGGTTACAAAGTCAATAAAAGCAATACAAAATAACAGAACGGGATGTATCAAGGTACGGTAAATACTTTCATTAATGCTTTCCAGTCCAATGAAGCCGTGCACCATTTATACTTCCATTAAAAAATATCCAAACGTGGAGGATTGGCTGAATATCCCATGGGTTACTTCTTATACATGTATGTGGCGTTCCCTGTAGCAACTTATTCTCACTGTTTCAAACCAAGTCAAACTATGCCCCTAATTCATTAATACTACCAAAGTATAGCTACTAATTCATTGTCATGAGTTCAATAAATTTGAATTAAGTTTATACTTCGGCCTTCCTCATCACCATAGTCTGCATTATTATCATTCAGTTGCTAGGAAACCATGTTATATTTTTAACTGAACATGCAATATTGCTAAAACAACTGAGACGATAACTAATTCCCATTAAGAATGAAATTCCTCCAGTCACATAACTTTACAGAGTTGGACCTAATCGATAGAAGTGAATAAAAATATATGCATTTTCCTGAATTTACCAGACACATCACATTGATTCGTGTGCTTTCGTAGCACGAGTGACAAAATCATTGATCTAGAAAACATCCTAGTGGGCGTCAGGTTATTCAGTATGCATAAATATAAAAAAGCCGCTTGTAAGTACTGAAACTATTGTACCCATTTTAAATGCACTTGCAAGCTCGAACGTAAACTAGTACCAACTACATGTGTATACAATGTAAATGTATATGTATTTATAAACATCTAGATATGTATATATAGGCCTACATGTATTCTCAACAAAACAGAAACGCACCTCCTAATTTTCCGTCACTAATTTTATTTCAACATTAGGTATACTAATTATATTTAATACCAAATATCAGGAGAAATTAAGTAACATATTAAATATCTCGGAGGTATATAGCAGCAAATTATGAATATCGAAAAAAAATTAAACGGATGCGGGTCTATTTTTTTAGCGTTGAGGTGCCCACGACTGTAAATCAAAATGATACCTTGAGATTATAATGTAAAGTACATTTGTATAGGGCCTATCGCTTGCCTCAACGTCGTGTCTTTATTTTTGGTTACTTTTCTCAAATGAGTGATGAAGCCTTGAACAATGGATTCACAATCGAAAGCCAGTTGGACCCTGTGTAGAATATTAAAATATATAAGAGTAAATTTTGTGATTTGAGTGCCGCTTATAGGCATCCATTATATTTCCAGGTCCCGGAAGTCCCTTTAACTTTATTGCATTCAACCATTTGTTAACTGAACATTATTATTTCGTTATTTAGAATCGAATAATAAATTTATTTTTTAGTAAATATTCGTAAATGCATGTATCATGTGACAGCCTTTAGCATCGATATGAGCTTATAAAAGCAGAACGTATGAGTGTTGATAAAATGCTGTAAAAACCGCAGACTGCATTTTAATATTCTACACAGGGTCCAACTGGCTTTCGATTGTGAATCCATTGTTCAAGGCTTCATCACTCATTTGAGAAAAGTATTGAGTTTGAAAATGTATGATACTGTAAAATGGGTGTTGGATATTCGTTGGGGCTCATTTTCTTATAGAATTGAGTGTTATATGAGATACAGGAAAGTGATTATTAGGTTTGAGTGTGGCACTAAAACCCAATGATTACTATCATATCTTATACATAATTACCATAAAATCTCAAAGAAAATGGGACGAAAAAGAGTATCCAGCGCTCATTTTATAGGCATACTTTCATGCATTTTCCCGTCTCTGAATTTCAATATCAGACAAATGATAGTATATTGTATGATTTGAGTGTAATTGTCCGTTATAATCCCGGACCCTGGTCAGAGAATGTCGAACATGTGTATTTAATTTATAAATACGCTTTTGAATGGATCTAGAGCTGTCAGGATGTTATACAATAATTCCGCAGGGCCGTGGTTGCAATAGTGGCGATTAAAGACGCTTAATTGTCGCGTTCAGTTTGTCTTTTTCAGAAATAATGCAAGAAATTGCAACTTCATTTTATGTAACGTTAGGCTACCCACTGAGATCAGGGACTAGTCTAGCTACGGACCTGCAAGTGTGTCCATTTTGTTTAAAGAATTTGGTCCCGATAAATTTCATGAATGTTCCATTTCTGAAAATGAAACGAAAATTAATGTAGTCCTAGCAGTACTGAAGTTGCAAGTATTCAACATATCATCATTTAATTTATTACTTTTAGATGCATATAGCTCCTATATATCTATCTTATTTTCTAGCACGATATTGAACTGATTCACAAATTGAAAACACGGGCTGAGTGTAGATCACAATAAACGAAAAACAGTATCAATTCGTTCTTAATTCAATTAATTAATAAACGATGGTTTCGTTGAAACCTTCGACCAGAATCTACTACAAAGCCACGAACTTAAACAATACACGTTTGTTTATGTGGGTAATATGAAAGTAGGTCACAACGTTTCTCGTAGTAAGAACAGTAACTCATGCGTATCGTGGGATGTTTCCGACTTCCGGATATGCTTCCGAGAAAATAGTTCTTGTACTTTTCAATTATGTTAGCACAAAATGCATCTTAGCGCCTGAACAATGACATTAAATTACATATTGTATTTATAAGTAATACATTTTACCCATTATTTGCATGCATTTTTATTTTTTGTATTATAGTTCGGACATCACTCGTAGCAACTTGTGTCCTAGAGCAAACCGAATCACTTCCCCTTGACAACACAACGTGAGACATTGCATTTCACTTGACTACTTAATTCAACGCGAGTAAGACGTGTGTTAGAGGTCTTCGAAATAAGGAAATTTTATGTGTTTATAGAGACTATTAAACAACAAAATGTTTAAAAACACATTTCAAAGTGGTTTCTTATCCATACTTTACAGTATTGGAAGCAAACCATTGCAAATTTGGGATAAAAAGGTAAGAAAATAACTTTTCTCTTTTCATGCAGTTATCAATGATCGCCATAGTGACATGGCTGGCAACGAGTATCCTGTTGCATCTTTTGCTATTTTGAACTATCAAAAGTGATTTGATAGTTGACATTTAGCCATTTTGTACTAAAATGATTAAACTTTATTGAGGAATAGTTCACTTTGTCGGTATAAGCTTCAATTTTATGTAAAAACATGTTTTATGAAGATAACGAAAAGCGGAAGTGGATATTCTTTGTGTATCTGTTTGTTTGCATCACGCGTTATATTGATATATTATTGGTGTCAGGCTCTGCCACCAACATTTTCTTGTACTTTTTGACGTGGACATGTTTAATTATCATAGATATAGTAAAATTAATGCATGACAGTCATTATGTTGTCTTGAAATTATGTGATTTTCGCATTGAACTGCCTGGTTTCTTAACATGTAACTTTGTGACCTACGGGTACGGCCTATTCTTGTCAGCTGCATATCTAAATCAGATTAATTATGCAATTGTTATTGTTATCATATCCAACATACAAGGAAATACGAAATGAAATTGGTGAAAAACTTTTAATTTCACATTAACTTGGTTGCTTAGTAACTAATACATGATGCCATACATGTTGAGTAATTCAGGAATTACTGGTACTTTTTTTCATTAAGCTTCAGTTACTTTGGTTGCCATGGAAAGTTGTTTACACAAATGCAGTATACATGCACTTGCATATTGTCTTTGGGATTGTTATTGAGAATGTATCCTTACAATTTTATTTCTTTATATTTCAGGTTAGAAATGGTCATATTAAACGTATTACAGACAATGATATCCAGTCACTAGTATTAGAAATTGTTGGAACAAATGTTAGGTAAGTTGCGTCATAGTTATGTGTATTTCTTGTCTGTGCCTAATGTGAAATCTGTCATTTGTTTCATGTTAAATTGTCGTAATAGATATCATTAAAATTACCATTGTCTGAATGTTATTTTTGATTTTGCACTTTAAATAGTATTAAAAATTATGTGAAATTTTATTTGACATGAACTTAATCATATGTGATATCCTCTTTCAGCACAACATATATCACATGTCCAGCAGACCCTAAGAAAACACTGGGAATCAAATTGCCCTTCTTAGTGATGATCATTAAGAACTTGAAGAAATACTTCACATTTGAAGTTCAGGTAACTTAACTTATAAATAGTATCCTACAGCCTTTTAAGATTTTTTTCTAAATTATAGTTGACTATTTTGAGTAAGAATTAAGCTTGTCGTTTTTACAATAGTTTGCTGAATTGCAGTGGGAAAGTTGCTATTAACTACAGAACAAAAGTTGTTTTTTTCGGTGTACAAAATTTCAATTTTATGTTTAATTTAATATTTTAAGTATTGTACTTACTCTGTTCTTTGTATAATATAGGTACTAGATGACAAGAATGTACGAAGACGGTTCAGAGCTAGCAACTATCAGAGCACAACGAGAGTAAAGCCTTTTATCTGTACTATGCCAATGAGATTGGACGATGGCTGGAATCAGATTCAGTTCAATTTGTCAGACTTTACCAGAAGAGCATATGGAACAAACTACATTGAAACTCTCAGAGTACAGGTATTGGCAATTTCTGTGAATTGGATCTTTTTGACATTTGAAACACACTGGAATTTAATGTTTGCAACCGTTATCAGTATCGTATGTCTCAAACTATTTTTGAATGCATTTCAATACGTCAACGCATGTGTAAAGAATGAAGAGTTTTCTTGTAAAATTGCTTTGAATTCTTGTTTTTGTATGATGATTTTCATTAATCTCAATTTAATGCTTGTCTTACTGAAGTATTTTTATGTTTTCAGATTCATGCAAACTGCCGAATCCGCCGTGTGTATTTCTCCGATAGATTATATTCTGAAGATGAATTACCTGCAGAGTTCAAGCTTTATTTACCTGTGCAAAACAAACAAAAAGCATAACATCTCCATAGACATTTACCATTTTAATCATTGTACATACCTTGGAAAATCTCTACTCAAGGATTTATTGGGAGGAAAATCCTCAAAACCTTTAAAAAAATATTGTTGATATTGTTGCTACCATCTTGCAGATTCTGTATTGTTGAAATCAAAAAATGAAAATATATGGAGATTATACAGAAAAACATTGTTGATTTTGATGTAGATAAATCTTTAATGAACCAAAAACAAGAATACACTGGGTCAAACTGAATATTATCTAAGTGTTCATTTATCGGTTATGAGGAAATGATGCTTGGATGGGTTTCTTGCAAAGCAGACTAATAGTCCTCAAATGTACAGGTGTGCTAGGAGAAGGGGCATATCTGTGTTAGTCATGTGATCTGATTACAATTATTTGTTTACACGTTCTCAGGTCATGTGATGGAGAGATTGAAAGGTGTTTTATGAATGTGTTAATGATTATGTTGAATACATGTGCTTATGTTCAATTGGAACATGGGGCAATTTATTATTTGCCATGTTTACTGTATAAAAACCGACTATGTCTGTTACCATGACAATGCCTTGATTCGAATAAGTACATGACATTTTCCTTCACTTTATGTTTTGTTTCGTTAAAACCAACTTTGAAGCAAGGCAATGTTATGGCTACTTTAAACACATCTGCTGATTTACTAGTATCTAAGAAATGGAATTTATGTAGAGTTTCAAGATAGTGCATATCTTGTTCTAAAAGTTAAATGTTTCCGTCCATCGTTTAAATATATACATCTAAATATGTATTCATGAAAGCATTTACCAGATTGTAATTTTCTTTTGAGATATTATGACGATATAGTTGCAATATCATTAAATATTGATTATTGTTTAATGATTTTGTTTTCAATTATAACCTGTACATGGTTAAGCAGTTCTAGTTAATAAGTAAGCAAAATGTTGTGTCATTTTAAGTTACATTGTCGCATTTTATTATTCTTGTACATATACATCATAGAAAAAAATAAAAATGTATTACAATTCAATATCTGTTGAATTATACCTTCTTGATATGTAATTTTTGCTATGTACAAGTAGAGATTGGTGTACATGTATGACTGGGGCCGTATTCACAAACACTTAGACTCGGATTTAGACTTAACATTTTTTAATGTACTTTTTGCTCCTACGTTATTATTACAATATAGATTTCAATAAAAATTGGTTAATATGTAGAATGGGAAACAGCAATTATTCAGACAAAGTTTCATTTGTTTAAATTTATTGAAAATAAGAATCTAAGTTTCAGTAAACATTTGTGAATACGGCCCCTGAAGTTCATGACTAGAGTAATAAAATGATCACACTTTATGTAACACAATTGCTTGGTTTTGTTCTGTATATTACATCAGAAACATGTAAATCACACTGCTGAAGTTTGTGCCTATTTTGTAATTAAATTGGCACACTTCAGTAGGAATGGCAAACATGAATTCCAAATGGACATTACATCCAAAATATATCTCGACTATTCCCATTTCCCGACTAAACAGATTGTTCAATACTTTGTTGCAATCACGAAATGCTGAAAGTACGAATGGAACATGGTGTTTGGTCAACAGACATAGACAAACTGAGTTGCTGCATAAGACATGCATGAAGTGAAGATATGAATATTCAAGAACAAATTCACATTCAAGAGATGTTATTCCTTCTCTACATCAATGATCTGCCACAGAAGGTATCATCAACTCCACGACTGTTTGCTGACGACAGCCTTCTCTACAGGAAGATCCGCTCTCCACAAGACTCTATTGCTCTCCAGAATGACCTTGACTGTCTTCAGCAATGGGAGAAGGACTGGCAGATGACCTTTAACCCATCCAAGTGTGAAGTGATCAGAATCACCAGGAAACGCAACCCGATCAGAGCCAACTATAACATCCATGGCCATGACCTTGCCATTGTCAGATCGGGGAAATATCTAGGTGTCACCATCTCTGACAACCTATCGTGGAATGCCCAAGTGGATGCCAATACCAAGAAGGCAAATAACACTCTTGGATTTCTAAGAAGGAACCTCGCCAGATGCCCCAGAGACACAAAAGCACAGTGCTACACTAGCCTGGTGAGGCCCATCCTTGAATATGCCTCAACCACTTGGGACCCCCACACCACCCGGAACATCCAACAACTGGAGGCAGTACAGCGTAGGGCTGCTAGGTTTGTCACTGGCGATTACAGGACCACTAGTAGCACCAGCCAGATGATGAACGAACTTGGCTGGGATTCTCTACAACAGAGGAGATCTGACACCAAACTGGTAATGCTGTACAGAATCACCCACTACCTGATGGACATACCCGCTGACAGGTTCTTACACCCTTCCTCAATTACCATACGTGGCTGCACCACACGATACCTACTCCCATACTGTAGAACTGATGTGTACCGTCACTCATTCTTCCCAGCTGGTATTCGACTGTGGAACCAACTGCCAGAGCACGTAGCCACAGCCCAGACCTTGGAAGCCTTCAAGGAGGGGTTAGCGGGTCGCACCATCTAGATGCGAACACAGTGTTTTTATCTGCTTTTAAAAACTTTTATCTTTTATGTGTGTGTGTGACAACGACCTTGTAAATAACTAATTTCATTTGCGACAATGCCCCAGAGTGGGCCCTGCAAATTATTCAGAAGAAGAAGAAGAAGAAGAAGACATTTTCTAGAATACATGTTAAGTTGAAGGCATGAAATATCAACAGTCAATAATAAGGCCTGTTGTCTTTATCGCAAATATTGAAGGCACAGTACTGCAAGTTTTGTTTTAATTTGGCAATTCTAGCACCATTATATTGACAGATAAATACTTGTATGAGCAGTATTAAACTGAATTTCTCATAGCAGGGTGAAGTCTATTACATCACAACAACTAGCTTATAAAGGCTGTCATCAATGCACATGTATATTATTTTAAGATTACATATAGGCCTACATGCAATATCTACACAGAAAATGTTGGCATTAAAATAACTAAATTGAATTTCCATATTGTTTCAATGATATGAAAACAATACAATGACAGCAAGTGACAAAAGTGTACTTAAATAAAGAGCAAATATTTCGTGGTACAGTAAACTTCTGTAGATCTACCACTTATTTAGTTGTATAGCTAGATCTATCTCACTATAGTATAAAAACATACATGGATTCTGCAGGTTTTACTGTACTTGATTACTAAAGTGAATATGATTGACTGGTTTACACATGGTCTATATAACTACATGTATTATCTCTAGTAGAGGGAGGGGGGATGGGTCTATCTGTCTTGTCTGACCACACCCTTCATTTATAATGTTTATCTCTACACGAAAATAGAGACATTGCTTTAGGTTACAATGTGTTATTTAGTCAGATTACTAAAGCAATTAATAATTGTTTCATGAAATTACTTATGTAACTGTTAAAGTTTCGATTATTTATTCAAGTGAATATCAACCTTGTTGACCTATCTCCATAGCAACCAGGTATGACTGTGTCTATTATCAAAATCATTGGTTACAAAGTGTAAAAACTTTGAAGTTAATCATTTAATACACTGTTGGCTTAACCAACTAAGACTTAGCCCTTTAAGAAATAAAAGAACTATGTGTCAAAGGGACATTTAACCTAATTGATACCAATTTGTGTGCGACTTACAGAGAATAGTCCGTGTCGGTCGAAGACGGAAGTACTGGAATTTATCCCAACATGGCTGCCAGTGGAACAAGCTGTGTCATTTTTAAAGATATTCAGTCGAAGTTGGAGAATAATAAGTATTTTGATGCTATCAGAAGGCATATTGATGATATCTTAATACACAATGATGAAATGAAGGATAATGACTTATCGGAAGGGTAAATAATATAATTGTCATTAGATTTCGCGATGTCAATATTTACTTTCGATTACTTTGTATTGTGCAATTGAGCTTGTAAACTCCTTAAGTACTTTCACGGTTAGCAACACTCTGCTTGACATATCTTACATATAGATAATCAAATTTGTCATGCTTTTGAATACATTTAGACCAATTGGGTATCACAGGTATAAGGCTAGAAGAAGATTGACTGTCAGTTTCTATCTATATGGCAGTGACTATGGGTACTGGTTCGTACCTCTAGAATCCGATTCTAGGGTACGGGTCTGTACCTCTAGAATCGGATTCTAGGGATACGGGAGTCCAATACTCGTAGTCACTGCCAATATTATTTGTTGAACAACAATATCAAATAATCATATTTTAGTCAAATTAAAAGCACTGCCTTGTACACGAGAGTGTCTTGGCAATTTATTTAAATGGCCCGAAGTTATTTCGGGCTAGTAGAAACTCTTGGGTGCTAGCCCCAGAGGGCACATGCTTAATTTAGTTAATATACTTTTCTTCGTTATAGAGAAAAATAAAAATCATCAATAATTTGAACAGATAGTACACATACATATTGACTTACTTCTTTTCTGAATAAGAGTTGTATATATGTTCAGGCTAGTAAGAATTGTTTCAGGCTAGTCCAAAGGGGCTAGTGCTCTGAAAATAGTATGACAAAGCATGAAATGTTAACACAGTTGTCTGCTAATGATGTATGATGGAAGTTACCAAAGGTTAACAGTAAATCCCAATTGCTTGTCTTTCACCGATGATACTACATGTAGTAGGAAATCAACAATAATTGGGTGAGTGAGTGAAAACCGAGTTGTAACAGTCGTGCTAAACATACTTGTACACTGGTTAATAAAGTCAAATACAGTTGACTCTCGTTATGTCGAATTTTTCGGGACCGTAGAAAAAAGTTTGTCTTAACGAAAATTCCTCATAAATGTCAGTGAGGCCTTACTGCCGGTGTTTTGTAAAACAGTTTGTGAAAATTGCTTAATTGCACTTTATGTACTTCTTATTAAGAACAATGTGTTTAATAATATATATGTGTGTGTATATGTTGCCTCTTTTAATTCAAACATGATATGGTGCAATCATCTCGAATTATCTAGGAGATTCTTTTAAATATCAGTTTTTATGGAGGGGTTTGACAAGAATCGTAAATCGGAGCTTAGATGGCGAAAGATGTCATTTTGACAAATGGTTGTCGACGATAATGAGAAGTTTCGTTCCCGTTTTATAGTGATGATCAACAAAATTATTTTTCTCAACTTTCTCTTTCAACTCCCAAATTACGTTATCAAAGACAAAAATATGTTCATAATAACTTACACAGCCTCTTTGTAGTCTGGCGACAATCATCTATAATCATGAGGCAAGCAATTGGTTCGCCGATATCTTTATATTTTCGGGTGTTAATGTAATTAAAAAGTCGAGTCATGCCGACGAATTGTGGACAGTAATGTTTGTTTACCAAACAATGACATAAAACATCGATGAGTGTTGAAACTGCTTACACACCATGTGCAAACTCTGTTAGCGTGCTTTGATTGGCAAAGTTGACAGGCGATAGACTCCGTCTACCTATAGTACCAGTTGTACTCACAGGTACTGTACATGTATCGAAATGATGCTGCTTGAGGGGCGATCAACGTAATATGAAGGGATAAAGTGATCGAATTTTATCGTCATCTTTCAGATACATGTAATAAGCATTTTAAAGCGGGAAATTGCCAAATTCGCCATTTTTGATTGCCACTTTGATTGCAAATTCGCTCCAATGGCGATCTGAGACATAAAAACAATTGTTGAAAAAGACATGTTTTGAAATACAAGTAAATCATCTCGATGATGTGTGAAAACATTCGTCGCCAGCAGGATACGATTCGACTTCGTGTTAAACAAAATATTTAAGGTGCAAACTTGTTAAATGAAAACCTTTGAGACGAAAATTTGTCTTAACCAACAGAAATTCATAATCATATAGACATAGAAGGATTCTTTTAATTGGGACTTTTGAAAAACTTTGAGGTAAAGGAAAATTCGTCTTAAGCGAGTTCGTCATAACGACAGTCGACTGTATAGTCCAAATCATTGTTTTAATATTTTTCAATTAAAATTGAAATCTGACATATGACCCCACAACACCAATTAAAATGATGAAAAACAAGTACGTCATTTCTTTTCTTTAAAAAAATGCAATGTTTTTGCTCTTTAGTTTCTTACAGTGGGCTAGACAAGAGAAACATTTGAAAATTGTGTCAGCTGATATACCAGATAGAATTCTACCGGAGGGATATGATGGTCGAGTACATGATGTCCGGGTATTTGTTAATCGTGGACCAGATGATGTAGTTTATGATAGGAATCAACACATTCGTGAACGGGTAATTACAGATATTTTTATATTTATTTGACTGTAGTCAGAAGATCTATGCTGGTGCTATAAATTGTCAGCTTCACGCAGATGCACTAGCTTGAAGCCCAGGCCAATAACTTAATTTTAGGCTGTTATTGGGACCTGTGTTTCCAAGTGGTAGGGGGCCTGACTTCACATCACTTGTCCCTCAATACTGCAGGTTTGACTCCCATTGCGATTTAGAAGACATTGTCCAGTTAGAAGAGGCACTGGCATTTCCCTCATCCTAGTAGCTGGAAAACATGACCCTGGATGTTTATGTGACCTAGTGCCCCTTTACAAAATGAATTTTATAAAGAAGTGTTATATAATATATGTTTGGGCTAATAAGATTCATTGTTTTACTGAGTAACTTATTCAAACTATTAGGGTCCTGTTCAAAATTTGAGCATTTACAAAGGATGAAGTAGCACACAGTGTCATGACCATAGTCTTGTTTAGTAATAGAAATGTCAAAAGTGCAGCATTTATTTTATTATCTGGAAGAAGTAAACATACCATCTAATACACAACAGTTTGCTTTTTTCAAACATATTGAGATGTTCAGGTGAGGAATATTTGGCCTGGATTCATAGCCCTTTTGTATAAAATCACTGATTTAAGTAATAGACATTTCATTGAAAGAATTTATTAATACGCTTTTGTTTCCTTTTAAGGTTTAGTGTTTTATTCATTTAACATTTTCTCTTCAGGTTGCCAGGGGCAACAGCTTCCTGGAGCTTACCAACAAATCTCCTCGTACATTCTGTGTACTCCAAGCTATGAAAAAGTTCACTGGAGGACTTGGAGATGATGACGATAGAGAATCTGGAGACGATCTTATCTGGCAGAAGTATTTTACCAAAGTATGAAAGTTTGTAATAATTTGTAAACTTGTTAAGGGTATCTTTATATGTACTTGGTACAAACAAATATTTCTTTTGTGATGCTGTTTTGACTATGTGACTCAATGCTCTTGTTGTTCCAATCTCAGGTTAAACCTGTTAAATTTGAATATAGTGCCTTATCAAAGTGAATCAAAATGTGTATACCTTATTTATACCATTTGGTTAAAATCTGTATACATGTATGTACTGTTTAAAGTTTACACTGTATTATTAATTAACAAGAACAAACTCCAAGGTCTGATGTGTTTTAGCAATTTATTCTAACTTTCTTAAGGGTATATTGATGGTATAAAATAGACAATGTGAAAAGTGATAAATGATGAAGCTATAGATTGTCAAGTTATGCTATGCTTTGGCGTAAACTTCTTAAAAAGCATTACGTAACTTAAACAGCTATTGTAATAATTAGAAAGGAAAAAATGTTTAACTTACGTTTTTCTGTACATATTTCTCTTAAAGAAATTAACCATTAATATTTTGCCATTGAGTGAAAGATTATCATGTAAAAACTTATATTTGTTTCTAGCCTATAGAAGAAACACAAGTTGTCATAGCAACAGACAAAGCTAATGGTGAGGCGGCACATTTGAGCTGTATTGAACTTGATGGAGAATATGTCATGTGTGGAGGGTCAAAAAATGTTCATCTTATGTTTAGAAATGAAGGTATGCTGTGCTTATTCAAGTCGTTTTGAAGTACATATTTTCAGTGTAATATCTTTATGATATAATTGATGTACCCAGTGGGATGGAGTGCTGATAGCGGACTTAAGACAGTGGATAATTCCTGGTATGACTTTGACAGACTGGAATTTCTTACAGGAGATTTTGGTGCACTCACCAAGTGGGGTAGCACTTAGATATACCCTTGTCCGTCCTACTTAAGTTTGTGTCACTCATATATCAACGCAACTTCATAGGAATAATAGTCATCACATGAAATTACTCAGGGTTTTTTTTCGAGTAGGAGCAGAGTCATGCCCCTTGATTGTGTCAAGTAGAGAAGTCTATCAGAAATATAAGCTTGATATTAGGAGAATTTCTATCTGTGGTAAGATGAACACTCAGTTACTGTAGATTTGTATTTTCAGCTGACATAGATAGATATGTTGAGTCTAGGTACAGAATTGCTACTGAAGTCTGTCATTCAGTGATGGATTTCTTGAAGCAAATGGCAGATGAAGATAAACAAAGGTAACATATGAGTGATGCATTAAAGGAGTTATAATATTTAACTTTTTTGTTACTTGAAACCTTTCAGATTTGTTCTGTAAAGTGTTAAATATCAAGAAATATTTAATCAATTCATTAATTACTTACTATTCTTATGGTGAGATGACATTAATTATGGTCCAACCCGACTCCCCTGAGAACAGGTAATCTTTTCCTTGACCCCATGCCTCCCTAGATGGAAAAAATCAAATGAAAACTTCATGGTCTTGGTTGAGAGGTATAAATTTGTCTTCTCATGAGTCGTGGACTGATATGTACATGCAAATGTAATGATTATTTTCTACATTACATGTACTATTATTTTTGTGTATGTAGTGTTTTTCATCATAATTCACTTCATTTTGTCGTAATTACGCTTAATGAAACTTTGTTGTTGTTGTTGTTGTATACTTTATAACATCAAACTGAAGGTTTGTCAACAAAACCTATCATTGTCACCTCCTTTCTAAAATGAGGTGCAGTAGTTTTACACCAAGCTGTTCAAACATACATGTTATCATACAGCAAGACAAAAACTTGATTTTAGAAATATTATATTCAGGCTGATGGATTTCATGGTAGCAAGTAAATACACTGCAGTGTTTGAGATTCTACATCCTGATCATCAGCATGTTGTAAATCTGTCGCATTTACCAAAGTAAGTAAACATTTAGTATAGAGTGATGTTACTGACATGTCTGTTTTTAGAATGGTATGTTCTTTTTTCTTATATAGGGTTGTTTGTTAATTTTCATCATGCGTGTATGTTAATTGGCACTCGGGGTAGATAGATTTAGATAGATTTATTTTAACATAAAATGTACAATTTACATGGCAATATAAAATTAAGACATACTTTAGTAAAAACAACATCGTTACATGTATGAATTAAAAAAGCCATATCAATCAACATTATTTGTTAATAAGGATACATGTAACATGAAAAAGTGTTTAAGTAAAAACTCTTAGTACCATTGTGGTCCTTAATATATAGTATTGTATGACATAGGAAGAATTTTAAGCAATATATTCTTCGGTTAGGTTGTCCATTTAGAAGCTGTAACATATTAGTTAATGCACAATATTTGCCTTTAGAACATGAAAGTGTATGATTTAAGCGACGACGGAAAATGTCAGTGTTTCAATGAATGTCATCGACTACCTGGAAATTGCCATTCTAAAAATAAAAGAATTTTTACTTGGCAGTCTTTGTCGAGAATGTCTTTAACTTTGTAGACGTCTGTTTTAAGCATTGTTCATGCAGGTTGGCCTGTCATGAAGTATTTGCTACAGATGCAAAACGCATAATAATTCTTATCTGTGTCGGTGCATTTGTTCCATGAACATTTTGGATAACCCCTCATGGAAGATTTTATCCTTTACTGAGATGTCTTGGAAAACATGTTTTCTATATTGTTTGAAGGATTCGCCTACTGGTAACATCGTAAACACATGGAGATAGTTCGAGATTCTCTGTTCTGTGGCTGAAATTGTTATTACATATATTGTGGCTTTAAGTCATATAAATAGCCAGTCATATAGTGACTTTTCCTGCCATCGCGGTTGAGGAATACCCCAAGCCCCCCTTCTAGCATTATTTTAGGCATAGCCAGGCACCTGGGTAGAACCAGTGACCTGCAAGCCAGCTGGATAGCTTCAGGTGTGATTCGAAGCTGCAGCAGTGAGGGGCCAGTACATATAGTTTGGAGTGAGTCATGGACACCCCTTAGTATTACCTGTACATTGCAATGTTTGATTTGTTTGGTTTTAGTCCTAGACTGAAGTTTATATCCTGGACAATGTGTGAACTAGAAGCCTCAGTAAAACTCCATCATCTAAACATTGTACCTCCGCATGTTGGGATTGAGGTAAGCTTTATTAATGACCAGGGCCCGGGATTATAATGGAAACTGACACTCAGCACTCAAATCTCAAAATTTACTCAAACAAGTCTGATTGTCAACATTTGAGTGTGGAGTTTTTCCTTAAAAACACGAAACATAATATTATGTAAAGATAAAACATCAATAAATATGCATTATTAGACTACCTTTTTTTTAATGAGTTTTACAAATTTTGTACATGCGTAATATTATAAACCTACTTTTTGTGATTATCATTTCATTTGTTCTTATTAAATATGGCTCAGCCAATGTAGCAACAACACTTGATAAAGCCTGGTCACATTTTCAGTTTAGATGTACCAGATACATCTTTAAATGGGTGCTGAATATTTTTTGGTCCTTTTTGTTTTAGATTTTTATGTGAAAATGAGATATATAGAGCTGAATAACTATTGGGGTAAATGTCATATGCCACTCTTGGACTTAATAATTACTCCCACTACTCATTTTCACACTCAAATCATTAAGAAAGTGGACCAAAAAGAATACTCAGCACTCATTCAACATTTTCATGCATTTTCAATGCTCAAATTTCCTCTCAGACACATAAGAGGAATTTTGTGAATTGTGTGCCAAGTGTCAGTATCTGTTGCAACTCTAGGCTCTTGTAAGGATTTCATAGCAGATCTCAATTTTAATATATACACATGTACATAGCCAATAAGATATATGAACTGTATTTAGAGTCTAGAAGTACTAGTTTCATTATTAATGACTTGAAATGAAAATGGACTCGAACATTTTGTTCTAAATTTTTGGTAGTCTTGTTATTGAGGTGGTCCTTAAGGGAGGTTTTACTGTATATGAAACAAAATAGTAACAGTTTAAACCAGGATGAATCTCAATGTTAGAAGTTTGAAAAACCAGCTCCTGTGAATCACTATGCAGTTGATTAACTTTCATTGTTTGCTAATGGTGTGTCTGACTTAAACTGTGTTTTCTACAGTATGAAAGGCATCTCTGAATGTGTCTTGATATCATTATTCATATTAATGGTCTTCTGTACTTTATAATATGAGTATTCAGCTGAATAGTAGAGTAGTAGTTGTGTATTGGAACCCTGCAATGATCCTGACCACATACCCATGTAGGGGTGTCATTGATGTCAACAGTACTGATACAAACAAATTGATTTGATATTAATTTAGATTTTGAAATATTGATACAATTGATAGAATATTGTTCGCTTACTGGAAGTTTATGCCTGATTTATTTTCTATTATCAACAGTGCACATTCAAGCATGTTGATTATCACAATGAATGCCTATAATAACACAATGAATGCCTATAATAACACAATGGCTGCACTCCTTTGTTTTGAGAGCCTCAAAAAAGTGATAATTGATTGTTTAAACAGTGTTTGTTTAGTTTCACAGGGATGAACACTAGTTAAGTGAGTTGATATATCCACCACACCATCATTGACACCATGAGGGCCCTACCCCCTAGTATGACACCAGGCTACTACATAGGCAATGCTTTAGAAATTGTTCATAAATAATAATTGCTAATGCATTTTCAATTCAATATTGACAGTTATACTATGTTTTTACATTAAACAAAATATTTCCATAATGTTAATATGTTTTTAATTAAAATATGTGTCTTCAGATTGCAAAATGTCTCGGTCTAGATCCTGTAACCTATGAGGAGATTTCCATGAATGACCTGGCAGTTTATATCAAGCAGGTAAGTAAAAAAAGTTCAAATTTTCACGTCACATATATTCTTATTTTGATTTCAGTAACATACACATGACATTGTCTATTAGCTATCATTTTCATACTTCAGTAACTTAAAAATACATGTATCAATTGCTTTTCTTCCAAAAGAAAATATCTTGTACTAGGGCTTTAAATCACATAACAGTCAGGGTCATGTAGTGACTATTCTAGGTATTAGTATGGAGGATGTGGGGTTGAGTTTGTTTATCCTCACACCTGGGAAATCCCATATGGGCGAGTATTCACTATGGATGATAACCCAAGACGCCCCTTTTAGCATTTATTGTAACGGTACCCGATGTATAATGATTTATACACAAATCATATTATGACAAAATGGGTACCAGACGATTGGCAGGCCTCTACTTGCTCCTTATTGAACAAGAAAAGCAAAATAACGATGAATAAAGTATTGGCAAAAGAAATTTGTCATTGAAATCATAGGGGGTCGGCACGTTGAAGAAATGACCGATGACCTAAAACAGTCATACGAGTAAAAAAATAAGTCATACCATGTAATATTATTAATGATATTACATTGTATGATTGATTTTCACTTAGATGACTGTTCTAGGTCATTTCCTCAACGTGCCGACCCCTTTGATTGAAATTATGATGTGATAATTTTTGTTGTGTGAATTTAGAGGAATTAAATGCAAATTATTGTTGTTTTTTATTGGAGATATGCAGTGGGGTTTGTTAATCCCTGCATCAAATCAATAATGATGTATTTTTAGAAATGTATTTTGTCTTCTAAGCACTTACTGATACTGAAATAGACTTCTCTCTCTACATGTCTCATATTTTGAACAATGTCACTAGGTCGTCCTTAAATCATTGTATGTTTGCAGTTTCCCAGCTGCCATGCAGAAATTGACTGTGTTGATTTTTTTTTGCTATTTGCAAAAAATATTGATCTAAATTCACCCACCCCAAAAAGTGTGGGAAGTGTACCACAAATGAACAGTCTTTGAGGGAAGATCTTATCTTAATTTTTTGAACGATGTGTTATATGTTACTTTATTTTGACTGTTCACAGATTTGTCATGGTTTTGATACAGAAGGAAAAGTGTTGTATTTCTTAGACAATGAAGAGCAGGTGATTGGACTTCTTAAGAAGAAAACAACATGGTGAACATTTTAATGATAATTATTATATTTATGTGTATCAGCACATGAACAAAACTTAAAATATATAGGTATACCTTATTACAAGTAAGCCATCCTTAAACAAATGTTTGTTTGGCATATTCCTACAGAGCAAGGTAAGTGGGTAGGAAATTAATTTTTTATATGAAACTTTTTATGATAAATCAATTTTCAACTATCAATAGTTAGTCCCTCCCTCATCCCCCAAAAATTCCAACACAAAAAAGGGAATAGGGACCTTTTCCAGGACTGGGTTGGGTTATGTCAAACAAACACTTTTTAAGGATGGCCTTATTTCACCATAAATGATTTATTGCCCATCAAACATCCAAGTAATAGATTAGTTGATGTAGAATACAACAAGATACTTTTGCTGCATCACTAGCATTGTAGAACAATAAGAATCATGTATAAATAAAATAAAATATCTTCTGGTTAATATAATCATAGCACATATTACCAGCTGATCACTATAGCACATTTATTGTTATATATATACAATGTATCACTCATTTACATTACTAATTCTGACAAACTTAAAATTGTCTCCATATAAATGTTCACTGCTGCACTAAGCAAATATATGTGTTATTTTTTTAGCAGCTGCTAAGACACTAGAACTAATTGTAACGTCCATTGAAATCTGTCAGCACAAATGTATTCAACTTAATTCGGGCGGGAGCTTATTTTGTCCTTCTTTATGTAGTATTTGGTCAGAAACTTGGAGTCGGAAGTTTCCATGGAAACAAGATTCCTGTCTTCTATGATTGGATGCTGATATGAAGTGTATCCAAGTGTTGTAGCTATATCTCTTATCTGGTCAGATAAATCATGTATTTCCTCCCATTTGTTCAGTCTATATAGGTCATACATCTCCAGTACGTGTTTGCTGGTTGCTATTCTTGCTAGCACAATATCTAGATCTCTGTGACACTGTCTCTCAAAGTTTCGACACATCATTCTTATCTGGATTTCTGAAATATATTAAGATACAGCTGATTTTAAAAACGTGATATATAAACAATTTTGCAACAATTGTCAAGTGTGTAGTAAACAGTTATTTACATTATGAAATGTGTTGCCTCTAGGTATCGAAACCAGGCGCTATGGGGTAAGGTTTGGGGATAATGGTGTCTCCCTGAGAAAATTCTAACTTTTTTACCATTTATACACAACTTGCAACATGAATGGATTCTATACAAACATTTGGGTAATTTCAACAGAACATAATTGTTACAAGTAGACTGTCATCAATTATTGAAGCAACTGCATAACTTCAAACCAACAACTGTAGGCCTGATTGTTGCCTAGTTGTTTGGCAGATTTTTTTCTTTTCTTTTTCAAAATTTATTTTGTTGGATAATTTTTAATCTATGAAATCATAATCACTAAAAGAAATGTACTATTTGTCATAAATACTCCACAACATAATGTGTGAGTCAGAACTGATCTATCGGTTACTTTCACATCAGCAAACAACTGGACACAAGAACTGTACAATTTGAAAACTTACTAATATACAATCAGTACACCATTCATAGCTGTATTGTGCATGTATAAACATTTGTTTGAAATTAATTTTAGACTTTAGTATCAGTATAAAAAGCGTGTTTTAAATTCATTATAATGATACTTACGTAAGATACGAATATAATCCAAGGCTTTCTCATAAGTCATCATTTCCACCAACAATTGGTTAGAGAGATACAGTAATGATTCCATTGTCAGACTGACTTCCTTAACTATTCAACTATAAGGATAGAAAATGATAGAAGTTAAATATATAGTTTTTGAGTGTTGTTTCAATGAATTAATGAAGTTTGTTGAAAAAATTCTCTGGTATACATGTATATTGATTCTTTCATACATAAGTTTGTTACAGTTTGTTTTTTTGTTAATTGAATTAATTAGTATGTAATTGTAAAAGTTGTTTTGAAATTATCACCTTTAACTTTTCTATTATTTAATTGATCTGTGATTGGTGTGTGCTAATTGACTTCCTATTTGGATTAGTGATAAGTCTCTTTGATGTTAATAATTAATTAGTGTGTTTCAAAGATTTAAGAGCAATTAATGGATATTGAAAACATTCTTAGAGAAAAACAAACCTTTAAAAACAATTATTTGTAAAGAAATTTGGGTTATAATAGTTTGTTTTTGTTGTAGTAATTTTAAGTTCTGACCAACAACAACAACCTTTAATTTCTTTTGATTCATTTATAATGTGAAAATATGAGGATACGAAAAAACAATGTTCAATATACTCAGTTAAAGAGAGCAACAACAACAACATATGAGAAACAAGGGAACATTTTATAATAATATTAGATATGTCCTTATCTAAAATCCATATACATGTATTTGGCCTAGTATGAATATAAAAATGTTAGACAAAAATAATAGAATGCCATGTTGATGCCATTAAAATGTATCCATTTGCACTCTGCAGGTCAACTAAAAGAGAACTTTTATTTCAAATAAAACATAGTTCCAAATAGCCCATTTAAATTCGACTAGCCTAAGACAATAAATCGTGACCTGATATTTATTTTGGATGATACCGAGTATTCGGATAGAAAGTTGTCAAATTAATGAGGTTCATCTGTTAGTCCTGTGGCTGTGTGGTTAAGGCATCCACCACTGGAGCGGGAGTTTTAAGGTTCCAATCCCATATGAGTCCATTGTGATATGGTGAGCCAACAGCTAGTTAAATACTATTTTTTGTTTTGCGGACCTGCCGGGTGTCAGGCAGTGAAGGATATAAATCAGGAAGTAAAATTGATGTGCTGAGAAATAAAGCTAAGCATAAGTCAGAAATGACTGGTCCTTTAAAAAGTGGTGACATTTTAAAAGTAAACAATTTACTTTACTTATACATTGATTGTAGTATAGTTTTGTTTGGTAATGAATAGTTCTTGTTTATACAACTGTATATCCTACAGTGGGGCTTATAAAATTTCCACAAATCATACATGTTTAAGACATAGTGACCAAAAGAATATCATTTTTCTTTAGGTACATCATATGTAGGGCAATCAGGGAGAAAGTGAAACATGCTGTGACCATGTCTCAAAAGAACCATGACAAATTTTCGCCTTCCAGGTCTTTAAATCAGGTAAGATTAGAAAGTGTATTCATTGTACATTTGTATTGTTTTCAGCCCTTTTTACTATAAGAATGTAATTGTATTATTTCCATTAGATGTATCTTGCAAGTGATTGAAAATTAAGGTCATTAGTATGTAGCGTATTTAAGATTGTTTTTAAGCAGCCGAATTTTCTTACAAGGAGCTTTTGAGATCCCTACAAGAGGCAGTCAGAGTTTTCCCTAGGATTTTTCAGCTAGGGGTCCTTGGACCCATGTGTTCGACAAATTGGTGGTCCTTAGTAAATTTGCGGGGTCCCAGATATGCAGTTTATACTTGACAAAGGTTCATTTTTGGGGTCCCAGGGATGCACAGTGGGTGGAAAATGGGGGTTCCTAGGAAGAAAAGGGAGTCGGGGACTCAATATTTCTGCGTCAGGAAAATCCCTGGGCAGTGATTAGATGTTCCAGACTTCCCAATATAGCTTCAAAGATTGTCTGACATTCCATCAGGGAGACTTACAAATGTTGTCTGGCCAGTGGAATGTTTGTCTGACATTACATTACGGAGACTTACATGTGTTGTCTGGCAAGTAGAATGTTTGTCTGACATTCCATCAGGGAGGCTTACAAATGGTGTCTGGCCAGTAGAATGTTTGTCTGACATTACATTACGGAGACTTACATGTGTTGTCTGGCCAGTAGAATGTTTGTCTGACATTCCATCAGGGAGACTTACAAATGGTGTCTGGCCAGTAGAATGTTTGTCTGACATTACATTACAGAGACTTACATGTGTTGTCTGGCCAGTAGAATGTTTGTCTGACATTCCATTACAGAGACTTACAAATGGTGTCTGGCCAGTAGAATGTTTGTCTGACATTACATTACAGAGACTTACAAATGGTGTCTGGCCAGTAGAATGTTTGTCTGACATTACATTACGGAGACTTGCATGTGTTGTCTGGCCAGTAGAATGTTTGTCTGACATTACATTACAGAGACTTACAAATGGTGTCTGGCCAGTAGAATGTTTGTCTGACATTACATTACAGAGACTTACAAATGGTGTCTGGCCAGTAGAATGTTTGTCTGACATTACATTACAGAGACTTACAAATGGTGTCTGGCCAGTAGAATGTTTGTCTGACATTACATTACAGAGACTTACATGTGTTGTCTGGCCAGTAGAATGTTTGTCTGACATTACATTACAGAGACTTACAAATGGTGTCTGGCCAGTAGAATGTTTGTCTGACATTACATTACAGAGACTTACAAATGGTGTCTGGCCAGTAGAATGTTTGTCTGACATTACATTACAGAGACTTACAAATGGTGTCTGGCCAGTAGAATGTTTGTCTGACATTACATTACAGAGACTTACATGTGTTGTCTGGCCAGTAGAATGTTTGTCTGACATTACATTACAGAGACTTACAAATGGTGTCTGGCCAGTAGAATGTTTGTCTGACATTACATTACAGAGACTTACATGTGTTGTCTGGCCAGTAGAATGTTTGTCTGACAATTACTGGTTATGAATGCTTGGTAGTCTGATAACTTGCTAGACATTTGGTTAGTGACTTTACTAAAAAGCTGCAGGACTTGTTTGACTTAATATTGTCTGACTTGTCAGAGGGTCCTTAACTTTTACACTGTCAGGTGTTCTAGGTCCTTATTCACAATCATCTGTCTTAGACTTACTCTTTGACTTGAACTTTGTCTAAGTTTGTTACCGTATGTGTCAACAATGAAAGTGACCTTGACCTTTCAATTTAAGATTTCCACCCATCAAGTATACATATATCTAAGAAGAAAATTTGATAAAGTAGATTCACCACTGTTTACAAACAAGCAGTATTAAGTCCTTTTGTTTTCAGACATATGACAGTCAAGCCTTGTCTACAGTCAACTTTTGTAACACTGACATTCCTACAACAGAATACACTACAACAGATATTTCGTTGATCGACACGAATTCAATGGGAACAAATCTGCACATTTATCAAATGCAATATAATGACATACATAGTATGAACAACATAAATCCATGGAACAAACATGGTCGTTATAACGAGAGTTTACTGAAGATACCATGACTACAACTTTAGAATTTAGAGCATTCCTGGAAATGAGAGTAATAATATACTAGTAGTTTCTTGCTTTAGACTTTTTGTTTTTTTATTTTTCTCTTTGATACAACAAGCTTCGTTTCAGGTGGAAAAAAGAATATCAGAGATTCAGAAATGGCTTGGTTTGGATCGTGAAACAACGGAGGCATGGAAGGTGTGTTTATCTACAATGTCACTAATGTTATTGTTCTCTGTCTTGAAATGATAGTAGAATCATGTTTGTATCAAGATTGTGATTTTCTAATTCTTCTCCCATTTTTTTCTTTCAAAGTACTGATGTTGTTGATTGGGTGAAATGTTATTATATAATTGTAAATATAGGCATTAAAAATCATGATTAGCTGTTGCAATGCTTGAATTATTTCATGATAAAAGTGACATAATTGAATGTAGCATTTGGTTTGTTAAATGAGTTCTAGAGTAGCTTCTCTATATTTTTCTGCGAAAACAAGAAATAGTGTAATAGAGGATATTTTCATGAATAGAAAAGTTTGTGGATTTTTGAATTCAAATGTTCACCATTCATGGAAATGAGTAACTAGGAAATGTTGTTGAATTTATGAATTAAATAGTCACAAAAATGTCACCCAGCGTAAATTTCCTCCTGTGACATTTTTGTGACTCTTTAATTCATAAATTCACAAACATTTCCTAGTTACAAACTTCACCTCTAACACAATAGCATGTGCAAACGTTGGTATTATATGTTACAATTGCAAATATTTATATATCCATATTCTAACAAAAACTCAAGTTCATACATTTATTTTCTCTTGCAGAAATTAGGCACTGATGCATTGAAATGGGTTTTACATCAAGTAGATGATGGTAAACTTTCTGTGCATGAAATTCAGAATCAATTTCCAGCTTACTGGTGAGTGGTTATGTTATATCTTTTGTGCTCATGTGAGAGTATTAATCATATTATCTCTTCCTAAAACTGGGGTGATCTTTACAGTAACTGCCTAAAATGTGGTGCATCTTTTCTCTCCTTAAAACTCGGCTGATCTTAACACCTTACTACTACAAGATATTATAAAACAGACATAATTTTCTCTCCTCAAAACCGGGTAAGGTTTTAGTGTAGGAATCCAGGAAACTTTCTTTTTTCCACTTATTTTGAAATAATTTTTTACTAAGTTTGGTTTTGCATTGATGAAATTAGTGTTTATTTCGGAATACTCATGGCAGAAAATATACATTCTGAATATGATTCCATACAAAAATCAGTATGAAATTGTTACAGTTTAACAATGTTATAGACACTCAGTGTAAAGATCAACCCAGTGTCTAAAGGATATCTGCTTGCGCATTTGACATTGTTTGCGATGTCAAATTTAATGGCCATTTTTTATATGGAATTCAGTTCTGTTGTTGGGTCAGTAAACTTCAGATTTTTATGTCTCTTCAGTGTATATGGAGGGGTGAGAGCAAAACTAGTAACCTGTTGATAAGTAAAGAATCAGATTGTCTTTCTTTGCTTTCAATCCTAAGAACATGCACTGTATATAGTCTTATTACATTATTGAAACTTTATGTAAGTGTATATATTATCAATCTCGAGTAGTTTTTCCACAACAAGTAATGAACTTGAAAGCAGTCTACAATTTTCTTATGGGTACATGTAATAAACTTTTGTATCTATTCATTATTATTAAACTAATATTTCTGTGTTGGAAGTAATTCCACAATGAATTGTATGTATAATTCTGTTTTCAATTCAATATTCACACTGATAAATAATACTTTTCCTTCTTGAAGATGATTATGTAAGTTGAAAGACCGACTTCCAGTGAATATTCGATTTATCAAAATCCGTTTTCACAGGACAGTTGGAATGAGTTTCATGAGTTGTGTATGTATTTCAGGAACCAGTTTCTTTCCGAGACCGGATCTTCTGACCGGATAAACTCACAAGAATCCAGCAACGAATCTGGGGCATGTGGTACCTGATCTTGATCAAGACAGTAGAATTGACCCTTCCTCATTCGCACTGTAGCCACGCCCACCTTAGCAACATGTGCTTGTTGTAACTACGTTAGACAAGCGCTTTACAAAATGGCGACCGACAATAATAAACGTAATGTAATTTTGGAGTGTCTTTCAAGCGAATTTGCATTGAATTATCTTTGTGATCAAACTTTGACTCTGCATTTTACGCCTGTCTGGTTTACTAATAAGAAAGAAATACTCAAAACCGTCTGTGACAGACCAGAAATGATCAAAGAAAAATCAACATCATAGCTAAGCATCTTGTTGGAATGGACATATTGTATACTACATCCACAAATAAATGCACAAAATTGAAATCTTTGGATAATATAAGGATAATTTGTAATGTCTATTATAATCTGACATCAAAAATATTTGTTAAAAGTCCATGTGGTAAATATTTTGTTTTGAAATTGACAAAATAGTCTGTTTAATAAATAATTTAGAGAGTGGACAGACATTACAATATTAGGATTATTTCTCAAATCATCAATAAATCATTCAACACATATTTCTAAACATTCCAGAAAGTATGCCTTAAAGAAACAAGGCCAGTTTTGGCTCGAACAAATTATATAATATTACGCAATAGGCCTAAACAATATTGTCCCCTGTGTGCATTATCTAGATATCAATCTTGTCCAGACCCATAATCAGCATTTCTCTTTGTCTGCCCCAGTTGGAATCCAATATACATCCAATCAGTGCTTCCTGTCATCATCTGACACATATTACAGTACAGTTATGAAGTGTCAAATATTTCTATAGACTTTTACTAAAATACCATTGATCAGGTCTGTGTTGAATGTTAAAAAACGTGTATATTATTTTAGAACTTCATTCAACATTGGTGTGATTTTTAGGGTTTAAACACGCTATATTACTAATTTCTGCCCAATCATGAAATGTAAACACCAGTGTAAATGAAATAATGAAAAAATCAGAACTTTGCTAACTCTTATAAATTACGTTTGAAAGAAATACTCAACAGTGAGTAACCAATACCAGTAGATCACCTGTATTTTCATTTTTCACTAGTATTAACAAAAATATATATTATTTTTCTGCATATATGTTTATGGCTATATTATCTTCTAATCTCAATAATTATTGATGTTATAATTGATTATGGGTATTTTTAGTTTTACAAACTAGGCCTTTATAACTTATTTATAAAGTAATGTCCACCCTAATCAATACTTACCTAAATGCTGGTAAAAGTCAAATATTGTAGTTTATCAAAATAATAATAATGTTCATTCAACACGCAGATATATTGACCAATCAGACATTATATAAATTGCAACTTATTAAAACCAGAAGATGAGAAGGACAGTTTTGTGAAATAAACCTTCACTGCTCTCTAATGATTGATTCGAATGACATAATTAATCAAGAATTTAGCTGTGTAAATCAGTGTAAAATTATTTAACAGTTTGTTGTTGCTTGCATATGTATGTAAAACAAACATATTTTAAGTTGTTACATTTTGTTTCTTTATCTTCTAGGGTTATGCTTTTCATTAATGTCTAATGTCTGCCCCCTCCCAGTAATGCCGATATAAATAAATATTTCAAATGTTTAGTCTCTCCGGATATCTGCTGTCCGAATTACACAATCCGTAGCTGCATATTTTCACCATTGTCACATATTAACATAATATAATATAATCACAATGCTATCATCATCAGAAATCTATTAAACATTATTTTTTATCGCGCGATAATCTCTTCCTGTTTGTCTAAGGTTTGTCTAAGGTAAGCGAGCTGCTAGGGGTGTGTCGAAATCCCGTTATCTGATTGGCCAATCGGCCTGTCAATCAAATATCTGAGGAAGGGTCAATTGTCACACACATACATATATGCTGGCTCATAGCAATCTATTTAAGTTTCAATTAATTGTGATATAAGGTCTATAATTTTGTGAATTTTCTACAATTCCTGGTGTTATGTTAGAAATTCATGTTATGTATAGACAGTGTTCTGTCTATTAGCTCTGATAATTTTTTGTATTTTTAAGTCAAAATGCAACTGCTTAGACTGGCAGTGAAATAATAAAATTGTGCATTATATTCTGATTTATGACATTAATTATATTGACAAATCTAGAATTTTGTTGTTGTTTTTGTACCTACATTGTACTTTATTAGAAATAAAACCGCTTTCATCATGTGATATATGCCTGACAGGTGTGAACGAGAGGCCCAAGATGTGTCCAAGTTTGATTCTGATTTCTACTGAAATGTAATGGCAGTTTGTTGACCCAATCAGTGCTCCATGGTAACAATCAGTGCTCCATGGTAACCAATCAGTGCTCCATGGTAACCAATCAGTGCTCCATGGTAACAATCAGTGCTCCATGGTAACCAATCAGTGCTCCATGTTAACAATCAGTGCTCCATGGTAACCAATCAGTGCTCCATGGTAACCAATCAGTGCTCCATGGTAAATAATCAGTGCTCTGTGGTAAACAACTAGTGCTCCATGGTAACCAACCAGTGCTCCATGGTTAACCAACTGGTGCTCCTTGGTAACCAAAGAGTGCTACATAGTAACCAACCAGTGCTAGTACTTTAGTGAAATGTAAAACAGAAGTCGCATGTATCAGTTTTTACAAGCAGTACAAATAAAATGTACTTTTAGATCTATTGATGTTCAATCAGACATTAAATCTTGTCTTTGTTTTCATTGCGATTCAAGCACGGTATTTACGGTATAGTGTTGCTTATACTGCAGGAGTAGAGGGAACCCCCCATATTCATAGCTATCTGGATCAATTGTCACAGGAAACATACATGGGGTTTGAACATACAACCTCCAGCTGAGCAGTTGAGTGCTCTACCGATTGCGATAACTGGGCAAGCTTTCTGGGGTTGTGTTCTCATATGGCTGTTCCATATCTTAATGTCTTCTCCATGATAAGCTTACAAAATACATATATCTGAGAAGATCAGGCCATTAAATAATTTTTTTTAATTAAATAGCAGTTGTTTGCTGTTTCCCTCCCTACCTGCAAAAATGATGCGCTCTGAAGAAAAAAAGAATCCAATGCAGTTAAATTTATAGCTTGATCAAAAGCATTAGGGTAAGTGGACAATTCTTACAAGAGGTGATATTATGAAGAAGAAAAACTGCATTCCTGTGTACTTATAACCCTAGTGCTCAAGAAGATGTTAAACAAAGACTTATTACATGCATTCTCACTGAATCATTTTGCCTTTAAACATATTAGATCAATGTTATTTGTGGTCATATAGCAAAAATTGTTTAAAGACACAACATAAATACTATTTCAAGTGATTTATCAACGTTTAATGCCAGCTTAACTGTGAAAAACAAATTCATCCAATTATGTTTCCAACGCTGGTATAGTTTTGTTGGAGTAGGAACCCGGAAAATGTTGTATAAGGCGGAACATGGCCATAATATGCATTGCCAGCATATCCCTGAATCGCAACATCGTCCCCTTGGTTTAGTTCAAATACCAATGTCTGGCTGCTCATGTCATGGTCTTCATTTCTCATATACAGTACTGATTTTTGTATACCATTTACTGTTATGTGTCCCCAATTATTTCTACTGTCATAAGAGAGAATACTTGTAGAGAATACATATACACCTGGTACAGGAGCAATGAATACACCATGGTGGGGGTTATAAGCATTCCCGACATTCGTTATCACCTGATCAAATATAATGTTTTGTTTAGCGCCCACTTGAAGCATGTGTTGAGTTAGACCAGCGGAGAATGCAACAACCACTTCACTTTCTGCCCGACGGATTCTGTTGGCGTCACCACGTATCTGCCTCCTTCCTTCAGCAGGTGCTGTGTAAAACAGAAATGAGCATGTTGCAGCCTTGTCAATGGAATTCTATCATTATATAGTATGTACAACTAAATATCAAGTAATGAACTGACGTCAAGCTTATGTAGGATGCATTTATGAACTGTTCATTAACCCGTGAAGCATATCATGCTCCTGATCAGACCTCGAAATGTTGTCTGTGCTAGTGATTAGTTCGAGCAATCTATTGTTCGAGGCATCTACGGTAAAATAATGTATGAATTCAATGTCCCCGGTACAAGTGTACTAAGCATGTTGAACGCATGGCATTTGTGTGTTATTTGAGTTTCATACGAATGCACGTCGATCAATAGTCATATCATTGTTCATAATAATAATAATTAAAAAATAAATTAGAGCAAAATAAAAATAGATTTGTCACATAAGTATATATAGTAAAACCGTCAAGTAAATTATCATATCATAAATATTTAAAGAAATGCTGTACATATACATTTAGTTGCATATCTATTAAATAGCAACATCAGTGTTGCATGAATGGCTTTAAATGCTTATCTTAATCCCTCTCTATTTCTTAAGCGACAAGCTTGCAGTATTTCAAAAGGTCAAACATATTTTATCATTTTCATGTACATCCATAACTTTGGTATTCAACATGATTGAAGAAATAGGTCGATTATGATGCTTATTACAAAGTTGTTTAGTGTGATTCTTGGATCAATTGTTAATAAATTTATCAGTTGTTTTGAGCACTGATATGCATGTATCTCAAGTGCCTTATGTTTTATGGATTGTTGTTTGTCCGGAGGTCTGCGTGGGAGGCACTGTCTTATGTGTGTGGCGTTCCCTGTAGCTACTTATTCTCTCTTTTAAAACACATGGACAACCACACATACACGTGAGTATACTATATAAGTTGCACATTACCATCAGGTACAGTTGTCTGCTGTGAGTCGTATTGCTTTGATTCTTCACCAGTCGAGTTTTTATCTTGGTTTGTTTTTCGGTTTTTATGAAGGAGTGCTTGGATAATCCTGTCTTTGGTTTGGAGCTTGGAACGCAACTTCAGCATGTTTCCTGTCTGTTGAGTCATCTCTGCTTTGAGGGTCTGTATTTCCTTTTCTTGTTTCATGCCTTGCTTTTCTAAGATATCCACACGTGCTAGGAAGTGTTGGATCAGTGGACTGGAGGCAAGTTCCTCTTCTGTCAATGTTGCCTGGTCCTGGGTTGCCAAGGCAACTGAGATCCAAACACAGATTGAAATAACATAAAGTAAATGCATTTTAACCAAAATGAACACACGTTACGTTTCGTATTCCACAATGCAATAATCTAAAAATTTGTTCTTATCTTTCTTATCAAATGTTTAAAGTACATAGAAATCAACAGAAACAAAATTTATGATTAAAGGAACATATGCAAAGTTTCTATCAAAATATGGAAAGTAATGATTTTGTGAAAAATCGAATGTTAATTCTTTCATTTAGACGTACTCTAAAACACTGCATTATAATATATTTAAAATTTGTTAAAGTTTCCTGGAAGTGCAAAACACAAGTCCGATACAGATGTTTGCTATTGCTAGCACTATCCCGGGACATAAGTCAGGATTGACAAGAAATACTTTTAAAAATGATGGTCGGCGCCAATTTAAATATGCGAAAATGTCGTGGTTTTAAATTTTTGAATCATTAAAAATTAACGAACACATATTAATAGAATCAATAAATAAAGGCATGCAACCAAATATTAAAAGTCCAGCCAGCATCTACAAAGTGCAGATTTGAACAATCGGTGTCCAGTTTATATACAAAGTTCAGCTGTCCAAAATTTGCATCTGCATTTAACTTGCGCACTGCTGCGACTCAAATAGCAAAAACGATCCCAATGCGGATGAGCCGAAAAATACCTATTTCGGACACTTGTATTTGTGTTTTTAGGAAAGTGTAATAAAAAGTGACAATGCAGTGTTGTAGAGTACATCTGTATGAAGGCAATTACCTCAACAAAGAAAATGTGTTTAAGGCAAAAATACCATGACAAAGAAAATGTGTTTAAGGCAAAAATACCATGACAAAGAAAAGGTGTTTAAGGCACAAATACCATGACAAAGAAAAGGTGTTTAAGGCAAAAATACCATGACAAAGAAAACGTGTTTAAGGCAAAAATACCATGACAAAGAAAATGTGTTTAAGGCAAAAATACTATGACAAAGAAAAGGTGTTTAAGGCAAAAATACCATGACAAAGAAAAGGTGTTTAAGGCAAAAATACCATGACAAAGAAAAGGTGTTTAAGGCAAAAATACCATGACAAAGAAAAGGTGTTTTTCAACAGTTTTTCACATCTGCAATATTCTTGTTCTATTCAGTAATGAATGAATAGGTAACTACTGATGCTGTAACTAAATGAATGTTATGTTTAGTTGTTATGCCTAACATGGTATGGTCAGACACTTAACATGTGCTAGGTCCACATTTAAAAGTATTTGCTGTGTCTTTACCTTACTTCGATAATTTTGGCATATAGGTTAACATTAAAAAAGAACTCGTTGCCATGTAGATAGGTAGACTGCAAACAGTTTTCATAATTTGTCCAAGCCATAATAAATCTCGCTAGTATAGTTTTAATTGCTTTAACCGATATATGACATAATTGGATTGATAAGCTTAATTGCTTTAGTGTCTGTTCCACTTGACACTGTGTACGATAATTGGTTAAAGCGTACACATTTCTCACACGTAAACCTATGACTTTGTAGATTACAAATGCATATACAGTAAAACCTCAAATAATAAGACCAACCTTGGAACAATAGAAGTTGTATTCTTATTGAGGTGGTCTTCATATTGAAGTTGAATAAAGGGCAGAAGGGTGAAAATGGACATGAACATTGTGTTCTTAATTTTGAGGTAGTCCTATTATTGAGGTGGTCTTTATTAAGTGAGGTTTTACTGCATACATTGTTACAATTTCAAGTTGACATAACCCACTTGGTGAGCTCAGATAGTAGAGTGCTAGGCTGTCACCCGGGGCGGGAGTTATGGGTTACATTCCATGGCAGTGCAGGTCCATGTTCTTCTGTGACATTTGGCTAAGGTCATGTCCTCCACCTCTGATTAATGTGTGGAAGTAGTCAGCTTGCTTGTGGAAAGACAAGTTATAGAGACTGGTCAATAATTAATGTAAACAAGAAATGGGCAATGCCCACAAACCAGGTTTTCAACCTAGTTATTTGTAACCAAGGCTCTATTTGTATAATGAATACATGATGATCATCAATGCTGCAAATGTGCCGTAGGTGATACATGCATACACACACTCACACTTAGATATATTATATATATATATGCAATAACTATACACCAAGTTTGATGTCAATACACCCACACATAGCGAAGATATTAAGTGGAAACTGATTTTTAAATTTCAAGTGACCTTAACCTTGGACGGAACAAACCCAAAAGCAATCCCAAGCGAGCTCTCCACATGTTCTTACTATACACCAAGTTTGATGTCAATATGATCAACGGAACTGAAGTAGTTCGCTGGAAACCAAATTTCTATTTTTAGTAACGGTGACCTTGACTGGAACGAGTCCAAAAGCAATCCCAAGCGAGCTCTCCACATGTTCTTACTATACACCAAGTTTGATGTCAATACAATGAACGGAACTCAAGTTGTTCGCCGGAAACCAAATTTCTATTTTTAATAACGGTGACCTTGACCTTGAATGGAACGAGCCAAAAGCAATCCCAAGCGATTTCTCCACATGTTTTTTTCTATACACCAAGTTTGATGTCAATATGATGAACAGAACTCAAGTTATTATCCAGGAAATCAGATTTCTATTTTTAGTAACGGTGACCTTGCATGGAACGAGCACAAAAGCAATCCCAAGCGAGCTCTCCCAAGTTCTTACTATACACCAAGTTTGATGTCAATACGATGAACAGAACTCTCTAGTTATTCGTCGGAAACCACCAGTTTGACGCCCGCCCGCCATTCTTATAACCTGGTTTTCATTGAAAACTTGGTTAGTAAAGCTGACAAAGTTAACTAACCTCTTAGTACATATAATTAAACAATTTTGAAGTAGCGTTAGACCCAATAAAAACAAATCATTTTGAAATAAATTTTGATTACTAAGGTGAATATGTGCTTTTATAATATGTTCAAGCTGGAACGCGCTACAGCATATTTAAACCCATTATGCAAAATGAACATTGCACAAATTAGTTATGATCTTCACTTTCATACACTAATACAAAAATAATCCCCACGCGTCTCGCAGGCATTATGACCAGGTTTGATTAAGATATAGCCACAATTGTGACATCTGCTGTTAACAAGCCGATTGTTGGTGATCGACGAATAGACGGCAATGGACATGGCAATCACAAAGGCTTACCATAAGTATCATGTACTAAGGTGTGATAAGAAAAATTACTGTTTAGTTTATAATATAATATTTTGATCTACATATACTCGTACTATAGTGTACACAAACAGGGTCATAAAATGATCTAGCTTTCCTGTAATTGTATTTACTTGTTTACTATTAATGAAGTAATTGTGGTTGGAGGCATAGTAGTTGGGGATAGAGTCCTGACTTTAAGTTGAAGGTCGTGAGTTTGAGCACAGCTGAGCAGGATTTGATCACAAACGTCACAATCCCTGCATCTAGCATGAGAACTGGTTAGTAACCCAGGAAGTGGGTCATCATGAGTGATTATCCTGTTGTATTAGTTGTATGGACCTGTTTTACAATCAATGTAAAATAAGAAAGTTTAAACTAAAAATAATTGTAGTGAATATTCTTTTTCATTAGTAATCTGTGTCTAGTCCAGTCTGTCTAATTAGACAGCAGAGTTGTGCCATACCATCTTACAACCCATCACAAAACTGTATTAAATTTAGTTGAAACTTATAAATTTATTTATCAATTTTTGGAATGTGTTATTTACAATTTTTACAAATGACTAGTGACCACTAATGACATTATCATGCTTTATCAAGTATGAAGAAGAGAAAGGAAACGAGAAACTTGTACATGTACATAAGTTTATTCAATTCAATGAAACATAAATATCTGCACAGTCAGATATAGAATATCATATATAGTAGCACATCATAGTTTATTTATACAAACATTCTAGTAAAATATGAGCACATAATGATTGTATAAATAAGTAACTGCTGTTAACACATTTCAATTCTATCTAAAATACATTGGAAGTTAAATTGTTAGACATTTTACTGTATATTTGTCTTTAAAACAAGATAGATTCAGAACATTTGTAGTTAAAGCTCAACTAGATAGACAGAAAATAGTTTTCTTGTTACCATCTTCAACCTGTCAATGACAGTCTTACATTTTTACTTCTCAGAAATGAGAAAAGAACAAATTCACAAAAACATAAGAGGCAGTGTTGCAGAACACTTGATGTATTGAAAATTTCCTAATTCTGTTACATTTTAGTCTAGCATGATTTTTCCAAGCTAAATTTTTCACTTTTTCTTTGTGTCTTTGTTCTTCACATCTTTGTCTTTCTTATCTCCATTCTTTACATCTTTATCCTTTTCGTCCTTCTTTTCTTTCTTCTCTTTCTCCTTCATTATTTCCTTTCCTTCATTTCTTTCAGCATCACGGTTCTGTATTTTATTGTTAATGAGATTATGCAGAGCTATAATAGATCTAATTAAAGACGCCAAGTATACAACCAACATTTGATCGTTCGTTTTCACATACATAGCTTTCACAAAATCTTGTAGATTCACATCAGGTAAAAGGTTAAAGACATCTTGGAGTTGATAAATGATCTGATGATTTATGGGTAACTGACCAGATGTTACTTTCTGTAGGTAGCCATTGATATCCTGAGCGTGAGCATTCAGACCCTTCAAGCCCATCAGCTGACTTGTGATTCTCTGAGATAGAGAACCCACTGTGGTGTCCTTAATATCTCTGAAAAGGTTAAGTACAAACTTAAGACTGACATGCAAAGAAAAGGAATGGATTTATTTCATGGTACCTTTATCAAAATTTGCATGTAATAACTTTCTATTCATTAATTTAACTAACACACAGCATCAGGATGATCCATATTTTTCTTCAATTTCATATTTAGCTTAAACCACAAAAGAGGAACATTACATACTAGTGTGATGTTTAAGAAATGGCATAGACACAACCCAGACGATGCCACCTTCACAAGTACGTTTCAACGGCAGAGTTTATTTGTACATTATTATGCTTCATTATCAAAATCACTGCACCATCTCGGGACTTACACACAATCAAAAACATAAATGTGAACTCATACTGATGCCAACAGATTTTACCATGAAATGCACTACAAGCACAAAATAAATCGTGTCGATTGCTTTCTGACACATGGCTTCAGTGAAAACCATTCAAGGACTAGAAATGAACAGTTTCCCAGACTAATCTTGTATCATCAAGTACATAGCACTAATTTCAACCAGCATCTTGTGTATTACCTGAGTAGATGTTCAACCCCAACCTCCTCAGCTTCTTCTGCACCAATCTCACTGGGAACATGATCAAATGTCTTTGATGTTGGTGTACCATCCTGAAATCAATAGAATAGTGTTAACAATTATGAAAATGCATGGACTTCGAGTATTGACAATACATAGACTGGGAGTCTAACACAACAGTAGAAAGCCAGATTACTTATAAAGTTCAAATCCTGTTTTGGACAAGATTGTTCTGGTCTCCACAATTCCTGAATTGATTCAAATTTTTAAATATATCAACAATATTGATACATCGAAAGACAAATATTGATTATATTTTTAAATTCCTACAAGGACTATCAACTCCTACTTTTCTGTATAAAATATACCCTACATAATTACATGTTCAACATTTAAGTAATTAACCTGTATTTCGAACCTCACAGTATTATATTGTCAACATTTGGTATGTCCTATTCCCTATCCTAACCCTACCCCCAAGCAGCCGACTACCGAGTGATGTAACATTATTTTGGCTCATTTTTAGAATGTACACTTTCTCCTGTGTTTTCCTGCTATAATTGATATCTGCAAGTGTGTATTGAATATTGAAAAACAATTTTTTTTTTATATATATCACTTTTATCAATGATAGCCCTATAAATTAGTTACAAGTACTAGTTGGTTACCAAGGAAGTAGTCATTGAGGTTGATTAATGGAAGCTGTAAGGGTTTGTTTCACAAGTGTTATAAATAAATTAGTTTAAATTAAACTCATTACAATTTACTGAATAATTGCAACTCAGTGAGTGGAATGAGTATAACAGCACTATGACAAATATACCAGGCAATTATAGCTACAAGTGATTGCCACCATCTCTCAATATCCAAAATAATAAGTATATGTTTTACATGGAAACCTGTATGAATCAATCACCACTGTTCAGTGTTCACATTTCAAAGTGTGTTACTAGTGAAGTCAATCAAAAACTATTGTATATGTTACACAAACATTTGTCAAATGTGTATAATATTCATTAAGCCTTGGTAATGAATGGAAATTTTTCAATATGCATTTTTTACCATCATATAAATGCTGACTTTAATTGGTAAACTTTCACTTACATCATGAACTTCTTCTACCATTATGTAAGCTTCTGTAGGTAAGCCAAGATCTTTTGGTTTAGCATCAATAACCACCAATACAGAGTTAGGACAATACCGTCTCATCAACTCATTAATTGTTGCATCATTCTGGCAAAGTTTAGGGCCAGTGTGATACCATCCAACAACCTTCTCTCGAGCTGAAGTATTAGATGCAAGTACATTTTATATAAGAAAACAGTCAATTAAAATATATACTTCTATACATGAATGGGTATGATGGACTAGCAGTCCTGCACTGTGACTGGGAAAATTGTTTTGAAATAGTACTGAAATACATTTTCCACATCTATGCACCACATTGTCCAAGACAAATTTGCGACGGTCAACACTTAGAACAAGATTAAAATTAAGTATCTTGAAAACACATTTTATGAGGCATAAACAGCCGTACAATATTAAATCGAACCAGATGTAACTAAATCATGTTCATTTCCTAAAGACTTTTTTTTGCAGATTGGTAATTTAAAATCAGTTGCAAACTACAGTTATTCAGAGATCAGTTATGAAGAACACAATTATGAATGTATTGTCTTATCATTTCATGACACAAATGTCTAATTGGTTATTCAATTAACATCTTCTATGCATTCAACACTAGTTAAATGAAATATTAAACAGAAAATGAAAACAATACAATGCTTACCATTCACTTTTTTGAACATGCCATACATGCATTCAAGATAGTCATGATCGAGAAACCATACTGATTTGTCATGGGCATCTTCATCAAATGGCACTGAAATACAAGGAAGACAATAGCACTATATAATACTATCATAATATAAAAAGACAAGCCAACGCCACAGCCTCAAATGTTAGATGGAGGACAACCGTAGTGGTGCTAGAAAGCCACCCATTACCTCAGTCTGTAGAGTGTTAAGTGGTCGTGGGTTCAAGCCATCGCTTTTTCCAAATTTCCATATAATTTCTATTTCTACATATTACTCCCAACCATCAAATATTAGATAAAAACTTGGACTGGGAGGCCTAGTCAGGTGACATAAATTTAATCTCGTGCTGTGCAAGTTAAAAGAATAAAAAGGCTAGTGCAAATGTTAAAAATTGTTAAAACAGGACACAATTTAAATAAGTGGTACAGTGGCCAGCCGCTCAGCATTATTGAGTGTGGGAATGTGGAATAAAGCAGGGCTCGACATTAACTTTTGAGTCCACTTGACCAGTCTGACAAGTAGACCAGAAAACTACTTGTCCTGACCAAAAATGCACTTGTCCTGCCCAATCAACCTTCTTTTGCTTAAATTCTCAAGGATAAATAATTTGTCACAATAGTAAATGATATAAAACACAAATCATGTGTTGTTCACAATAATTTATTCTAAAATTTACAAAAAATGTAAATGACATGCACTGCTTTTAACCTTGCTCTAATTACCAAGTTATTTCTCGCACTTGTTTTATAATCTACCTAATATTCCCTCATAAACGCCACCGGGGCATTACAATTTGAGATGAGGGGTGTTTAATAAAGGTATCAAGAGTGCCAAACTGTCACAAAATAAGCCTGTCATAAGTCAGAGCTCAGAGTTAAAACAAGACAAAATTTAGGCAATTTCTAAAATCAAAGGGTGGTAACTCCCAGGTGACATGACCGATATGACTGGTTATCAAACTTGGTCGAGATATTTTGCCCACAAACATTTTCACCAAGTTAGGTGAAGATCAGATGAAAACTGTTTTGACTTAGAGAGCGGATACGGCTAATTTGGCCAATTTTGGATAACTCAAGGGCCATAATTCAGAAATGCCTGGGGCGATGTGGCTGGTTTCTCGAACTTGGCCGAGATATTATGCCCACAACCATTTTCACCAAGGTTGGTAAAGATCGGATGAAAACTCTTTCGACTTAGAGAGCGGAAACCATGTGTATGCCGTCCGCCCGCTGCGGTGTTCCCATAATACGTCCCGTTTTTCAAACGGGCATATAAAAAATCACTGAATATCACTTATCTTTTAAGTCTTATATGCATATATTAGTATAAGTACGGAACCCACTAGCCTTTCTTAAACCTTTGATCTAATGGCGCAGCCACACTATAACGTATAGCAGTAACTTATGCCGACGTATGAGAATTTTCACCAACACGCTGGTGTACATTGACATAAGTTACGGGTAGGTTTGGTATAAGTTGTATACGCTAAAAGCACGCTGGTATTTAAGCTGGCATACGTTGTTATACGCAGAGGCCGAAATAATTTTTTGTGCATGCACAAAATATTTGGGCGTATGCCAACGTCCTCTTCATAGGTTAGGCATACGTTAGGCATACTCTAGCCATACGCTAAGTACGTTACAGGTAGGTTACTTATAAGTCGAGATATGCTAAGTACGTTAGAGGTAGTTTACTCATACGTCGAGATACGTTGGCATGCAGCTCGCTGACTACAGTATGAATAAGGGGAGGGGCTTATTCAGTATGATGAATACAAAATTTACGGCTCATTTTCTTTGGCAGTGTACCTGCTACCCCAACTTTCGGTAAAATCTAAAGTGGACAAATGCAATTACATTACCTGGATCGTTTTCATTTGATTTTTTTTAAGCATTATAGTATTTCAGATATATTTTTAGACAGCTTTTGTTTGAAATCAAGTTGTCCCGTTGGGCTAGTGCCTTCAGATTTTACTTGTCCTGACCAAAGTTTTGGTTGTCCCGGACAGTCAGACTGCATTTAATGTCGAGCCCTGTTAAGTAGTTATAATTCCTGGTAGGGGTGAGGTGGTTGTGACCTATATGGACCAGGTCATATCTTATTTGTATAAAAGGATTAGAGATGATGATAAGTGACGGTGTTCAAGGGTCTGCCAGTTTAGATCAATTAGCATTTCGTAGACACTGCTCGTGAAGTCATAGTTATAACAGACATAGCGGGCCGCTGACCAATCGATCATATTTGTTAGGGTTTTCTGCCATGTGTGCCAAATTATTGAACAGTACTCAAATTGTGGACGGACATTGGTGTTATAGGCCTTTATTTTTATTTCTTTGTTTGAGGTTTTGACATTTCTCTTAACAAATCTGAGGGTGTTAATTTATTTTAATCGCTACGTTACCTTACCGAAATCCGTTGGATTTCGGTAATTTTACCGAAATCCGATTTCCATTACCGAAATCCGAATCAAAGACAACATAAGCAATAAATAATTATATTTTTTTGTTTTAATATTAAATATTGTGCTGATATAAATGTACAGACAAAAAATCAAGGAAAAAGATTGCATATTAAGAACAATATAGACGATTATGTCATCCGAAATCCAATCCACCAGATGCCGGTATTTTCCGGAATACCGTTGCTTTAATCACTACTACTGTTAGGGGAGGTAATTCTTTAAAAATACAAAAGGATTTCAGATGACATTAACGTCTATATTGTTCTTAATATGCAATATTTTTCCTTGATTTTTTGCTTATAACTTTGTATCAACCTAATATTTATTATTATAACAAAAAAAATAGAATTATATATTGCAGATGTTGACTTTAATTCGGATTTCGGTAATGGAAATCGGATTTCGGTAAGGTAACGTACCCTATTTAAATATGTAATAAATAGATCAATACAATCTTGATCTTGATCTTGATAGGTATACGGTGAAACATCCAAGGATATTACTACACCGCGTGTGCGTCAAGTAATTTACTTAAGTGGGGCCCCCCTTACAATATCGCTGAAAGTTTTAGCTGGTTCTCCTGCTGTTTCAATTTTGGTGAAAATATCTGGTGGTAGTAGGTTCCAATCTTTAATTGTGTTTGGTATGAAGCTGAATTTTAATGTGTCTGATTTTGTTTGCGGTCTCAGGAAATGTTGGCTATGCATGTTCTTGGTTGTCCTAGATGTTTTTTTCAGTAGATCAGTTGGTAAGTTGGCTTGACCGTGAATGCCTTTGCAGAAGAGGATAAGTCTATTTTGGGATCGACGATCTTTTAGTGATGGTAGTTGCAGCTGGTCTAAAATTGCTGTCATACTTCCTGGGTCGTAATTGTAGTTTGATGTTATGAACCTTGCTGCTCTTTTCTGTACACTTTCCAGCTGATCTTGAAGATATGTTTGATGTGGGTCCTAGGCAGTGCTCGCATATTCGAGTACGGGTCGTATGAGTCCTTTATATGCCTGGAGCTTAACTTCAAGAGGACATGATGAGAGGTTTCTTTTCAGTAATCCTAATGTCCTGTAAGATTTGTTGCATATCTCATCTATGTGCTTTCCCCAGTGTAGGTCATTGGTGATGTTGACTCCTAGATATTTAATAGATGTTAAGAACTGGAGTTTGGTATCTTTTAGTGAATATTCAAATGATGTTATTTTCTTCTTGCCGCTCAATGTCATCATGTTGCATTTAATTGGTTGAAATCTCATACCCCAGTCAGTCGCCCAGTTACCTAGAGTATCTATATCTTTCTGTAGTTCTGCACAGTCATCTTCGCTTTTTATTTCTCTGTAGCATACACAGTCGTCGGCAAACAGTCTAATTTCAGATGTTACATTTTCTGCTATGTCGTTGATGTGAACTAAAAATAGGATGGGACCAAGAACTGTTCCTTGAGGTACTCCTGATAGTACTGTTGATGTTTCAGATTTAATTCCATTCACTATGACGCACTGAGATCTTGTAGATAGAAAGGCGTTAATCCAATTCAAGATGTTTTTCTGCACACCATATTTGTGAAGTTTACTTTTTAATAGCTTGTGTGGTACGGTGTCAAATGCTTTTTCAAAATCCAAAATAAATATATCAGTTTGTTTCCTGTTGTCAATGGCAGTTGCCCAGTCGTGTATCACGTTAATGAGTTGTGTTTCGCAGCTGTGTCAACTTCTGAATGCATGTTGTCGGCTATTTAGGATGTTGTGATTTTCAAAGTGCTGCATTAGGTTCGAGCAAATGACATGTTCTAGTAGTTTGCAAGTAATACATGTGAGAGAAACTGGTCTGTAATTACTCGGGATGGTTCTGTCGTTCTACTTGAATAGTGGGCATATATTTGCACTTTTCCATTCATCTGGGATAGTTCCTCTGTTGATGGATTGTTGGAAAAAGTGAGCCATTACCTCCGATATGTTCGGTGCCAATTCTTTTAGAACTCTGGGGTGTATACCATCAGGACCCATCGCTTTCGATGCATTAATGTTTTTTAGTATCTTCTCCACTCCTTTGCTTGTTACTGTGATGTTCCTCATTTTGTCTACAAGTGGAGTTTGGTATGGAATGGATTCGTATTCTGTCTTAGTATAAACGCTTGTGAACTGATTATTCAATGCCTCAGCTTTCTGATGGTCTGTATCGGCTGTCTTACTATCTTGAGTCTTAAGTGGTGGTATTCCCTGTTTGTCGGCGTTCTGGTTGTTAATATATTTCCAGAATGGTTTAGAATCCTGCTTTATATCGCCTATTAAGTTGTTGACGTAGTTGTTGTGGGCTGTTTCAATTTCCTTGTTAATCGTGCGTCTTAGTTCTTGCCATTTTCGTTTTATTCTCATGCTGTTGTTTTTTTTATAGTTGGCGTGTGTTCTGTTCTTCCGTTTTAACTTTTATCATGGCCTTGATGTTATTGTTTATCCATGGTATTAACAAAACAATGAGGTGATAAGACATTTTGGCTATCAAGCAGTGCACACACCTTCCCATTGTAGTTCTTGCAAAACTGGGCCATATATTTATCATATTGGTCACGACTCTATAAGATATGGACCAGCCATTCATGATACCCTTGTATTAGTTGTAACCCCTAATTCAAAATGGCAAAAAATATATGAAAACTAGCCATGTAATGAACAAGCCATGAATAAATTATAAACCATCATGATACATCCTACTTATGCGGTAAGCTGAAACGAAAACAAGAACAAAACATGAGATATACCAGCATAACTGTTGGACACATCCAACACGCCTTGTCGGTTAGCTCCGAGAAGAACTCCGACGGTTCTTTTCACATTTCCGACTTTTCCCATACGATTAAAGTGATCAACAACACTCAGCAAGACCAGTGGATGTACCACTACTTTGGAAATTTTCGAAGGATCCGTTGGCGGCATCTTATTTGGTCTGTTTAGATCACAAAGTCAATGAAAATTCAACGCAATGACTGTTCAATTTTGCCGAAAATGGCGTCATAAACTTCCGGCGGTGTGACTATAACATTTTTACCTTGTATTTAATACATTGAATCATAGTACTGAAAGGATTACGACAAAGTCGTGATGAATCGGTCTGTGAATATTTTGTCCCTCGGGTATATTAAGATAAACGGAATAAACTGCTGTCTGTGTCCCACCCCCGGGACTGAGATTTATCTCAAAATTCCCATGGATGGAGTTGTTGCTAGCAGAAATTTCCGGCTATTGTATTTCCGGTAATTTGAAGTCTGACTCGATTTCCTCTGAGTGATATAGTCTTCTCGGGTCAGTCAAAATCCCACGTGCACTGAAGCCTTCGCTGTCGGTAGACTCCTATGAGCTCCGGTTTGAGAAAAAAAATGATAAGAACATAACAGAAATGTAAACGGTAGATGAATCTGTTTTAATTTCGGGAACTCGTGAGTTGGGAGTTAACAATCAAGGTGAAAGAAAGTGCGCTTATTTATATTTGTAAGGCAGATATAAAGTAAAACACTGGGTACATACCAGATGTACGTAAATCGGCATGCATGCATAATATGATGAATAAACAGCAATAGGGACGCGTATCCTTATAACACTGATATTATCAACAATTTTATAGGGCAGCTGACTGGGGATTTCATCAGATGTGTCAATCATGATTTGTGGGAAGTGATAGTATATGCATGTTTCCGTATTCAGTCTTAGGAATCTTGGTAGAAAATTGCTCAGATCTGAGCAGTAACACCTCAGCAGGAATACAGTTATAATTACACTACAGGCCCTTTGATCTGATGTACCATGACAACTAGCCGGTGGTCAATGATTAAGGGGCTACAGTGAGATTGATAAGGATCGTGAGTACACTCCAGAAGCCATACACTGATAAATAGAGCCAATGAGCTTATTTTATACAGCAATATTGCACTGATAAAAATGTAGAAAAAAATTAGTAAAAAACACATTCATTTTCTATAAGTAGTATGTCAAGATTTTGTTTCCTCGAATAAAACAAAAGTATTTTTAATCTTTAAACTAGGGAGACAATTTCATGGTGTAATGTGATTAAATTTCATTTAAAACGTTATTGTAATTGCTGCATTTTTTCAGAATCAATTACAATGGGGGGTATTTTACAGCAAAAGATAACATATTTATTGATAACATAATATACATTAGTGAGGAAGTATGTATAATACTTGAAGAACAAAAATGAATTGGGTAAGGTTTATTTGATTATCATATTCATTTTTGGAATATTATTATTGAACTAATTTGAATGCTTTGCGTTCAATTTTGTTGACCAAAGTTATTTATATGATGCTGTAATAAATCCAGTTCTTTCCACCAAGAAAAATAATACAGTAAAACATGTTTCTAGACAATGTTCTACATAAATTGTGTTAATGAAAATGCAGCAAAAATGCAGCAATTGATTCAGATGGTTAAAAGGAAAGCACAAAATAGTAAAAGAAATAGAAGGAGAAAGCCTGAAAAATTCTTACAAATCAATCAAACACACAATAATCCTTCATTCCTTCTTTCCTTCCTTCCTTCCACTCTTCCTTCATTCAGTCCTTCAAGTCCTTCCTTCAGTAATTCAGTCCTTCCTTCCTTCAGTCCTTCAAGTCCTTCAGTCCTTCCTTCCTTCAGTCATTCAGTCCTTCCTTCCTTCCTTCAGTCATTCAGTCCTTCCTTCAGTCATTCAAGTCCTTCCTTCCTTCCGTCCTTCAGTCCTTCATACCTTCCTTCAGTCCTTCCTTCAGTCATTCAGCCCTTCAAATCATTCAGTCATTCATTCAAATATACATGTGTACAAATATTAATACTTGGATAGTAACATAAGTAGTGGACAGCTTGAGTTATTTTAAGGAATAGTTAGATTTAATTAGAACAATTGTGGATTAACACTAATATACTTAGGTTAGTGGGAAGATGTTTATGTTATCCAATTAAAACGGTATATTTTTCATTAATAAGTACGGTAAATTTCGATATCAAATTTTTTTTTTAAAAGACACGGTATTTCTGTATTTTGACTAAACTGAATATTCAACTGAAAGTAAGTACCGAAAAAGTTACAATGGCATCTTGGATAAAATCTTCCCCGATGTTCTGCATTAGCTCAGATTTCGAGAGCTGGGCCATAAATTCGCTGTGGTCAGTTAGCTTGTCATTGATAATGAGATAACATGCTGGGCAGCAAAACCAAGAAATTCTGTGAAAGTGACCAAGATTCCTAAGACTGTATTGTGATAAGATCATGTTGCAGAACATACGATGACCCCCTGGATGTACTTCACGCGATAACAAGTCATCACAGTGTGCTAATTAATTATTCTAATAAAGATTTTATCCCGAGACAATAGCTCAGGAATAATAATAAATTGTACAATCCTGTAGAAATGCATGTCGGTAAACATGATTCGGGCGTTATACAGGTAGTAGGTGTCGTCCATATCTCGACTTATTGCAATCGTAACTGCTCGGCGGTATCCGGCAAAGCTCGGAATACAGACCTCTCGCAGCTCAATCGTATCTGCTCGGCGGTATCCGGCAAAGCTCGGAACGCCGAGGTTTTCCGACTGAACTTCTCAAGAGAGGCATAGACTGAGATGTAAAGTTCAATCCATACAGTGATATAATCTCGAATACCCGATGCAAATCAAAATTGCCACTACTATAGACGGTACCTGAGCGGTACCGTCCAAAAATCCAACCTGAATATTAATTGGAACCGCGTGCCTATTCTTTAATACACACTGCAGTCAACGCACAATGGTAAAATAATCGATTCATATATATATTAGATCAAAATGAAGACAATTCAAATTTTACACACAAGCAAGAAATACTCTTAATTATATGTTTACACTACTGACTACATAATCACGGTACATTCTGATTTCATAGGTATAACCTGGGACCAATATATATACTTATTGGTCCCATGTATAACTTTGTTTTTAGTTGTTCCGAAAACAAACTTTATTTGCCAATATGAACTCTGATAAATAACACAGATATTAATAGTAAACTAAACAAAAGTCATAAGTACTGCGATTATTGACGATATATTATGGTTCAGGATTGCTGGTAAATGTATGACACCATCACGAATCAAAGCACTCAGAGTACGTTAGGTAACTGTAACTGTTGCAACTACATGTCCCTAGGAGGAATGAAATGCTATTGATCCAAAAAAATAAAAAATCCAAAGAATTTAAAACGTGAAAAAAGAGCATGGGCGGGCACTTCAGAAAAACAAAGCTACCCCGAGACAACGCATAGAAAAATGTGTTGCTTATCGTTTCAAGGCATTTTCCTAATTGTATTGTTGTGATCACTCGTACAACAATTATGCAATATTTAACCGCATACCTTTTTGTGGGAGGGGGGTAATGAAATTCTTGTTTAACGTAAATACACAGTTCGTCTTGACGAACGGTGATTCTAATAACTGTGCATCTCCTGTCCTATTTCACTTGACGTACACAATACCCTTAATTCATGGTACACGGAATTAAATCCGTTCATAGGCATGACAAGTGTTCAGTCGACACTAATCATGACAAAGGTGGATACATTGATGTCTGATACCTTATTGCTAGATCAACTCAAATTAAACAAAACTTGCGCTCATTTAATTACCGACTTAAAACATTATCGTATTAAACTTGTACACGGACATATCGAGGGTTCAGTGCAAGACTATCCTAACCCCTATATAAATACATAGGAGTTAGTATAGTCTTGCGCTGAACCCTCGATATATGGTTTATATGTCCGTGACTTGTATAGGTAAACCTCGACGTTTTGCATATTAATTTCATGGCGCAATGAATTTTATACTGGACAATGTAACCAGATACCATCCGTGCAATTACATGTAGCATGCATTTGTTATGAACGTTAAATTAAAATTTCTGTAATACCAGTGAAAGAAAATTCCAAATTAAGAGAGAACTGGCAAAGATTACGAAAACGTTCTTGTTGACAGAAAATATTGAAGCATCGACATTATCATGACTACAGCGCGCTGGCGTTTTTGTTTATCCCCATCAAAATAATATCTACAATATATATTTTTCTAACATTTACGTACGTATATATTATAAATAAAGTAATGAATAGATTTCAATACAAAATGGTATAGTCTATATTCCTTATTTACCAAAGATACCATCTCCAGGAGGTGTAAAATATTATAACTGTAGACATTCAATTTGGACAAACTATCTCGTTTTGGTAGTGGATTAAAAATGTACCCAATGACCCTTCTGCTACATGAGACGCTTCCATTGTTTGTATAAGGTGCATTGTAAATATATAGTGTGTACACTTCTTATATTGCCCACGGACAAAACAATTACCAAGGTGACCAGCTATCACTGTTTGTTCCTCTTATCGAACTGTGTTGCGTAATTTAGACAATCAACGCCATTTCACACGGCTTCGATAAGGCACTTGTATCTCAAATTATGGGCTTTCGTGTTGATCAAAACATTGATATGTCAATTAAATTATAAAATCTGACAGTTTTTGTAAAATATTAAGATATACAGGACGTAATTAACTTATACTTGACAGCGCGATATTTTTTATTTATCCCGCAATCTGATCAGCGTCATATCTTGAATCTTATCAAAAGGCACAATAAATCAATAATTATAGACGTTTGGCCCTGATTAGATCATACTTGCAATGTTCATGCACATATTAATTGGCTATGTGTGCAATCAGCGGGGTAGACGTCTTGTAGATTCAAACCAGCTGTATGTGTGAACGTCCATTCTTGAGCTCACATTGACCATTGGACGACAGAAGAAGTAACATTGTTTCTCTAGAAGTTGACGCAAATATAGATTTCAATTATGGCGGAATCGAAAGCTGTGCAAATATTAAAGTCGGAAGCGGCCGAGGCCGCAGATTCTACGGATGGATTAATAAAAAGAAAAGGTATTGCTTGATTTTATTCTTTTACTTTCAATAACAAAAAGTATCAATGTTACAAAGAATCGCATAAATGTACGCATTTAATTTGATATTTTATTTCAGCGAGAGTATATTGTTATATAATGTGTAAACCGTTCGTCTTACATCATCATAACTTAACATTCTAGCAACAATTTACCTGAAATAAAAAAAAAAAACAAGTAAAATAAGAAAATTACATGTATATTGTGTCTTATAAATTTTACGCTCATTGAGTCTGAGTCATTCTTCCGATAAAGTCAGCGGTCTACGTGTGTTCAGATTTCATTTTGAAATTAGGTACATGAACAAATCGATTGCTAAATGCAAAACTGTCCTAAGTGCATACAAATAAACAAGAAGATGGGGCAGTGTCGCGTTCAGTCCTCGATCTATGGACGCCTTGGGTTGATTTCTTATCAAACGTAATTGAACTAAGCATTAAACTTACTGTAATAATGTTGTTTCCCGCCACGACTTCTGTATAAAGCGGGAAATACTGACGTGTAGTTTTTTTCAAACATTTCCGTATTTCTTTGAATTTTGAATTTTTATTGTTTATTTATCGAAATATGAAATATTACGTAATGACGATGGAATACTGGGATACAAAACTATGTACGTAATAGTATCACCCTTTGGTTCATAATCATATTTACACGGCAAACAAGGTTGAAATAATGTGATTGTTGTCGCATTTGAATAAGAAGTTAAGTACACTGCAGTGAAGCCAAACAAAGGCAAGAATTAAGCTTCTGGATAATTACATCGGATTGAATAAAATATTACTAGACACTTCCCGATTATGGAATTCGGAATTACGTGCAGGAAAGAGTCACGCGTGATAAACAATGCGGTAGGCGCATTTTGCTTCAATATTCACACACCAGCAACCAAAATTTTTAAGTTTTAATAATTCTATGATGTATAATATTTCCAGGATCGGAAGATAGCAACGAAACATGTAGCAGTCGGGAAACATGGGACAACAAGGCACAATATATACTCGCCGTCGTCGGATTCGCCGTCGGGCTGGGTAACGTCTGGAGGTTCCCTTATCTAGCACAGAAGAATGGCGGAGGTGGAGCATTTAACTAATCAGAATATTCCATTAAAATATTTTAAAACACTTTTGCAATATCATTTTGTATTTGTGCTCGTGGCTTAATGAAGTCAGCAGTCTTGAAACGCATAAATGCTATTTTTTTTAAGAAACCTATTTGTTAAGAATTAAACGTAAACTCAAGTATTATACGTACTGACGTATCTAAGTATTTATACTATAACTAAGTACATTGTATAATACTGAAAAATAAATTCAAATTCATCCGGACGCAAATTCGTTGGGGACCGCGTGGTAATTTTGAGATAACCCGGTATTTCGAATTATCGCATTTCGAGGTACCGCTATTTAGCAGTACTTAAACAACATATTTATTATACAGGTGCTTTCCTCATACCATACGCAATCATGTTGGCAATCGAAGGTATCCCCATATTCTACTTGGAACTTGCCATCGGACAAAGATTAAGAAAAGGTGCCGTCGGGGCCTGGAATGATATATCACCGTATCTAGGTGGGATTGGTATAGCCAGTGCTGTGATCTCATTTTGGGTCGGTTTCTACTACAACACAATCATAGCCTGGTGCTTGTATTATATGGTACAGAGCTTCATGTCCCCGCTACCATGGGCAGAGTGTCCGACGACCACCGTCGGCAATACGTCAGTCGCCGTCGAAGAATGTCGGGTATGTTTGTTACTGAGAAGACGCTTTTCAGTTTTCAATCGTAATATACGGCATCTATATTTACGTTCATCCACAGGAGATAGTAACGAGTTCTCTTTCTTCAACACCACCTGAGTTCTCTCTCTTTATTCCGTCTATAGGAAATGTATATGTAGTACTATAGAAGCGATAAAGGGAGTGAACTCGTGACAATCTCCTGCGCTTTCACCTGAGTATTAAACATATTTTCAGTTATCCTGAACAAGTGCAATTTAAAACATAAAGCTGTCGAAATTGGCAGATTTGGTTAGAATAAATTATTAAATACCGAAATAAATAGTAAATTTTATTAGTAAGTATATGTTTGTAAAATATTCATCGCCAGTAGCATTGCTCGTGAAGCAACGTGGGCACAACAAAATGTCGCGTCGAGTGAGTTTTAGTCAAGATATGTCTCGTGTTAAATGAAATGTTTTCGTAATTTTAGTTAAGTGGACCAACAACATACTTTTGGTACCGAGAAACGCTCAACATTTCTCCGGATGTCAACGACGGTGGTGATATGAATTGGTGGATTGTTGTTGCCTTGGTTACGGCGTGGCTGGGGGTATTTCTGTGTGTGTGCAAGGGTATTGCATCCACTGGCAAGGTATGGTATATTAAAAATTGATCTCAATTTGTGTCATTACCTGTAGTTATTGTTCATCCATGAATCACTGTTCTCCGCTTTTACGTTTGAATATTTCTATGTCTGTGGCGAATTTATCTAAAAGATTTTGAATTATATTTTACAATTTTCATTACACTAATTAAGTAAATATTAGTGACTTTTTCTTAAATAAATATTAAATAAAAAAATATTTACAAAGTCTTATAATTTTACATTGTTACATGTGTGATTGACACATACACTCAAGAAAGTTATGATACTATATTAGCGCAATCAAAATGATGATTAGTACAGTGCGATAAAAATACCAATATATGATATTTCAGGGTAATATTGTTTCTGTTCATTATTTTTTGAAATACTTTTGATGAATACTTATCATGAAATGTACATACATATTTCAGGTTGTGTACATTACAGCAACATTTCCATATTTGGTTTTGATAATTTTCTTTTTCCGTGGAGTTACCCTGGACGGTTTTCAACATGGAGTTTATCATTTCTTTGTTCCCGACGTAAGTAACGACAACTCTTCATAACACTTTTGATGGAGTAATTCGAGTTACTTCCCTTTAGTTATAGGATTTACCGCGTCTCGCGATTAAGTTTCTAGAATATTCATGTCTATTTATTATGTTGCAAATAAAATAAGTAAGTTACCGGTAGTTTTAAGAAATGTAACATTATAAACTCGTATTCGAAATGTTACATAATTTATCAAATTGTATCGATCAGTTCATGTATAATATTTTATACGGTGTCACTTTCACGCTACCATAAGAAAACATTATATGATCATTAATTCCTGTCGTATATTTCTCTCATTTCTAAATGCACTGTTTAAAACTATCATCATATTATCACTGCGATAGCTAATATAAAACCATGCAATGTTAATAATATGTGATTACTCTCAAATACTATTCAAATACGTCACCCACAATAATCGATTTCATATATATATTTATATACTATATATACTTTAGTACTATTAATTTCAATCTCAGTTCAGTAAATCATTCTCCGCGATTATTTTTAGTAGATAAAACATTATAACCTTTACACAAGGTGACGCGTATGAAATGTAGTTGAAAGCATATTTTCTTGTTTTGCACGCAGAGTTTGCCAAATGTGACACACAAGTGTGGTCAAACTTCATTCGGTCTAACATAAAAAAAAAATTATTATAAAAAACGAATATTTTATAATCAAAGAAATATTCATCTGTCTGGTAACACATGGCTGTATTTGGCGAACTCTGCTTACACACCAGTGATATTTCAGTTTGCTCGCTTAGCAGATCCACAGGTGTGGTTAGATGCTGCTACACAGATATTCTTCAGTCTTGGCCTGGCCTTTGGAAGTCTCATAGCATTTTCCTCATACATGCCACTACGAAACAGTTGTTACCGTGATGCTGTGTTTGTCTCGGTTGTAAACTGTGGTACCTCCGTGTTTGCTGGAGTCGTTGTGTTCTCGATATTAGGTATTGAATATGTTTGAATATGTTTTAATAGAGGCTTGGAAGCAGAGAATAACAGAAACGCAGGAAAACACCGGAAAACACATTGAACATAAAATATATAAATCTTAACGACAGCTCTCTCCCTAACAGCCACCATAAGTGTTCTTCGTGAGTTCAGAGTTCCGTTACATTATGACCACTGGGACAATTAAATGAAAAAACAAAATCCGACCGAAAAAAACGGCCCATTTAAATCAATAGATAATACAAAATGGTTGTTATTTTACTTATAACGTGTTTTCGGTGTTTTCCAGGTTTTCGGTTTTTCTATGGTCCTCTTAGGCCTTCATGTACTAATTAAACATTTGTATCCATGTTCTGGTATTTTACACGATTATTGCAGTTTTCGAGGCTTGCAGATCCACACGTTTGGCTTGAGGCGGCGACGCAAATATTTTTCAGTCTGAGCTTGGCGTTTGGTGGTCTCATAGCTTTCGCTTCGTACATGCCCGTGAGAAACAACTGTTACAAAGACGCTATTTGTGTATCCATAGTGAATAGTGGTACTTCAGTTTTCGCCGGAATCGTTATTTTCTCAATTCTTGGTAATTTTAAAAACAACAAACTAGAAGTTGTCATGCATGGCGGATACAAGACCCTACCCCACAACCATCCAATCCTTCCATTTCCTATACATTCACGTTTTCCAACCCAACTTATATAATATTGTACACTGTTTGTCATTCAAACTGACTCATCGACACTTATTTCTTGCCTGAGTTTTCATTATATGATAAACATAAGAACAGGAACTAAATTATCGTATACAGAAAACGCGGCGTCTTAATTTTTGTTTCTAAATGGAAAACAAACTATGGAGAAGTAAACTATAGTGGGAGAAGTTATTATTGCATATTTTTGCAATTGACTTAACGCGAGTAATATAATTTACATTTATGACCTTAAGTTCGTTATGTAAAAATAAATGTAAATACATATAAAATTATCTGATATGTAAGAATGACCGGAAGTGATCGAGTTTAAAGTTTAAATCCTTATCGGTACAGCAGACAATGCCGCCATGTTTGGTCGAAATATGGCTGATTATTGGTATAACATCTTTGGATTTTGTTGCATTACATTACAGCTTTCCATGTACTTCATTAGATTAAATATTTGCTGCAATTCTCGTGCTTTCTTGTCGACGTATATAACACATAATTCTAAGATGTCTATAAATCACCGTCCTTATTGTAACAGTTCGGACATAAAGCAATGACCTCGAAGACATGGATGCATTATATGAACAAAATCTGACACAAAAATCTTCCATACTGACTATATACAAAGTTATAACGTTTTGGAGTTTCCTTCAATGTATACTTAACAAAAAACACTTCTGCACAAAACTGTACCACGTTTTTCGAGTTTTCCATGAAACATTCCGGTTGAAACCAGTTTCCTGCATGTATCATTCTAAGTAAAGTTCATGATTGATCAATGCTTATTTTGTAGGTTTTAAAGCCACTCAGAGTTTTAATGCTTGTATGGAAACAAGGAATTCCGAGCTTATACGGCTGTTTAATACTACAGAGGTGATAATTCCGCCAGTGGGAGCTTCCACTAACTTTACTCTGTATGATGATAGCGCCCAAACATGGTATCAAGTTGTTGGAGAAATGCCAGCATTACCAGTCTGCGACTTGCAGCATGAACTAGAAAAGGTATATCATCTATTGTTAATTTGATTTTAGTAGTTGACTTGTCCCTTTTTCAGACGATTTCCTCTCTCTGGACGATTCTTGGTGAAATAATCGTTGAGCTACTATTGCCAGATTTGAGTAAAAAGTGTTGTTTTGTTGAAGGGCATAGCGGCGGGTATTGCCTTTAATAAGATGTCCTGCTCTTGTCAATGAGGATTTTCAAACCGATGCTTTATTAAGTTCACACATAATACAACAAATTCGCTGTTCATTGATAGCAAATATGTTCATTCTGGTAAACATTTCTGGGCAAAATAAGTTTCTAAAGGTTATATATTCGCAATAGTGGATGTTCATGAAATCTTATCATTAAGTCATGTTAAATGGAACATGTGTAGAGATATCAGTTTATCAATATGAATAATTATCATATCGATATGAATAATCATTTAGATCGTCTGTGCGGACAACAGACTAGTATTAAAATTGTTAAATGATGTATCATTTACGGATCAATTTCATTTCACATCTCTGTGGGAACTTCCTAGATATTGTAAACGCTTACAATAAACATTCATGAAATATGATTCGTAATATGAACAGTGTATTAACAGGCTATGACAGCTGTATAAATTCGAACAATATTTTACAACCATTGCAGAAATAAGGGTATGCATTTCAACTCGTAGAAATAAATTTCACTCACGAAGACATTTTACAAAGCAGTTTATGAAGTTTATCGTTATATAATGTCGTCTGCATCCTATCACTGACATACAATAAATGACAATGAAATTAATTAGTCGTATTTTTTTGAGTCTGATATTTCTTTCTCACCTAGTTTATCTCTTCTTTCGTGGCAAACTTGGCTAATAAAATTATTTTATTCTATTGGAGCAATGAGACAGAAGACATGAGATCGCAGTTTCAGCAAATTATTCTGAAATCAACTATTAAAGTTTTACCCATTGGCGAACCGTTTTACGAATTCATTTTCATGAGAGTGTACTTTCCTTTATACGAGGTTTCGCTGATCGAATCTAAGTTGAATGCATTAGCATAGGAAGATCCTGATATGCAAATCGTGCAACACAGATCTCTAAATATCGTCGTCGTCATCATCATCGTCATCATCTTTTTCTTCTACTTCTTTAGTGTTCTCCATACCATACACAGAGTGTACTCACGCTTTGGTAAGATGACGATCGTGTTTTCGTTCGGAAGGTTTACTGAATATTCGAAAACCACAATTAACATTCGTATCTTTTATTTATTTTCAGTCAGGATCCGGGACTGGGCTGGTATTCATTGCTTTCACTGAGGCAATCAATCAGTTTCCGGTTGCACAGTTATGGGCTGTGTTGTTTTTCCTAATGTTGCTCACTTTAGGTTTGGACAGCATGTTTGGCATGGTAGAAAGTGTGGTAACCGCTCTTATAGACTTGAACCTTATACCTAAAGTCAAGAAATGGCACTACTTCAGTGAGTATTTTTGAACACTAGTTTTTCTAGGTCTTTCCTTATAGTTGGATATAATATGTTACTTATTTCATCAGGTTAACAGAAATTGCTTTAGGGTATTGGAATATTTTGGGTATATTATATGCTCATTGCCATTTTGTCATTTAGCCTTGTGGTTCCTGATATTGTGTCGGCATCGCAACAATTAAAGGATTCATTTATTGGTTAGCGAACAGTTTGCAAACCATACTTTGCTTGTTTTGAAGTCATCTATTTACCAACTTACCACATCATCATGTCCTTTTGTTGCTGTTCGACTACAAACTACAATTTTTTTTTGAAAATTCTTAGTTACGATATCGAGGGGTGAATGCTAAACAAATCTGTCTACTTATTACTCTATTTGCTGATATATTTAAAATATTGCTTTTGCGTTCACCTCCTCGATACAACTATTCTCCAAGATGGTTATTGTATTCACTGTCGCTCAACATGGCAATTAAGAAACATTTCACACACTTCTAATACTTACATATACTTACTGGTGTATTTTCAGGTATTATCTGTGGACTATCATTTATTTTGTCTCTGTGCTTCGCCAATCAAGCTGGTCCATATGTGTTTATTTTATTTGACGAATACAGTGGTAACATCCCGTTACTGATAGTAGCTCTAGCTCAGGTCATCGCTGTCTCTTACATTTATGGTTTGAAAAGGTACGTTCCCATTATAACAGTATTCATGTAATAAGTACAAACATGTAATGTATTGTAAATATCTCATTCATGTCTGGTTTTGATTAATTTTAATCACTAGAATCGTTCTAGCTCATTTTACTTAAAGCCAGTGGCGGGAATCTTCCTCTCTTTGTGTGATTTCATCTTATTGAACGATAAAATATGTGGTGAAAGTTATTCAATTCAGTCAGATTTGTGCAAAAAATGGTAATTTTAAAAGGGTTTAGTGGTTTCTTCTATTTTTTACCCTTTTTTCCTTTTTTGACAATGAGCATTCTCACCCCCTTCAAAGTAGATTCTCCTAGAATCCAATCTACCATTGCGCGCTGATTTCAATACTTCCACACAATGGGATTGTAACAGTAGTTGAATCAAAGTGCTGAGAGGAGCGTACAACTATATAGTGATACTGATTCGTGTTATCTTGTCTGGTATAATACATTGTTTCTGAAGTCCGTATTGTAGATATGCTTTTGTGACATGAACCAAAACATGCACTATCAGGTCCTGATGACATTATTCCTATAGAGAGTAATTTGAAGTGTACTGGTCAAAAGTGCTAACCCGCCCGCACTATTTCACATTGTTTCTATAATAAGCTACTGGCTACATCTTCTGTTGATTGCAGTTTAATATTTACGATTAAAATGAATTAAATTATCATCGAAAAACGTCGATGCAAATCTTTCGAAACTACGTTCATCGTTTCAGACAACTTTGTCAAAAGTTAGTGCAGATTCTGTATTGACGAGTAGAGTAGAATATATTCTAGTCTAAGTTGAATATGTTCAACATAATAATGTACATGCATCTGTCATATGATATCACTAGTTATATTCAATTATTGTAATATAATATCAACGTGATAGTTGCAATATTTATTCAAGGAACGTTAATCTAATGGGCTGCCAATTTCCATACAAATTCCGCAAAGTAGTAAAAATCTATAAGACATCTGTTCCATTCTGTTCTTGGCATGTCATGTTATACGAGCTACATGTTGTTCATCCTTATTTGTACATGTAGGCCTATATTATATATATATATATTTGAATAAATATGTCTAGACTAATAATTAATTAATTGATTACTTCTTCCATATTTGTACATGTATGTTAAATATATCTTTGTGAAAAATATTTCTAGACTAATCAGTAACTTTAATTTTAAAGTTCAACTTAATAATACGCTGATTAAAACGTTTAAGGAACTAGATTCATTTACAAGGGTCCGAGTTCCCCGATTTCTTGCACACACAAGATCCTTTGTGACCCGGTTCAAACTGATAGTTGACCTTAAATATACGCCCTGTCTTAATCCTGCATGGTATTGATTCAATAAAAATATACGGTTATAAATGCAGTACGTAAGAACTAAATTTGTCTGTTTATTTATACTTCACTAATTTATAATAAACACGATGTAAGCAAACACATTAGAAATTCTATACTGGTATCATGTGTCAATGATATTTGACATGCTGTTTGTTAATGCGTTTGCACTTCTTCGTATTCAATTATGTATTCAATACAGCTTAATGCTGTTCGTCAATTTACTCTTTTGTAAGATAATAACTTGTTGAGGTTTTGGAGAAAATGATATTTGAATTACAGTACCCACGCATTAAGTTTACACCGCCTTCTACTTCGTCGCAAGTATGCAAGCTAAATAAAATTGCTCATTGATAAATTTGATGGCACATTTTCTGTTACCCTTTAATCAGGTTTTTGTAAGTCTGGCTCTCTCTAGCATGACATTAAATGTAAATATTAATGTTGCGGGGCAAAAGTCTGTTCGTGTGCAGTTTCTATGAGACATACTAATTATTTACCGGGGAAAAAGTTTATATTTCATTAAATCAGCATCAACAAAAACAAATATTTACTTCACAAAACTATTAAGCGACTATGAAATTACAGTTTGCAGTAATAAATTATAACAACCGAATTAATAATTACTCAGACGTCTTACTGAAAGAAGATTTGAATATGTGAATCTTAGGCCCACGTTTACCTTCTTGAGAAAATTGTATAGGCAAAGCAGAAAAGCCGAGAGAAGTTTAAAAATCTGAAATAATTCTTAACTATAATGTGGAAGGTACATCTTGTGTTTTCTATTCTATTTCGTAGATTGTTTCGCGAATAGAAAACCGTTTATTGTACACTTTTCTAATTGTTCCCATTTCTTTCTCATTTTTCCTCATAGACGAAAATATAAAACATCTTGTTAATCTACTACTTTTGTTTCGTAGAAGATAAACATTTTCGATGTTATTACTTAAAACATCTCACTTACCTTCTTAAATACTTCATGGTACGAAATATTATAGTTCTCGAATTGTTAAAATTGGTTTATGTTATTGATATGACAAAATATTCTGTATTGCACATGTATATGATTTTATGGCTATAAACGGTTAAAAAAATTCTTTCATGAAATGCTTTCAGTTCACTCTGTGTCCGATCTATGATTTATTTGTCTATCTCTGGGTCCGTGCAAAAAAAACAAAAACAAACGCAACGCAGCGATCGATTGTTACAGTAAGTAACGAAGAAATTGAGTTTTGGGGATATACATGTGATGATTTTAGCGTTCTTAGCCGGTGGAACCAAATTAGCAGACCGGTCAGTTAGTATTCCTGGTTAATATACACGCATACAAGTCAACCTCTGTACAGCAACATCCGTTGGGTGACGCACAATATGGCTGTTGATGACGGGTTGTTGCTCTAGAGAGGTTATATTAATAGGAAATTCTTACTACAGGAAAAATAATAATGTCGTTGAAGAGAGGTTATTGATCTATGGAGGTTTTACTGTACACAGAATTGTATTTTTATTTCATGTCCGTTATTTTGCTTGCAGGTTTAGTGACGATATCGAGTTGATGACAGGTCAGCGACCTAACTGGTACTGGCTGGCATGCTGGAAGTACATCTCTCCTATAGCTATGTCCATTATTCTGGTTGCTAGCCTCGCTAAAATGACCAGTGGAACCACCTACGAAGCCTGGAACCCAACACTCGTAAGTAACCTTGTAGATTTATGGGCAAACGAAACCGATACGTAACGTGAATAACCATCAAACAACCATAAGATATTTTAATTAGAGTTATTTAGAATATTTTAGTCAAATTATGACTATTATTACACCTCGAATCTGCAAAACAGTTTAAATAATCGTTCAGTTGTTTTGCGAAATTTTGCAAAAAAGGACGAGTGTCGATCTTTGGCTAGGGGATGTACAAAGAGACACGGTATATAGCCTACAATATAGATGTGTTCAACGCGCTGGTTGTGGAGTCAGAATGTAACATTATATATGTCTTGCCTTTATCAATGTTAGAAGTATTTAAATACATTTCTGTTGTAGTGATATTTGATACTAAACAAACGACTAGTGACGGCCTTTGCTTAAAGAACTAATATTTGTTTACCAAATAATTCCACGATTTTTGGACGTTATGACTATATCTATCTCTACATAGATTTCTTTTGTGCACAAATAATAAATGTCAGTTAGAATGTCGCGTATTTCTGTCATCAACCTAAATGCTATAGTGTCACTGGATTAGTCGAGGTACTGACAATGACTTGTTTGTTTAGTAATGTTAAATATTACAATGCTTACACGCAAGCGATGAAATCCATGAACGCATCTAAATGCCAACAGTGGCGGCTTCTATTTCCTATTTGTCATCAGTACAGCTGTTTTTAAAATGTATAACAGGAGTGACTTGGAACGAACTCAATTTAACTAACTGAACGCGCCATTCGAAACTCCTCGGGCGCTACTATGTATACTTGATTCGCGATATTGACCGAGTTCCGAATATGGATGCGCAAGTCCACAGACGTCTCTCCATCTTACGTTTTATGTGGCGAAACTATTAGCCTATGTTTCACAACACGTCTCAAATAGGGAATTGGCTCAAGTCAAATAATTTATTTCTTAATTAGGCTAAATGAAACCCTTTCAACAAAAGTTTGATAATCTTACCATTGACAAATTTAGTTTGTGGGCCAACTCTTTCATCGGTCCAGCGCTCTGTTATTCTAAATATAAGTTCTTGACATTGTAAGCTGGAGATATATCTCAATGAGATGAGGCCAAGTGGTCAAATACTCGTTCTATCTTTTATTGTAGCATAAGACATAACTTATTCTTCTAGTTTTAATTATAACTGAATACATTGACAGGGAGAGAATGTGACAACAGACTGGCCTGGATGGTGCAAGTTTCTCGCTGCTTTTCTTATCCTTACACCAACATTATGGATACCTGGTGTGGCTATAGTGAAATATTTCAGGTAGGATATTTATCCAGATGTAAGCCAATGCGTTTCCAAATACATTGAACCAAATATAATGATTTCAATTGTCAAATAAATGAAATTTAGTGTGCATTCATCGCTTGTTGGTATACTGAAGTCGCGATGGTATACTGAAGTCGCGAACAAGTCACACATTATCATTAGTTATAGTAAATCTAATGTACAGTAAAACCCCACTTATAGACCACCTCAATGATAAGACCACCTCGAAATTTAGAACACAATGTTCAAGTCCATTGTCTCTGATTTACTCTTTATTCAACCTCAATACGAAGACCAGTTTTCAAGGGTCCCAAGTGTGGTAGTATCATTGAGGTTTTACTGTATATTACAAGTAGTCTGTGTTAGGCTATAAATCCGCCATTCCCACACATCGATATAGATACAGATCTGAATCTGTGTTATTGCTAACACGTCCGATCACTAGATTAAAGATGTATCAGGCTCATCTGAACGTTTACTGTTTGAATGGGCTTCATGCAGTATTATTGTGACATCAGCTAGAACATCTTTAGTAAGAAGCATTGCAATGTATAACTGATTGAAAATATTGTTGTGACTATCATATTACTAGCAGACAAAACTTAAATTTATATCTTGCTTGTACAAAATCTGGAAGGTTTTCAATTTTATGATAATACAAACATCGTTTTTCGACAAATACTGATAAAGACAAGAGGGATACATTATTAGTGTATTTTTGTTAATGTAGAGCTACATTTATTGGTGTTTCAATCATATGAAATATAGTTTTCATGGCAAGTGGACACAAATGAGCATAATATTACTTAAAATGTCCCTTTGAAATACTCTATTCAACATAGATACAAGTAGTTGGAATGTTTAAAAATAATTTCGAGTTTATTAGTTTTTTTTTATTGCAAATGATTTCATGCCAAAACATTCTGTCAAATTGTAGACTGTACAACTGGACGCAACCGGAACCCGCATTTTTCCCACGTGAGAAACTGAAGGCAGAGCTAGCATTTAGGAGAAATGATAACCGCAGATGCGAATCCAGTTGGAAGACAAAGTGGGAAGCAAAGTTATTCTTTTGGATGCCATTTTGTGGTCTCACAAACGAAATAAATGACGTAGAAGACAATGTTGCAGTTTCAGTTTCAAAACCTTCAGAAGATACTGAATCAGGAAATGAGTCGCCATGTTGAGATCGAAGTGCACGGATGTTTGTTTCATGGCGCCATTGTTTTCCGTCCACTGACGTCATCATTTTATATTATTTATTGTACTCATTTGCACTCGGAACTTTCGTACCAAACATTTTATTCATAACCATATATTTTCATAATTAGATATAAGTTTGCCTACACTGTTTTTGTTTGCTGAGCGACTTTTATTACTAACTACATTAATTTACTTTGCGTAATATTACCATCATAATTTTAATAACTATCCTACAAAATAGCAGGTGGCCTTGTAAGGGGAGGCGTTTTGTCATTTCTTGAGTTTTAATACTTGTTTAATGTATGTTTTTGTAGCAGAACTATTATTTATTTCTGACGAGCGCTGAGTTTTTGCAGAATACAATTATGGCAATATTTAACAAGCAGACATAAATGTCTTTTCTTGTATTTTTATTCCATTTAGATTTCAGAAGTTCACACTCTACGCTTCTATTAATGGTGCCCCGATGTCTCTGTGTAGTTTGTAATTAACAAATCTCTTGTCAGAACACTAATTAGAACAAACTAATTTCTTTCAGTGTACACTTTTTTCGCGTCTGCTTATTTGCAATAATAATATTTTACTCTGCTGATATGACTGTTAAAGTGTTTACTAATTGTCGCTGTGTTTTTTAACATAATTACTGCACTGAAGTGTATAAGTACAGGAAACCAGCTTTTTAAGAAATGTGCACATAATAGGGGAGTTTTTGTTCGTATTGTTACGATTCAGTCATACTTGTGATCAGTTAAATGTACTGACTACTAAGAGCACTAAGGCTAATTTGATAGTCAATTCTTACTACAGGAAAATGATAATGTTGGAGGAGGTTGTTGCTCTGGATAGGTTGAGCTGTACAAGGCTTCTGATAATGATCAAAGACATGGAGATTTTCAAACATTCACTGCCAAACTTCTATGTTTATAATCAATTTTAAATCTCCAAGTAGTTAGCAATTTATCTACAAATTAATTCTTCTTGAAAGATTTAAGTCATATCAAAATAACATCAGGCTGAAATTTTGATAATAGCTGAGCTGAATTGTGGACACTTTTATAAAATACATGTTTGATAGTGGCAGATCGATCGTTAGTTAAGTTTATTGATTGGGAAATAGCCATTTGATGACCTGTGAAGTCGTAAGTCGGTTGATTCTTCATAGTACCAGTATCGATGTATTTTTTATGTTTTATGATCTATCTTGGCAGAAACATGATTTCACCGACATTATTTTCGATCGTTTTATTCGGTCAGATTGCTACAGTATAATTACTTGCTATTTCTACTTAATTTATTGCGATCTTCATACCCACACATACTCTCTCCTGTAAATACTGAGTTCTGATGTTTTATGATCTTTCATTGTATCCTTTTATATTATATTTTTATTACCACATCGTAATACTTTTAACATGAATACGTAATAAATCATTATCTTTAAACATGTCTTGTTTGTTTTATTAAATCCTCCAGACTTAGCAGTCTATTTATGAATTGTTATTGATCAGTGATTGAACAGATTCATATATAAACATTACATTAGATTGAAGTAACTGCCAATAACTGCAGTCCTATGTTCTTTAACGTAGAGAATGATATCGCGGTATATTGCAGCCCTATGTTTTTTAAAGTAGACAATGGTACCGCGGTATATTGCACCCCAATGTTCTTTAAAGTAGACAATGGTACTGCGGTATATTGCAGCCATGTGTTCTTTTAAAGTAGAGAATGGTACCGCGCTATATTGCATCCCTTTTTTCTGCGGAATATAATATATATAAATGTTGTAGTAGCGTTAGATTTGTACGCCTTTTTCAACAGTATTCCAGTTATGTATGGCGGTCAGATGACTTAATCAGAATTTCCTGCTTCTTGCAAGCAACTGAAATCTATCTACATGAATCAAATGTGGAGGACACGTGACCTGGGGCGTATTGTTTTCAGTTAAATTGTTATAGCATGTCCTTCAACCTCCAGCTTGACATTCAAATGTTCTACCGAATGATTAACCAGGCGACAAAATACATACACTGTGCAGTCCTCATATTCTTGAATAGAGTACTTAACTGTGACATCGATTTAGATTGTTTGCACGCATTCTTTAATCCAAACAATCCTATTAATATGTGATCGCCCGGTAAGCTCAGTTGATGGAGCGCTGAGTTGTCAACTGGGTGGTCCGGGTTTGATTCCCGCGTGGACCAGGTCGATCGAACCCTTTCGTCATTGGCTACGGTCGTTTGTCCTTCATCCGTGATTCATGTGGTGTAATTTCAGCTGCTTGTGGAAGGGAAGTTGATAGTGATTGATTATTAGTTCCAGGAAAACTGCATGGTCAGGTCAACTGAAGGTCATGTATAACTGAAACAGTTTTAACAATGGCGTTAAACCAAAGCGTAAAAAATCACAGAATAAATTGACTAACTTGTGTGACCACAATACTTAAACAATTGAATAATAACGAATGAACGTCTGTTGCCAGAACAGACCAGATCGTCAATGAAAGTAATTGTGTTTTTTCAAAGAAATATCGACTAATCGTTATTACCCACATCACATGATCATATTAAAGATACGATAACTCCCACTGTTCTCGTGTTGTTGTCTTGTTCTAATTCAAAACAATCGATAGAACTTTAGGATAAAAGGCAATATATTATAAAAAACGTTTATTTCATACACTTTAAGCGTATCTGATGAATTCTTTATTGGTAAAAACCACTAACATGTAAAACAATTGTTTTGCTCGACAGATAGATCAAAAGACATCGTTACGAATGATTTACCTTATGTTTTCAAACGTTTTTACAATGTAAGTGTATAGATTTTACTGATGATAGTGTTTTTATCCAGTCACGGTACACTACGTTACAAAATGTCACAGTAATAGCAGTCGTCGAATCAATTTCCCATGTGAAAATATCCTTCAATTTGCGACTTAATTATTTTTGCGACTACGTAAGTTTATTAAGATTATCTAAACCCAGTTCGAGTTAAACGAAAAGAAAATGCTAAAATTGACAAACTTATGAATATAATACGTTTAACCAAAACATTTTCATGAATGACATTCATTTTAAATGTTTATTTTTCTACCACGACTTACATTATAATTCTACATTCACCTACATGAGATGCATAACTTTGTCACTTGTCCCGATTCTCAGTTGAGATCGAACTCAAAACTCAAAAAACTTTTATGTTTAGTCGCACAATGGAAGGTCAGTTTATACAGCTAGTATTTGACGTAATTGAGACATACAAGCACAAGTATAAATGGTTAGTCTGAATGAAATATTTTGATTTGAGCAAAATCTCAATTTGATAAGTTTAGTGAAAACAGTGCCAGATTTGATCATGTAATATGTTCTATATGATACACTGTACTCCTATAATAAACGAATAAGGTAAGTTTTGAATATAGCTGCACGTATTGCTTGAACTATATTCAACTGTAAGTATGGGAAATACAGTATAACCCCTCCACAGCAGTCCTCTCTATAGCAAAAACCTCTCTTCAACTAGGTTTTCATTCAACACATTTTTTTTAAAATGAATATATTTTGTTGTCTATTCAGTGTTTAAGAATTAATTTGCCGATGCGAGGAATATATAATATTCAAATTCCAATTAAATCTTTGTAGCTTTGAATATATTTGATTTCTTATAAATAATACTGACATTTTATATTTACGTACAGTATATTTCGTACAGTGTGGAAAACATTTTCGAAAAAGCGGTTTCTTATTATCGCTAAACTGTTATACGCAATATGGTATACTTTAATAGTATATTAAAAATAAACTAATTAATTGTTGAAATGAAAGACAAAATAACTAATAGAGCGGAAAAACAAATTAGTGACAAATGGTTTATAGTACATGTAACATTACATGGTTACTCAATCGCTGTTCCTATTCTTGCTTTGTTCAGCTTGAATGAGACCAGTAGAGTGTTTCAGTGGGTCCGTTGTTCCGTCCTTAACGACCGCTTCGCTTTAAATTTGTTTCAGTTGTATGCATAATTTAACACTGGGTTTTAAGCTTACACTAGGTTTTCAATAACTATATGATTTGTGTGACATGATATAGGACGTGCTATTTGGACTTGCATATGTTGATGATGGTCAGGTGAAGTGGCAAAAATGTTATCTCGACTCTCCCAGATGGAGTCTGATTCTGAAATAGGAGACACCTTTAAACTGACGCAGACACGAACCACCCCCAGGAAAGCTACCATAAACGCATTTTCAGACGAACTACTGAACTGCCAACTTTGTCACAGCCGTTTTAGAAACCCTAAAAGTCTAGCGTGTTTACATTCGTTCTGTGAAACGTGTTTGAATGTCTACATAGCAAAACTACCAGGAGGTAAAAACCGTTTCTATCCGTGCCCAGTGTGCAAGGAGTTACACCCTGTTCCAAAGGGTGAAGATTTCGCTCCAGAGATGTCAGGACCACCAATGATGTCAAGTCGGTCATCTATCGAAGAGCTGACAGACCGCTCAGAGCGCAACATGAGCCTCACACTCCGCTCTGATCGTCGCTGTGATCCGTGTAATGAAAATGGCGAGACGGTACAGGCTTTATACTGGTGCCCAACATGTAGAGAAGCCATGTGTGACATGTGCACGAAAAGCCATCGTGGCATGAGGATTACGAAGAGCCATGCGCTTATGGACATTGACGATGTTCGGGAGCGTCCAGTTCACATGATTCGCGCCCATGAGATATGTCCTGAACACAGGGGTAAACTTCTGGACCTTTACTGTCAAGATCACCAATGTCCAGTATGTAATACCTGCGTATCTGTCTCACATCGCCGCTGTGATACGATTCTAGCCATTGACAGAGTTGCCAAAAACATCCGATCGAAGAAAACCAACAAATCGCTCCAACAGCGATTACGCCACTGCATCAATGTAGTAGATACAGTCTTATCTACCAAAGAGCAGTCGAAATCCAGACTCATATCTAGAAAGGAAAGTGTATTAGATGAAGTTTCCAAGCTAAAGATGTCCGTTATTCAGCTTCTTGATGAACTGGAAGAAAAAATGAAAGATGAGCTTGACGCTGTTAGCCGAGACTACGAAGATATTCTGCAAGGGAAAATCGATCGCAGCAAAGGGCTCAGAGACACTATCCAGAGTGCATTGTCTTCAATTCAAACAACATTTGACTCTGGCACTGATTATCAGCAAGTGTTGGCTTCACAATCACTCCGTGAAGAAGTAGACAAGTATGAACAAATGGCCGATGATGAGAGAATTGACTACAAAGATGTGGATTTAGTGTTTACCGCCGATGATAATCTTGTACGATTAGCCAAAATGGTTGACCGAATTGGGTATGTGGAAGTGTCCGAAAAGCGTGAAATGTCCAAACCTTTCCGAAATTGCTCAGCTCAGAAGAATGGCATTATAAATGGGAAAATCAAAGGCGATAAAAACGGCTGTATCTTCAACTCAGTCGATATATCTGAGACAGGGGAGGTAATTTTCTCAGATTTCAACAATTGCTCAGTGAAATTATTCGACCAGTTTGGCATGTTTCGCTCATCCACGAAGCTCAATTCACCACCACGTGGTGTTGCCATGCTCCCCGACAAAATGGCTGCCGTCGCACTTCCGGAAGAATGCCTGATCAAGTTAATGTCGGTGGAAGGTAAACTCCTGTCCAGTGTCCGAGAATTACCTACATCTTTCAAAGCATATCGAATTAGTAATTACCGCGGGAAACTCATGGGAATATGCTACTCTAAAGCATGCAGAAGCTTATGCATAGTTGAAAAGAACGGACGAGTGGAAAGGACCATCACACGAAAGCGCGATTACAAAGGACTTGGAGGTGTCGCTTTCGACAATGTGAAAAACTACATGTACATGTCGGACCGAGACGCAATAACATGCTACAATGGAAATGGCAAACAAGTTTTCCGTAACACATACCGAAGAACAGATCTGCGTGGTATGGCGCTTGATTGCCAAGGTAACTTGTACGTCTGTTCGCATGACTCAGGTCAGGTACTCCAAATCGCACCGGATGGAACTCTCATTAAATCCATACTGGTTCCTATATCACCGCAGGATGTTGCTATAGAACCAATGGGGAACAAGATGATCGTGGTGGGACTAGGTGAAGTTATTCATGTGTATAATCTTGTGTGATGAAATGTTCAAAACATATACATCACTTAATTGGATAGGACTAGATTTGTTGATCAAAATGATTACATATATGATATATTATAAACTTACTATCCGCTTTTGAATCATGCAAGTCATGTACTGTTCTTGTCGAATAGTCTTTACATTATCATCATCAAATGTCCTATCATCGTGTGCGCGTGAACTTTTAACAAAAACATATCTAATACTCTATATATAACTCGCGTCGTGTTTGTTACCTTATACTATGTTGTATTTTAGCTTATTCTTTTACTACTTACACAACGTTGAGTTCCTACATTAAAATAGTATTGTTGTCTATACTTATACAAATATTATGATGTTTCAAATGTATAAAATATTACTGAAATGGATTGTTTTCTACGATTGATATTTGTTGACATTTTTGTTTTTGTTTGTAATAGTTAACAGCATGTTATGAGTGATTAATTAAAGTTTTAAAAACAATGCTTAAAAGTTGGTTTAATTTTTAGAGGAACTAATACGAGCCTATCGTCACCTTTCAAAATTGATATTCGACATAATATTTGCATACGAGCAACGTCCAATAATGAAAGCTTTTGATTTCAGGGAAATTCTCAGAAATGCTTCTTCATTTTTTGCATACTCCAAGCAAAGAGCAAATACAGTAAACCCTCACTTGAAGACCAGCTCAAAATTAATTAGTTTATTTTCACTGTTTTACTCTTTATACAACCTCAATATTAAGACCAACTCAATATTAAGACCAGTTTTCAATACACCCAAGGGTGGACATGTTATTGAGGTTTTACTGTAAATATTCTAAAGAAGCTATGAATGACATTTAAATTTGAAGCCTAAAAACCTAGATCTGCGATATGTACATGAGGACTATAAGTAGCCTGCATATTAGCGCCACCCTTCACCCGCCTTGTGTTATCAATTTGTCATTCGTTAGTGAAGTTAGTGCGATGCATCATCATTAGTTCAAAAGTGAATGTTTGAACAACTATCATAACATTCCTATTCTGAGAATAGAACCAGTTCATTCCTTGAAGTAAATACATCCATCTAACATAATAAAAGGCTCAAATAGCATCAAACAAATGGTCAAATGCTCTTGCAAAGGTTTGTCTTTGTTTTCTTTATATTGGGTTCAACCCCCGATTTCTACATTTTTTCAGTTCTACATGGCGGTTCGTGTAACTAATCAGATTTCCTAGAATTTATTATTAACCAGAACTTACTTCGCCTTCCTCAAGCGGCTCACAAATACCCCACATGAATTAGGGTTGGAAGGCGAATGACCGTAGTGAAATGTCACAGAAGGGCGTGGCCTGTCCTGCCCACGAATCGACAACGGTCTCCCGCTTAACGCTCTAACGATTGAGCTAACAGGGTGGGTATGGACGGTTGTCGGATACAGTCAATGTGCTTTGCAACTGAAATTACGTATTCTTTTATTTTTCATAAATCTAAATCCGACAGAACTATTTTACACAGATGTCCACTATATCTATAATACACAGACGACAAATTGTTAGACACGATTGTACAGCGTTTTAATCGCGAATATGAAACACAATACAGGTGTTCACACGATGTATACTTGACATTTTGACTTCCAGTACCGTGCGAACGTTTATGTTGAACACATGACACGCCATTCCTCATTCAAATATCTCAATACATTCCGGCCTTGAGACTTGGAGGATGCGTCACGTTATATTTCATCATGAAGGAAGGCTGCAGCAAATATTACAAATATTTTCAGTGTAGCGTCCAAACAGAATGCTAACACATTTTTATACAGTAAATATTTAACATTTTGCTGCCATCTGTTTACGCACTGTTTCCATAGTCTGCGAAAAGTGCATACAATCTGGCGATTTTGTTTCTGTGAACTGGAATAGAAACATTAAAATCTGAGTCAATGAATCTCATATAGGGGACGGTTAGTGGTCGAGGGGTGGAGCCTCATGATTCCTGATCTGAAGGTCGTGACCTTGAATCTCGTCTTGGGCGAGATTGGAACGCAAACTTCACAATCTCTTATTTAATCACGACTACTGGTACGTACCCCAGGTAGCACTCATCAAGAATGATAGATACGAGTTGTAAACTTACTTTACAATCGATTTAAAATAAATATTTTTAAATGAGTGTCGTTGGTGTGTTCTGTCTAAATCACTGCACATATTTAATAGCACTAGCAAACTACAAGTATTGCGGGAGCTTCCTTCCATTATCCAGGCCATATTTTATCCAGGCCATATGTTATCCAGGCAATATGTTATCCAGGCCATATTTTATCCAGGCCATATGTTATCCAGGTCATATGTTATCCAGGCCATATGTTATCCAGGTCATATGTTATCCAGGCCATATTTTATCCAGGCCATATGTTATCCAGGTCATATGTTATCCAGGCCATATGTTATCCAGGTCATATGTTATCCAGGCCATATTTTATCCAGGCCATATGTTATCCAGGCCATATGTTATCCAGGTCATATGTTATCCAGGCCATATGTTATCCAGGTCATATTTTATCCAGGCCATATTTTATCCAGGCCATATTTTATCCTGGCCATATGTTATCCAGGCCATATGTTATCCAGGCCATATTTTATCCAGGCCATATGTTATCCAGGCCATATTTTATCCAGGCCATATGTTATCCAGGCCATATGTTACCCAGGCCATATGTTATCAAGGCCATATTTTATCCAGGTCATATGTTATCCAGGCCATATTTTATCCAGGCCATATGTTATCCAGGCCATATGTTATCCAGGCCATATTTTATCCAGGCCATATTTTATCCAGGTCATATTTTATCCAGGCCATATGTTATCCAGGCCATATTTTATCCAGGCCATATGTTATCCAGGCCATATTTTATCCAGGCCATATGAATTTAGGTCATTGTCTTTAGATACTTCAACTTGCAGTTACGAAGGCCATACCTCGCCACTCTAATCAGTCAAGGATACTTGGCCCAAGGTTGGTCCTTCGTCACTACATATAAAAGGTAAAGGTCCAATCCCTTATTTTTCACAAGACTTTGCAGTTCAAGGTCGAATACTAGGTTCAAAATAAAAAAAGCTGTCCAGCTTGTATATATGGAGCACATTCGGCATCCTTTTCACAGTATGGCACAAGCACAGCTCGAGTTTACAGGAAAAACCTTAACTTATTTTCGAGGAAAAGGATTACAAACTGTTCAGTATTCACCTATTATACACCAGATCCAAGCTAAATTGGATAAAAAACTAACATTGGTGGTGAAGGAAACGTCATCTCATATTTTATTGAGAAAAGGAACATTACAAATAGTATTTTCCAGATCCAAAACGTTGGGAGGATTATCTTTAGATCAAAACCATTAGCTATTCCTATGATGGAAAAACAGACAAATATGGAATTAACGTCTCCTATTCGAAGTGCGGTGGAAAGAGCAAAATCCGCAGAGTTACAACGTATAAGTATTGAGAAAATTGACAGTCAGATAATAACTCCACGCGACACTCACAAGGGACGCTTGGAACGTCTCTGCAAGAATAAGATACATCGAAAACAGAAAACACGTATACCGACTATTTCAACGAAGAAAGAAAACACAAAACACGCAAACAAGCAAGTCAAGAAAAACAACAACAACATCAAAACCAGGCAAATATCCCGAATTTGAAGATATATTTGGATAATTGTTTATCTTTTATCGGTGCCGACCGACATACGCAATGTTTTCTTGTGACGATTGTGGTCAATCATTTGATAGAAAGTACAATATGGTGAGACATAAACAGGACAAACGTCAGCAAGAAAGTTCTGATTCTGAAGACATAGACAAAAGTTGTAATATGTCGGACGATGAGGAAACCGATGATCCACTGGATCGTCTTGTGGATGAAGTATTCGAGCAGTACCAGCCGAGTTACGAAGAAGAGGTATTAGCTTTAATGAACGGGGAAAACATCTCAGAAGAAGAAGCACGAGATCGAGTCTACAAAACAATGAAAAACTCTTGTCGCAAAGCTCTTACAAATGTATTTACAGACAATATTTTATGGATGATCTCGCTCAAGGACAGTCCGCTTTTCCAGTCCATCAAGAAACCAATAGATCGTGTAATGGAATCTGAGTACTTTGACAGAGAAAAGGCTTGGACATATGCTGTCAATAATAGAAAATTTCTGTTTGAATCAACCCTTACGGACACATAATGCTGTAATTACACAGAATGGAAATACCATCTATTATGATCAAAGTGTGATTTTGCACGAATTAAAGTCACATATGTTGTAATTTAGATCACATGAATAACTTTAACCATCATATTATGAATGATTATACGTAATAATTATAGATGTGTTGAAGTCTAGAACTGTTCTGGCTTTCTCATCATATATTAACTGCTTATAGTTACACACTATTTTGGTATGTATAAATACATAAACATAATCATTTTCCTTCCAATTTAATGAAAAATGACTTACTTAGAAGTTGTTAGTCCTTGTTGTCCTACATAAAACATGTAGAAGCTTAGAATTTGTATCACAGCTGTGTAATATACCGTAATTACTTTGAATTTGCTAATCCTAGAGTCAGCAGGGTAATAGTTGTAAGGATCATGTTATTCTAGAAACGGTAGACGGAATGTTGCGATACCCATTGGTAACATGTTCTCATTGGGTTTAGCACCATTTTTACAGTTATATATTACAGTCAGTTAAAATTATCAGTTTTCATAGAATTACTTATCAGCCAGTACTAACTCACTCTATCACTAGTAGTTGACAACTAAATCACATGAATCAGGGGTAGAGGATGAATATACGCAGCCAAATGTCACAGAAGGACATGACTTGTTTTTTTCTGTAATCGAACCCGGACCTTCGGAGCGTCATACCATCTCTCTACTAACTGAGTTAAATTGAGCGGGCATGGTGTGTACAAAGTTAAACAGAGGGTTGCTGTGGAAAATGAAATGCTGATTTTGTAATTAAATAATATAAATATATTGATCGCCATTGCTGGCAAGCAGTATTTCATGAAACTGATATGTGTTACATCGTAGTACTTTTTATCATTCGGAAAATTTAAGCTCGACGGAAAATGCCGAGGTAAATAATAGTTTACATTATAGTACATATTGAACCAGTTGGCCATTGGCAACCGTGCTCATAATAGCAAACAACACGTTTCCACATTGTTGAAATTTTTATCATAACTCTCTCTGCTGGAAATAACCAGTCATTAAATAATTTGGCATCATAATTACAGACATTGTTTGTATTAAGGTATTTTTATTAATTAAATCATCATAACTCGGTGTGTGTTTTGATATTCAGGGTATGTGGAATATGTACCACACGAACATCTTAAAAAATGTTAAAAGGTGGCCAACTTTCTATATAGAGACTCTCTCATCTCTATCATTAATGGTGTAATTTATATATTACATGCATTTGCACCTGAATTCAAATAGCGAATTGGCTCTAAAATCGAGCACATATTCGGTGCAATATTGTTTTAATACTGTGTCATACTGTATTATACATGTATCAGATTACGGGGTTTATTGACCGAACCAGAATCAGTATGCATCAACCAATGCTCGTGTGTTATTTAACCAACAAACGGTCACTTTTAAAAATAATACAGAGGTTTTTAAGTCGTTTTTGTTGCTTAGATTTCCTTCATGTGTAATTGTTGGGCAGTCTTTTGTTAACTCTCGCTCCTATCTTTATTTCGTATTGAGTATATGGAATACGCAACGTTGTAGATTCAAGATCAAGAGGCCATGAATAGTTTTATAGAGTGAATGAATAGATTCGCTTAATCACGCTGGATATATTATCATTGTCTGACACCCAATGTAAGAAGTACTTACAGCTTAAAGCGTGAATAAACATTATATAACAAGACTCATTTGTTTTTTAAATAATTTATTGATTAAATATTTATCATTCATCATGAAACAGTGTCATAATTAATGCCGTTTTGGCCTGGGGCCCTAGGCCATAGTATCTATGCTATATTTCAGATGCTGTCCATTTGACCTTATTTCCTAAAGTGCGAAGTACACACTGCCATGCGCGGGGAGTTAGTAGTTCAGCACATGCCACTTTACATCGCATAATAAAAACACTGAACAGTGTTGAACTATTTTAGAAAAGCATATTGAGTCAATATTTAAGAATTTCTAATCCTTTATAACACATTGGTTTATACATATGTACATCTCTGAAAGGGGCTCCAAATAGGTCTTAAAAAGTCACGGTCCACGCTGTCGGTCGCCATCGGAGCCAGCTTGCGTATTTGTGATATAAGTAGCGATAACATTGCGATTGGCGAAATCGGCGATTTCCTGCTTTCAAGCACAGGTGGCCAGTGAGTAGCCATGACATTTAAAACCCGCTTTGAATTTTTTTTTGTTTCACTCTGTTCTTATAGTAAGATAAAGGTGTCCAGCTTCATACGTATTTACAATGCAAATATATACACACATTTGCTTTGACGTACTTTTCAAAGCCATTTCTCAACCGATTTTTATCACTGATGTCTTAAAATACACACAAGGGATTTATGTCGACAGTGCTCAAAAACTATTCACAAACAGAATAGACTGTTTTTTTATCGTCAAACATCAAGAATGGCTAGGTCGGACAACTTCCTAACGTTAGACCGAGTCGGTATTTTCAGAACAAAACTACTATAAATCGCTATTGATCCGACGAACGACTTGAGATTTCAATAAGAAACATTAAAAAATGTATATTGCAATATCAAACAACTTACAAATCGACATACAGACGCGGAGATCACTATTTTTCGCTCGTAGTTTTCCTTTTACGCGAACGCTGCCTTTTTGAAAGGTGGTATCCGGCTCTGCGAAAGAACACATTTTGGTTTTCGGCTTAGTATTCAGTAGTAATTATGATAATTTGTTTACAAACAAGTAACTTGATGTACATAGGGCAAGCAAATCCACGATTCAGCTAACCAGGCCTTCAGCGCTAACAGTGCTTTGATTTAAACATAACATAGCACTAAATGTTAAATTTCGTCAACAATACATTTTTTCACATAGTGGATGTGAATATGGCTTACTTCCCTCGCGCTTGTAGGTACATTATGCTTGCATGTAGTCAAAGGCCACCCGTTTAGCTTAGTCGGTAGAGAGTTCGACTGCTAATCTAGCGCTCGTGGATTTGAAACCCGGACGATGCGTATGTTCTTCCGTGACAATTTGACTGAAGTGATTGCATTCAAAGTAATTTTTCCTCCACATTTGAAAAATATTATATGAAGAAGTTGTCAGCTGCTTGCGGAGGAGCAGGTTAGTACTGGTTGGTGAAACCGGAGCACTGGTTAAGTCAACTGACCGCTGTATATAACTTAAATAGAGCTGAAAAATGACGTAAAGTATGAAACTAACTCCACAGTTACATTTTGTACGCAGTTGTTGTACGGCGGATTAATAAATGCACTGTGTACACAGAAACAGTGGGCTGAGGGTTGATAAGAAACCAGCAGTAGAATATAAACGATGAATTTGTCCTACAAATGAACTATATATTACTTAGAATGTAATGAATACATGAGTTTGTTTTCCATGAAACATGAAACATGTGCAACTGTTGACATCAAATAATAGCGTTGTTTATTAGATCTTCATCACAATCCTTTTAATGTCTCCATGATAAATCTATATAATGATATGAATCCCATAATGCTAATGTCCAAGAATAGATCATTCATATTGTTATGAACGACACATGCTAGATTTGTTCGCGTGATTGCATTTAAAAGAATACATGACCATACTGCGTTGATAATTGGAAAACGTGCACAGTTACATATTGTAGGCAGTTGTTGTAAGGCGGATGAATTAAAGGGAATTTTGATATCTGAAACATTGACTCAATAGAGTATCTTGGTGGGAGTGTACACAGAAACAGTGGGATGAGGGTTGATAAGAAAACAGCAGTAGAATATAAACGATGGAGTTCTACTATTTGAGCTGATAAACGTGTTGCATGTTGCTATGCAAAATATCAGTTAGATGAACCGTGTATTTGTCCTGTAAAAATAGCATAATGTTGTCAATGTTGGAATAAATATTATCATTAGTCAAGTTCAAAACCTTATATATTTTAGCCAAAAGACTACATTACTTTCTGAACTCCCTTATACCTTTTAACAGATGTTGTTCATGTTAAATTGATATACAATTGAACTATTTATTACATCAGTTTCACGCGACACATCACAGTCTTGTCGATCATAGAACCAGTCCTTGGATTTAATACCAATATTGCATTTCATTGTAAAATAAGTACAATAACGCACAAGGAAATGGTGAATGGGAAATATCTCGGTCTGAACGACGACAGAGCTGTATGCATATCTCTATGCTTCATTCAAGTCATATATTTTCTCTTCAATGTTGGCGAGACAATGCTAGATGTAACTATCAGACCACATATTGTTAATTTAGTATGTGAACACCTATATTCAAAGAACGTGTGCATGCATCTAGCGGACTACCCTGAACACATCAAAGTTGTCCATGCGGATTCAGGAATGTATTTCAGCATATACAGAATGCTGGTAAATATACCTACATTCTTCATCGGATTATTTTGTGGAGCCTGGAGCGACGTTTATGGGCGAAAGTTACCAATGGTCATTCCTAGCGTTGGGAGTATACTAGCTGTTATAGTGTATGCTGGCAGCACTCAGGTCAAGCAATGGGCGATAGTAGTTGTATTGGCCGGAACGTTTGTTCAAGGACTATTCGGAAAAAGTGCAGTGATCTCAATGGCAGTAAACAGTTATACGTCGGAGAAATCTAAAGTGGAAGACAGAACAGTCCGGTTAGGGCGGCTTCTTGCCATGCAATATTTTGGTCGATGTATTGGGGCTCTATTAGCTGGTGTAATGGGATTCAACATTATTGCTGCCTTTGGGGTAATAGGAGGAATACACCTGGTAGGATTACTATCTGTTATAGTTGGTGTAAAAGACACGCCTAAAGAGAAAGGAGACACGGTCACAGAAACGTCAACAAATCGGTGTTCAAGAAATTATTTCTTAGATGGAATGAAAGTTTTGTTCTTTATCATAGCAAAACAAAGACCGAACAATGGTCGATGTCTTGTCATTTTGATAATTTTAATTTGTGTATTGCATGGAATTAATGTCACCCCTCACCCAGACTTACTCCTTTTCGTGGTAACTGGAGAACCACTCAACTGGTCCAATTCGCAATATTCTTATTTGCTGTCTTTTGAGAATATTTCGATGGGTATAGCTCTATTTTTAACACTTCCTCTACTTTCGAATCTTCTCAAGTTATCTGACTTTGATATAATGTTGTTCGGAATGATTTGCCAAATCGTATTTTGTATTTCCATTCAGTTTGCGACTAAATACTGGGTTATGTTTATGCTGATATTTGTATGGTCATTGTCAATCATTGTCAGAAACTGTGTTCGATCTATTCTGAGTAAGGCAGTTGAAAATAATGATTTGGGTAAGATTTTTTCTTTGTTGTCATGTTTGGAAACTACTTCAAAGGTTCTAGGTCCTCTGATATTCTTAAATCTATACGGAGCAACATTGTACATCAACAAATGGTTAGTGTTTTACGTAACGACTGTTGTTTGCATCATTTCTACCGGATTGATCGCATTTGCTAAATTTCGTCACGAAAAGCTTATTGAAGGAAAGGAAATAACGTCATTAATAATTGCCAGTGACGAAAGTAGCGATGATAGTAAAGTCAGTGAAATTCCCGAAGTGAATAGCATTGAAGAGAACAACACAAAAACTAACGGTCATATCCCTGGTTACAATACATTCCAGTAAGGTTTTGGTATTTAACATTGAATGCTAATTAAGATACATCAGAATTATTAAATGTCGGCAAGCGTTGTGACAATTCACGAAATGGGAGCTTGATATTTATACTAACTCCATCGGAGCTTGTGAATCCGTCGGAGTAACGTCTCCGTCGGATAGAATCTTGTGTCTTATGTTTGTTTCTTTGTATCGTTCACAAGACTATAAACCCTGTGTTCCGCGGTTATTGGCGTCCATTTTTCCGTTCCTTCTTGTTGGTCCATATTGAATAATAAATGCATTGATGTTATAGGCAATAACAAGTATAAAATGTGCGAAATAAAACTAGTAGTGATTAAACGTGTGTTTTTCTTGGGTATTATGTGGATAAATTACACTTAACTCCAGTGTGGCCACCGAAAACTTACAGTCTGACAAGTTGAAACAGCCGTGCCGCATTGTATGGTCCCGCGAGTCTATAGGCCTACATGTAGGAAGGTGTTTCATATAAATGCAGCTGCAAGCCTTGCTACGCTATTACAGTGAACGCCTTATCGATACCAATTACATGTATACACGTTGTAACTTCTAATCGAAAACCGATTTGAAACACACAAGAGCCGCGTTTGTAGTGGTAAGGGAAGTCAGCGAGAAAAGTTAGCACGGATAGAAAATATGTGTCTGTTAAATGCTTGAACGCTTTGCTAGCTACAAATGAGCGTCCACAAGACCAGACGACAGTGTTCACCATGGACGCCATTTTGTTTAGTACAGCTAGCACTGTCAGATTGTGTCACCTATCTAAATGTAGGAACTAATTTTCTTACTTTTAAGAAACGCCACCGCGACTGTTTTTCTATTATTCCTACCTCTAAAACACGAGCCACTGGTAATTGAAACTTAGGTAAAAAGTGAGCGGGCATGGTGTGTACAAAGTTAAACAGAGGGTTGTTGTGGAATATGAAATGCTGATTTTGTAATTAAATAATATAAATATAAACGCTGCTTGTTTACAATTAACAAAACGAGTAATGATAAAGAATATGCAAGTTAACACCTTTTGATGTATTAAATAAGAATGCGCATGTACGCTGCAGCAAACTAAAAAATAAACATGATAACATTTACCGGTAACATGCAAGTTATGACAAATCTACTAAGCATGTCCAGCAAAATTTACCTATCCAGTTCAGTAAGTTTATCCCATCCAAAACCATTCGAGTTTCAGGCTACATCGACGCATCACCAGTGTACACAGGTAGTTGTAACAATTAATTTATCTTTGTTCGAGGAGTTGAGTCTTAAACCAATCAACATTAATCAGTGCACACTTGATAGCGATTCGAGTAATGTAGATGGAACGGTTTCACTGAACGCGTGTGTACTGCATGACGTCAGATGCTTGTTTATGTGGTGACGCCATTAAACATATGTATTGATGACATTTTTGAGGAAATGTTTTCCTTTTTTTTACGTTTTACAGTTACACTTTATATAAGCGAAGTGTTAGATATCATTAATAAACTGGAAAATGATAAAATATTAATAGATCTATGGATAATATTAGAAATAATGAATTTGTGAATGGGGCTACTTTTTCGGCTCTTTGATTAAAAAAGCCTTATGACTTTCGGGACGCTACTGTTAACATTAAACGGTCAAATTAATAATGTGTTAACTTTTACACGCGTCGTCGTAACAGAGCCACGCACAAGCCTATAGTAAAAACCTGGGATTTTGCCGCATGATTTTAACCGCACTATTCTGGCGTCTTTATTATCGACCGAACAGACTTTTGAGAGTTCGGAAAAAAAAGAACAATTTTCACGAGTAGAAGCAAACAAAATCGAATTTCTAGCGCATCTGAGTGCCTCACAATCACTTCGACAAGAAGATTGGGGTCAGATGTTTATGACTGCAAAAAATGTCGCTAAGGTATCTGTCAGTCAAACGTAACTCCGCCCATGGTGCGCAAGTAAACTATCTACCTAACAAACTGGATGTTGACATTCGCGCTCCCGCCAATTTCGCTCGTCAAAGTAGCAATTCAAGATGGAGTTTAACGTTGAAACAACTATAGATCGGATTCTTGATAGATATTACTTTCGGTATTGGCTCAAGGAGGAGCAAATAATAGCAATATCGACGGTGATCTGGGTAGGATAATAACTAAGTGCGTTCTGCCTCCGTAGCAACCCTCCCATCTTCTTTTTTAACAGGTGCTCAATTCACTATTTTGTTTTACAAACAAGTCGTATCCATGAAAATCTTGTGTCGAAAAGACAAATAAATCAACGAAAAGCTACAATTTGCTGTCGTACAGTTTTTGTTGCATGCAAAGCATTTATATGTTAACGAAAATAAGAGTAAATGCAGTGGAAAGACCGACGGTGTCCAACTTTCTTTATAGAGACTATCACATCTCTATCATTATTTGTGTAGTTCATATTATTCATGCATTTTAACCTGAATACAAATAGCGAAACGGCTTTAACATCGAGCACATACTCGGTGCAATATGTTTTTAAATACAGTGCCAAACTGTATATTATATCTGTTTACAAGGTTCATTGATCGAACCAGACTCAGTATGTTTCAACCAATGCTCGTCCGTTATTTCACCAACAATCGAACACTTTTTATGTGAATATGGCTTACTTCCCTCGCAATTGTAGGTACATTATGCTTGAATGTAGTCAAAGCCCACCCGGTTACCACAGTCGGTAGAGAGTTCGACTGCTAATCTAGCGCTCCTGGATTCGAAACCCGGGCGAGGCGTATGTTCTTCCGTGACAATTTGACTGAAGTGATTGCATTCAAAGTAATTTTTCCTCCACATTTGAAAAATAGTTTATAGAGAAGTTGCCAGCTGCTTGCCGAGGAGCAGGTTAGTACTAGTTGGTGAAACAGGAGCACTGGTTAAGTCAGTTGACCGCTGTATATAACTTAAATAGAGCTGAAAAATGACGTAAAGTCTGAAACTAACTCCACAGTTACATTTTGTACGCAGTTGTTGTACGGCGGATGAATAAATGCACGTTTGGTATCTGAAACATTGACCCAATAGAACGTGGTGGGATGTGTTCACAGAAACAGTGGGCTGAGGGTTGAAAAGAAAACAGCAGTAGAATATAAACGATGAAGTTCTAGTATTTTAGCTGATAAACGATTTGCCTGTTGCTATGCAAAACATCAGTTAGATGAACCGTGTATTTGTTCTGAAAGAATAGCGTAATGCTGTAAATGTTGGAATAAATATTATTATTAATCAAAGAGAGAGAAAAGGTTGCTTCAGGGAACTCCACATACATAAGACAGTGCCTCCCCCAAACAGACATCCGGGAAAACAACTATCCATAAAATATAAGGCACTTGAGGAGGTTAAAGGGTACATACTAGCTAACCTCAGACTTTATCGCTAAATGGTAATTTATTTCTTACATATTGATCTACAAACAATCCGACTAAGTCGGTAGCACCTAATCCATAAAAAACAATAATCATTATGCACCTTAAATAAGGGTAATATGTAAAAAAGAAATTAAATAGCTAGACAAAAAATGACAAAATTTAAATCAATACACGGAGAACCAATTTAACACCATACTCTACTATTTATTAAAGGAAGCATAAATATTGTTTGAAAACCTTAAGTTCAAAACCTTATATATTTTAGCCAAAAGACTACATTACTTTCTGAACTCCCTTATACCTTTTAACAGATGTTGTTCATGGCAAATTGTACTTCACAGGAACTATTTAATTACAATTTTCACGCGACACGTCACAATCTTCTCGATAATAGAACCAGTCCTTAGATTTCATTACAATATTGCATTTCATTGTAAAATACGTACAATAACGCACAAGGAAATGGTGAATGGGCAATCTCTCGGTCTGAACGACGACAGAGCTGTATGCATATCTCTATCTTTCATTCAAGTCATATATTTTCTCTTCAATGTTGGCGAGACAATGCTAGATGTAACTATCAGACCACATATTGTTAATTTAGTATGTGAACACCTATATTCAAAGAACGTGTGCATGCATCTAGCGGACTACCCTGAACACATCAAAGTTGTCCATGCGGATTCAGGAATGTATTTCACTATATACAGAATGCTGGTAAATATACCTACATACTTCATCGGATTATTTTGTGGAGCCTGGAGCGACGTTTATGGGCGAAAGTTACCAATGGTCATTCCTAGCGTTGGGAGTATATTAGCTGTTATAGTGTATTCTGGTAGCACTCAGGTCAAGCAATGGGCGATAGTGGTTGTACTGGCCGGAACGTTTGTTCAAGGACTATTCGGAAAAAGTGCAGTGATCTCAATGGCAGTAAACAGTTATACGTCGGAGAAATCTAAAGTGGACGACAGAACAGTCCGGTTAGGGCGGCTTCTTGCCATGCAATATTTTGGTCGATGTATCGGGGTTCTATTAGCTGGTCTAATGGGATTTAACATTATTGCTGCCTTTGGAGTAATAGGAGGAATAAATCTGGTAGGATTACTATCTGTTATTGTTGGTGTAAAAGACACGCCTAAAGAGAAAGGAGACACGGTCACAGAAACGTCAACAAATCGGTGTTCAAGAAATTATTTCTTAGATGGAATGAAAGCTTCGTTCTTTATCATAGCAAAACAAAGACCGAACAATGGTCGATGTCTTATTATTCTGATAATTTTAATTTGCGTATTGAATGGAATTAATGTCTCCCCTCACCCAGACTTACTCCTTTTCGTGGTAACTGGAGAACCATTCAACTGGTCCAATTCGCAATATTCTTATTTGCTATTTTTTGAGAATATTTCGATGGGCATAGCTTTATTTTTAACACTTCCCTTTCTTTCGAATCTTCTCAAGTTATCTGACTTTGATATAATGTTGTTCGGAATGATTTGCCAAATCGTATTTTGTATTTCCATTCAGTTTGCGACTAAAAACTGGGCCATGTATATGCTGATATTTGTATGGTCATTGTCAATCATGGTCAGAAACTGTGTTCGATCTATTCTAAGTAAGGCAGTTGATAATAACGATTTGGGTAAGATTTTTTCTTTGTTGTCATTAGTGGAAACTACGACAAAGGTTCTAGGTCCGCTGATATTCTTAAATCTATACGGAGCAACATTGTACATCAACAAATGGTTAGTGTTTTACGTAACGACTGTTGTTTGCATCATTTCTATCGCGTCGATCGCATTTGCTAAATTTCGTCACGAAAAGCTTATTGAAGGAAAGGAAATAACGTCATTAATTATTGCCAGTGACGAAGGTAGCGATGATAATAAAGCCAGTGAAATTCCCGAAGTGAATAGCATTGAAGAGAAGAACACAATAACTAACGGTCATATCCCTGGTTACAATACATTCCAGTAAGATTTTGGTATTAAGAACTGGAATGCTATAGGATATGTACGCATTGAAGATAGCGAAAACACCAGAATAAAACAATTACATAAGAATAATTATGCTTTGTTATACTTGAGTGCTTTTGATCTATAAAACAATCAGATTTTGAACTGAAATGCAAAAATACATAGACTATCATCGAAAGGAATTCAAATATATAAAAAAACAGTTCAGTATATCTGTGTAGTATATGTTTGTCATTACGACAATACGAAGATTATGTACTAATTCAAAATGTCGTAAATCCAGGGAGAAACGAAGATGAGGGTAAGTGAAAAGGTAGCTTAGTAGAATACCAGGAGAGTGAAACATTAATTAAACACAAGTCTAGAGAGACAATATGTGTTGCAAAGGTGGCGTGATGAAGTAAGCACACCAGAGAATGAGAGATAGGTGGTGGAGAAGAATAGCAGAAGGGGGAACAGATGGTGAAAACGTGGCAACAATGGCATCACATATATATGTACAGAACTGTTAGGAAGAAATACCGTATAGTTTACATTTGAACATGTTATAAACCTATTACTAAAATGAAAATATACGTGATATAATGTTTTATGTTTGGTACCTCTGCGTCCGCGTTGATATTGGTGTTTATTGTAGTGTGAAGGTTTTATTTTGCTACACTTGCAATACGAGGACACACCAATACATGTGATGTTAAGCAATCACTTATAATCTAATAAACACCAAATCAACGCCTACGCAGTGATACCAAATACGTATACATGTAGTTCTTTTTTCTAAACAAATCACTCGGTCGCTTTAATTGTATACTGCATTCGCCCCTAAAACAATTTTTTGAAAATATATTTTGCAAGTGTACGAGTGATTTGTTTGTCTCAGTTTTGAACGTTTTGACGATGTTGTTCCTAAGAACTACTAATGCAATTGGTTTGGCCTACCATTGCTTATAATATGACTACAGCCAATGTTATTATACAACACAAAACATTGAACGTTAATTACAAAATATATCAGCATTATTAAATGTCTGCACGCGTTGTTACATTTGCATGGTGTCATATTTTCACGAAATGGGACCTTGATGTTTATTCTAACTCCACCGGAGCTTGTGTATCCGTCGGAGTAACATCTCGTATACATTGGTGTTATAGGCAATAACAATTATTAAATGTGGGAAATAAAAGTAGTAGTGATTAAACGTGTGTTTTTCTTGTGTTTTATGTGGATAAATTAAACTTAACTCCAAAGTAGCCACTTACAGTCTGACGAGTTGAAACGGCCCTGTCGCATTGCATAGTCCCGCGAGTCTAAACAAATAGTATGGTGTTTCATATAAATGCAGCTGCTGGCCTTGATACGCCCCATACAATGCTTTTTTATTACAGTAAAAACTATATTGATACCAACTACATGTATACACGTGGTAATGTTTTTGATCGAAGACCGTTTTGAAACACATGCGAGGCGCGTTGTTAGTTGTAGGGGAAGTAAGCGAGAAAAGTAAGCTCAGGTTGAAAATGTATGTGTCTGTAAAACGCTTGAACGCTTTGCTAACAACAAAATTGCGGCCACCAGACCAGACGACAATGTTCCGCATGGACGCCATTGTGTTTAACAAAGCTAGCACTGTCAGATCATGCTACCTATCTGAAGGTAGAAACACACTTTCTTACGTTTAAGAAACGCCATCGCGACTTTCGCTATTTATAATTCTATTATTCCTACCTCTAAAACACGAGCCACTAGTAATTGAAACTTAGGTAAAAATGGTAGGAACGAGAAATGTGATGACAGAGGAAATTATGCGGTAAATATACCGTCTCCCGTGGCCGAGTGGTAAAGGCATCCGCCTTGGGAGCGGAAAGTCGAAGGTTAAATGTAGTTCTGATATGACTGGTTGGTGAGCCGTCAGCTATTCAAATACTGGTTAACGTGAGCCTACCTGCCTTGTGCTGGCATTAAAGGATAGGAATCGGGAAGTACATGTGCTTAGAAAGTAGGTGTCTCATAAGTAAGAAATGGCTGGACCTTTAAATAGCAGTGTCAGTCCTAGCAGTGTCAGCCCTAGCAGTGTGATGCCTAGCAGTGTCAACCCTAGCAGTGTCAACCCTAGCAGTGATAACCAAAGTTGTGTCAGCCCTAGCAGTGTCATCATACCTAGCAGTGTCAGTCCTAGAAGTGTCAGATCTAGCAGTGTCAACCCTAATATTGTCAACCCTATCAGTGTCAGTTCTAGAATTGTCAGGTCTAACAATGTCAACCCTAGCAGTGGCAACCCTAGCAATGGCAACTCTAACAGTGGCAGTCGTAGCAGTGTCAGTCCTAGCAGTGTGAACCCTAGCAGTGTCATACGTAGCAGTGTCAGTCCAAGCAGTGTCAAGCCTAGCAGTGTCATATTTAGCTGGATCAGCCCTAGCAGTGTCATACGATAACAGTGTCATCCCTAGCAGCGTCAGCCCTAGGAGTGTCATACCTAGCCGTGTCATTCCTAGTAGTGTCAGCCCTAGCAGCATCAGCCCTAGCAGTGTCAACCTAAGAAGTGTCAGCCCTAGCAGTGTCATACGATAGCAGTGTCATACCTAGCAGTGTCTGTCCTAACAGTGTCAGCCATAGCAGTGTCTTACTAAGCAGTGTCAGCCCTAGCAGTGTCAGCCATAGCAGCATCAGCCCTAGCAGTGTCAATCCAAGAAGTTTCAGCCCTAGCAGTGTCATACGATAGCAGTGTCAGCCCTAGCAGCGTCATCCCTAGGAGTGTCATACCTAGTAGTGTCATACCTAGCAATGTCATTCCTTGCAGTGTCAGCCCTAGCAGCATCAGCCCTAGCAGTGTCAACTCAAGAAGTGTCAACCCTTGCAGTGTCATACGATAGCAGTGTCGGTCCTAGCAGCGTCAGCCCTAGCAGTGTCATACCTAGTAGTGTCAACCCAAGTTGTGTCAGCCCTGGCAGTGTCATACGATAGTAGCGTCAGCCCTAGCAGCGTCAGCCCTAGCAGTGTCATACCTATCAGCGTCAATCCTAGCAGTTTCAGCCCTAGTAATGTCAGCCCTAGCAGTGTCAGCCCTAGCAGTGTCAGCCCTAGCAGTGTCAGCCCTAGCAGTGTAGTATCAGGGCTAGAAGTGTCAGCCCTAGCAATGTCAGCCCTAACAGTGGCAGCCCTAGCAATGACAGCCCTAGCAATGGCAGTACTTGTAATGTCAGCCCTAGCAGTGTAGTGTCAGGCCTAGCAGTGTAAGTCCTAGCAATTGCAGCCATAGCAGTGTCAGACCTAGCAGTGTAGTGTCAGGCCTCGAAGTGTTAGCCCTGGCAATATCAACCCTAGCAATGTCAGCCCTAGTAGTGTAGTGTCAGGCCTCGACGTGTCAGCCCAGGCAATATCAGCCCTAGCAATGTCAGCCCTAGCAGTCTCAGCCCTTGTAGTGTAGTGTCAGGCCTTGAAGTGTCAGCCCTAGCATGTCAGCCCTAGCAATGTCAGCCCTAGCAATGGCAACCTTAGCAGTGACTTTCCTAGTAATTTGAAGCATGTGTCCCATGGTTGCTCCCTGTGCTTCACGTACACAAGTCATCATTGTTTACAGCATCTAGAACTTCGAAGCATGTGTCCTGTGGTTGCTCTACGTGCTTCACTTACATTAGTCATCGTTGTTAACATACTTGTACTTCGAAGCATGTGTCCTATGGTTGCTCTCCGTGCTTCACGTACTTTAATCATCATTGTGTGCAGCATAAAGTACTTCGAAGCATGCTTGGAATAATTTTAGAAAGAGTTCTGGAATTGTTATGCATAGCCTACTTTACAACATGGGCCCCGATTCTGAATATGCTTCAATTCGTACGTATGTATGCTTACATGTCGTGCTGTTCACGTGCATTATTTATCATTAGTCTGAATTATGTTGTGAACGATCAAGGTCATGAATTCATATCAATTTCCTATAATTGGTTCTTGAATCTCACTCACTGATGCATAATTGTAATAATCTTATGATTTATGTTACATATATTGCTCTAATTTGATAAAGTATAGACAAGAATAAATGAAACAAGAAATATCTTTCAAAAAAATTGTTGCAATCTGAATGTTAAGATTAATAAAGACAAAACAAACCAAGACAAAAAAACAATAATCAACGTTCCTTTTTTGTTCACCCGTTTTATCTTACTGAATCAAATACAAGTCAGAAAATGTACTAGATCTATCGACAGTTTTAAAGGGTAACGTAAAAGGAAAGTTAAAAAGGCTTTTGTGGAAAGTGAAAATAAAATGTACTGGATAACTTGAAAGTAAATGGAGGTTGATTTTTTTGTTTGAAAATAGTTTTATTGATATATATTTAAAGCAAAAGTGGAGACTTGTTTTCTTCAGTGGTTCTCCTTTATCACATTATCAAACAACCATTCCAAAGTACCCCTTATGTTATTCCGCAAAGTCAACACAGCGAACACTATACAATGTACCAAACAATTATTTCTAATGGTGCCCCTATTACTTTGATTCTACGCAATCTATGTTAGCACTCATGGTACTTTAATTCAACAAAATCTTTGGTGGAGGATTAATTCGTAGATATTGCATTCGGCAAATCCCGACAATGTTCGGGATAGTCTTCGTGCGTCTCCGGGAATTTCCGTATACAAAAATTCCTTTTAAAATATTTGTATTGTCCAGTTTTATTGACCTGTCAAAATTTGCATATCTTCATGGTCAATGCACATGATAAATAAGTCTTTATCGAAAGTGGCCCGATTACTAATTTATAGCGTGCATTGACCATGAAGATATGCAAATTTTGACAGGTCAATAAAACTGGACAATATACACCCCAACCGTTGTTCGTTATTTTTGTTTATAAGGTCATCAGTCACCATGTACACGTAGGTACTTATAGGCATTTGTGTTGACCCCATACACCACAACCTTTTTTTTGTATTTGCGTTTATTTATCGTCGCCACCGGTTTCCCATATGGGCGACGCCTCCAGAAGTATGTTAGTCATATTAGATTTTTGGAGGATAGTGCATGATACAGAAGATGGCCCAGTTCCAGAAGCACCCCTGGTTCTTTTACGTGCTCGATGTAAAGCATCATACACGGGACCTCGGTTTTTAAAGTCTCGTCCGAAAGACTGTTCGGTCAGTAATGGAGCGGGGAATCGAACCAGCGATCACTGGATACAAGTCCAGCGTTTTACCACTGGACCACGGATTCGCTACAACCGGTGGTTTGGTTTACAACCGTTGTATATGCTTTTATTTATCGTCGCCACCGGTTTCCCATATGGGCGACGCCTCCGGAAGAATGTTAGTCATATTAGATTTGGAGGATAGTGCATGATACAGAAGATGCCCCAGTTCCAGAAGCACCCCTGGTTCTTTTACGTGCTCGATGTGAAGCATCATACACGGGACCTCGGTTTTTAAAGTCTCGTCCGAAAGACTGTTAGTACGGTCAGTGATGGAGCGGGGAATCGAACCAGTGATCCCTGGATTACAAGTCCAGCGTTTTACCACTGGACCACTGATCCGCCACTAGGTTTACAACCCTTGCATGCATTTGATATATAAATGTTCTTAATACATTTAAACAGGTTTTTAAAATTTAAATATATTAAAGGGAGGTAATTCAACATACTGGTGCAGTGCGGACGTTTATAAAAAATGGAATGCATTCGTCCTGATAGTCGGAAACTAATTTTTGTATTATCTTTTAATTCTGATAAACGTATGATACCAAATGGAATACAGATCATGATACGCTTCCCTGTCTAGCTTCGTCCTGTTTATAAATAAATGTTAATGAACCTATTAAGTTTAATTAAAATAAACCGTCGTGTATTTGTAGTACCCATGTGATAAATTTAAGTAATATTATTTCAATAATACTACGATACTTTAGGAAAAAAGACAAGGAGCGTATCATAAACGTGCGACCATATACACGCATCATGCAGCTTGTTCGTCTCAAACAAGAGTCAAACAGATATGGGTAAAGATCATGTCTACAAAACCTCTGACAAGGTCAACGGCTTCCCCTTCTTTATCTAGGAGGAAAGAAGGGACATGTGGAAATAACCGCCGACCAAGCCAAATGCTTAGCAGGCTGCCCTAAACGCGGGACTATACAGTCAATGAATGAACGACTTTGAAGGAATTGACTGGTCAATACATAAGTCAATCTTATGTTCAGAAATTTCAGTTTAGCATTAAATGCAATGTATTTCAATGGAAAGCTTAAACGTGAATTGAACAACATATTTTCAAAGTTTCGTAATAAATGACAGTATAATGAAATAGATATAAACAAAAATATCATATATAAGTTTGTATTTTGAGTTTTTTACCTTCCCCTAGTAAATATTAGTAGTCCCCCTACCGCGGGGCATATTACGCAAACGATTCGTAGCTATGTATTATCATAATCCTTTTCACACCATTTTATATAACTAACATGATTTATGAATGTCTAGTTGCCTGCAGTATCGTCATGACAATAGAAAGATAACAAAAAAAACACGACAAAATGACTATGAAGAACATAAATATGCTATTTTAATACGACTGTCCCGAAAAATGCAAGTATATCTCGCCTAGCATGTGTGTGAACAACTAACCAACACTTCATGTAGTTAAAATCTTGGGAACGGTCAGAACCTTCCTATCGTGCCTTTAACATAGCTTACGTGTGGTCTGTGATTTATGAATGAAGTCTTTTATTATTCACACGTATCCTGTCGACATTTCTTCTGATGCTATAAAACCGAACATAAATGAAGCCTGAAAATACAGGATGTACTTCAACGATTAATGTTTTCATCGAAACACGTTCGTGATATTGTAGTAACATTTGTTTTAATTTATCGTTATAAAACATAATCATAAACATTAAGCCTATCTTATACACTGATTTACGAGCAGTAAGATCTATTGTTCTTTCAGTTACATTTATCACCCAGGTAGTTATGATACTCAAATAAACGTTTGGTTTTTCAACACTTATAATTCCATTATCAACGTTTATATCATTGGCCGTAAAATCATTAGTTTTCGCGAGTATGTTCTTTTTCAAATCTTCCCGAAATAGTTCATTTTTTTGGCTTCGTGAAAGTGTAGTATTATCAAAATTGAGCATCTATAATTAATTCGAGAAAAAAGACAGGTAGAAACGGCGTGTTCAACTTAACAAATATAGAACAATAATTGCGGCAGACACAATGGACGCTTCGTTCGTCCACTACTGATGGCCACACAGAACGTGAGAAAGGGAACCATTTACCTGAATGTTGTAGATGAACTCATTACATCAAGTATAAACAGTTTCCTGTAAGTTTCATAATATAAATAAATGTAGAGACTGATAAAATGTGGTTACGTAGTATTTAGATTCGCCGATAAAATAGTTTCATTGTCCGAACTGTATCATGATTGGTTGACGGTTATTTTTCCATGGTATAGTATGCAAGTTAGTATTAGCACCTATATATCTTTAAGTTTATTGTGAATGGGCTGTGCATTGTTGTAAATGTGATAGGTCTCTTTTTATTCTGTCTTAGAATAGTCTTGCAAGTTTGTATTTAATATGTTTACGCGTATTGTTAAATTTAACAATGAGATTTTAATAAATAATAAAACATGACCTATTATAATGTTGACCTAACACCAACTCATGATGAGTTTTCCTCATGATGAGCTTACTCCATGATGAGCTTACTCCATGACGAGCTTACTCCATGATGAGCTTACTCCATGATGAGCTTACTCCATGACGAGCTTACTCCATGATGAGCTTACTCCATGATGAGCTTACTCCATGATGAGCTTACTCCAAGATGAGCTTACTCCATGATGAGCTTACTCCATGATGAGCTTACTCCATGATGAGCTTACTCCATGATGAGCTTACTCCATGATGAGCTTACTCCATGATGAGCTTACTCCATGATGAGCTTACTCCATGATGAGCTTACTCCATGATGAGCTTACTCCATGACGAGCTTACTCCATGATGAGCTTACTCCATGATGAGCTTACTCCATGATGAGCTTACTCCAAGATGAGCTTACTCCATGATGAGCTTACTCCATGATGAGCTTACTCCAAGATGAGCTTACTCCATGATGAGCTTACTCCATGATGAGCTTACTCCATGATGAGCTTACTCCAAGATGAGCTTACTACAAGATGAGCTTACTCCATGATGAGCTTACTCCATGATGAGCTTACTCCATGATGAGCTTACTCCATGATGAGCTTACTCCATGATGAGCTTACTCCATGATGAGCTTACCCCATGATGAGCTTACCCCATGACGAGCTTACTCCATGATGAGCTTACTCCATGATGAGCTTACTCCATGATGAGCTTACTCCATGATGAGCTTACTCCATGATGAGCTTACTCCATGATGAGCTTACTCCATGATGAGCTTACTCCATGATGAGCTTACCCCATGATGAGCTTACTCCATGATGAGCTTACTCCATGATGAGCTTACTCCATGATGAGCTTACTCCATGATGAGCTTACTCCATGATGAGCTTACTCCAAGATGAGCTTACTCCATGATGAGCTTACTCCATGATGAGCTTACCCCATGATGAGCTAACCCCATGATGAGCTTACTCCATGATGAGCTTACTCCAAGATGAGCTTACTCCAAGATGAGCTTACTCCATGATGAGCTTACTCCATGATGAGCTTACTCCATGACGAGCTTACTCCATGATGAGCTTACTCCAAGATGAGCTTACTCCAAGATGAGCTTACTCCATGATGAGCTTACTCCATGATGAGCTTACTCCATGATGAGCTTACCCCATGATGAGTTTTCCTAATGATGATATTGCTCTATGATGAGCTTACTCCAAGATGAGCTTACTCCAAGATGAGCTTACTCCATGATGAGCTTACTCCATGATGAGCGTACTCTTAGATAAGCTTCCCCCTAGATGATACTCGTACTATATTATGAAGAGCTTACTCCAAGGCGAGCTTACGAGTCAATGATATTTCAAGTAAATTCTGCGTAATTTACTCTTGTAAAACGAACGTGCAAATAGACTATGATCAAGGACTGTGTTTTTTCAGTCACATTTTAAAGAAAAAGTATTGTTTACAATTTTGTTGTTAATGGAATAATGATATGTATTTCATAATAGGTACAGACATTATTATAAACCTCACAGCATTCTAATATTTGCAGACTATATTGCTTCCATATGGCATACATCAATACTAGTACGACAACTACAATACCATATCATCCGATTAGCTTAGTACACAGACCATCAAGTGTTTCCGAATCCGAGTTGAATAATTCTAGTGTACATATCAAATACAAGTCTATGGGAAAGATTTCTATCACACGTGTCACCAATGTGACCTGATTTGTCTATAACAATGTCATTTGTGTGAATGTCAATATTGTGTATGGCGATTTTCATTTACTTGGACAATTGTTATCCTTTATGTCATATGGCGACTTTAAAATCGTTTTCAGTCAAAAGAAAACAGCGAGTGTCCATGTTAAACAGTCGGCGAACTTCAATCATCGACGTTTTGTTATTTTTGTAAACAATTTTGAAACAGGGTCAATAGTTTTCGATGAAATCAATGTAAAACACATTGTCCTACTATCAGATTTGAAACGCCCGTGTCAGCAGAACTTTGAATGTTGAATACAACACATCGTGTATAGTCACAATACATTGCTTGATAGCGGCAAAATTGAAAGTGTTAACCGGGTTTTGTGTGAAAATAATGGGAATTGGACGGATCGGACTGAGGACAGGGGAGCAAATATTACCTGTCATACTTGTACTTTAGATAACAATAATATTGTATTGTATGATTCTATGCTTTGATCTACATTGTGAATTTTAATTATATAGAACTTAATTTACTTTATTCTCTGTACGTCTGAATCGGAAATTGTGGGTGACCTGTTGGTCTGAAACATACACAGTGACTTTCTTTACAGTTTGTACTTTAAATTAATCGCTTTTTCAGAGACATATTTGTTTAAGCCTCCTGCGACATTTATTGAGCGAACATTGACAGAAATGGAAAGTAGGACAAATGGCAACCACTTAAGGTTAGAATTGATCCTCAAAAGTCATGCTCTCGTCAAACTGTGAGCTTTTTACAACAATATGTTTCTAAGACCACACCATGGTCCATGTGTAACAAACATAGCAAGCATCGAGCATAATGCAATATCAAACAGATGATGCTTAAAACGAGGGTGATATCTTTATTTATTGCCCTGCTCAGACGAAGTATTGTTTATGGATAATTTATACAAACATATTGATACACAATAAAGTTAAACTGAGACTGATACTTGCACATTGTACACATAAGACAACAAGAATAGAAGAACAAATAGAAAACATAAATCAACAAAAAACAGAAGCAATCAAGAAGGTTTGTTGGAAGTTAATGGCGCATTAAATACAAACTTAGCATAACAAGAAGGAATAAAACAACGGAGAGTTATATCACAGTCTGTTGCCGAGTCTGAAACTTAATAGCGCATAAAACAGGGGAAATGTGTGGATAGGATTCGACTCTCGGGGTTTTAGTGTGCATCTTATTGCATACTTAATGTTAAGTTATTTAGATATGATTGATGTATATATACAGATGGACCTCACACAAATCAAAACCTGTAGACCAGACATCACATAAAGGAACAATTAAGTACATAATTGGGATAACATGATTTCAGATGCAAAAGTTTCGTCTGTTGTTAAGGTGTGTATGTATTTTGTGAGTGTCAGAAAAGTTAAGTATACGCTCGGCATAGCGGCTGCAGGGCAGATCGCCGGACTACTGGTCCGAATATCGTGAGTTCGAATCTCACATTGGACGATATCGACCGTCGAACTTCATAAGTCCTAATTTAGGCGCGAGTACTTGTTAGTACTCTAAGGAAGCAGTAATCAAGAGTGATTGATATACGTTGCAAACTTGTTTCATTATCGATTTGTATAATAAATAAGATTACACTAAACTAAAAGGTAAGGTTGTGAAAGTATGGGTATCGGCTCATTATTGATATTAATTCACAAGAATGGAATCTCCATTGGTACCAAACCATAAGCATAGTTTGAAAAATCATATTGTATTACTTCTGTTAGAACTATATGAAACTGTTTCCGTATGTGTAGGAACATGTCCATAAGATAGCAAGTGACATACTTTGTAATTCTAAACTAGAATTAGGAAACAGTCTTGATAAACAACGAGTATCAAATACAGCAAAAGCTCAAAGATGTATCTGGCTCATCTGAACCTAAATTAGTTTAATGTGCTTCATCCACTATTGTTGTTACATAGTCTAAAACATCATAAATAAACTGAATCATTGCCATGTAAAACCGTCTAAAACGATCTTGTTTAATCATATTACTAACAGACAAAACTAGTAAAAAACACCCGCTTGTTAACAAATAAGAGTCTTTTTAATTTTATGATAATACAAACGTCTTTTTTCGATAAATACAGAGAAATACATTTAAAATGTATTCTGTGATAATGCATATTTATTGAAGTTTTAACTAGATAAAGTATATTTTCATGTTTGTTCAGGTAAAAAATGATCAAAAATGAGCATAATATATCTTTAAAGCTATATTGATTCATTATAATGAAGATTGGTCTAACAGAATTATATAGTTAGGAATAAGATTTTCTCTTAGCACGATACAAATAAATCTAATAATAGAGTTATTAATTAAATACGAGCATTTGTCTAGCTTCAATTCATCATAATGTTTTAGAAGCATTTTTGCATGACATACACAATTTTATCTTCTGATGATATTTTACATACATGTAGGCCTACTTGCTATTCAGTTGACATTGCTTAGAATAGGTTATAGAAGAGTACATTTATGAGCCACACATGGTAACCGGTACTTAATCGAACCAGCGCCGTAGCTCAGTGGTAGTTACGTAGTTTCCGCCAGATGCGGAAGATCGCTGGCTCAAGCCCCGGGTGGCGAATTATGGAAGAAAAAATGTAAACAATGATTCTGGTAGCTCCCTTGCTCGGACTGGTCGGTCCGGTGTCAGGTTAATGTGACTGGGTGTGGTATCATGTCACGTGTCTACGGCATGGTATCACAGTGTGGCAACACCATGTCTGCTAAACGTAAAAACCGCTTCCGTATCACTGAAACTTGTCGATGGGAGGTGAAGGCCAACACGCCAGTCTCACTTGAGCTGATTTCGGTTTAATCATGTGTTTGGTACACACCACACTTTCTACAGTCCAGAATTAACAAACACTCGTTAATGTTTTTTTTAGCTATGTTAACTTTAGAGTGACCCTGTATATCAGTTCCCTTTACTAAAACCTTCAAAACATCTATTACCTAACGAAGCGCTATCATTCCCCGTCCTTTGTCCAACATCAACGAATCTCTCCTGATTCCAAAAAAACTATAACATTTCCACTTTCTGTCTGTTCTTCTCTCACATGTCCTAGCTGAATGCTTAAACAATGGAGAAGAAACATGTGTTCTTGTGACAAAACACCTTGTAGTTTAAAGTTGTTGAATGCGGTGTTTGTTCCAGTGTCAAAAGCGGTCTGATGTATTAACAGTCCTAATGACAACGTTTTAAATATTTAAAATGTTTAAGGCAATAAAAGTGAAGCAGCAAAGTGCATTCTGGGTTGCTATAACATGTAATTGAATTTAATGCTCAACATTTAGACAGATACTGTTACACGTACAACTGATTATTAGGAACGTGACTCATGTTATTTCGACAAATTTAGTCTTCCTTTCTGTCCATTAAGGCGCAATTTAGTACTCTGATACTCTTGATGAAATATTTAGTCGACTTTTCTAATGCAGTTTCGCTGTAACAGAATCATATATTTTGGTGTGGTAATGTTTACGGATACTGCAAATATTTGCATTTTTAAAATATACGATGCAACTTTAACACTGACAGTTAAAAATGTACAAGGCAAGCACTTAAAATGCTCGTTCACGTTTTTAATTTTAACAAATTTACAATATTAAACCTATTACTCCATTTGACAAGTTGCTTAAAACATGAAAAACTTCTGTCAATTATTAATAAATCTTTATCTTGAATATTTGATTTTATATCACAATTGCTCTCCAAAGATATTGTTTTAACGTTATTGAAATATGGTAACAGAGAATACTGAGACAACCCACTCTTCATGAAATTTGTTATTCAAAGGCATCTCTTTAATTGCATAATTCATTTCATTGACATTTGAAGTGTAACATTTGAGCGCACTTGTAAAACAATTTATGGTTGTAAGACATTCATAATTTAAGAACTATGCTTGAACTAACAGACTTACTATCGTCAGGTAGAGATAGAATGAAGTTATCTACATTATCCTAAACACGATTGATACATCTGACAACATAATGTAAAACACAATTGTTCGACTGAACTACAGTAAAACCTCATTTAAAGACCACCACAATAATAAGACCATCACAAAATTAAGAACACAATTTTTTGACTCCATTTTCACTGTTTTGTTCTTTGATTAACCTCAATATCAAGACCACCCCCATCACAAAGACGAGTTTTCAAGGATCCAAAGGGAGGTTTAATTGTTGAGGTTTTACTGTACATGTGTATATTAGTTATTGTTTCAATGTCGGGTTGAAGTGTGTCGCCAATCTACAGTATACTGTCAGTTATGTATACAGAAACCCATTGACCTAACCAGTGTTCCTGGGTTAACAGCTAGTACTTACCTGTTTATTCGCAAGCAATTGACAACTCCCACACATGAATCAGAGGTGGAGGACCAAACACTTAGAACTTACTACATTCAGTCAAATTGTCACGGAGAACAAACGTCTCGCTCGGAGTTAGAACATACGACCTCCAATGTGGGAGGGGGTCGAGCGTTCTACCGAGTGAGTAAACCAACCCGGGCTCCGATCAGACTGATCAGACAGTTAGGCTTGTCAGGGTCGAGCGTTCTACCGAGTGAGGTAAACCAACCCGGGCACCGATCAGACTGATCAGACAGTCAGGCTTGTCAGGGTCGAGCGTTCTACCGAGTGAGTAAACCAACCCGGGCTCCGATCAGACTGATCAGACAGCCAGGCTTGTCAGGGTCGAGCGTTCTACCGAGTGAGTAAACCAACCCGGGCTCCGATCAGACTGATCAGACAGTCAGGCATGTCAGGGTAGAACGTTCTACCGAGTGAGTAAACCAACCCGGGCTCCGATCAGACTGATCAGACAGTCAGGCTTGTCAAAGTGACCGCCGTTTCACCATAACGTATAGCAATGGTGCGTTCAATGACATTTTATAATACTAGTTATTAACTTGTCACTAACCTTTGATGCACGTTATATTTACGGTACTTGTTATTATCAGTGCACGGGTTATAATGTTAACGTAATTTTAATTTAATTCATAAGCACGTTATGACACTTTCGTTGTCGCACGGTTTGACAATCAGACAGTTTAATTATGCAGCTAATGTATTTGTCATTTAAATCTGAAATTTTGAAATAGTTTAGACAAACACGCTGCACTTTCATAACTATTTTTGTCAGTTTAAATCGCATGCATTAAAGGTGCATTACCATTGTTAAATACATGGTCCTTTTCAAACTTAAATATATCAATTAGTATAGCTTTCTATAAACCAGACTTTGGAAAGATATCATCTATGAGCAGATAGGTTGACACAAATATTACACAAAGAATTTTATCTGGTTTTACAATAATCTTGGAGTAATTTGACTCTAAGCCTGATATTTTTTGTATTTTCATCTAAGTTTGACATTCGGTCGTTTCCCCATCAAATAGCATATTTGAAATATTTAATCATTAAAACCTTCTTCCATTATGAGATCAATACAGTTAGGTGATTTAACCGGTTATGCTTTCATTATAGATGAGAAAGAGAATACTTAAACCTCCACAGTTTGAAATATTCTTCATCGATTCTGTGCCGAACTTTGCCAGATACCTACTGTGGACTTGGGAGGGAGTGCACAGCAAGGATATATTGTCTCCAAACCCATTGTCACTTTCCTGGAAGAATGTTCAATGTTTAATTATATGTTACGCTGTATTTTTAAAAAAAATATGAGGGCGTTTATCAACAATTGAAGCTTCAATGCGAGTGTTACCTTTTTTCAGCAAGAATGTTCTGAATAAATAATTTATCCTGGGATAAATATACGCTCCCACACAGAGATTTGATTCCACTACCGTTACATTCACATGAAGGTATCGGAATAAGCACCCGATGCTAAAGGAAGAGTTCGATAAATACTGCAGTTGTTTTAAAAATACTACGTTGTTGTCAACATGTGTGTGTGTACATATAATTATATACCACAGGCATTTGAACATTTTAAGCAAAACATGTTCTTCAATGCCCTTTTTACATCATATTCTATGTCTAAATTTATATCTTAACTCAAATGAGTGTGTGGTTTAAAATCTGAGTATTATGCACCAGATTTTGAAATGGTTGATCAAATCAAGTCATCTAACTTTAATTGCTCTCTAAATGTAACAAATGTCAAATCTTGAAATGTGTTGAAAGCATTTTGAGAATCACAATTTGATATAAGTGAAAATATATTTAACATGATAAATACGGTGACTTCATGCACGAAATTCCAATTAGTGAGGTCGATAGTTGCATAGGGGCCGCATGTTTGATTGCTCTAATGAACCGCAGACATTTCTGTTGTAGATATAATTGGGAGACGAACCACCAAACATCGTACCGCAGTAAGACTTTAACGTCCTGTACATTCTAGCCGCTCACGTCGAAACAAAGTTGCTGGAGTTTCTACGGATTGTTGCAGCCTCCACATATATCCAATATATCAAATTTTCTTTGTGTGGATATAATTAAAAAATACATTTCTTACTCTCAAATGCTTAGTTACTTCTTGTATTGTCATAGTTTACACAATAAATGCAGTGCAATGTTTGTCTACTTATTTTCACTTATACAGTCGGGTCTCGTTTATACACCATTCTGTCGGAATAATTGGTATCATCCGGAATAAATATCAGGCCCCGATATATCTTCGTCGAATTGAAATGGCCTATTCGAAACCACGTATTATTCGAAATAAAATTTCGGACCCGATGAATTCGAATGAATGAGGTCCGACTGTATCTCAATCTTTCTAAAAGCTAAAATATCACACACAATTTTATTATAAAATATGCTAACAAAAGATTTCTAGCAGAATTGATACATTGTTGTAACATAGGGCGACCAATTAGAAAAGTTATTCAGCGTATAGATCTATTCAACATCACGATTCCTCTGTCTCGGACAGACTTCCGGTACACTATCTAATAAACCGCTGACGACTGTAACAGAGTGAATTCCCTCGTCGACTTTGTATACATACATTCTCCGCCATGAAATGTCTTGATCATACAATAAAATCATACAGGATTTCTGCTTAATGAATAAACTAATACAGACGATTTAATTGAGTACAGTTGTGAATCTACAGGTCAGCAGACAATACCAGACGCTTTATTTGATTAATGTCTAATTCTTTGGTGTCTGTTACTGACGGCTCAATTTGAACATAATTTGCCATTCCGCCCATGTCCGCCTTTTGTACAACAACCAGTACGAATCACACCCAGAAAGTGAAACATTTCATTAAGTATACAAGGAACAGTCGGGTTCATGTCATATAATCAGTACAGGAAGTGCTCTATAAGTGCATAAAGGCAGACTGTGACTCATATATTTTTGAAGGAAATAACAGAATACGTAAAACACAACACCAACATACATATAATTTGTTATATGAGCGATCTTGAGCAAAACTGTCGTATCTGCCTTTTTGCATTATGTATGCGCCAAACATTTTTTTGAAACAGATGGCTATATGTTAGTGTAATATATACAGTAAAACTTCACTTAAAGTCCACCTCAATAATAGGACCACCTCAAAATTAAGAACTCAGTTTTCAAGTCCATTTTCACCGTTTTGTTATTTTTTCAACTTCAATATTAGGACCACCTCAATAAGAAGACCAGATTTCAAGGGTCCCAGGTGGGCTTTAATTCAAGTGTTCATGTCAGAAATCGTCAGTCATATTCTGCGGTTTTTAGAAACAGCCAAGTTTCTTAGAAGAAAGTCAGAAATAATTTTGGTTATTGCAAAATTTTGTCAAATTCATCAAAATAGAAGCTATTTCCCCGACAAGACTGTCATTACTTACATATATGTAAAATCATTTTTTACATCCATTAATCAAATAAAGTATGTAATTCCGCTTTAAATATTCTATGAAAAGTAAAATGTTTTGTTGTGATAAACAAAAACAAAGTACATATATGCGGATGTTGTTGTGTCTTTGTTACCGGACGTTCCTTACTTGTTTATAAATAGAGATCGTAATCATACACACAGGATTTCTGATCTTACTGATATGTCTGATTAGTTTTAACGAGGCCCTGCCTATTACATGTATACTAACCAACTACTATGTCCACATTAGTATTTGTTTCATTCTAACGATTGTCTTCTTATTGGGCATCGATGTCAACACATCTTTGTTTATTTTTATTTTTTTTAAATTTATTATTGTTGTTTATTAATATTGTTTATTGTTGAGGTTTATTATTGTTATTGTATTGGGTTTGACGCCACTTTTAAACATTTCTTTCACTTATACCATGATGGCTTTAGTTGACCCGGTAAGTTTAACTGGATTTTATTATAAACCAGTACTTACTTGCCCTTTCGCAAACAGCTGACAACTTGCCAACGTCAATTACGGGCGGAGAACAAAAGACCGTAGCTACATGTTAGGCTATCGAGAATCGAACCCGGACCTCCCAGGTGACGGCCCGGCGTTCCACCATCTGAGCTAACCGGGCAGACGACGTCAACACTACCAGGTACTATAGGTGGTGTATTGACACACTGTGCCTTTATTATATCGGTAAAGCAAAAAGGTCGATGTCTGAATTACAGGTAAAGTTTATGTGAACATTTTTGAAAACATTTGTAATGCGTTTTCTTTGATAGCTTCTGTCCAAGTTATCACAGTTACATGGTTCGTAAACTTTAACTGATTGTTATTCAATACTAGAAGAAGGAAATATCAAGTTGATTGTCAAGAATTTGGAACGTGTCCGTTTTGATGCACCCTTCGTCTAAATACTGCAGTTGAGTAATTAGTTTTACTGTGTAACTGGATTATTCCGCGAGTCAAAAATCGGAAATGTTTGCGAATCGCCGACACGGGTATCATTGAATTTGATAGTCCGACTTGTACGTGCAAACATACTTCTGTAGTGTGTGAGAGCCAATTTACACCGGCTGATATTTGGCAACTTCCTTCATTCGCGACATTCGCAAACAGCTCGGTCTCGCGAACATTACAGCTTATACAGTACCCGCGTCGTGTTGCAATGAAGTTTGAAGTTTATAATAGAGGGCTGTTTATTTTTGGTCTTAATTATGCATTACATCTCGCACGCATGTTTTACTTCCGCAACCATCCCTGACAATCAAGCATCATACATATATCCGTACATCAAATATATCGTTATAATACTCCGATCATTGAACTATTTGATTGCGTCAGCAAGGAAATTGCGAATTATGTTCGCGTGACCAACGTGAGTATATCTTGACGGAAAGCATGCCACAATGGTTTGTGTACGTTCCTATTCAGCTGCTAAAAATATAACAACAACTATGCTTCAAGCAGAAAATGAATACCAATTAATTGTTCGAGCCCACGCTCTTGTCACTTTGCAACGGAACTTAGTACTTATGGAACAGTCCTTACATCCTGTAGACTCTTAAGAGGATTCCTCATTTAGGAAATATTTACTATAAATTTCTGACCGACGTATGTATGGAATTTGCTTATATTTCATTCATAGATATTATGATGTAAACAAAATAGCACTCGATCTTTTGGTACGTCTGAACTTGACTGTCACGGATGCTTGGTAGCAGATATCTTTTGGACAATAACACTTGTATCTAGCTTATTTTAATAACATCGTGATTTCTATGACCTACTGTGCACATATTGAGTGTTATTAAATGTTGTTTTAATCAGCTGGTAAAGCACATGTCTGTCGTGAAGAGGGCGATCTACATGCGAGGGGATTAGATTGTGGATATGACGTATGAAGCAATTCTTCCCATTTCCGATCTTATTTGAAACCTGACAGTTTCGCAACGATATAAATAAAACTTCAGAAACCAAAGACACAGGCAAGATTAAATGAGTGCATGAAATAATAATAAAACAAATTGAGACTATGTACAACTGTACATACATACATACAAGTGAACGATTACAAAAACGAAGGGACAAGACACCAACATAACTGTGGGTGAAAATAGCTGTACGCCTTGGACAGATCAGGACCCCAACGGGGGTTCAAAACTGGGTTAACGGTGAAGGCAACCTCATACTTATCCTACAATCACTCAAATAAATAGCAAAATTTCGTTATTTAGAATTCTTTGTTACTCGTTGTCTGCTTTTAAAATATGATGATTGTGTTGTACTGTTACTGCGTATTGCTCAGATACGTATATACATTGTGTTAAATGTTCATTTTTTTGTGACAAAGTGTATGTAGATGTACAACATAACAACATATCATTTCTTCTTTTTTTCAAATGTTGCCTACTTTTTGTCTAAGAATCAGTCAGCATTTGGTGTTTAAAACGGCTTATAAAAGAGCGTTTTCATAGGAATTAGTACACAAAGCACGTTTATAGCTCGGAGAAAATAGAGAACTGAATTAACTTCCTTTAATTTAAAATTAGGTTATATTGTCACATATTCGTCTGTCTCGAGACAGCTAGACGGTAAAGTGTCTACATTACATAACTTGTGCAAAATGAATAATTCATCTTTTCATGTTCAGAATCGGCGACAATATACAATAAAAGTTTTAATGTGAACATAGCACTAGAATGTTGAAATAGAGCAAGATGTCGATGACCGGGCGAAAATGCTGATGTGAATTCATATACTTTTTACTGTGGAAAAAATGGTCAGCACTAAATATACTTACATTTACTATGCACAGCTTGTAGACATCGAGCCAGAAAAACAATTACGGAAATGAAATGCTGAATAATACTCGTACTAGTGAAGTTAAAACATGGTACATTTATTTACAGTAATACCTCGATAATAAGACCAGCATTAGGACCCTTGAAAACTGGTCTTCTTATTACGATGGTCTTAATATTGAGGTTGAATAAAGAGCAAAACAGTAAAAGTGGACGTGAAAATTGCGTACTTAATTCCGAGGTGCTCCTGTTATTGAGGTCGTCTTTAAGTGAGGTTCTACTCTATATGTTCCCATGGTTTCTACATCGACATTTTCTTATATTTCACTATTTTGAAACTTTATTTGTTGATACTCACATGGTTACGTATAAATACGGCTGCACTCTATCCATGCTTAAAGTGATATCGACACACCGTTACATTGAACCCCCCTCCTTCCATTATGTGTGCTATTAAAGCTCTGAGACAGTTGTGTTGCAGAGTTTCTCTTCATGTTTATTTGGTTTACAGTCCTGTGATGAACCCCAGGCCCCTTTTTCGTTTTTTTGTACCCCCGACCCATATTTCAGTTCTGTACCACAGGGATCCGTGAATATCGGTTATGTTCTGCGAGTGGTCGTTCCTTACGCTACCATTTCTTACTGCATGATTCTAGATTTCTCTTATAAATTCAAACATTTTACAAGCGGTCTTTATCCATCTAGAGTTACATACAAGTTTATTTACCATTTCAAAAATCATTTCCTGACTTCATTCTCTGACACTCTGATACTACTCAAATACTCATTGACTCTGTAAATAATTAATCGTAGCAAAACGTATACAATGTAATATGAAACGTATTTATACAAAAGTCACGAACTATCGAGATCAGAATACAAATATTTGCTTGAATGTTCAACATATACCTTGGTGTTATCAATCTATCCAAGCGATATTTACCGGACGATAACAAAATGTAACCCTGTCTGCTGTAGCACTGATGAACAATCATATTCGAGGGGTTAGAGCCAGAATCTTCCATCTCCTTAATAAATTTATATGTAGATAGCTAGTTCTGGTGCCAACACCTCGATATATCAAACAATATTGTAACAACACGTCCATGACTGTTCGTGATTAATAATTAATGTTTTCGATGATATATTTATATGCAAACAAGACGACCTTTGTATATTTGTCATGATAAATCTTACATCCAATAAACCTTTTATTCCGTGGTAGCTTCATTGATTATGTTAATATTATTTTGATAATTATTATTCAGAGTCACGCATGTTACATTATTATTTATTATATCAATTATAATTATTATAATGTATCGAACGTTTAAACAAGCAAGTATCACAACCCCGGACGTGTTAAAAGGGTTCAATTCTCAGCCAGCAACCAAAAAAGCCACTGATTGTAAGTTTTAGAAAAGAAATGCCATCGCCAATATATTATCTCGATCTAACAGAACGGGAGGAGAAGTGAGTGTACTTGAATTTATTGTCTTTCCAGTTTTTGTAAGTTTTTGTAAGTGTGGATATTACGCACAACTTGTTAATGCATTGACGTACGTACATTCGTCAGATGGAAAAAGGGGGTTTAAAAATGAAGGTTTAATGGTTACCTTTCAGGAATTAACGATTTAAGGCCAGAACTGTGATTTGGTAGACTGATAGCGGTGAAGACAATCCTTGCAGGACGTAAAGGCAGTAATCCAGTCTGAATTCATTAACATATGATGTATGTTGATATAATTTCTTATGCGTCAGAGATTTGCGCAATGCTTTCAGTCTGTGATTACCACATAAGATATAAGCTGTTGTTTCGCTTCATCATTGTGTCCTGCTGAGATTAACTGTAGAAAAATAAAGCAATAAAATTGAAAACAATACACCACGAACACAACAGTGTAAACAATGAAAGTCTATCAGCGATTCTTCGAAACCATTTTGTTCATTGTTCTAATACAATGCTTATCTCCATACGCAGTTGACATAAAATTACAAAAAAACGCACACGTGTACGACAATTCACAGACGTTGATAAGACCTATACATTAATGTTTGTGCTTGCAACAATGTTCTATAGTTTATATCGCCTGACAGCAAATGACTAATATGTAATTACATGGAAATACAATTAAAAACGCATTTCGTACTGAGTTGTTCAGGAAATATGACGTATCCACATTACATATACAACTTGTTTTTGTATTACAGATTTATGGCTCATTCAAATTGCATATCATCTCCATATCCTTAAAAAAATCAAATCATGATTTCATATTTGTTGTACATGTATATTGATATGTTAATTCGGTGTCCTCACATTTCCTTAAATCATCTTGTTAAAATTGTCGACATCTATGTATATATACAGTCTATCAACTATTTACAAAAACTGATAGATATTCATTCTTATGATTTTATGTGATTATGATAATGTTTGTTTTTACGTCACTCTTTCATGGTCTTCATTAAATATTTATGTTAACATTTTGGCTTGACGGTAGCCTTATAATTTATTGTATATATTCTTATGTATGATGCATATGCTCTTATAATTATTATTAGAATCACGGACATATAAACCATGGTGTATATTATGTCCGTGTTAGAATGGCTTTATGCAATGTCTTTTGTTCTTTATTGTCTATGTATATTTTATGCTCGTACAAAGATGAGACTTTAATAAATTAATAAACACTATAATATTATGTTTGAACCAGTGTAGATCAACACGTTTTCCTGGTATAGTTTTGTACAATCTACTCAAAGTCTATATTATATTTCATTCTGTATGTCCCTCAGCTCCAGTGTAGAACCGATTCAGATGTCTGGTAAACACCCCAAAGCCAAGCTTTGAAACTACGCCGCAATGTACAAGGCGACAATCGAATACCTTGAACTATCTAAACACGTGTGGCTGTATATGTAACGACATTTGTGGACAAATAACAACAGAATGAATGAATCGAATCTGCTCGGAAACATCGAACAGAACACAGTAAATGTACAACATATGCTTCAGTTATTACCCAATTTAGACTTTATCACACGACTGACACTGACCAGGAGTACAATTTGTTCGTACATTGCTCTCAGGGGAGCACTCTTCAAATGTCCAAAATAGTTCTTGTTTCTCTGACGGATGATTGGTACAGACTGTGCTGGTATAATAAGCAGATGTCTAAACCTGTAACACATAGGAGTTGAATTGCTACTCATTTCGGATAATCCCATGTACTCGGATAGTAGATTAGCGGCATAGAATAGTAGCGGCACGACATTATTTACCTAAAGCAAAAACAATCAAAGCAAATTAGAAGCATAAGTGTGTTCATTGACAGGTGATAACTTAATATCCAAGCAGCTGGGTGTATGTATGTTTCCGTCTCCTGTTTATACCAGTTGTTGTGGCAAGCGAGGGTAGCGGTTGGTAACAGAGTGGTACACATAAAGTCCTATGATAAGCACTGGTAAATAATGCGTGTATTTCCCCTCTACTTCTGGTCGTTCACCCATTCGTACGCCTGTCAATCAATCGGTTTGTCTGTGTGTGTATCCGTACGTTTCGTACATATTGAAATATAGGTGAAACAAAGTATTTTAGTATTCTACCACAGAGCACAATAAAATAAACACAGTTTAAACCATTGTTATTTCATCTCAGACTAGTTTTACATTTGATTGACATGTCGAAGTTTTCCCAGAAATTCCTGTTACCTTTATGGCAATTTGATCCGCTCCAGGGCAAACATTAGTCGTACTAGACAAGAAATGTTGCTTATAGTAGCAAGAAACCGTAATTGCATGGTAATTACTAATTTGTAATTAATCTCGGAAGAGAAATTCGCTCGTAATTCATCCAAGAGTAATCAACGTCAAGATTAACATGTTTAAAACGCCTACCCGAGGCATCCATTTGTAGCTTTATAAATGTCTTGTAATGACTTTAATCTTGCGCATTAATCTGGCACCGACAAACATGCATACTGTTGTGTATGTTTCTACCCAAACACATGTAAATAAGCAGAAAATGTCATGTAAATGTCGAAACGATAGTAAAGATCATAAATCTATTTTGTACGAAATGATTGATCAATGTTTTATGTACCAAAGATCTAAAACTGCAAGGGTTGAGTGAAATTAGGGTGAATGTTTTACTGAAACTATTGACATTTTCGCATGGATAATATAATAAGTTTATTCATGTACCTAGTTTACTGCAGTGCAACCTCCTCATGTACCTAATTTACTGCAGTGCAACCTCCTCATGTACCTAATTTACTGCAGTGCAACCTCCTCATGTACCTAATTTACTGCAGTGCAACCTCCTCATGTACCTAGCTTACTGCAGTGCAACATCCTCATGTACCTAGTTTACTGCAGTGCAACCTCCTCATGTACCTAATTTACTGCAGTGCAACCTCCTCATGTACCTAATTTACTGCAGTGCAACATCCTCATGTACCTAGTTTACTGCAGTGCAACCTCCTCATGTACCTAGCTTACTGCAGTGCAACCTCCTCATGTACCTAGTTTACTGCAGTGCAACCTCCTCATGTACCTAGCTTACTGCAGTGCAACCTCCTCATGTATCTAGTTTACTGCAGTGCAACCTCCTCATGTACATAGTTTACTGCAGTGCAACCTCCTCATGTACATTGCTTACTGCAGTGCAACTTCCTCATATCGCTAACGGTTCTCTTTTGAGCAACAACCTCTCTTCAACTAGTGATGTCACGATACGAGTGAATGGTACCATGATCTATTGCAATAAAATGGCAACGTATTAAAATCATTACCGCGATATCAATTGCTTCATTAACCTAAGCTATTTCGAATACAAACTCTTTAAATGTGTTGCACGCAATAAATATGAAACAATTATATTTCTGTTTTTGACAAGTAATTTAATATGAGGATTTCATAACTAGATCATTTCATATATTTAGCCAGTAACCTTTTAGCTGATAGCAAATATAGCACCTTAAAAACGGTACGTTCATTTCATATCGTGGTACAATACAGGTCGACTGCATATTGCAATGTACCGGAATTCGTAACACCCCTATCACTATCACGTGACACCCGTATCACTATCACGTGACACCCCTATCACGTGACACCCCTATCACTATCACGTGACACCCCATATCACTATCACGTGACACCCTATCACTATCACGTGACACCCCTATCATTATCACGTGACACCCCTATCACTATCACGTGACACCCCTATCACTATCACGTGACACCCAACCAAACTATTATTTTTTCCTGTAGTGAGAATGTAATTAATTTAACAAGAGCAACAACCTCTCTAATACAGCCAAAATACCTCACTTTAAAATAAAAAAGGTCTGACCTTTATAAATGGTTTGGGCCGTGTTATTTTCAACGAAATTTCTCTCTGCATTTTTTATTTAGTGAATATTAAAGTAGAGTTTAGAGAAATAAACTACGTTGTATGTTAAACACAGTGTATATAACCAATGACCTTATTTAGTCATATTTGATTTAATCTGTTCTTCGATTTTGAGTAAAGCATAATTAATCAATTGTATGCACGATTTGCCACTAATTTGCTCGCAATTAGAACTTGACGGTTTTGTAACAAGATGAAATTATACCGCATTTATGTTCAAAATACCACACAGGAGCTGCTGTTAACGGCGCAAATCGACCATATACTGTTTCATATACCGCTAAGTATTAGTAACAAAAGTCATAAATTAGTTTCATAATTCAAGTCAGTGATTTTTCTCTGTCATGAAACAACCGAAGCACTGAAATAAAACATGAGAATGTGGGGCATGTGTGTGGTTGTTCGGTTGTAAACGATTAACAGAAATTTACAATCGAGCGTAGAAAAAAATGATTTCGTTAATAAATCATACTCAACAACGAGGTGGTCGTGTTTTCAGTTGATTTCGGATACTTGAAAAAATGAAAAATGTTCGTAAATTGCCGTAAAAACGGTAAATCAGACTCAAGTAGAACTGTTGTTAATTCGTGTAATACGGCGTCCTATCTCAGATTGTTACACCGGAATCTAGAACAGCCGGTAGCCTTCAACGTAACACAACTATATTGTTCTGTGTGTTTACATTATATCAAGTTTTTTCGACACCAGCATCATAAATGTTTTATCTGTTTTTTGTTGAATCTATAGACTATTGTTGTCTAGCTTGTCTCTAAACAACAATAACTGTAACAATAGTCCTACGCAGTTTTGTTATCTGTCGGTGGTGTATTTCAGTGGTTAAAATACAGTAAAACACGTTTGTAACGGCGAAACTGTTCTTGGAGAAGATTGTGATAAATTAAAGCTTACGTTTCATACATGCGTATAAACTATGGATAAATATTATATTATGGTTCATTATTAATGGCTTATGTATAAAACTTATGATATCACACTGCATTAATAAATAAAACATTATGATCTAACTTTTACAGGAAACAAGGCGAATTTATTGTATGATAAATACGAACGAGCATGTATGGTAAACTATCTAATGATTTGTTCGTCTATATTCGTCGATTTCTGTAATTTTGTTTAAGCCTTCATAAACTTCATTTCAATGTCTATAATTTTGATACAGCAAAGTAAATTGTATAATATTGTATTGTACTCGGTGACCGGCGTATTTATGAAGGTTATAAAGGACGGGTAAAGTTGATACAGGGAACGCCACATTCACCATACAATGCCACCCCATACAGCTCCCAGAGAAACATCAGCACAGGGAACGCCACATTCACCATACAATGCCACCCCATACAGCTCTCAGAGATACATCAGCACAGGGAACGCCACATTCACCATACAATGCCACCCCATACAGCTCTCAGAGATACATCAGCACAGGGAACGCCACATTCACCATACAATGCCATCCCATACAGCTCTCAGAGATACATCAGCACAGGGAACGCCACATTCACCATACAATGCCACCCCATACAGCTCTCAGAGATACATCAGCACAGGAAACGCCACATTCACCATACAATGCCACCCCATACAGCTCTCAGAGATACATCAGCACAGGGAACGCCACATTCACCATACAATGCCACCCCATACAGCTCTCAGAGAAACATCAGCACAGGGAATGCCACATTCACCATACAATGCCACCCCATACAGCTCTCAGAGATACATCAGCAAAGGGAACGCCACATTCACCATACAATGCCACCCCATACAGCTCTCAGAGAAACATCAGCACAGGGAACGCCACATTCACCATACAATGCCACCCCATACAGCTCTCAGAGATACATCAGCACAGGGAACGCCACATTCACCATACAATGCCACCCCATACAGCTCCCAGAGAAACATCAGCACACCAAACACTAAGAGTAGAGGAGGTATCAGGGCAAACGTCTATGGGGATGGGATAATAAGGAATTATAATAGTAGACTGAGAGGAGGGGACAAAAGGGGGACGGAATCCATTACACCCCAAGCTGGCAATACAAGTTGACCACGGGCAGAAAGGGGAGCTACTATTTAATGTACTTTACAGTTAACAGTTTCTAGATTCTCTAATTGACTCTACTGAACGTATTGTGAAATAATAATCTAAAATTTTAAACATTTTTAACTAGTCAGAGAGCTCACTCGCCGTTGCTGCTAATTAAATATATTTCTACAACAATTACTTCAACATTTAGGTGCAACATGACGATACCTAATTTAGAAGATTAAAAAGTTCGCATGTGACCGGTCGTTTGAACCGATTAGCGCTGAAAAACAAACACTCATTTTTTGCATTTTGAATTAGCATACTGGTCAAAGGTTTACGTATAACTATGCATATTAATAGCAGAAGCCATATATATGGCACATTTGTGGCGTCTAGATGGGTAGTTTAAATTTTTAATTAATCACCCAAACTTAAATTCAAACACTCTAAAGGTATGACCGAGGTTTGTACCCTCAAAACACTTTAGTTATATTAGTGTTGTTTTTTTAATGTCATAAATGCAATTTACAAAACGCCTCATTAGTGTCAAGTAAATACCTTTATATGGATGTTTAAAAGTCAAAGTAAAATTCTCTTCTTCCGCATTATCAAATAAAGTAGATATTTTAAGTGGGAAACGTTTCGAGTATTATAATGTCACTAAATATTTTATCATTTATACATTTTGAATACGCAGATTTGTTATGTTTCTTCCAATGGTTCGATCATTACTTTTTCATTAGATGTGATTGTTAACCATATCATCATCACTGCTGCCAGTTCTACAATACAGTATGTTTCTTTAATGAGGTTCAAAATACAAGTATGCTGACGATTGAGTAACTGAAATGTTAAGATCTACTGTAAATCAAATGCTTACAATACGACCCAGTCGGTCCTACCACGCTCGAATGTGATATCATTCTCTCCGTTTGTTTCTTTAAAAGAGTTAAGTATGTTAGCGAAGACGATAAAACACTCGTCTGTTAATCTGTATGTCGCAAGTTCGACCCCGGGGTAAAGCGGATGCTCTCCGTGACACTTTGATAATACAGTCGAACTTTGTTTATTCGACATCGTTCTATCCGAATACTCGGTATCATCTGGTCCGGATGTATCTTAAATAACCGGTCGAATTGAAATGGGTTATTCGAAACTATGTATTATTCGAAATGAAATTTCTGAGCCGATGAATTCGAATGAACGAGGCCCGACTGTATATCCAATATCATGCGTCCTTCACCCCTGATTCGTGCGGGGAAGTTGTCAATTACTTTCGAAACAAGAGATGAACGCTGAGCACCAGTTAGGTCAAACGTCCGCCATACATAACTACATTAATAATATTGCTTAGAAAGTGTGATGACAAGAATAGAACAATTTTAGGGATTCGTATTTAAACTCGTGAATTACTGTATAAATAAATTGTGCTTACTACGCATATCAAATGCTCTTTGCAGAATCAAAGTTGAAGCATTGCTGTCTATTTTAGTAGACTATGACAAATATTCTGATGAATCACGTCGTTGGTTTATATCGGAATTATTAATGTCATCATGCAATAATTATATGCTTATAAAACTTCAGTTAGTCATCTTGAATTAATGAATTTATTTATAGGAACTATTAATTAACAAAATGCAAGTGTGTTTTCCTGTTGCATGAATATGTTGACTCATAAAATACGGACACATGGTTTTCAAATCCATAAATTGTATACATGCGTATATGAAATATTACATTGAAGATCCTGCATTTTATCCTTTTCTCATTTCTCTTGTACCAAACTTTGTATGATGTATATATTTGTCCAACAGACGTACCAAAATGTTCCTTATTCTTATGAGCTTATCATGATCTTCATGGCACCGTTTAATAATTCTTTTCAAAACGCTAAATGCATGTAACATATATAGATAAAATGATATAAAGTTTCAACGGGACAGCCAAATTATATTAAGTGGTAACTTGTGTGGAGTATAGACTTGAACTCGCTTGAAAGGTGTTTATCTTATTTCTGATTTTATCTGTAATTTGTTGTCTGATTTCATCAGTAATTTGTTGTCTGATTTCATCTGTTATTTGTTGTCTGATGTCTTCTGTAATTTGCTGTCTGATTTCATCTGTAATTTGTTGTCTGATTTCATCAGTAATTTGTTGTCTGATTTCATCTGTTATTTGTTGTCTGATTTCATCTGTATTTTTTTGTCTGATTTCATCTGTAATTTGCTGCCTGATTTCATCTGTATTTTGCTGTCTGATTTCATCTGTAATTTGCTATCTGCTTTCATCTGTAATTTTCTGTCTGATTTATTCTGTAATTTACTGTCTGATTTCACCTGTAATTTTACTGACTGATTTCATCTGTAATTTGCTGTCTGATTTCATCTGTAATTAGTTGTCTGGTTTCATCTGTTATATTTTGTCTGATTTCTTCTGTAATTTGCTGTCTGATTTAATCTGTAATTTGCAGTTTGATTTCCTCTCTAATTTGTCGTCTGATTTCATCTGTAATGTGTTGTCTGATTTCATCTGTAATTTGCTGTCTGATTTCATCTGTATTTTGCTGTCTGATTTCATCTGTAATTTGCTATCTGCTTTCATCGGTAATTTTCTGTATGATTTATTCTGTAATTTACTGTCTGATTTCATCTGTAATTTTACTGTCTGATTTCATCTGTAATTTGCTGTCTGATTTCATCTGTAATTTGCTGTCTGATTTGATCTGTAATTTGCTGTCTGATTTGATCTGTAATGTGCTGTCGGTTGTCTTCTGTATTTGCTGTCTGATTTCTTCTGTAATTTGCTGTCTGATTTCATCTGTAATTTGCTGTCTGATTTCATCTGTAATTTGCTGTCTGATTTGCTCTGTAATGTGCTGTCGGTTGTCTTCTGTATTTGCTGTCTGATTTCATCTGTAATTTGCTGTCTGATTTCATCTGTAATTTGCTGTCTGATTTCATCTGTAATTTGCTGTCTGATTTCATCTGTAATTTTACTGTCTGATTTTATCTGTAATGTGCTGTCGGTTGTCTTCTGTATTTGCTGTCTGATTTCTTCTGTAATTTGCTGTCTGATTTCATCTGTAATTTGCTGTCTGATTTCATCTGTAATTTGCTGTCTGATTTCATCTGTAATTTTACTGTCTGATTTTATCTGTAATGTGCTGTCGGTTGTCTTCTGTATTTGCTGTCTGATTTCTTCTGTAATTTGCTGTCTGATTTCATCTGTAATTTGCTGTCTGATTTCATCTGTAAATTAACTGTCTGATTTTATCTTTAATGTGCTGTCTGATGTCTTCTGTACTTTGCTGTCTGATTTCAACAAAGGTAAATCTTACTTTTTTCTATGAGTTTTATTAAAATACATCAAAATATTTTTGAGATATGACAAAACTTGACGTATTCTGTGTCACCCCTAAAATGACACAAATATCAAAGTTCATCTTTTAATGGACAAATATCAAAGTTCATATTTTAATACTGGTATTAAATGTTTACTTAGAAACATAATAGTACTGTACGTGCATGTATCGTGCGTTTACCCGCGGTGTCTGTATAATTTCAAACAAATATGAAACTCATTCATGTCATAACATAAAAATATAAACACAATATCAAAAACAATAATTTTATTTGATTCCATTAAAATAACTACAACATGTTCTGAAACGACATGATTAAAGAAAAAAATAGATAAATATTTTAAATGAATTTGTACAGTGTTCTCATGATATTTACATATATAATTATAATAAACATGTATTACAAAACATACAGAATAAAACATCAGTCAATACAATCAGTTGTCACAAAATATCAACACAAATAAGGAAACTTGCAGAACTATTTCATGATTACAGTACACACACTTAAAGCAAAAGACCGACATATCATAACGTCTAATATTGTACTGTTATAGATAAATACAGTTGGGACAAAATCCATCAACAGTGTGTAACTCAATATTCAGACGGAATCGCAGTATCCGAACACACTACAACTGTGTGGGCAACAGATGCATCATCCATGTCCCCGTTTTTACTGCTTGAAAATCTCAACAATAGACACATTCTGTATGCATCAATAAAGATGTCATATTATCAATCAACGTATCTCTCCTGGACGGTGACGCCGTGAAATCAACACTTCCATGAAACTCAACTACCACAACATTGACAAAGTATTCCTAGAATTTCGATCATCAACATATCGTAAAAAATATTGTTTTAACCACACACGACGACTCTAACCTCGCTTCTTACGCAATTATGAAGTATTGTAGTAACAAACATCACAACACAACATAAAAAAGTATTTGATTACCTCGGTAAATATTGGTTTATAACACTTGTTGAAAGTGCAAGTTCACAACAGTTTTTCCTCCAGGAAATTAGATTATAGATATGCGCGCACGTCAGTCGCATCTCCATGAATATCACAAAAAGAATGTTCTTATGATGTCACCGTGCACAATGGAATTCAAATGATGTGAAATTGTCTCACATTGAAAATTATGTAATCACGTAAATTAAATTAAAACGAAAACACAAGAGATATTTTAATAACTTTTGTCTTAAAGGCACACAAATTGTTTCTGTAATGTTATGCCATCAGATTTGAACAACCTTTTTTGTTACGCGAACAAAGTCAGCGTTATAACTATTTTTCTATTACTTTTCACGAATTAAATAAAAATATTGCTTTTGTACTGGAATTGGGATCAATGTCACATTTGTATCTCTGGTAGCCACTGACGATAGAAACGTTCTTCATTAAACTGGTCACGTGTTTGGTGTGACGTGTAACGGTAATATCTCCGCGTTTGGGAAATTTGTAGACTGTAAAATGTTCTTCCACTGACAGATCTCCCTCCCCAACATGACGTACTTGTCGTCGAGTCAGTGTCACCTCAACCGTTTTACCATTGCGTCCAAGGTCATAACCTGAAAATAGTAAAACAAGTTTTAAACGATTTGACTTGGAAAAAATATTACCGTAGAGTGCATGCTTTTAAATACGCAAAACGCCGCGTAATTATATTCCAAAATCAGCACCAGCTTTATCAATTTTTTCTTTCAGCAAAATCGGTAATGAACAACAAAATTTATAAGAATGTCTATCAAAGCAAATACTAACAAAGAGAAGTATGATATGACATGCACATCTGTCAAGATGACAACCATATACTGGTCTGGCCTGGTCCAGTCGGAGTTTGAGTCACCGTCCAGACCATACTCAGCCATACTTTAGTATAGTTTGCATACTCATAATGGATTTAAATATCATATCTGAATAGTGCGCAATAGAATCTCATCAAGTCCTCTTTATAATTCAATTTATTTTGTGCATTTTTCAAATTACTATTTGTTGTCGCACACAGCGTACAGTAAACGGTGAATAAATGAACACACCATGCGGCATTTCGTTCAACCTGCATTTACAATTATGAGTCATATTTATTTACATGGTTACGGGATAATATCAATTGGCCGTCTGTTCCTAATATTTCATCACATTTAGGATTACACGATGACAAGTTGCTCGTGAATCAAACAAGTATTCATGTCATCAATTCTCAAATTTATAGCAGATATTGGCATGTGTCAGACTATTTGAGTCAAGAAAAATAGGTCGTTATTTCATCCCGAAAAATGTCAAATCAAGTGTCAAAGAACTGAATTTGTATTGAAAGAAACATTTTTGTTTTAAAAACATCTACACATCATTAAATGGCCTTAGTCCTTGGACCTAATTTGTAGCCTTAATTAGATTCATTTCATTGATAAACTTTTTTGGAATGGGTCTCAATTTTCCACGCCAGTCATCAATAATATTGATAATAGCACACACAACAATAACCAGTCTGTCTAATCATCAGAAAATATACCCATCTTTCAAAACATACTTGACACTGTTTGTCAAGGGTCAACATTGTCAAGTTGTTTAATACCACAATACTTGTTAAGATATATACAAGGGCGGTATACAAGCCGATGGCTGAATGGGTATTGAGGAGCAAAGTATTCTATAGCTTAACTAATATTAATGTATACTGAGAGCTATTAGTGTATGATTGATTTTCTTATGAATAAAAACATTGAGATAACATGTTCAGAGCGGATTAGACAGCCAGGTGCGGTCTTGTTAAAACAAAAACCTTGACAGAACCAATTATCTCTTGTTATCCGAGAAACATTGTAAACGTTTGCGAACAATCAACTTTAATAACACTTGATGATCGGAGGTTGTTATTGTGTCAAACTTTGTTCATGATCAGACAATATTTATCCATTCTAGCAGGAAACAGAACAAGTTAGAAGAGTCCACAGACGCATTAACAACACAAAATTGGTTGTAAAGAATACAATTAGTCTTGTTACACCAATTATAGAAATCACTCATTAACTCTAGATGGAAGATAAGACTGGAACATGTCTTGTTCCGGTCTTAATTTTGACAAGACAACATTACAAAGCAAAGGAAACATTGAAAGAAGTGTTAATTAGTCAAATACTTCGAGAGTTTATATGTTTTATGTACGTTCAACAACCGAATGTGTTTAATTGGAATATTCCGGGCAGTGTAGTGTATCGTTACTATGCTGACGCGCGCCTTCCTTCGTATATTCCGGGCAGTGTAGTGTATCGTTACTATACTGACGCGCGCCTGCCTTATCTTTATTTACAAATTCAACAAACATGATTTTCAGACCAGGGCGGGGTTACACTTGATATGTTTCATTTGCCAACTTGCGTACACACATGCATGATAACTGACGTCGTGCCGATGTAGAACAATACACGTGACACAGATCTAGGTGAATGATATCGTATGCACGTGAAATTCCCATAGACAACGTGTTTTTTTTCACACAGTGCACTTTTCAAAACATCCAAGCAATACTTCATCATATCGGAATATCGTGGAATAATCAACGCCCATACGCAATATCTCACGTTATCTTATCAGTCAAATCTTCTCTCAACATAAACGATTTCTGTTTGTTTCAAATTGTGCATTATATGATGAAGCTAAAGATTTTAATGCACGTCAGTTGTTTTGGTCGTAGACATAATCTATACAAATATCCGGATAATCTCATGCGTGAAATAAGCTCTCTCGTTACGTAAGAAGCAAGCAATTATTTTAATGAGATTTTAATATGCTATAATGTTTTATTTTATCTTTTGACATCCTAGAACAAATAGACTTTACAACTTTTGACGAATCTGATGAGATAATGCCATGGTTAAATTATACGTCTGTTGCTGAAGGCAAAATTGGCAAATCACAAACAAGAATTCTTAAGACTACATGAACTTATCGCTTGTCATGAATTATTTTATTATTTTCATAGTATGCACTTAAATCACACTTGAGTATTCATTAAACTAAAATCAGATGAGTATTTAATCTGTTGAGTTTTAATTTAAATAAGTATTCACGAAACACTCTCAATTATTAAGAATGTAACAGACAATTCTCAAATATTTGAGAGCAAAGTCGACATTAATTTCAACATTTCTTTGTGGATGTCAACTGAGAGAAATCTGAAACAATTTGAGTGGAATTTTCCAAATTGAATGGAAGTAAAGTTTAGAGATTATTTTGAATGCACGACAATATCTCATAAGGTATGATCGTTTGAACTCACTATATGGAGCAACATGGTGGGTTTAATTATACATTTAAGTGGGGAAAAAACAACAGTATTTCAAAAGTCAAGCATAATGTCACCCGAGTGGTACAAACAAAAAAGCTCATGTCATTTTGGGAATTTAAACTGATCTAAATTGCAGATAACACAGAAATTGTGAGTCATGATTGATTTTCACTAATTATCTAACTCATCACCAATCTTGCTTGATTTTTAGTTCATTAATGCACGAGAAATCGCGCTATGATTTTTAACTTACCACGTAATTCTCCTCCAATAATAGCAAGGTCCGATTTCCCGCCGCTGCACTTTTCTAACTCGGTAGTAATCCGTACCATTTTGCCTTCTTGTAATGAGGATCGGAGTGTACGTAATTTGTGAATTTTGACCACATTCCTGTAAGGGTCTAGATAAAATTTCACATCCCCTTTTCTGAAAAGAAAAAAGAAATCTGATCAATGAAAACTCTCTACAATGATTATATATAGAATCTGAAAATATTTAAGATTCCGACAGTACATACTTTCTTCAAAGAAAAATTATAATGTCATACATCAACTATTGATCCAATCATTCCAAATACTTATCTGAAAAACAAACCTTCTCTTCCCTTTTTATCCACAAATGATCTGCATTAAACTATACTTTTTTGTGAAAGTGTTAACGTACTATATATGCTAAAATGAGTCATAAAACATAAAGATATACACAGAACGTTTGTTTTTGAATCTGTTAAATTTTACCTCAACTTTGATGTGCAAGTTTTTATACTATTTCTATCACATCTGAACACGTGATAAATTATGAACTATGAATACATTACATTTACTGTACTCCACAGTTATTTTGCATATAACCTTAGTAATGTGATGACAATGCAATTTGTTTGAAAAGAGTAAAATTAATAAAGAACTTGACTGTCCAATTAAGGAATTCCAGAAACGATTTTATGCGCACACCAATGCAGCTGCACTGACAATTACCATGTAATGAGTTTCAACACGTCGGTGCATACTTAGACTATTTTTCGGCACAGCCGTACTATTGATGGCTTTGCTATTTGCATATCAGTGTTGTGTAAACCAATCAAATCTTACGATAACCACTACACCAACTTATCTACAACGAATAACGTTTTTAACCTTGACGTGGACTGGTTAAAATTTCGATATGGGATACGTTGCCATATCAAAATCCACTGAATTTCGGTGAATTTACCGAAATCCATTTTTGATCTGGTGTGACCAGCAATCGTAACATCTCCGCATTTTTTTGTATGTTGCACAATAAGTCTTAACCTTCAAATTATTGATAAGTCCTGCTAAACCATTTCAGAGATTACATAAGCTACTGAAGTGTTGAAACTAAGAAAGCCAAAAGAAGGTAAACACATTTTAACAAACCATTAGAGGTCAAACTCGGGGGCAATGGAAACTAAATATTTAAAAAATCAAACCGAAAGTTTCTCCAAAATATGGGAATGAAATGAAATCACATAGAGCTTACCCCGTGTCTTGGTTATACAGATCACAAATAGCAAACGAATGTTTATCTATGCGTCCTTCCTCATCTAATATAACCGTCAGGATATGTACTGTGTTGTTTCTGTGGACCGTGACTTCCTTAATTGCTTCTCGTATACCTATAAATTGAAACATTTAAATATGATTTACTTAACTGGAATTCTATGTTTAAAACAATACAATATTGTCCGTAATTTTGCTGGAATTAAATTTTCCAGAGTATTTAATGATTTAACATAATTCATTTCCTGAAAATGACACACCAATTATATGTAAAAATCCACTAACCTTTCGTAATGATATATTCTTTTAAAGGTTGTTTCAAATGGCAAATTGATTTAAAGAGAACGATGAGAATTTTAAAAATCAATATTTAATATATCTAAATGAGTTTGTTGTCGTTCATTAGTGTTCTTTCTTGTAATTATTTTCTTCTCTGAACTCGTATATAATCATTACCTTTGCGCTTCACATGTTGCATTCGTCTAATAGAGAACTGTAAATGTTGATATGGGTGTTTCTCGGACAAATCTTTCTGGATTTCAAATGTTTCAACATAGTCTCCAAATGTTGTCCTATCACGGCGTGGAGCATAATCATACTGACAATTCTTTGTTTGTCCTGTAAAGTAAACTTTATGACCGTTTGTGAGCGCATCTATGACGCCATCAAATGTCTGGATGTTCCACGTGGCTTTTTGCTCCTCTTTGGCCTTTGGAGGTTGAACTTTACGCTTCCTTTGACGGGAATCGACATGTTCATATGGACTGAATCCAGCTTTTTCAATGGCGTTTGTTAGTAAAGAGTCTACGTCATTGCTGGGGTACGAGTTGTCGGTCTTTCGGTAATGAGTTTCATGTCGGGAGTAAGTGTAGAAGGGTCTTGAAAGATCACGTGACAACTTCTCCTCCGGGTTTATTTGTCTTGATTGCTTTAAATGTTGTAATCTTTGGTCCATCTGTACCTCCTCGTCTGTCTTGCCTTTCGACTGTGTTTCCGCTGACCGAGCGCTGTCATATCTTAAAATATAATAATTAACATTTCAATACGTTTAATTAAGGTTCCGCTTAAATGTTTTACATTGATTGTGAAACAGGTTTACAACTCATCACTATATATTCCTCCTCCCTGGGTTACTGACCCGTACCCGTAGTTAACTCTGGGAGTGTGAAGTTCTCTGCTCAACTTCGCCCAAGGCGGGGTTCGTGCGTACGACATTCGGAGTCAGGCGCTCAACCCCTTGACTATGTTTCCCAATACTTTGTGGTAAAACATGACAATGAATTTGGTCAAGTATTCAATACCGACTCTGAACATGATTACGATAGCTCGCATATCGCTTGCATTACATGGCGCTATGACGCAAGATGAAAGTCACGTTTACAACACAAGCCAAACAATGGCATTGTTGTTGTAAGCCGAGTAAGTATTACACATATCCCTTTATAACGCTAGTAAACTATCACACAAAATAAATGGGTCTATAAAATGGACATTTAAGTTAATTAAAATGTTCACTTTCACAAGGTTTTGTCTTAAATACGTATCAGACTGCTTAACAGTAAATATGTCATACGTTGTCTCGTTATCATAACCCTGTAAAAGAGTTCTTTCTAAGCAAATTAACATCGTTACGAAGAAAGTGTTTATATGAAATAAAGTCATTTTAATTCTGTTTTTTCTTAACTCTGGTTGTGATTATTAAACTGAATGTACCAACCACAATATAAATATGTGATTAGACTTTGTGCTGAAACATCGTCAATACGTACCAAGACGTTAAACAATACATATACTTAAGGGAGGTTAAAACAACCTTCAATACTGATGTTAAACACGGTTAGACATCAAGATCTATGGTTATTGTTCCTTATGTCTTTAGAATTCATTTATCTACGATGATTATTTCACTTCGTACTGTAACCGATAAACGACGTTTGTTATCTACGCTTGCTTTACTTTTAAACATGTAAGACTTCTGCAAGGAGTTTAAAATTATCAATGTGAGAGAATAATCTACGTTGTATAATTAATACTTAGACTACATACTGCGTGTCTTCGATAATTCTTGATATTTTTGTCAAATTGATGGGTTGTTGTAGCTCGAGTATCATACTTCCGTTATCAACACGGTACCAGCCTTCATCGATCTGTAAACTAGACTGTGTCAATGTCACCGTTACAGCGATTCGAACCTGAAATTAGAAAACAGTACCATTCCAGTTGCATACTTTGTCTCATTTATTTCTATATTAACAACATATTCATACCTCCAGTGTTGGGGTTATAAACTTACAACTATGTATAAGCGTTCATAATTGAAAGTAATGTGTCGAATCTTTATTAATTAATATTTTAAGTATATATTTGACAAGTCGAAGAGACGAACAATCTCACATTATTAAACAAGCGTAGAATTTATAGATATTTTAGTGATGTGTCCAATGCTCATAACTTCCAGGAAATACGCGGAAATGAATGAGTAATACTCAGGTACTTGTACGAGTTACAGCGATATTTAAAAGTAAACATGGTATGCATAGAATCGCTCGATTACGGAAATACTTAGGTCATCTCCGGGAAGTGACGCCACACCATCCTGTCATGAATTGATAGATTAGACCCTTTTTCTGTTTTCAAATGTATTAATCTAGTGATTTATTTAAATTGTTTTTTGAAGTGGATTGATTAACAAAATTAAAAATTAAACAGTTGAACATTGATCACTAAAATATCTAAACGATGTCCATTATTTATTTCATTTTCATTTTTCCCACCACTTTTAATTTTGACTGCGACAAGTACGATCGTTTAGATTTGATATATGTTTTCAGATATATACTGTAAATGGTTAAATAAATCAGGAACGGGCGCACAGTTTTTATCATCGACCTTGCATGGCTAAAACCCCGTTGTAGATTCATAATAAATAACGTATTTACAACGAGTGACTTTTCTCCTTAATTGAGCTTCAGCAATTTTTTAGCCTATCTGAAAACATTTTTTACTTTATTAATTATTCAAGCGTAATATATTTGGACCAGTGATCCAAAAGTGGATTAACTACATTGATTTATGGGTTTTGAGATGCTAATTCTCTGATTAGATGCGATAGAAAATATTTGAAAGACGGCTCTGGGCCCGTTCTAAACGACAGTATTTTGTACCAATGTCCGTAAAGGTGTTTACTTAATAAATTATTTTTAATTTCATGCTGAACGGTCGTGATTTAACGGATTTAAAATATTCATATGAAGACGAAATCATAACAAAGTCACGATATTGAAGAGAAATACTAATATTTGATTGTACACGCTGGTATGGATAATCTGAATATTACGATAAAGAATTTGTAGATTAAAATGAAATATTGTGAAATGGGGCGAGAGAAATTAAAAACGTTATCAAATAGTCATCTGTCATGTGAAAAATTTGCAACTGATTCTAATTAACCTATAAATTTGGTTTGGACGGACTGGGTAAGTTAATGAAAGCCCTGAAGATTGAAGTAGATAGTGACGGTCGTATCGTAAATGAAATCTAAGGTCAGAATACTTACCCAAGTCGTTTATATTAGTCTGGACAATGCATTCATTTTTTTACCAAAAAAGTTCAAAATGTCAAAATTCATAACTTATAAAATGAAGTACGATTCAGCATGGTATGTACTGATAGGTCGCAAATACTTGCGTGTTTAAAATACATTATTGTTGGTATTTAAATAATCTTTGCTCTAAATACCGCTACACTCAGACGTTTTAGTACAGGGTTACCAATTAAGATTGTAACTAAGTTCTACATTTTCCCCTGAAAACGGATTAGTGACTGATACAGATCTAGACTACTTGGTATCGCCACCACCTGGCAAAACACCGATCTTTACCCAAGATAGTTAAAACAATGGTTGGGTTATACATTCCAGGTACAATCAACTCTGCTAATTACGTGCGCACCTGTTGTGAGTCAAGTTTTCTAATCTATTTTATTCGCGATAATCCGAATGCGATAAAAACCACTTTTTCCTTCTATTTCTTATCTTCATATCTTTGCTTTTAATTTTTTTTCATTTCGTTTTCTCACACGTTTTGTCATGGGATTTCATCTTCTTGGACTTAGACCAAACCATTTTCCCTAACCCATATTTACAAGGCAACATTACCACCAAAGCGCACTAGTCATTAAGTGAGATAAAGAAAGACCTCACCTAAAGACCACTTCAATAATAAGACCATTTCAATAACAAGACCACCTCAATAACAAGACCACCTCAATAATAAGACCACCTCAATAATAAGACAACCTCAATAATAAGAATAAGACCACCTCAATAATAAGAATAAGACCACCTCAATAATAAGAATAAGACCACCTCAATAATAAGACCACCTCAATAATAAGACCACCTCAATAATAAGACCACCTCAATAACAAGACCACCTCAACATGTAGAACACAATTTTCAAGTCCATTTTATTTTTTGCGCTTTACTCAACCTTCTCTATTAGGACCACATCAATAAGAAGACCAATGTTCAAGTGTCCCAAAGGTGGTCTTATTATTGAGGTTTTACTGTATTTGTAATTGTTTTATGATACTATTTTATGGACGCGGTATAAATTTAAATGGGTAACAAAACCTAGAAAGACAGACATTTTGTATACATTATGTGGTGCGATTTCTCCTGATATTACACTAGTTTTCCATGCAATATAACTGCATGAATGACAGGCGGTTTTAAATTAATAAATTATGTATGAACATTTCATTTAATCCATCATAATGTATCGTGTACCTCTATATTATATCATTTTAATTTGCCGGTCGTTGTATAAGAAGACAAATGTTATTATAATGTAAGTGAAATCGCTTCTAAAAAAAACCCCACCCATTTATACGATGTTAATATCCCAAGAAAGCATACTACATTTTGTTGGAGCTGAACTTTCCAGGGTTTGCTTCCATTATCAGTTATTTGTATGTGTCCGCAATCCACAAAATGGTAGATATTAAAGTTAAAAAGTCACATTTTTCCATGGCACTAAATTAGACGATATATCATGCTGCCCCCATAACGCTAATCCTATCTCCAACATATCGTCAATGACTCTACATCGGGTCAATAATCTCACTACATGGTTTATAGAGTTTTAGTAGTATGGACAACTGTATTTCGCAAAATGACCAATAAGCTATCAATTATGAAATTCCTTATACAAACAATATAAAGTCAACAACGGCTACACACTATAGGGTGTCACCATATTACCAAAGGCGTTTGTGATACGTTATTCCGCAAAATTTTATACGAGTACAAATAAGGTAAATCCTATGTATCATAGAAACGTTCTAGTGAGTCTGAATGCGACGGCGACAACTCTCGAGATATTTTCCAGAGCTTGAAAACATACACATGACTTTCTGTCGATATATCAAGTTGTATGGCTTACTTTCGAACATTTTCAAGAACTTCACGTCTGTACGTACAAAGACCTTTTATAAATCACGGGGAAAATTAATTACGTGACTTTTAATAAGTCTGGTAGCTATAAGTCTTAACAAATAGATTCTAAGAGTCTGGTTACGTCATGTATTTGTTTCAACAATGTTATCTGACTGCAACTTGAATGTACGTATTACTGGTATCAAAGAAAGATATGTAACATATCTCAACATGGGTGAACTTGTTCGTTTTATGTTCTACGTAATGGCTGCACCCGTTGCGCATTTATGGTTGTAATAAATTCATTCAGCGACAAAACGGAGTGACAAACCTTAATTCAAGATACTTTATCTCCACGGAGCATAAACAATAGACTGCTTGCAGTGGTATTTAAGCTAGATTTACAAACTCTTCTGTGTTACTGACAGAACAAGTGTTTTCATAAAGAGACACTTGTGATATGTTAATACCCATACTTTAGGATTTTGATCAAACATGCTTTCCCACATGAATAAATAGAACAGGCTAACAATGTGTGTAAGATAGCGTAAGCCACTTTCATTTTTATGGTTTCTTTTGCGATATTAAAATACCACCACATAATATTTTATAACTTAAATATATCGCGGTTTGTTCCTACCGGTCTTACATTTGGTGTACTTTTTGTAAAAATGCAAACAAGTGACAAAAGGGGGTCAAATTCATAAACAGTGCCTCCCACACATCTCTGGGCCTTGAAATGAATTAAAAATGATGGAGAGGGGCGTTAAAAACTGCAAAGGAGGGAATTTTGACAAAAAACACAGAATCTCATAACAATTGAATACTACGTCTTAATTTACAATCCTGGTTAAACATTATTCCCCAAAATATATTGCAGTACTATTTTTAGAGTAAAATAAAACTAATTTAGTCAAATGTATTCAAACACATATTAGATTTGATATTGTTTCCTTTCATAGTTTATTCCTAGTGCTTTAGATATGGCGAGGTTGCATCTGTCGGTATAAATGTCACATTCATCTTGTTTTATAGCATTTACAGTTGTCTGTTCACTGCCATATACATTTATCTTCTTTATACTTTATACCAATCAAGTGGAATAATGCTTGAAAATGTTGTACAATTTGAAACTTAACAAATTTTTCAATAGATATTTTTTCAAATTATTTCATTTCCACTCAATCAGACAACATCTGGGAGCCTCAAGTTTCGTCAAAATCTGCAAAATCTTTGTTGAGTTAAACAGTCAAATACATACTTCCAATAAAGTACAGGAAAATAGCAAAACTTGTATACATAATCGGCTCGTTATGCAACCGTATAAATGATCATTTCAAAGCTTTCAGTGCAAGTGATGGTAATAAAAGCATCACCTCTGGTTTTTAATAGTTAGTCGTTGTATAATTTCCCTTAATTATCATGTAGTTGTAAGACAGTATATCATTTTGTGTGAATATCTATGGTACAGATAACATCAAATTTAATCTAGACATATGATATGTAAATTGCACATTTAAAGCTACTTAATATAATGTTTGACAAACGTTCACTTTCTGCTAAAATTGCAATGCGTTTAACTCATTTTATTCAATTTGCAATAATGTTAGTATACATGACATGTACGACATGACGGTCTGTAATGTAACCGCACTGTATTTTGCCGTGTATAGAGTTTTAACAAAGTTCATCGTGTGTGCATTTAACAAGTATGGGTTATAATACTTCTCGTAAATTTCTGCAGTTATCAAAGTGTTACCGTCTTTCATTAAGCCAATACTGTCTTAAAGGAAAACACATCCATAAACACAATGGTGCAGAATTTATTAAAAATAAATCACACGATTTTATCCCCCATAGCGTTTACTTCAGATGTAATGAATACGTTGAATCAGCTATAAACAAGAATTATTGTTGTTAACTGTTGAGTGTCGTGCGTGAGAGGGGATTTATTTAACAAATATATGAGTATGTACCTTATGCATTGTTAATGAGGGAATATGGGCCCGCTAGCTCAGTGGCACAGTGCCCGCCTTAAGTGAGAGAGGTCGCGGGTTCGATCTCGGCCCGCGACTAATCAGAGTCGTTGAAATGGTGTTAGTAGCCATGTTGCCTACGGTTGACATTATAATGATAGTACAGGGACTGGTTGGCCCAGCGTCATGTTAATGTGACTCGGATGTGGTATCACAGTGTGGCAACACTTTGTCTGCTCCAAGAAGACACCGTCTTTTCGTATGACAGCAACTTGTTAGTGGAACGTAAACCCAACACACATGGTGATAGAAAACGTGGGACAAATGAACCATATTAACTAAAATACGGCATTGTCTTTCAAGATAGCAAAAGCTTTATTGTTGTAAATAAGCATCGTTTATCCGGTACAGCAATTTTCTTTTGCCGACACACCTACACTGGTATCATACATGCTTTCGCCTCTCCCCTAAAACAAGGTTTTATCTCTTAAATGAATTTTCAGTTATGAAACATAGACGTATTTCATCAATACTAGTGTGTTTTTGCAACTCGATAATTAAAACCAGCAAAAGACCTATTCAGAGAATTCATGAGATCACACCAAATTGTTTCACAAGCAAGTCTATGCTTTCAAAGAGGTCTTTAAATTTATAGAGCATTAAAATTTAATAATCCAATTAATAGGAATCAATTTACAAATATATAAAACCTACCCCAAACCAATAAACGGTCTAGATAATGAAATATTATACTTCAAACGGATGAAACATGATTACTTATGGTATTATTATGATGTTCTACGTAATACAAGGTTTTGTTGAAGTAAAAACCTATCAAAGTTTAAAGACTTAAATCGCTGTAACTACACATTAAACATCAAACAGAATGGAGTTGGGTTTGAAAAAGTGGTGTAATATCATCAACAGTTGCCCAATTTTCTGTCAAGGGATAGGATGTCATTTTGAAAGCAAACTTTTATTGCTAATTACTCGCATTATCTTCAAAGAATACAACGATGTCAGTTGCCTGTTAAAATCCATTAAAGTTTTGAATAGACGTTATAATCACATATGGAGTAGATTTTTCATCAAGACAAAAATACGATATCTTATCAAGAGGTTTGCGTTAAAAATCGCGCAGATGACATAAACATTTTAAAAAGGAAATAATCATCTATGAAAAGAGAGATGGCGATTCGCTTAAAGTTTTTTTACGAAATCCATTCAAGTGTTTGTGTTAGAATTAAATGATAGTTTTCATGCTGACGCAAAACGCATTGAACACTTGTGAATGTAATTTACCGAAATCTAAATGTTTTGACATTTCCGTGAGAAAAGACTTAAGTTGAGTCATTAATTGCACCATAGAAATGTAAATTCTCACGACGTGTATCTGATCACTGCTGTACAGTTATTTGGGAAATCTGTCAAAAATGACGACTTTAAAAGAACATTGTTTGCTATCCCGAACAACACCAAGAATAAATAACATGTGTTTTTCAACACATTATTTACTTCAGTCCGTCAAACTTAAACCCAGTATTTTGCACCTTCTACGAGTCAAATGATGTAACTATCGCATAATTATTTTCTTTCATGCAGAAAAGTGAATTTTATAATTCTAAATAGATAGTTTATGGGTGTGACACATTCTGTGTAGTTAATTATTGTTACAGTGGGCGCGACCAATTGCTACTGTTAACTAATTGCGCAAACTTTCTAAGCTTTGAAAAGAATATAATTATGCCTAGTTCTTTAGTATGAGGATTGACAAACTATTGTTACAATTTCTTTCTAAATATAAGTCCGGTACGCATTAGGTAACCGCACTAGTCAGGAATCCGTAACTCAACTAAATTTTTAACAGAATGTACTTATGCATTTTCCTATAGGTCATAGTCAGTCAAACTTTGAATACTTATACTTCCTTCAGTCAGGCAATGTTTATGTTTTCAAGATTGACATGACTCTGAGATTGTTCCCACATGAAGAGTACGAAACAATGCAGAGAATGTAGCTAAGGTTAGAATCCCCAATGTCATTGACAGACGCCGATATAAACTGTCAGGTTATACGAGAACCATTCAATCAAGTTGTTGAATACTCAATATAAACTTAACATAAAATGTGTCAGGTTGTCGTGCCGCGGACAATAACATGCAGAAACATTGTCTCCTTGCTGCGTAACACACCACTCAGACCCAAGACAATTATTTTATACAGCGGTTAAGTTTTTATGGCAGAAAGTAGTTTTTAAATTTCGCTTGAAACATTAATTTCATTTTAAACACAGGAGCCGAGGTAACCATTCCACGTCGTTATGTTTCAGTTTACCATCATCGTTTATGTTTTATGAGGCAGCGAGAAGATAAAACTGATATTTGAGAATGTATTAAACTTTCACGTCTGTTATACAAACACGGTGTCGTCAGTGTTATATTAGTCACCAATCTGAAATTGAAATATTTTTCAACGATAATGAACGTATCGCATTCGTAAACTCAATTAGTCTCATACAGTTTCACATTCAGTCGACACTGACATGTCTTGACCCCGGCGTCTAGCACTTTAACATTGCCGTTCTTTGCACCGCCCCTGTGTGGTCCTCAGGTACAAAACAATCTTTACAACTCTTTAAAATCTACATCTTTGTACGAATAATCATTTTTGACAGTTGCAATTTATGTTTCCCCTAACGCTGTCTGAATTCGAATGATAGTAAGTTATTTATTTTGTATTCATATCTGCTAATTGTTTAACAATTGAAAAATGGGTTTATTATATGAAAAATGGGTTTATTATACATAAAAGATATACCGGTATATCAACTCGACGTTCTGGCCTAGAAAATGATTGAGAAAACATATAACATGTTAATTAATTCAGTACGAAAGATATTAATTAACATAGACGTGTATGTGACAGGCATATATTAATTGGTTGATTGACAAGAGGGAGTTTTATCACCTACAACAATACCTTGATATGATTTAGATGCGGCGCACTCAACTCTAAGGCACCCACGACTGCAGAACACGATGTGAATAGTGATAAGCCAAATTAACAACCGTTACGTACACTCTTTATTACACCCTGACATCCAGTATAAACCACGAAATTGATAATTTAAGAATAATTTAGAGTTCTATAAAAGCTATTGACTGTATGTCTGATCTATCTCAGCCATTTCAATGTTGGAAGACAACTTCTGACGCTGACTTCAACCTCTATCGTTATAATTACTTAAAACGAGATATGAGACTCGATTTTATAACCAACTGTTTTTATTGGTTCGTAATGTAACGTAAGCAGTATTTTAATCCAGTATTTGGGGAAATTTGATGCATTTACGATTTTGCTCAACATACCAGATTTGCTTGAAAGTGAATTAAAACATTGTACTGGAAGTTCAGCTAAAGTATAATTTCTAAAATATGAGATCGAGGCTGTAGTTACATTTACGACGTATTAGAAGCCCTGTAGGACAAAGCGTATATTGCTATATGATTAATAGCTTAGGAACAGTGTAAATTAAGATCTATCTGCAACCAATGGAAGAAATATGAATTAAACCGAACCATTATTAAATGAACGACATGACAGGTCGGGACGCAATGTGATTTTGAAAGCGTACTTTCACTGAACCACTTCCCCTGGCACAAATAGTCTTGATTATGTCATGAAGATAAACTAATAGAGAGATGAACAAATCTGCCTCAAGTCGTGGAATTTCTGTTCCTCTCAAGTTAATTAAATATCACCGGCATTTATAGAGGTTTATTCTTAAGATTTCGTTTCTTGTTTATAGCTGTTACGCTACATGGATATTGCCTGTTCTTTTCATTGCTTTAATCGGGACATTTTTATTATTGCCCACTTCAGGTCCATAATTTCAGCGTCTTGATTGCGATAATTTACTGTGCGATTCATGAACAGTTTATTGGTGGCAGCCAAATTGCGGTCTATCTTTCGCTTTAAAGAAGTGACACCAATTCTGGTGTCTTGATTGGAACGAATATCCCTGTTGCATCGCCTATAACTGCTAGTTAAGGAATATCTAATTTATTACATTGATTGGCGAAGTCATCATCAAGATTAGAGCTAGTATTGCGTTATCAAATGTATGATTAGTCGGAAAAAATATATTGAATGTTGCAATCAAAATACTAATCAATCGAGTCAGTAAATGAATGAACTATAGTTGAGTCAGTGAATGGACGCTCTTAATTTACGTCGGGAAATTAACCGACCATAAGTTGAGTCAGTGAATTGACCGACTTTTAGCCGAATCCGTAAATGAACCGACCATACTTCGAGTCAGTGAATGGACGACTTTCAGTAATGTCGGTCCATGAACCGATCATAAGTTGAGTAATCGAATGAATCGAGTGATCCAACAATGGATCGGCCATATTTCCAGTCAGAGAGTGGACCGATCATAAACGTACTGACATAACCGAAGTTAGCACTTGGGGCAGTTTAAAAAGCTTAGTAACACATATCGATTTGCAACATTTCTCGTCCTTAAAACCGGTTGGTGAGCGAGTCTGGTTTGATTCAACACTGGGTTGACTGGATTATGACTCCCAGACAGTTATTAAATTCCCACTCGGTGAACCACGTGCACAATTAAGTTAAATGTTATTTCAACGCATTATAAACTTGTCTGAAATTATTTCTAAATTTACTCTGCATATCTGGCTCAATAATGCTATCTTAAAATCATTATAGTAAACAGCATCGTCATGCAAATGAAAAATTATTGCTACGATCAAATATAACGTTATGAAAATGTGATAAAACTGTTAATGGCAATAACGGATGACATTGCACTTCAAAAATATTCCACATTCAGCAGTGTTTTTCCTGTACCGTCTGCACATGATCCGGAAGTTGATATATATTCTCAATCTAAGACAGACATGGAAACTAAGACGACCATTATGAAATAACCCTTTGTTCGGAAGTCGTAATTAGGGTAATGACCTGGTCCGTTTGCTAGAAGCCACGTTTAGTCTAACGCGACGTTTAACACGTTGTAACCAAGAAGCATAACGCCTTGTTAGCTCTTACAGAGCTTTGGAATATCAGACCCAGTCGGCTCAAATGAAACTGCAGGCGAACAGTGATATATAAAACACTACAATAATACATTTCTTCTGGGAAAAGACATAAAATTACGGAGTGAATTTATTACAATAATCATAATAAATACAGACATTAAGCGACTTCATTTGGAGACGTCTTTCGTAGTGAACATTTCAGCAGGAAGAGACAGAGTGTGGGTGACATATTTATGGCGTTCAGGTGTAATGACAATGCTAAGCCAGCAGATGTCTGTGTTGAGGGCTTGTAGAATATTGTAAATTTATTGGGCGGGTTCAGATTAGATAATTAAAAATGATCAAAAAGTGATTTGTTTACATTTGGCTTAAGAAATAATATGCGGCCTACACTTTCATTGACGACATGTCTATTTAAGGGAATGTCGCAGACGAGACATAATTTGTCCCACAATGCAATCGACAAAATGGGGTCAAGGACGAGAAAGAAAGAACCTAACGCACTTCATGTAAGAGAAAGTGACATTAAATGTAAAACAATGAGACGCGTCTGTTGACAATTCAATCGTAATTCCAGGCTATACATACACTCAACTTCCTGTAGGTAAAATCGTAAAATGTTGGTCGGCAAATTATGGTTCTTTTACGACACTCGATCATTTTTAAATGTGGATTCAAAGTTCGTAATGCAATTTAAATTACTCAACAATATTTCAGCTTTATGTAAATATTAACTTGGCCATCCTTGCAGTACACATTTTGTTGTGAATTAAGTTCATTTTTCATTCATACTGTTTACATCATTGACACTATGGATGTCTATAAAACCTAACATGTTATGTTTAAGAATATTCTCATATTTCACGTGCGAGTATTAAATTGATATAAATTGAAACATCGTATCTACTTGAGTGTAATTATATTGAGCAGCATCGATGCGTGTATATACGTCATTGAACCATACATATATTCCCATCTCTATGTTCAATGCGCGTTTTGCACGAATTTTCCTTGTAAAATATAATTTTTAATCTGGATTAACGCCGTTTTTCAACAACTACTCAGTTATGCACGGCGGTCAGCTGACCTAACCAGTCTTCCTGGAAACAATGAACATCCAGTACCAACTTGCCCTGTCGTGAGCAGCTGACAACTTCCCCATATCAATCATAGGTGGAGGACAAATGACCGTAGCCAAATGTCATGGAAGCACATGACCTGTCCAACCGGGGAATCGAACCCAGACCTCCCGGGTGACAGCCTAGCGCTCTTACCACTGAGCTAACCGGGTGGGCCAATGAAGGAGAAATGTAAAGACTCAGAAAGGTTTTTATCTATCAGCAAGTCTATTATCGGATGGCGAGCACATGCATACGTTGCCTAGTACAGGTTTGATATATGCTATTTTGTTCACGCACTAAGCGACATGATACAATTAATCCAAGTGAATATCATTATATGTGCACGTCATTTACAATTACAATAATAGTTCACCATTGTTTAAATAGTGAACACTCGCACGGAAAACCGGTCGGGATATGCATACAGCCTTTAATATGCAGACATTATTGATGTACTTTGAACCAACTTGTACATACATTGGTAATTTACATTGCGGTAAAGTAAGTGTTTCAATATAAATAATGTACAAATTGGTGGTTTATCGCGATATGTTCCGTACATAAGTATGCATTCTCTGTTATATGGTAGGTAGACATGTGATTGTGTCATGCCCGGATGTCTGTATATAATTCACTTTCGCTGTAAGCATTTTTTTCAGAAGCAATTTTTTAGACTAATTTATGTATGATGCAGATAGTCGTGAGCTTTAAGCTGTTTTAGGCGATTCTTATTCGTTGCACTTTGATAGAGATATCAATACAATGTTATACAAATAGAAATAGAAGCTAAATAAGTATGCATACGTATTTTGATCGAACCATTGATTACACCGGTTGTCGTACAAGTGAATGAAACATCGATCGCTTCTCGTACGTTTGATTTTGATAACAATTTATCACAAAACTTACGTAAATTATACTTCAGAAGGATGGAGTATGGGTTTAAAATGAAACTAATAAATATATATTTTATCAACTCCTTAATTGTTATCTAAAATAAATTCCATAATACGGATACGCCCTTTTATTTACTGTTTGTGCGTATTGTTCAAGTTTTTTATGGAGTCTTTAACATGGATATACTGAATACTATATACTATAGTTGCACAGGATCTAGCAGCACTATGTAAAACTATCAACAATCCTGCCTCTATAATTACATAGCTTTACGACATTATGATAGCATTTATAAAACTTGGGCGGACACCGTGCTTATTTAAAGTCGTAAAAATATTAAGTGTTTGACAATTTGTTTAACCTTGTATGAATTACATGGGAAGTACAGCTATTGAAAAATGTTCAATTAGAAATAATGTGGATGTCAGCTGCAAAAAAACTACTATTCTTCCTATGACATGATTTTGCTAGGTCCAGTTTAAGTCGATCACTGAATGAAAACGTAATACTTCAGGCTTTCAATTTAGAAAGCAAAACTACATGTACTTGCACTGTTAACGTCATTGAGCAGACACTGGCATAGTGGGAACACATGATGTCATACAGTGTGTCTGTAGAGGGTTTCTACAAAGCAGAGCTAAGCAGAGCAATAGGTAGCAGAGATAAGCAAACAAGGATACAGTTAGATAGAATGTAATTTAACAGATCAGAGTATGACGCAGCGGAAGAAATAATCAGATAAAACAAAAAGGAAAAAAGTAACTTAGTTAGAAATATTGACACAAATGTCCAGGAAAGAATGAATAAAACGAATATTAACGGAAATAGCGACCTCTTACAGCATTTATTTCGTTGTCCCTTCATCTACTAAAAAATTGAGATGTCAACTTTACCAGCAGCGGAAGTGTTTGTCTGAACCCCGGGTTTTTATAGAACAGACAGCGAGCTCTCAAGGCGGTGACACTCTCGTGCAGAATATACGGAAACATTCGGTTTTTATTCCATTCATTATAGCAGTTTGAAGTACGGAATTTACATACGCATTATTTAAGAGTAGTTTTATGAAGTGCACGTTGTATGGTTAATGAATTAATCATGATTTATCGCAAACACGCGAGTGTAATATGTTAATATGGCATGTTCTGATATCGTTTATACACCGAATTTGATAGCATGAGTTTGGGTTAATAGGACGAATTCTGTTACGTAACCTACCTAACTCAACGTGAATGAAATACAGATATATCACCGTAAAACAGAACATAACGAGAGTGCCGGATCAATAATGATAAATCTGCTGATTGAATGTACAGTATACAACATTTAAAATTCAGTGTTTTGTGTATTCGGCAAATCAGTGCATGATGAATGGTTAAGCAAGAAATAAGCCGATAGTTCGCAATTCGTCACCGATGATTTAAAATCTCAATGAAAACGAAATGAAGAAATTTACTAGTGAAAGACATCGAAAACATAATTATGAAGTACGGGTTTGTTCAATCAAGTTTTGTTTGTAGATTTATTATCACCAAGTCAGATACAGATTAGAAAAAGAGAAAGAAATGTGAGTCGTAGTTCAAGTTTCAGACAAATAACAAGAAGTTTATAACATTAAAGTCACATATTTGACGTTGAACGGCTGGTCCACTACAGTAAATTAAAATATTCTTTGCTGTTAAATTGCATTAGAAAGGGTTTTTAGCTTTAACTTTTGTGTTTTATGAAGAAAGCTGTCATTAGCAGTGGTTTAAACACACTTAGCATTGTTCATGGAAATGTCCATATTCTTTTTCTAGATTTTATAAAGTTATAGTTTTTGGAGCAATACATCCTATACTCTAACAGTTAGTCGAACAGTTAAATTAGCATCGAAATTAAATCATATTCGTACATTGAATTTAATGTGTAGGAAATTTATAGAGGTAACTCTGAACTAATGTTATAGATAAATATCATACTGTTAATTAGGTCTTTTCTGCACGTACAAGCCGGATTAAATCCACTTTCTACTTAATTAGCAAAATGTTTGAAAACATGGGAAATTCCATTTCCTGTCTTCCAAATATCTAATAAATATTACTTTGTCAACAGAATATTACCAGGACGAATATAATATCAGAATAACTACATTGTTAAGGTTATATTAAAGTTGATATGAAATTCTCACGAGAAACACAGTATTCCAAGCATTAATAATTCGTTTAAATTAAATTATGAAACATCAGCCAAGTTCATATTATGTTTTGAAAGAGATAGAACGGCTCAATTTGTCAAAGTTGTGGTTATATTAAAGTGTGCAGATTTAATCTTTAAGAAGGAAAGATTATAAAAAAAATGTAGCGAGGCAAGCTCAGAAGTTTCCAATCACTTTTTAACACACGATAACTCTTGCCACCTAATTATATTTGCAGGTCGATGAAAAATGACAGTCTACGTCGTGAAGATCAAACACGTGCACACACCAACGTCTGAAGTATTTGACGGAGTTAGGGATCTAAATCTAAGTAATTTGAAATATATCCATACCTGTACATTATCAACGACGGCGACACAATGTCTTGTAGTCGAGCCGACGAATGTTTCTCTTAGCCGACGCCACAGCATATCGCACTCCCCTCTTGTACTGACGTCTTTTTCTGTCAGATATTTTATTGTCCGGGGATATTTACTGATTTTGTCCACTAAGGAATTATCAAGAAATGAATACACCTGAAGTCTTATTGATCTTTTTGTCTCATCTTTTGTAAAACTATATAACCATTGTTTCTTTTGTTTGTCATATTGTGTTTGTTCGACATAGACATTAAATGAGTCCGGAAGGAATGTCACATTCACAGGCTGGTAGATTGAAGTTAGCGGTATGGTCGTGAGAGCTTCTGCCGGCGACTCGTCGTTGTTGATAGATCGGTCGAAGCTGTGTCGGAAATGTACCGAATGTCTGGCATTGTTGCTGTAAAACCCTGGTAAAAGATCGGATAAAAATTTCAAGTCCGCATTTAAATCTATTGCACAACTAAATCCGACCAATAAAAGAAATATATATTTTAACAACAAATTCTCCATTTTAAATATGCAGTTTTTCTCCGGTCTACAAATGTTTCATATCAGAGACACGTCGGTTTATAAATTACCTACAAATGAATTCCACACTGTTATGAGACACAAAAAATCCAATATCCTTGGTTACATGTTTTCTGGAAATATTGAAAATTTCCAATGAAAGTTTTAATTCCTTGTCTGTTGAGTTGCAGCAAATTCCACTGATACTGCTGTATAAAATATGTTTTATTAAAATCTTAAATTAAACTCTAGTTTCTCCAGCTGAATACGATAAAATTGCACGTAAATAACTATTCCAATTTAATATTTATTATTTTATCTATAAACTGTAAATAAAGCGCCCGTATCTGTATGTAAAACCCTATTTGTCAAAAGTTAACTTTCAGCGAAAGTGCATTCAGTCATCGATTTAAAACTGAACGTTATCCAGCCATACCATCACAGCTCTGTACAATTTATAATGTACCGCCTTGTGACCATTCGAATGATATATATATTACACGCGCTTAAAAATCAACGAATCAACAGTTACGCTCGTAGTATGGGAAAAAGCCAAGCCTCGATTGTTTACTGAGTTTACAGAAATGATATAATCTGCGGTCCCAATTTGGTTATGCTTCTAAAATCACACAAACGATGTGCCTGGATGTACCTAGGAGAGAAAACTTTCAAAAACGTTTAAATCACACGACTAAGCGAGTTTTAACCAATTTAAACACCTATAGTCGATGCCTGGACTATATCTGACGTTGTTAATACAAAATTAAACCAATCTATCGTTAATGTACACATCACAAGCTTTCAAAGGATTAACTGTGACGCCGTTTCGATCAAAACTCTTGATTCATTCGAGGTAAAATGTAGATATTATAAAATCTGAGCGTGTTTGATTGTTTCTCGCTTTACACCTATCCTTCGGGTTGTGATATGTAAGATTTAGCATTGATACATCCACCGTGTCAATCTTGCATCGGTATAGAAATGTTAATGGCGATATTGACTATTTAGTCATGCGTAGGAAACATGAATAGTTTTCATAACTATAATATTGAATGTAATTCGGTAGAAATAATATTTTAGTTTGCATGCACACACAAAAACGTATCCTGGTATATTTGTGGATTATACTTTGTATATAAATTATTAGTGTAAGCCAGGTGGATAGGCATTTATCATCCAAACGCGTATTAATTAAATCTATGTAATTATATTCTTATTTTGAAAAGATTTTGAGTAAGTAGTTGCGAGAGACTGGCTATGAAGTGCTTTTCCATTCAAACGTGTTTAATCATTATTATTTCATACCTGGTTTACCGGTGTGGTACGTTTTATTGAATAGATTGCAATTCACACGGCTGATATTTAGATGAAATAATGTTATCCATGTTTACCCAAACTGCACACGATGTAAGGGGAGGTAGAGTAGTGGATAAGATGCCGGTCACTCAACTCGGAGGTTGTCGGTTCTTACGCCGCAAAGTTCACGACCACACCTCACAAGACACCAGTACTGTTGTTTTTCTTCATATGAAGCAGAATCGAGAGGTATTAGGGTAAAAATAGACCCCAGGCCAACATCTAGGTAGAACCACCGACCTTCCGTGAGTCAGCTAGATAGCTTTCTCGCTTACACATTATATAGCATGGGTAGAATTGGAACACACAGCGGTGAGCGGCAAGTAAAACGAAGTCAGCGACCATAAGCATTCGACCACTGAACACCCCCACTCTTATACAAATGCATCTACAAATGATTGAAAATTGCTGTCCACCATAGGATTTTACAGTATGAGTTTTACAAGATTGTCGCAATTTCTTAATAATAAAGGAATGTTATAACACCCATTCAATATTAAATCAATATTTGACAGAAAATGACAACATTGTGTCAAGTCAAGAACTTAATTGTTTGGTTGTCAGTGACATCAACATGGCTGTCAGAAAATTCGTAATATTAGAATCAACGGGAGTATGAGAAAAAGCTATCAAATTATAACTCGCTGTTTTGCAGTTCTATTTATTTGATAAGGAATAATCCATATAATCTATCGCACCTGTTAAAAGGTAGTAACACTTGTAATGATGTTTTGATTTTTATCTTAATATATTTCAAACAAAACTATGTCAGGACGCTCTTAAGGACATGATCTCGAATAATTGATGCTTTAATAATAGCAAACCTTTGCATGGCAACCAATCGACCGATATTTTGAAACAGGAATGCATTGTCAGCGTTAAAATCAAAGATTTCCGTCAAGTAAGGACTCTTCCTTACAGTGCATTACCGATTCTCCATTCCTTACCGTGCAAAGAGCGGAACATCTCTTAAAGGGCGTCCAGTCTTGTGTGGTTTCTAAAAACAGGCGAACTTATATCTTCCGCAGATCTACGAGTTTCTTATTCACATTTGCTTCTAAGACAACAATTTGCAAGAAATATATTGAGTGGAAACTGGCTTAGTTGTACATTTTGTCTTGTTTTAGCACAAATAGAGACGTCTCCATATAAATACCCTTGAAGTCTGTGAGTGACAAACTAATCCAACTCTGCAACAAACAAGAAATAAAATTAAACGCTCTCCGAAAACGAAGGAAGAAAACGAAATTAGATCAATTAACTACTATTTTACCGTTCACTCGGGGGCTATTTTGTCACGTTTCTCTGTTAGACCAGGAAAAACTGACCATTCAAAGCCTACAGTTGACACGTTTGTAACGGAACCAATCTTAGAAAACATAGAACGTAACTTTAAACTAGACAATTAGTGAAAGAATTGCTGATTTAGGAAGATGTAAGACTGACATAACGCTGATTGCATTACCTAGCTGGAGTGTGTCACGTGATCTGACAGTGTCTGAGACAAGTAGATATTATCATCAGTAGAGAGATGCGATATACGACAGTACAAGAGATTGAACGATTTAAGCCACAGTATTCAAGTTCCAGCTCATTCCAGACAAAGAAGTCTTATTAAATGTGGCAGCATTTACGCTTAGTCTACACGATGCTTATGATCTCCGAGACTGAAGATAATTAATATTTTGCAATGATTGTCTTAAATAATGTATCCGTTGTTTTCCGTTATTAGAAATGCTATAATTGGAGATCCGGTGTTTGTCAAATGACCGACGTATTAAAAGACATACGGTTGAAGAAAATTACATTGAAATGTTAAGTACTGTGATATTTATTTAGAATCGGATCAGAATTTGCTCACTCAGCAAGTTTTGTGGACCGCAAAATTATGAATGAGAAAAATCACCATAATGCTGATTTCCGTCATTTATAAACACCCAATGTTTGCTCTTGGTACACAGGATGTTTATATCAATATAACATGCCAATACCTGCAATAAATTAAACTATATAGCATTACGCAAGCAGGGGGACATTATTTCAGTCGAGTCACTTGATAGTTTGCCATTCATGGTGATTATACAACATATTATTCAATATATAAGAAGCTTTGAACAAGCTTGTACTCTGAGATTATGTAAATAATCCGGTATCTTGGTATTTTGGGAAATGTCCCGTATCTTGAGATTCTTTGAAATATACCTTATCTTATTATTCTTTGAAATGTACCGTATCTTGAGATTATGTGAGATGCATCATACCTTGAGATCCTTTGAGCTATCTTGAGATTCATTGTGTTACCATGCATCTTGAGATTCTTTGTGTTACCATGCGTCGTGGGATTCTTTGTGTTACCATGCATCTTGAGATTCGTTGTGTAACCATGCATCTTGAGATTCTTGGTGTTACCATGCATCTTGAGATTCTTTGTGTTACCATGCATCTTGAGATTCTTTGTGTTACCATGCATCTTGAGATTCGTTGTGTAACCATGCATCTTGAGGTTCTTTGTGTTACCATGCATCGTGAGATTCTTTGTGTTACCATGCATCGTGAGATTCTTTGTGTTACTATGCATCTTGAGATTCGTTGTGTTACCATGCATCTTGAGATTCGTTGTGTAACCATGCATCTTGAGATTCGTTGTGTTACCATGCATCTTGAGATTCGTTGTGTAACCATGCATCTTGAGATTCGTTGTGTAACCATGCAACTTGAGATTCGTTGTGTAACCATGCATCTTGTGTATTGTGATATTGTTTAGTTACTTACTCGGCAAGAGGTGGGTCCCGGAAATGTCCCGTGAAGATGTAAATCCCTTGCCAAGATGTTAATTGCAGACACTGTGCAACTATACAAATAAATGAGCAATCCATGTGTCAAGTATTCATATACAATTTATCGTAGCGTTCAATCAGTCAGTAAAAACGAAACATTAAATAACGAGTGTGAAGCGTATGCATTTATACTTCATTGAACTAGCGTCAAATTGCGTAATTAACCCTATGTTTGATTAGGGCCGACAAAGACTAACAAATACGCATTGCATCGAATTAGGCAGTTATTCATATTTCACAAAAAAATATATGTTTTGTTATATGTTTCGCCAGGGACTGACATATTGAAGAATACAAACTAACAATGAAATGGAATAAAATGAAATAATTCGACTTCATTGCAGAATGTTTATTATGAAAAAAGGAAAATATAAAAATAAACATGAAAAATTCGACTTTGACAACATTTGAAAACAAACAGTATTTCATAAACGAGATAATTGATAAAATAATTAAAGCTACTTTTCACTGCATAAGATTGGCGACTTATGGAATCAATTTTTATTGCGCATGAGTATTTCACCATACAGTGCTTAATCAACATCAATTGTTACATTGCGTACATATATCTGAGTCGTGCGTGTCGACCGAGTTTCCGTCCGAAAGTTAGTGATAAAAGAAATTGTTAACAAATTTAAAGTTAAACAAAATTGCAGACACTTTTCCTTGTATAATAGTGTGCAACTGCAGAAAACGATTCTAACTCTCTGTTGACGAATACGCTTTTATGATAGAAACCGTACATTCGTATGGTGTATTTATAAACTAGTGAATGACTCTTTTCTTTTAATTATTCAATACACTTATTTTAATGTATTCAGTGTTAAACCGCTAGCAAAGACGATACATGATTGGATTGTGCAATGAGTAATAAAGGACAATTAACATGCTTAGATTTATGACAGCGCTTCAATGAAAAGTTTTACTTACTTAAGGAAAATGAATCTGTCTAGTTGATACAACTGTGACTAACATGCAGCGCAATGATACGTGCATTTTGAATGCATTCGGTTTTGTATTTATAACTCAAAAGCTTAAGAAGTTGAATTTGTTTAAAGGAAAATCTTAGCCCACAGTATTTTGCTAACTTTAAAGTGTATTTGTAAACCTAATTCGTTCATTCATAAAACTACGTGAGACGGTCACGTGGTATACATAACAGAAAACTTCAAAACCTTGAATGGAAAACATATGAATGAAGTTCAAATACGTATTTTTTAGATGTGTATTCAACAAACATATAGGTGGTTACGTCTATAAATACGAAGGTTACCGACTCCTTGAACTTTAAAACTAGCTTGAGTTGATATTATTCTATATAGAAATACACAAAATGTACTAGAATATCATATACACTTTCATATCAGTTCTAACAATCAGGCTATGATTGATATTTGCACACTAAGGCCCAAGTATGTTGTAAAAATCAAACATAATAACAACAATAGCACAATAATAATACATTAATCGTTCAGTCAAAACTTCAAACACGATCTGATTTCTCCAGTATATCAGTAGTCAAGATGACTGCAGGTTAAACATTTTCTCAAAACAATATGTACAAAAGCTCAATTTTCGAACCACGTACTCTCAAATACCATAAGGATATACATGTATGATTTAAGATCCAAGCGAGGTAACTCCGTTTTCGTCAGGAAAAGACTATGCTAATTACCTCGCCTGGAATTACGAGCAAGAATTCTAAATGTAAATTGATTATCAGAAAGACAAAGTAATAGCGAGTTTCCACTGAGCAAATTAAAATCATTTAATTATGAACATTGTGCTAACATCGTGGCAAGTATTTGTGTACGAGGGATGATAAATAAGACATATTGAGAAACGATGGTCGGCGCAATCTGAATCAAGCAAATGTGTGGCAATCTGAAGGTCACTATGTGTTGTGCAACATAAATGAAGACAAAACAAACCTAGACAAACAAAGTCCATTTTTTTGCTTATTCCTTTTTCCTAACTAAATCAAAAACATGTCTGAAAATATCCTATTGACAGTTTTTTTTTAAAGTAAAAATTAAGTTAAAAAGGATTTTATGGAAAGTTCAAGTAAACGTACTGGATAACTTGTTGTAAATGAAGGTTAAAATCTTGTGTTAATACATAGCCTATTTATTAATATTGATATTTATATTTGTTATTTAGAGTAAAGGCGGAGAAATGTATTTTAAATTGGTTCTTTCAGCTATGAAATAAAAGATCTTTTGATAATAATCATAAACTGGAGAGGTAATGAAAGCAAACGATCTCGAAAGAAAAAATCTTCAAACGGTAATAAGGCCATACCAACATGAATCTATGTTTAACGTCCTTGGGCGGGTAAGTTCTCGGCAGTCTGATCAACAAATACAAATCTGAAAATGACAAAACTCACCGGTAATGATGGTAAAACATAACGACATTGTAGATACAATAGCTCTCTTTTTATCGACACTTTGATTGTTCTCTTCCTGACTGGTACGAAGGTTTCGAAAAATGAACTTGTCGATAAACATAGATAGAATTTGGTATGGCCAAAATGCTTACTACCTGGCCTGGAAGTAAAATTATTAATGAAATTTAAGGTGGGGCTTTTCCTTTTCAAAGTTATTTATTTAGACATAAAATGTACGTATTCCGAAGTCGCAAATCAACTGGCTTAGTAAAGAAAACAAACACTGATTTAACGAAATATGTGCTACGAAATTAGTTGATATACAAAATGATATGTTGGGTAATCGTCTTACATATACACTGTTCATTTTAGTACCGTGATTGTTATTACAATAACTACATTGTATCTTATCCCCTTAACTATCAAATAACCATTCCAGATAGCACTCCTTAGCAATGTGATGTTGCAATGTCAATACAATAAACAATATACGGCTTATTCACAAACCTCTCTGTCGATAAAATAAATGCCATAACTCTTCATTGCAAGATCAATTCGAATACCAAACAATTCTTCTTCGGTGTGCCCCTATTACCTCGATTCTACACAATCTATGTTAGCACGTCCAGTACTTTGATTCTAAACCCACACAATCAATTCGATTATATCGCATTCGGCCAATTCCGACATAGTACGACGTAGTCTTCGTGCGTTTCCGGGAATTTCCATAGACAAAAAGTAAACAAACAAGATTTCGTTTTACAATAAACAGCATACATGTAACATTTCCTTACCTAGGTAAATGAATATTAATTTCAAGGGCGTATCATGACCCCGGCAAGGTTATTGACTATCCATTCTTATCTAGCATGGATGAAGGGACATAGGGAAACAACCGCCTACCAAGCCAAGTGTTAAGCAGAATACGCCTGACGTTGGACTATATAGTCCATTAAATACTTCTCTTTTATTTTGTTTATAAGGTCATCAGTCACCATATAATCACCCGGAATGTACCCTACATGTCGTTAAATTGGTTTTAGAATCTAAATGGGTAAATTTGTCGTGTTGATAATTTATCTACAAGCTAATACCAAATATAATTATGTCAATTTTGAATCCAAAGATAAATGATGTTGTATTTGCGTTTATTTATCGTCGCCACCGGTTTCCCATATGGGCGACGCCTCCGGAAGAATGTTAGTCATATTAGATTTTTTGGAGGACAGTGCATGATACAGAAGATGCCCCAGTTCCAGAAGCACCCCTGGTTCTTTTACGTGCTCGATGTAAAGCATCATACACGGGACATCGGTTTTAAAGTCTCGTCCGAAAGACTGTTAGTACGGTCAGTGATGGAGCGGGGAATCGAACCAGCGATCCCAGGATTACAAGATAATGAGATAATGAAGGCCGACGGACGCCTTTTTTGTTTGTTTTTGCGTTTATTTATCGTCGCCACCGGTTTTCCATATGGGCGACGCCTCCAGAAGAATGTTAGTCATGTTAGATTTTTGGAGGACAGTGCATGATACAGGAGATGCCCCGGTTTGGTTCTTATACGTGCTCAATGTAAAGTCTCGTCCGAAAGACTGTTAGTACGGTCAGTGATGGAGCGGGGAATCGAACCAGCGATCCCTTGATTACAGGTCCAGCGCCTTACCACTGGACCACGGCCGCACGGACGCCTTATATACAACTGCTAAATTATTAACTTACGAACGACTTTAAAGGAATTGGCTCGTCAATACATCAGTGAATCCTAAGTTCAGATGTTTCAATTTAGCAGTGTGTGCAATGTGTGCGATGTGTGCAATGTGTGCAATGTGTGCGATGTGTGCAATGTGTGCGATGTGTGCGATGTGTGCGATGTGTGCGATGTGTGCAATGTGTGCGATGTGTGCGATGTGTGCAATGTGTGCGATGTGTGCGATGTGTGCGATGTGTGCGATGTGTGCGATGTGTGCGATGTGTGCGATGTGTGCAATGTGTGCGATGTGTGCGATGTGTGCGATGTGTGCAATGTGTGCGATGTGTGCGATGTGTGCAATGTGTGCGATGTGTGCGATGTGTGCGATGTGTGCGATGTGTGCGATGTGTGCGATGTGTGCGATGTGTGCGATGTGTGCGATGTGTGCGATGTGTGCGATGTGTGCGATGTGTGCGATGTGTGCGATGTGTGCGATGTGTGCGATGTGTGCGATGTGTGTGATGTGTGCGATGTGTGTGATGAAATTCAATTGGAAGTTTACGGATGATTTTATCAACATATTTTCAAAGTTTCGTGACAACTGCTCGTATAATGCAATAGATATAAGCAAAACATCATACCAAAGATTGTATTTTTACGTCATTTTAGTAAATATTAGTATCCTTGGGGAATATTACGCATACGATTCGTAGCTATGTATCAGCGAAATTCTTTTCACACCTTTATATAACTAACATTATTTATGAATTTCTAGTTACCTACGATATCGTTATGACATAAGAAAGTGAGAAAAAACGGCAAACAGATTATGAAGAGTATACAAATGTTGAATGTTTCATTACGTCTTGATAAATAGTAAACATGATGAAACTGGCAATTTAAAAACTGGGGGGAAACATGACGTCATCAGTGTTAATTTAACAATATAGCGCTTGTTGTTCGGTCTATATTCCTCGGCCATTTTTGCCGGAAAAAGAGAACATCACGGAATGACTCTGGACATTATGCTGTGTGATCAACTTATAACGTAGGATTTTCAGTAAAATTCTGCAAGAATTGTGCATGCAAAACTTTCATGGCCGTACATGTGTCCTGAGGCAGGTATGTTTTCGGAAAAACCGAAAAAACAATTCTGTCAACAATCCCCGGTAAGGCCATTATATTTTTTTCTATGTTAAACCTCAGGTGCATTTTTCGAAACCTTTGTACCAGACAGGAAAAAAATAAATAATGTAGATAACATTATTTTGTATCTACAACATCTTTCTTCCTGCAAGCAGCGATATGATACATCAAGACATAAAATCAAAGAAAATCCTGACGCTAAACAACGACTTAAAACAGCAAATATTGTGCTTAAAAGTCTGTTTCACTACAGTGCATCAGTATACTCATTGTATCCAGTCGTGAAATCACAAGTTTATGTTAACTCACTTATTACATATCGATTGATCTCTGATTAAAACAATATGAATAAACATAGATAGTGTTCGGGCTATTTCCCGTGGATTGACATACAACGCTGCTCTAGAAATCTGCTATAGATCTACTTTCAGACGGCCTTGTTAAGGCAAAGTATACTTTGATCACCAGTTTTCATGCCATATTTTTATGTTTATAGTAATCAGGATAACGCCTCTGTCGTGATCAAAATGTTTTCTTTGCAATTGTGCTCATTACTTTGCTTAGGAAAAGAAAATACAAAACAATATTTTTTTAGTCTTGGTAAGAAAATATATATAGTTGACCAACCCGCGTCAATGTTACAAACGTTGTTCAGTTGAAGAGAATTTGGTTAAGCGGACAACGTAAGACATGATTGATTTACACAACGCTGTCAATCAAATAGCAAAGCCATGTTAGTACGTCAGTGCCTAATAATACGTGGACTTTTTTTATATCTTTGTCGATAAGGCCACTCCCTGAGATGACTGCATTGACCCATAATTGTTTACCGGCGTCTGATAAGACACTGTATTTGTGCACATTTGTTTCAGAAATATATAAATATAACTCCGACACCTTACATATAATAGTTACCAAAAACGCCCTTGAAAATGAAGGCAGTGTACCTCGCGCGCCATGATAATAAGTGCGCAGGGTCACCGGAACAACGGTAATATGGCCGATGATTTGGCGCTGTAATTTGTTGTTAGTTTAATGTTTCAAGTTACCTATCAGTTTGCGGGAAATAAAAAAAATGAAAATAAATTATCTAGAATTAAAGAGGTAATAACAAACTTATCACACACTACAATGGACTTTGAACGAAGAAATTTGTCGAGCAATATTTACATTGATATACCACTAATGTAAAACATAATTCCACGGCAAACCTAGAGTACATGCATACATACACGGGGTCTATATTGAAAGATTTTATCACCATTTGATAATACCAATAAGACTTTTAATTAACAATATCGCTGTCTGCTAAATACAATATCAACGCGTAATAAGATGTTTATAAGCGCAAAAATTGCTTGAAAATATCTGCGTCTAGAATTCTTAATTAACACCACAGACAGAATCATTACAGAGTAAAATTTGTTGGATCGCAAGTACAAGACATTTAGATAGAAATAGACCGTACTTAATTTTGAAACGCATATTGAAGATATTAAAAAACGATAAATTGAGATAAGCAATAAGAACCATTTGTATTGTGAGGTGTTATTGCTTTCAACTTTTATTCACCGTAAAATTAGCTCGTGACGTACAGACAGGAGACAATATTAGAACGAATATACCTGTGTACACAAGGTGTGGTCATAATACTTGGTCTTTAGTTATAACATTTGATCGTGAAGATGTATGGAATGCAAATTTCAGCGCGATAGCTCCCACACATACAATATTTACCTCCCTTCTTCTTAACTACCAGCCATTTTGATAGACAAAACGTTTAAGCACTTACAATGTATATTATGAGTAATTCCCAAATATTAGGTATATTCGTAGGTAATTAGAAATTCATAAATGATGTTAGTTATATAAAGGTGTGAAAAGAATTGCGCTGATACATAGCTACGAACCGTATGCGTACTATGCCCCGAGGATACTAATATTTACTAAGGGGAGGTAAAATACAACCTTAGGTATGATATTTTGCTTATATAGTTTTCATTATACGGCCAGTAGTCACGAAACTTTGAAACTATGTTAATAAATTCACGCGTAAACTTCCCATTGAATTTCATCGCACACATCGCACACACGTCGTACACATCGCACACATCGCACACATCGCACACACGTCGTACACATCGCACACATCGCACACATCGCACACACGTCGTACACACTGCTAAATTGAAACATCTGAACTTATTAGGAATCACTGGTGTATTGACGAGCCAATTCCTTTAAAGTCGCTCACAAGTTAGTTATTTAGCAGTTGTATACAAGGCGTCAGTCAGATTTCATTAACTCAAAACACATTTATGTCAAACAGAGTTTACCTCTCTATTGATTGTCACAAAACTGTCCTTTTCAGGACAACAACTGTCCTTTTAAGGACACTTCTCTTCTGTCAAACAATTGTCCTGTTAATGACACTTTTCTTTTGTCATATACATTGTAACTGTCCTTTTAAGGACACTTCTCTATTGTCGACCAACTGTCCTTATAAGGACACTTCTGTTTTTTCTCATCTACAGTAATATTAGGAGATACAACCATTTTTGATCACATTGATCACGGTTTGTATCTATCTTTGGGTTCAAAATTGACATGTTTTACATGTATTTGGTATTAGCTTGTAGATAAATTATCAACTAGACAAATTTACCCTGTTAAAGTTCTTAAACCAATTTAACGACATGCGGGTACATGCCGGGGTCAACAAAAATACCTATAAGTACTTAAGTGTACATGATGACCTTATAAACAAAAACAAGACAAGTCATTAAAGGACTGTGTAGTCCAGCGTAGGGCGCATTCAGCTTAACACTTGGCTTGGTAAGCGATTGTTTCCCTATATATACCTTCCTACTGCTGCTTGTTCCACCTACCACTGTCAAGTCAAGAAAGTCAGTAACAATAGGCCGAAAGGGGAAAACGAATATGAATATAATGCAAAGGGTAAAGGGGAACTTAACATGGTTTTATAAACAATAATAGAAATAATAACCACACAGTGATCTACTGCCTTGGAAATGTCGGTAAAAAAACTGGGGTTTAAAATTGATTTAATCTGTATTTTATTCATGTACAATGTATACTATTCAAATCATTAGGATTGAATATGATTAAACTCAGCTTAACAAAATCTCCATGTGATAAAATTGTTACGGTTTGTCCATTTGAAATTAATAGTTGAAACTATAATGACAAGAAAGTTGAAACAAATGTACTCGTGCACAATTCGTCACGTCATCGGAGCCATACTTCTGTAAACCGTCGGGCAATCGGGACTTCAACACGGCTTTTATCACGGACCTATATACCATAGGTCCGTGCTTTTATCTAGTTTACACCCATGCACGGAAACTGCATAGTCGTTCCAAATGAATCTTAATAACGCTCTTGTTTCATTCTCTACTGCCGGCGAGACTCAACGAGGACAGCGAGGACTCAAACGTCTTGTGGTATAAAACTTGCCATACTATTACATGTATTAAAAAACATGTAAAATATAGAATTAAATAGCAGAGATGTTTGTGTTTTATATGATTAATTTCATTAATTGTTTAACCGTGGCAAAATAATAATGTGTCTCAATTTATTAATACGGCTTACATCGTGTAATCTGATAATTTAATGCACGTGTCCCATATCACTGAACCTAAGTAAAAAGTGTTAATGTAAGATTGGACATAATTTATATGAAAACTAACGTTATAAAAGCGTATTAATGTTATGATAAATTATATAACGGATGGTAAGTGTGCAGATTAGGTGAAGTTTGAACTATATATCATATCACATGCACCAAATATAAATGTTATAATAAGATGATTGTACCGGCAACATGCATTTGAGAGTTGAATAATTTCACGCAAAATGATTTAAACGTACCTTAATTGATAAGGGTTCTGGCTTAAATTGCTTTTAGATACAACAGATCACTTAAAATTAGTTCGCCAAGTCTTTATTTCGGGACCGATATTTATGCAGTGTCATTATTTTTATTGCAACAAAATGTACTTATCATAGTCTCGGATACAGCTGATATTTTTATTTGTTGCTGATTAAAACTAAAGTTTATTTTTATAATTCAAATTCAACCTGATTTGTTACTGATTTCTGGTACTCGATTATTTGTTCATAATAACAAGCACTCAATAAAATGAATATCACATGATTTATTAGTTTCCCTATATAACTGTTTAGGATATACATGTATGTACATTTTGTATTTTGTTTTAATACTCCACGATTTGAATTGTGTCAAACTTGGAGCTGTGATCCACATAATATGGAGAAAAGTTCACCATGTGCAGTGACCCAAACTCTGGGTACGGCGACAATATAATTGGCACAACGATCTATATATCTGGAACAAATCAACTTATAGTGGGTTTGCTGATCCCCGTACAGTGACACATAATTGTATACTCAATACAGCTATCCATGCCATATGCTGAGTAGGCCTACAGTGCCCAATGTGCCGAGTAAATTCAAGCTACTCGTATACCCAGCACTGCGATAAATATACTGAGTAGTGGTGAGAACAACTGAAATTGTAGCATGTTCAAAGTATTGGTTCATGAATTGAAAGGAATAATAAAATGAATCTGTCTTGTTACTCGTCTTGTCTGAAAGGACTCGGTAATTCCGTCCTAGAGCGTCCCAACTCGGGGAACGGATTATGCGGAGTTTTATACTAAACCAGGGTGGAAAACAAACTTAATAAAAACATTATCACCTTTTTCGTTCAATCATGTATTGGTACATAGGCCTGGTTTTATTAGTTTTATTGACTTTAGCATTTGTGTCTCGAAGATTAATCCCGAAATGTGCTCATTTAAAGAATAAGCATGTAATCGTAAGTATGTAATATGTTTTCGCGACCAGTTTTCTTTTTTATGACACTGATTTTTTTATTTCTGCGGACAAATTGAATGTATATTCCTACTTGTCGCGAATGTTACATGCTTGTGCGTATTATTATAATAAAAAAGTCATCGTCTATGCAGTGTCATCATGCAAAACTATGTTGCTAACTATCTGTGTTGACCATATTAGTATTATATTATGACTACATAATACATTGACATCCCGGCACCCCATATCTTCCGCATCCCGTCTTCCTCAGAGCTGCATGTCTCATCGTCTGTGGAAACAGCTATTGGAGCACATTGCAATACAGACTCATGGTGGTGTTGACACAGTACTAACTCCGTCACCTAATGCACTACTTATTCTCACCTAACATTTACACAGTACAGTCACCAAATCATGGAAATGTAATACAAATTAAAGTACAATGCTTCAGTTTGGGTCCAGACCATTAATAGAGAAGAATACTGTAAGGTTATGCTTTAAGGTTTGTGTCTTCAAGTTCAAGGGCCTCATGCATTGTTAAATATTTTTGTTTATAGACAATACAATGTGATTGTTGCTCAGTTTTAATTAATCCACAATTGACATGATATCTGTAGGTGACGGGAGGATCAAGTGGTATTGGTAAAGCTATTGCTATATTAGCAGCTGAAAGAGGAGCCAGTGTGACTATACTGGCTCGAAATAAGGTAAAACAATTTATTTAAACTGTAGCCTTTTTATTTAAATTTTAAGTTATTTTACATGGTTTGCAAGAATTCAAGTTCCAGTTTGGCTTCTGCATTTTTATCCCTACCACAATATGCCTACTGTACTTGATTTTGTTTGAAAGTCGTTCTGCAGTCTACACCCTGGCAAGAATCAGTACTGGTGTCAGCTGTGAGATATGAGCATGGAGGCATAATCTGGCCATACCTGAGTGCAGTGTGTACCAACAACCTTTTGGTTGAACATTGACTCACCTTCTACACTACCTCTCACTTTTGTTTCTCAAAAGTGCAAACAAACATGCTTTTAATGAAAACTTGGTGATAGCTACTATACAGGATTAAATTAAATGTGTAATACAGCACTACCTGTCTAGGGCAACATCCTCTGGGAAACACACATTTTGGCTTTTTTGGGTTGTTGCATCAGAGATGTTAAAATTGCTAGTACTTAAATTCTTACTGCATGCAAATAGATAATGTTGTTGAAGAGAGATTGTTGCTCAAGAGAGGGCTGTTGTGGAGAGGATTTTCTATAATCAGTAAGAATTCTTCTCCCTTTTTTTGTCCAGAGACATCACTAATTTCTCAAACATACATGTATATAAGAAAATTTAACTATAAAACTCTACCCCTCTGTTCTTGTAATTTATAAATACTTACAGGCTATTCAACTAAACTGATGCTTTTAAAGATATATCAATGTATTGTGTATGGTTTTTACTTCTAGCTAAGACTTGAAGAAGCAAAGACAGAAATTCAACAAAAGTTACAGACTGGTTGTAAAGTTCAGTGTATATCTGTAGATCTTTCAACCAACTATGATGATGTCAAGAAGGCTGTTAAAGAGGTTTCTATGTTTTTCATTGCAGTTACAATATTGAGATTTACTCACATTTTTCTTAAAGAGACAATTAAATAAAATTGTTTCTAGGATGTTTAAGTTTAGGGATGAGAATAGATCTTTACATATTTAGTCTTTGATCCTTTGTCTGGTACTTCAATTTTTTTTCGGAGTCAAGCGCTTTACCCCTTAACTGTACCTCTCTCAAGTGAGGTTTGTTCCTGTATGCATCTTTATACATCACAAAGGATATATGTGTATTTCATTAAATGATGGTCATGATCATATGAATTTGTATTCTTTTCATGTTTTGACAGGCTGAGGAAAAACTGGGTCCTGTGTTTATGGTGGTTAACTCAGCTGGTACATCAGTGAGTCGTTCTTTTCGAGATTTAGATGCAAATGATTTTAAGGTATGTTTGTTTTTCTCAGTTCTTATGTAAGTCATTTATATGTTAGTTATATTGTAGTCAAGAATTTCCCTTTTTGGTTTTTATACCTTTGAAAGAAAGATCTGTTAGTGTTTGTTTGGCTTTAATAAAATGAACACACTGCCTTGCCAGTTTTAAGGATTTTTTTTTATAAAAAATTAACAATTTCAACATTGAAGTAAAGAATTAGTTCTGATGCATAAATACAACTGCTTTAAGTACAGTGTGTGTGAGTATCTTGTTGTTTTAATAAACACTGGTGACAACTTTTGACTGTCTCATGAAAAGACACTTTGCAAGTAATATTAGTAACTTTAGTAATAATTTTGTGGTAATACTAACTTCTTGCAGAAAATGATGGAAGCTAATTACTACAGTGCAGTATTTACAACAAAGGCGTCTGTCGATACCATGGTACAACAACAACAAGGCAGAATTGTCTTCCTCTCGTCACAGGCTGGTCAGATAGGACTGTTTGGGTTTTCAGCATATTCTGGTTCAAAGTTTGCTCTAAGGGGAATGGCTGAAGCAATACAAATGGAGGTATATAAAAACGTTATTTTGTCATTGTTTTTTACTACAAAGTTCTCATTAAGTGAATTATAGCATCATGGTACTTGGGGCAGTTACTTGGAATATCAAAATTAAAAATGCATTTTTTTGTCAAGAAATGGAGCTGATATCCAACTTGGTAAAACCTATTTATAATAACCCCATTGGGTCTCCTTCAGCAAAAACGAATCCTCATATGTTGTACAAGATTATTACAGTATAGCAGCTCATTTGTGTGTACATGAAGTTTTGAGGTACACAATGTATACAAGTTTGTAGTTTGATTTTGACTCTTAGAAGTTTAGCTTAGACACTGATTTATGAATAAGGTAGAGTAACATGTTTCCTTACAACAATATAAACTGATGTGCAGTAGACTGTTATATAAACTTGGCTTATTAAATGGCATGAGTAGGGTTTTAAAGTAATATTATGCTCAGTTTTTTGCTCATTTATTACCTACACACAAATGAAAAATATATTTCATATAGTTAACACATCCAGTATTATCTGTGTGTAACATGATAAAACTAGATTTTTTTAATTTGACATAGCATTGCAGTTGAACAGAAACAGCAGTGGACATTAGAACGTTTCCAACACAATTTAACATGACCTGAAATATGGCGTTAGTTTGGCTTATGATGCCTACTGTCTCCTTGTACAGTCTTAACTGACTAGTATCCAGGCAATGAAAGCACATTATTATACAATTCTGTTATTGTTTGTTTTTAATTCAAGAAACTGTATGAAAATAAAATTTCACGAAAACACAATTTCAAATATGAGCTACAGCAATTGGCCAGAAAGAACAAACTGGATGAAGCGCATTCAAATATTTTATATTCAGCCGGGCCAGGTACATCTTTAAAGGACAACGATATCATTGACATAGAAATCCACCAATAATTTAACATACATTGTTTATTGTAGTTGACTCCTTACAATATTAGAGTTACTGTCGCCTTCCCACCTGATACAGATACCCCAGGATTTCAACAAGAACTTCAAGGCAAGGTAATACCTGGGTTTAGTTGATATCATGTAGTCTATATCATACAACTCAAATGTATTACTGGAACGGTTGTGATAGCAGCCGTTTCAGTGTCAATACCAGATTTCAACTATCGGTCTCTCTTACTGCAACTTTTCACTGCCTTCAAACAAGTAGCCATACTAACATGGTTTTGCTTTTTGCATATATGTTAATAGACCCTGTTTTATTTAAGATTGTATGATTTTTTTCGGTGCACATGGTTTTGCTATTTGCATATCAGTGTTGTGTAAACCAATCAAATCTTACGTTTACCACCAAGGCAATTTCTCGTCCACCGAAAACAACGTTTGTAACCTTGACGTGGATTGGATAATGTTTTGATAAAAGGTACGTTACCTTACTGAAAATCACTGAATTTCGGTGAAATACCAAATCCTTTTTTGGATGTGGAGTGACCAGCAATCGTAATATCTCGGCATTTTTTCTGTTGCACAACAAATCTTAACCTTCAAATTGAGCCAACCGTCTTTTTCCAGATATTTCTTGTTTATTTTTGATGGAGAATTTTGTTTAACCCATGATTTTAATTGTCTTAAGAATTAACCTTGATTTTAATTGTCTTAAAAATGAACCTTGATTTTAATGGTCTTACACATTTCTCATGGTCTATTGTCAGTTTTCAAGTGTTTGTACAAATTCAATGAAATCATTCAAATATTGAAAATACCACCTTTAAAGTCAATCGTTTATCATTGTTTGCAAATGTTCTGAATACTGCAATATAGCTACAGTCAAACCATGTTTATTCGACAACTTTCTATCCGAATACTCGGTATCATCCAAAATAAATATCAGGTATCGATGTATCTTCTTAAGCTCATCACATTTAAATGGACTGCTGATACCATAATTATATTAATCGAAATAAAATTTCAGACCCGACAAATTCGAATGCACAAGATCCGACTATCTATTTTTTTATATCATCCAGTACATGTATGCATTTCAGCCCAGAGAGACACAGTTGATATCTGAAACTGCCGGACTATTGAAACCCCAGGATGTAGCTGCAGCTATCTTGGATGATTCTTTGGTGAGCTAGTCTTCGTTTTATTCTTCAAAACTGAGGCCCAGTCTCTCAGACATGCATCTTGGAATTGAATTTGTAACTCTAAAATGAATTACTGGTAAATCATGTTTTTTGTGATGAACAATATTCATAACAGAATATATTCAAAGATTTAATATTGGTGTAAAATATGATATTTTAATCTTCATTTCTGTATGAATGTGAGTGATTGAAAAATCATGCTTTAAGATTGAGATTGTCATTCCCAAAACTGTGCCAACGGTAGGTAAACTTTATTTATTAGTGACTGAAATTTTGTTGATAATGATCATTAAAACCTAATATTACAATCTAAGTGTACAACTAACACATACAGTAATCAGGGTATGGCAAATATGATCTATGTGTGGTTTGTGAAAGAATCAAAGTTAGCATGTGAATTTTAATTTTTACTGTTCAGATGTTTTTGTTTTATTTTCTTATGATTTGCTGTAGTGGCTGAAGCACAATATGGCTTTTACAACTGCCTTGGACAGAAGAAATTTTAGTTTTATGTTTCAGAAATAATAATGATGCACACTGGGTTTGAATTCAAAACCTATACAGCAGTATTGCTTTATGTTGAAGCAGCTACACACAAGGAGACAATGCCACTATTACTGTTAATCCCCCCTTTCTCACATACTACACTCCTGTCGACAATATCGGTGTCATATGAACAACATTAAAACCCTTTGTGGGGCATTCCATGTATATAATAGTGAATGCTATTAAAATTATGGTAAACTCTTGCGATGTCTGGAATGTCCTCAAAGTGCTAGAACCTCTTTGATGGAGTTGCATGTTATCAGTTCCACTTGTATTATTAGTAACTATTGATATGTTGTTGTTTCAGAAAGGAGAATTTATAAGTTTTCAAGGTTTAGATGGATGGCTGTTAGCAACTATCAGTGCTGGAATGTCACCTGCCACGTCATTGCTGAAAGTCTTACAAGAGGTAATATACTACCTGCTGCAAAAATATCAATTATATTTGATTATTATTATCAATTCATAATCTTTCAGTTAAAATCTTTATACATGTACATAACTCAACGCATATTTTGCAATGATACCATGGACAGTATATTGTTTGGACACTGTGTTCATCTAAAAGAGAATTCTTAGAATTTTGTGAAACAGGTGTAATATTTCACTTCTCAAAAAAGTGCTGATCTGCAGTAAATGACTGTAGCGTTGTAATACTGACATAATTTTGTAATTGTAAATTTTATTTTTAAATACACTTGTTTTGCAATGTTGTAGGTTTGTATCCTATATCAATACACTGTCATAATTGCAATCTATTTCAGTTTCTGTTGATGGGTTTGTTACGAGTTGTTGGACTTTTCTATCTTGCCAGTTTCGACAGTATTGTGTTGAAATGTAAAAAGGAGAGGGATGCTGGAAAATTAAAGTCTAGCTAGAATTGTAAGATATGTGAAAGTAGAAATTAGTGCTTTATACTGCCTATAATAACCATCTGTGATTTGTGTACAGACTTAAGATGTCTTAAAATTACTTTTTTCTAGCAAAAAGGTTTAAATGCTATATTTTTTCTGAGTGAACACTAGAATATAAGGTATAGTCGATTCAACTTTACGGTTATCTGATTAAACCAGGCAAACAAAGTGTGAATACAATCCCACATTACTGGTTAAGATTTTGATATTTTTGGTATGTTGTGATGAATTTATTTACATACTAGAAGCCTGCTTGATAAGTTCAGTTAGTAGAGCATTTGGCTGTCACAAGGGCGGTCCGGGTTCAATTCTTGGGCAATCCAGGTCATGTCCTTGTGTGACATTTTGCTACAGTTGTGTGTCCTCCACCTCTGATTCGTCAGCTGCTAGTGGGAGGACGATTTAGTACCTGTTGTAAGTTAATTCCAAGAAAATGATTAGGTTAACTGACTACATGTATAACTAAAAACTGTTACATTTTTTGTTAAACCCCAAAAATATATTCATGTATGAACTGGAAAGCAACAACTTGTCAGCAGTGTATATATAATACATATTTGCAGCAGTAGAACATTCCGTCATGTCCTTTTGTCTAACAACTTTGAGAAGACTGTAGTTTTTAGTTTATGTTTACTGTAGAAGTTGTGTTTTTATATTGTGTGTTGTGACTTAGTTCTGGCAGCAATAGTGATGAAGACTATAATAGCAGTTAAATGTTAAATCAGATTTTTATAAATGCTTTGTTAAACGGTTTGTTTGTGCAGATATTTTAACATAGAATAGTAGAAGTTTGTGCTTGTGCTGTTAAATGTTAAGTTTGTTTTCTACTTGGGCTTCTTTAAGTTGCCATGATTTGATTATTATGTATACATGTATATTATATAGATATTATATATGTATATTGAGAGCGACCGGACGAATATCTTTGCTGACTTTCTTGTAGGAGTTACTCCCCTTGGCATGTTTAACTGGCTAATTGACATGTTTGAGGGATAAAAATGTTCGTATCGAAATTAAAATTGTAACATCGGTTTGCATGGCAGGGTTTTCATATTATGGTCACCTAACAGGTTTTCTCAAGTACCATTTGTTCATGAGTGTGCTATACATGTATTTGATAACTTTTGCTCTGAACAGATTTAAAATCACTTATTTTTATAATTTTCACTAAACATATCTAAATGCCTTGATAAAATGTCCATTGAAACTGCATTTTTTGATACATTTAAAACGACCCCCACTAAAAAATTGTAGGATTTTTTACATATATGCACTGGTTACCTAGTTGTAAATAAGAGGCACCACAGACTTTTAAATGAAGAATTTAACACCGGAACTTGCTTCAGCGAGTAGAATAATGATCATTACAGATGATTTTTATGCGAGTAATGCTGTGACAATGTAGAATATTGGCTGATATTGTTAATACCACGAAAAAACTATGTGGGCCATGATACTTCTCTATTAGACCAAGTGAGCAAGAAAATATGCTTGCTCAAATTGGATATCATTTGTCCAAAAAATTCTTCATTTATACAAGTAAGATGAAGATATTTACAAGTAACATACTTCAAATTAATTCACAGAAATAATGGTCTGATTATACAGCCTCTGAATCCTGGCCTCGAGTACAGAACTGACTCCTGTCCATTCTGGACATTACATTTTTTGTATAGTTCATCTAGACAATACTACATGTCCAGACAACCTGGATAGAAAAACTGGATGTCTGACATTCTTTGTACTTGCCCCATACATAGGGTGAGTGACTAATATGTAACAGACTTAATTGCCATGTGTTTTGACAAGTTATACATATTTATGGATTAACTCTATACACTGTATGGTATTTGTACATGTAGAATGACTTTTGATGATGTTTTACATCCAGTAAATCCACACAAAATTATGTTAAATATTTTTTAATATCAAAAGTATTTTTGGAAAGGAGCAAAAGTATACTAACTTATGCTATCAATTTTTTTTTCAAAATTACATCAATAAAAATAAAATATAAAAAAACTATTTTCCATACTCGGCCCTTGTTTCTGTTATTGTTATTTTGAAATGAATTTTTTTTTAAATCTCGATAGCATGAGGTAGGTTTGATTGTTATCTTTGTATACATGTGTTTCTTTTGCTAAATTAAGGGTTGTGCAATTAGCCTGATTTACCTGACCAACATATACAATTTGACAGTACCAAAAGTTCAAATAACTTTATTATTTTTTAACATTTTTACAAAATTATAGCAGTATTATTTGAAGGACTGTATAACGATAACACAGTATACATTTCATCTTGCTATATCATGTACTTAGATCATTATTACTAAAACGCAAATATGGCTATTTCCTTCTGCCTATATCGCCTTAACTTATTACGGTATGTTTATTGATTTCACAGAGTAGAATTTGTGACTCATTTGATTGTTGTCTTATTTTAGTACATGGTATTGTTTCGATGTTCTTGCGCATATTATTGTATAACTTTGATATTCGATACACCTTGAATATATGCAGGTGTAATATGATAGGCACCTATGCATAACATTTATGTATTTTGATAGTTGATATTTTGATATAGTTGATATTGTTAAAATAAACATTCTTTCATAATTTACTTCTGTCTTGTCCTATTTTATTAAGACATGGTTGTCTAGAGTAGTGTGAGACTCCTCATCACAAGATGGCTGGTTTGAATCTCACCATTTGGGAGGATTCTTCCAAGGTCACAGTATGAGGAGTAGTACTGGCACTTATACTGGTTCAAAAACCTAGGAAGCAGTCATTGAGAGTGATTAATGTAGAATGTAAGATTTTGTTTTACCATTGCTCTACAATAAATGTGTACCAGAGCACAAGGATTGTTTCCTAACACCAACATTTACTGGAATCCAGTGATGCATTTAAAGTATCTGCTTGAGTAATACCATACTCCACGCCATTAAAAACACAGCTAAAAACTGTTCTCTGTAAACAAAATGAAAACTAAGTGAAATAGTTGCGTTTTTAATGGCGTTAAGTATATTTTAATATATAATGGCAATATAGTTATAGTTATCTCTGAAACAGTAGTAAAATGTATGTCTGTCTGTGAAAGTATGAATCAGACATTGGTGACATTGCTTGGCAATGTTTCAGACGTTACCACAGGACTATCAGAAACAGTTTAAATGTGTTTTGAAGGAACTTATTACAAATATAAAAAGTCTCTGATTTTCTTAAACAACAGTTACTAGGAAGACTAAAAGAAGATAATTTCGGCCATAAGGGAAATATATCAAGCATTTCCCTGCAATGATAAATCTTTCATAGATTTGCAATCGTAACATTTCCATACAATTCTGAAACTATAATACAGTTAAACCTCAATAATACGACCACCCTTGTGACACTTGAAAACTCGTCTTCTTAATGACGTTGAATGAAGAACCGGCAGCAGTGAAAATTGACTTGAAAATCGTGCTCTTAACTTTGAGGTGGTCTTTTTAAGTAATGTTTTTATAGCCTATTAAGATAGACAAAACCATCAAATAAACATAACACAAGTACGCTTGCAGAGTCCTATGGCGACTATTTATGTTTCCGAGTTTTGTTTATCGAAAATATCGTTATCAGAGTGGTTGCACGTTTTGTAATAACATCGATAGCCGCCATCTTGGAGGGACAGACTGATAAGTACCGGCATATTGGACTCCGGAAGTATTTTGTGAGAAAACATTTGAAAATGGTGAATTCATGTCGTGTATTTAAATGTCACAATAAGGCAAACAAATCAGACAATAGAAAGTATTTCCGGTTACCGGAAATTACACACTTATGATTGCGAATGTATCTAATATCAAGTACATGTGTAATTATATACAGTTGTAATACATACATGTATTTACATCATTCATTCAGTTATAATAGCAATAAATTTCACTTTGAACCCAACTTCGACATAATTTTGTATTGACGATATATATTTCGTTCAGTGTTGCCGTTCATGTCCTGAATTTTCAAAGATTACGCCGTTTTCAGTTGTTCGGTAGAACATCTAGTTCTACGGCAATTTTCGACAGTCGCATCGCTTTTATACAAGAGCTTCTTTTTTTCGGAAGTGCCGCAAGAATAACGGGTAATTGAATCGGTAAAAAATAGGTCAACATCTGAGCGAAACCTTCATAACATACTTAATACTGGTTGTGATCTTAACTGCGCAATTAAATTTAATGTTTCATTAATGGAAAATAATGATTCGTGCTTTCTGTGAATCTGGAAATGTTCAATACCAACCAGTCTTAGTGCTTTCAGCGCTTTGATTCAACAGTATCTCCGTTATGTATCACAGCCAACCAACGTCACCAATATCCTGGGTTACCAACCAGTAATAACCTGTTCTTTCACAAGCAGCTGACAAGTTCCCCACCTGTCACCAGGGTCTCGAACCTACGTCACCAATATCCTGGGTTACCAACCAGTAATAACATGTTCTTTCACAAGCAGCTGACAACTTCCTCACCTGTCACCAGGTTCTCGAACCTACGTCACCAATATCCTGGGTTACCAACCAGTAATAACATGTTCTTTCACAAGCAGCTGACAAGTTCCCCACCTGTTACCAGGTTCTCGAACCTACGTCACCAATATCCTGGGTTACCAACCAGTAATAACATGTTCTTTCACAAGCAGCTGATAACTTCCTCACCTGTCACCTAGGGCCTCGAACCTACGTCACCAATATCCTGGGTTACCAACCAGTAATAACATGTTCTTTCACAAGCAGCTGACAACTTCCTCACCTGTTACCTAGGGCCTCGAACCTACGTCACCAATATCCTGGGTTACCAACCAGTAATAACATGTTCTTTCACAAGCAGCTGACAACTTCCTCACCTGTCACCAGGGCCTCGAACCTACGTCACCAATATCCTGGGTTACCAAACAGTAATAACATGTTCTTTCACAAGCAGCTGACAACTTCCTCACCTGTTACCTAGGGCCTCGAACCTACGTCACCAATATCCTGGGTTACCAACCAGTAATAACCTGTTCTTTCACAAGCAGCTGACAAGTTCCTCACCTGTCACCAGGGTCTCGAACCTACGTCACCAATATCCTGGGTTACCAACCAGTAATAACATGTTCTTTCACAAGCAGCTGACAACTTCCTCACCTGTCACCTAGGGCCTCGAACCTACCACATTGAATATGCTAGTCGAGTTATATACTAACAGAGCTGACGGTTATGACGAAAGTGAAGTTTTATAAACTATGCAAAATACATCGGGTAACCTTTTTTGACATGTACAGTAAAACCTCAATAATAATCATTTTTGACATCCTCAATAATAACTCAATAATAAGAACACATGTTCACTATATTGCTCTTTATTCAACCTCCATGTAAAAGCACCTCAATAATAATACCAGTTTCCAATGGAGGTTTTACTGTACAATGTATTACAGAAAATGAAATCAGAAAATTAGATATAGGGTCGGGGATTTTGTGCATAATTTTGTGTAAAATTAATAACTGCTTAAATATTTGAATTCGTTGTAAATTGGTATAAAACCTCCTGGTTCTAGGAATTCGTTCAAATGATTTGTTGGACAGATCCGTTTGCCTTCAAATAAACGACATCATTCGAACGTGTTTATGTATTTGATTGTTTATTAGGATATACGGATGTGAATTCAATACACAAGTTTACATTATGCTGATACAGTGAATATTTTCATTGAAACACTTATCTGTACCAGGAAGTGGCGTGCTTATATACAGACAGTGACACTTAAGTATACAATAGACAATGAGGCAATTAAGGATGTACATGTATCAGATATTATCAATTAAGATCATGTATGTGAGGAGGAAATGAAGTCAGTTCTTTCAAGAGTAATCGACATGTTATATGGATCATATATATGTGTATACCTTCCTGTATATAAGTCGTATCCATTCACGTAGTCAAGGTTATATATATACTGTTATATGGATCATATATGTGTATACTTTCATGTACATGTACATAAGTCGTATCCATTCACTTTGTCAAGGTTATATATATAATGTTATATGGGTCATATATGCGTATACTTTCCTGTACATAAGTCGTATCCTATCACGTTGTCAATGTTATATATATATACTGTTATATGGATCATATATGTGTATACTTTCATGTATATAAGTCGTATCCATTCACGTTGTCAAGGTTATATATATAATGTTATATGGATCATATATGCGTATACGTTCCTGTACATAAGTCGTATCCTATCACGTTGTCAAGGTTATATATATACTGTTATATGGATCATATATGTGTATACTTTCATGTATATAAGTCGTATCCATTCACGTTGTCAAGGTTATATATATGCTGTTATATGGATCATATATGTGTATACTTTCCTGTATATGAGTCGTATCCATTCACGTTGTCAAGGTTATATATATAATGTTATATGGATCATATATGTGTATACTTTCATGTACATAAGTCGTATCCATTCACTTTGTCAAGGTTATATATACAATGTTATATGGATCATATATGTGTATACTTTCGTGCACATAAGTCGTATCCATTCACTGTGTCATAGTTAAATATATCGTCGAACCTCGTTTATTCGAATTCGCGAGGTCCGAAATTTTATTTCGAAAAAAAACATGGTTTCGAATAACCCATTTCAATTCGACTAGAATAAGAAGATACATCGAGACCTATATTTATTTCGGATGATACCAAGTATTCGGATAGAAGGTTGTCGAATAAACGAGTTCCGACTGTATTGTATAAATCAAGATAATTACAATGTCTATGTATATTTTTGCTATGTATGTATACAACGATCGATGAAGCATACATACCTTGCCGAGAGAGTGAACTACCATCATCCCCAGATTGCTGACATACAAGGGAGCGGTTGTGTACTTGACTGGGTACCTGATGCTCAACCCGAAGAGTTTGTGATCGAACCTCAACAAGGTACGATCTCATCTCTTTATATGCAACCATTGTTTCCTAGTTTAACGTACGAAGAATAGTTCAATACTGGCAATCGAGCTTAATTAATGCATATTTTAATGTTTGGCCCCACGATGGAGCATATAGGGAAACGTTAGAAGAGCTGATTTGGGAGGTCCAAGTAGACTTTAATCGGTGTATTGTCGCAATTTCTTAAAGCGAATCTTTGATGCGTTGAGCATTTCCTACCCTGAATATTGTGTACTTATGTTACTTACACGAGCATTGGAATTTAGACCAAGAGTTGCATCTATATACAGTCAAAGTTCAATTATAAGGACACCAACGGTTCCGTGGAAAGTCGGTGTTTATTTTGAGATGGTCATAAAATATGGAATAAAAATTTGAAACCTGGTCATAGCAATACGGTCTTATACGTAGTGAGCATGACTAGGTGATCTCCATTTCGAAGTATTCTTGACATGATGTTGTACTTTATATTCCCTTGCTCTATTTGCCCTCGCCCCGTAGGGACTAACATATACAGGGCTCTAGATGTCCACTAGCCCGATGTCCGTTCTAGCCTAATGGCCTTTTCGGGCTACCAAAAGTTGAGTTGAAGTCAGTCCCGGCCAAGTCTGTTTTTAAGCTAACCAGCCTCAGCAATTTTTCAGATGTAAGTCAAACCTTAGAATACCACAAACAAATACATGCGATTATTAATTTATCATTGTGTACGTATGTTTATTTGTTACTAAATTGACTGATAATCTCGGACAACTAGCCGCTAGTTTCTATGTCGGACAAGTCAAAGTATATAATTTCCATTAGTCCGGGACACGTGCCTTTGGGCGAGATTGGTAAAGCTTTGAAGATGTACTTTATATCCAGATTCACTATTAATATGAAAGAAGAATGAATCTAAAAATGTTTCATAAATGCTGAAGCTTAAGTATATCATTTTAATAAAGCAAAACAGTCTATATGTTTCTCTATTCATATATAGATAGGCTACTGTCGTATTTTCTGTATTAACCACATTCAAATTGAGTGGTTTTTGATAAAGTAGGGAATCCGGTGAAACACGCCTTGAATATAATATGTTATCTTGTTTGGTATAAAAGGTTTTTCATAATTTCATGTACAGTAAAACCTGACTTAAAGAAAACTTCAATAATTAGACCACTTCATAATTAAGAACACACTTTTCAAGTCCATTTTCAGTGTTTTACTTTTTATTCAACCTTAATATTAAGACCACCGCAGTACAAAAACCAGTTTCTAAGTGTCCTAAGGGTGCTCTTATTATTGAGGTTTCACTGTATATGATTAGATAGTTTGTATGGTCGATGACGATGAATCTGGTTGGTGTGTGATGTTCCAGATTAAATGTGTAACAAATTTTAACCTGGTTTCGAGAGAATATACCTTACACTGTAATATAGTCAGAGTAGTTGTTATGTAAAAATAAAACATAAAACAAGATAAACAGTAAAAAATCACCAGTCCGCTTGCATTAATTGAAATACCACACTGGTTTGGGTGCCGTGTTACTATTTAATACCTCTCTCAGATATCTACAGTTCGAATGCTTGATATTTACATTTTGAATACTTAATATCTGCTATTCGAATTTCAGATATCTGATATTTGAATTGTATGTATAATATAAAAGAGGTCAATGCACTATGAACAGTGCAACCTCACTTAAAGACCACCTCAATAATAAGACCACATCAATAATAAGACCACCTCTATAATAAGACCACCTCAATAATTTTCCCTGTTTTGCTCTTAATTCAACTTCAATATTTAGACCAATTCAATAATAAGAACAGTTTCAAGGGTCTCAAGGGAAGTCGTATTATTGAGGTTTACTGTAGTTAAATGACACCACGTGGCCCAGACTTATTGTGACACAGGATATATAGATGTATGTATTTTACGTCATTTCATATTCACAAAGCGTAAAACTTTGAATATCAATTGAAATCACGAACGTAACGATTTCAAAATTTCTCGTTTTTAGACTAGACATACTGTATAAAGAAGTCTAACGAACCGATTCAAGATGTATCACATAGTTTCACGCTTATGTGCATGTAAATAAATATCTTGTGTCATGGAAACACAACTATACAATATACAGTAAAACCTCGACTAAAGACCACCTCAATAACAAGACCACCTCGAAATTAAGTTTTGCTCTTTGTTCAATCTCAATATTAAGACCACCTCAATAAGAAGACCAGGTTTAAGAGTCCCACTGGTGGTGTTATTATTGAGGTTTTACTGTTATCCGTGTATTCGTAATACATAATAGATAATTTATAGTTTGTGGTTTGAATAATAGCTTCAGTACTCAGTCAACCTGTCGTAATAGTGTCAAAATCAGGGACATTGTTTTAGTTTGCTGTCTCTTCTTACTGATAACAAAATACCCGCATCTACGTAATATTTCATTGAATGGGATTGGTCACAGTAAACTCCGAGGACTTGGGGGTCACATAGAAATACATGTAGTGAGACGATATTATCTGAAGTAAGGCGCGGGTTTTTCCTAGGTTAGCATTTGGGAAATCCCCAAATGTTCAGCCGACATATATTTTGACGAGCAAACGTCCCACTCCTTACAGTATTTGTATATTTATATTTTATGTGGCCATCACCATCGACGAATCAGAGTTAAAACCATAAATGATACGCTGAGCAAAATTTCAAATTGGTCACTTTTATCTGTATTGAAGAGGCCATACTTTATACATGTACATGTATTACTTTTGTGTCTTCTAATTTTAGGGTTGCTTTTTTATCTGAAGTAAATTTCAACTGAAGGCTCAAATGGAATAATATACTCAGTACATTTAGAGACGCACCATACTGATTTTCTCAAGTTTCCTGGACTTACATACAAGACAATGACTTACACAATACTAGTTCATGTGTGTACAACATTTAAGCTGTATCCCGTTTACAGTCAACAGGTGTTTTCATATTAGATGAGTTTCAAAATGCAATGAAATGACACTTTACAAACATTTCACAGGACAAAAACTTTGCGTTTTTAAATGTACCGAGAATATTTTAAGAAAATATTAATAATACAGTAATGTATTGTCATTCACTGTTTAAAACATATCAATGAAACACAAGTGGTGAATTAGAAAGTTTGTGCAGTATAGTTATATATTAATTTATGATGCGTTTGTATGAGACAAAAATAACAAGTCTAATTAAAACGGTTATTTTTCCTTACGGGAACAATTCCTACAGCTCTGGGATGCTAAGCTATTTGTCAAGAGCTTCGAGACGAACATTGAGTTCCACTAAAATTACCGGGGAACTTTTATGAAACTTCCAAACAAGAAATGAGCTATTTAGATAGGGACATTCTGTAGTACATATACATGTGTGTGTGCACGTGGTGACGAATCTCCTTCAAGGAGAATAAATCATGTTCCCATGTCTTTAGTCATAATACACGCATCCGCAATTTGTTAATACATGAAAAAACCTCACTTAAAGACCACCTCAATAATAAGACCACCTCAAAATATTAAGAACGCAATATTTAAGTCCATTCTGCTCTTTATTGAACCTCAATATTAATACCATCTCAATAAGAAGACCAGTTTTCAAGGGTCCCAATTAAGGGTGGTCTTATTTTTGAGATTTTACTGTACTTGTTTGTATAACATTATACAACGCGCTATGTTTGTATAACATTATACAACGCGCTATGTTTGTATAACATTATTCAACGCGCTATGTTTGTATAACATTATACAACGCGCTATGTTTGTATAACATTATACAACGCGCTATGTTTGTATAACATTATACAACGCGCTATGTCTGTATAACATTATACAACGCGCTATGTTTGTATAACATTATACAACGCGCTATGCATGTACATCAGGGGGCAACTCTCGTATCGCCGTCGTAGATGGAAGAGGTATCGTGCGCATTTGATAAGAGCAAGAGCATTTAGCGCAATTAATGATACATTTCACGCGCCAATGTACGACTAAATGCGCAATGGCATACCAATCACGCGCAAACCAATGATTCCGGTCCAATTCTTCACTATACTTTAATTACTAAAATTGATTACAATCGACCAAAATGTATTTTTCCTAATCACTGAATATTTCCCTTCAGTACATGTTTAAAAAGGGTTGTCATCGCTGCATCGTAATGCATAGCTCACGTGAGGTTTATAATAACGAGTCATTTAGCGTAATTTGTATGTCTAAGTCTTGGCCATGAAGTAAATATCAATTTATTCAAAGTTAGTCATCATTAAATACGGTGGTTAATCATTAAAACTTTTTCTGAATAAGTATATATGTGCCAAATTTGGTATTTCTAAATATCTTTTTTTCGTACAGATTGAGCACTCTTTTTTCTGACAATATACGAGTACATGTATATCATTCGGTCATAAACTAATAAAACCTTTATAATCCAATTTGTTGATATCAATTAGCATCAAAAATCAAGGACGTAAAATATTATCACAAACATAGTTGTTTCCGTATTGCTCTTGACTACACTTAAACCACACCGTATGTATACACGGTAATTTCCCCCGGACATGCAGATGCGTTCATGCATTACAGATATCGAATTTCAATTGAATCTAATACATGTAAACATGTACTAACAATATAACCGGAACATTGATGTTTAAATGCTTTTTAAGTGACATTCATTAATAATCTCACTTATGTAAGCGAATAATATATAGCCAAATGTACCGAATTTTTGAAGCATCCATACATTTTTATTTCATTTTGAAATTAACTAACTTTAAAATATTTAGACCTTAGTGTATGGCTAGAAGAAGACAGGTTTCCACCGTGGGTCCTAGCAGACGGTCGTACTACGAACATCAAACTAACCTATCACATTTGGCTTTGAGTCCCTATGACAATTTTAATTAGAAGAGCTAATCGTGATTATTCTATCTGGATTCTACGTAGACTAGCAAGCATTAGTCACCGCTTACCGTAGTATATATTTGTAACTTTCGTGGCATTGAGAACCAACGTACTTAACACAGAATCATATGTTTTCATTAACCGTTGAAAACAGTGGAGGAAACATGGTAATGACCAGAAATATCTTAAGAAAAGATTATTAAAGCTTGCGTCATAGAATATAATTACAGGACCAGTGTGACATTGCCAACTGACCTTTTAGAGATTTCCATAAAATCACTACTTAGATATGTAGTTTTAAGAACATGTGTTACGCATTTATTTCATGTCTACATTAAGGGCAGATAGTCTGATTAGTTATCACAATATGCCATGTTAGGATTTTTAGAAAATGTCATGTTAACGCCTTTACACACGTACTCAGAAACATTGAGTTGTAACTTTCCTTAAAAGTGTCCTCATGGACCTGGAACTGCGATACAGACATTTCCTATGTTAGCGCTAACTTGTCGCGTGGGTCAGGATAGACAATACTGGTATCGGACTCTTGTGGTTTTTGGAATTAAGTAAAAGCATATTCAAAATATTAGGTTGCAATATATTAAGGTTTTTGCATTAACAGCATTCAAGAAATCATAGGAAGCGAATTTACGCTGCACACGCTGTGCAAATCAAAGCGTAATTTCTTCACAGACTCGCGTCAGTAAGTTTCCTATAGATTCTCAAATTTTTCACAACAAGTACCATCACGGACAGTCCGCGGTACCATATATCTAACTTACCCAAATGTAAAAAGCAATCTTTTAAGACGTCAAATTCTCAAAAAATATATGGTTAATAAAAGTTATTCCAGAAACGGCGATCAAACAATCAAAGTTGAAGAAAATTTTCAGAACATTATAGCTTCATAACTAGTTCTAAACAGGTCGGTTATTTTCCGCTTCATTTTTGGATATTTTCATCAAATACTAATTGTTCTCATACAATTCCATGTCAATCAAATATTTTAAAACGCTGCTGTGAAAAACAATCTGGGTTCACATAAACTTAAAATTGTGTAAAGATCAATTAAACAAAATGATGTAGATCACGCGAGCATGACATGTTTGTCTACACAAGTCGTCTATTTTCCCCAGCATTTAGGGTGTGAAAAATAACAATTTAGTAGGTCAAATCAAGGCATTAATTGTCTGTGTAACAAGGGTGGTGACATCAATTTAATTCTGAACAAGAATTAACATTCAAAAATGTCGGAAGAGGCTGGCTAAATATTTAAAGTATAAATATTTTTGGATGACAGACATGCAGTTGCAACTCCATTGTGTTTATTACAAATTGAGATCACATACTGATATGACCCAATCATTTCAATTATCAAAGGCACTAATTCTATCACACAGGAAATTAACACATAATAAAGATCTCCTGGGGTTTTATGAGTCTTGTGTTTTTACAGCTGACACCTAGGGCAATTTTCAATTACAGTTGTGACCAGTAGAACTAATCTGCTGCCGAGGGCGTGGTTTACGAATTGCAAAAAAATAGGCATCCACCAATCAAATGAATTAAAACACAAGAAAATTGATTAATAACTGTCAATTATCTATTCACACAGGAATTATTAAAACATTGAAACTAAATGGCCAGCAAGTCGCGAAAGTCGGCTAAAAATATTTTATAGATTATAGCGCTTTGTCCCGTTTTCGGAAATGATTCTTTTAAAAGTAACTGTATACAATCTATATTTAATGGCAATGCGAGTATGAATAACAAAACAGACAGTGAGTTTCATATTTTATTTTGACAAAAATATATTGTTTTAGACAGTGCGTCTGCCGCTAACATCGTATCGATGCGCCATATCTGGTTTACGTGTGCCTGCTCTCGCGAGATTTTTATGAACTTTTGGAAATGGAAAATTTTACTGATTTTTACTCTATGTTCTATGTAATGATAGGTGATACTTTTAAAATCAAATTGGAAGCAAGAAGATGTTTAGTCAGAATAAATATTTTTACACTAAATGAACGATAACTGCTAAAATATTCTAGTATTAAGATAAAGTGTTTAAATTGACGTATGCAAATAATTTCCCTCTAAAATCTATTGATCAAAACTGGTAGAGCTCGATTTTCGGGTCTTTTTCAAGGGAGACAATCCACTGCGATAAGCCAGCTAAAAGGCACGGAAAGCTGCGTGTGACACGCGAGCTTTATACGGCTGTCCTCGAAACATGTCATTTAATCATCGGTTAGAAGTTGACAATAAGAGTGGTAACTGTATTAATAGCCGAAGTACTGCTTTAACATTCCCGTCGCCTCGGTAAGCTGATACTTTATAGTACATGTTTGGGCTTTCTGCATGCTAATGAGAATAATGTTATTGTTTTTTCTACAATTTCCTGCAGTGGTTGAGACTTTGGGAATACATATAACGCAATCATTTAAATTCTTTAATGAAGCATAATTTATTATGTTGCTTCATTTTTGTCATTTTGTTTGACATTTTAGAAATTTTGACAAAATGTACATGTTTACTGCTGCGAGCAGGACTAATTTTACTAACCGTACCGCTAGCAGCATCATCATCCTCATCACCAGCAGCAGCAGCATCATCATCAGCTTCATTATCAGCATCATCATCGACAGCATTATCATTAACATCAGCATCATCATCAGCATTATCAACATCATCATCATCATCATCATCATCAACAACAACAGCATCAGCAGCAGCATCATCAACATCCTCATCAACATCCTCATCAACAGCAGCAATACTGCCTGGTTGATACAACTGCTCCAAGCCCATCGTTTAACTAATACAAACGTATTTGCGCTTTTCATTCAATTTGTCGACATTTAAGATAGGTTTCATTGAAAATCCGTCAAACGTCGGAATTTTTAAATGATTTAAACACCTGCAGCATATAGATACTGACTGACTGAAGATCAGCCTTGATGGACGATGGTGATACATTCTTGGAGATAGGACACAGAGGGGTTGACGTTCTGGCAATTAGTTTAACAGGTACACAATGTCACGAAGATATATGACAGTTTTATCTTCATATTCCATGATGATAATACATGTATACATCTCCGTTATGAAGAGACTGGGTACACTCTAGTGTGTTACCTTCAAGTATAATCATATGAGAACTTGACGAGATTAACGCGTTGCTTAGTTACGTAAACTTGAGAAAAATAAACCAAGCGTCAAATTAAATGTAGTTTTGAGTCTATGCAAATAAAGTGGTTTTGGTGTAAGGATATTATATCATGACCGATTTATAGAAATTCGTTAATAACTTCCTCATAGCTACATATGAATGTTTCACGAATAGTATCGAGTTATGCGACAGTACTAGTATTGACTTTAAGATGTACAAATATGTGACAGGCAAAAAGTATTTCATACATTGCCGATAAACACAAATATATTTGGCAACTAATGCATAAAGCTATTTTCAGATGTAAACGTCTTATTATCGGAAGTTGAATCTTTGTTACCATATTCAAGTGGATACTTGGAGAGGTATGCAACGCTAACAGTCGTCATTGTGCCACGCATAATGTTATTTCATGGGGACTTGTTTATCTTTTTTTCATTTTGACAATACAATCCGTCGTGGATTGACAGTTGAAACTACTTTGTTTAAAAAAATGTTTAGCTTTACGGTAGTTTAAATGTCCATTCAGGCCGATTTCTTGGATTTCGGTCATTAAATAATTCATAAAACATTGAACATCAAAATAAATTTATTTTACTTATTAAGGCAGTAACCTTAATTAGGTTAGGGCCCTAGATAATGTTTTTTAAAACTTTTGGCCCAACCCTTTTTTATATATGTACAAATTATTACTTGTATGATAATTGTATGTATAAATACAATACAACATGATTAAACTAATACCATTAACAGAAAACGGACAATTTAACAATGTACTAAAGCACGCATATTCCAAAAAGGCAATCGATTATTCACCAATTCAAATGTATAGTATCATGATCGTGAAATATATTCATTTGATGTATATATACATATTACAGTAAAATTTCACCTGCACATCTCACCGAAAGTATGACCACTTCAGTACTAACACCGTAAATTCACGAACCGTTTGTTTTAATTTTTCTTTCATATCTTTACTCGATAATCTGTCCACCTCACAACTAAGACCGACTTTCTCCAGTACCATGGCGGTCTTAGTATTGAGGGTCCACTACACGCCAGAACTCTAGAAATCCACTAGCCCTCGTCCTGGACTAGTCTAATGCTGAATCGGGCTACCAACAGTTGAGTTGAAGTTAGTCCCAGACAAATCTGTTTTTAAAGGTAACTAACATCAGCAATTGTTTAGTTGTAAGTCAAACCTTAGAATCTCACAAACACATACATTGTACATGTGATTATTTGAGAATGTGGAGCTACCATTGTGTATGTTTATTTGTAACTAAACTGACCGATATTTTCGGACAACTATCTTCCTCGGACAAGTCAAATTTTACATGTCCATTAATCCGGGACACGTGCCTTTGAAAAAAAATGTTCGAGTCTGCACGTGTTAATGTATTTCTTGATTTGATACAATATGTCTCGGCTATTACAGTTAACGGGGCAGACGACACACTCTACGTCAATCGAATTTACTCAAAAATTAAATAACTCACGAGGAGATATAACTAAGACATGTTAAGTAGTTGTGTGAAGACGGAAATTGGTTTATGAAAAACGAACGCTTAAAAATACGACTTATAGTCAACTTTGAAATGCATGATGTAGATAATGAATACAGTTTCAAAATGTTGATCATATATCATTTTCTTATCAAGAAAAAAATATCAGTAAAAAATATTCAGTCTGATATGAAAACGGAAGAAAATTCATGTGGCTACAACTATAACTTTATTCATAGATATAACACATACAAATGTAGGACTATAAATTACAAGAATACTGTTGAAAATGCAAGACACTTTGGAATACATACAGAGGAAGGGTATACATACATGATATTCGCTTGATTACACATATGTACCATAATAATGCGAATTGTATATTGTATTAGGGTATACATATAATTCAGTATATACAAGCTTTATGTGATATATAGTTTATCTTCATGTCATAAATACGTTACAATAAATACGCTGTTCATAGCACAAAAACTAAGTACCACTATGTTCTGTCCGTATCTATAATATCAAATATACCACAATATCAGCTACAGCTGTATTGCACCCAACTAAGCAACGGAATAAACAAAATCTAATATGCATGTGAAATAATATCACTGTCAGCTCATTTGTAAACATACCAAGTTTCAATTTCATTTGACAACACGTCCATCACACCATGCTATCCCTTGAATGCATTGCCAAATGTCAGATGGTTTGTTTATTTCAGAGCAAACAATTTGAACATATTCTGTTTGAATTCACACATTAAAAGATGATTGTCTTTTCTCGAAACTACCATACAATGAGGCAGTTCGATTCCATCTGCGGCGGTTAGAATTTCATGAACTTTCTTACCGTCATTCGAAATTTGATGCACCGTCCTGTTTCCGCTGCATATGTAGACATTTCCGTCCATGTCTATCGCCAGACCATTTCTTAGCTCAAGATTGCGGTCCGTGTACATGAACACCGGACGTTTGTTGTCGGTTTCCTCGATTGATGTCACATCCAAACACACTACACGATTACGACCGACGTCGGTTATATAAAGAAGTCCATTATCGTCATTTATCCGTAACGTCAAAGGCCGCGTTAGAATCGGCTGAACTTGACTTTGCGCAATGCTGTGGAGAATTTTTCCGGTTAAGTCCATCACATGTATCTCTCCAGTTCCGTCTTTGAAGATCGTTGAACCGAACAACATTCCAGAAATAGAGAATGCTAAACCGTAGTATGGGAAAGCGGTTTCGATTCTCCTGGCCAGGAAAATTTGTTTCCGAACACTCAAAACTTGCAGAGCCACCTCATCAATCAAGGATGTAATAACCTCTTCGTTCCCAATCACTGCAATATCTGTCGGTCTGGATGAGACAAACATGTGGTTCGAGTATTTGCCATACTTGTCAAACACCTTCATACTTTTGTTGTTATAATCGGCCAATACCATTCGTCCATCTTCCAGTATTTCGCAGCCCGTAATGTAACATGTTGTCTTGTCTCCATGGATTCGTGCTGAATGGCCACCAAGAGGTATTGCCTTCTTACGCTTGTATGAAGACAAGGACGAGATTGATGTTGCCGAACTAGCGCGGCTTGGCTGCTTACCTTCTTCCAAAAGCCCTGCTGTTATAGTACCCATACATTTAATAGTATCTGGCATAGAATGGAAAGCGCTATCAAGTTTGAATTGAAATTCAATGTCCAGGATATTTTCTTCAACTTCATTCACATATTTGGAATACTTTCGAGCCGTTTGGTTAGCTTTCTTTGTCGTAATGTATACTTGCGCTTCATTCGAATTGTGCTTCACTGTTTTCAGGCTACTTTCCGCTACATTTAAAGCGTGTAATGCGCTGTGACAAGTTTCTGCTTCGCCAGATATCTTGTTAGATATATCACCGCTTTTGGATTGCACATCCTTCTCCGCAGCATCAGCAAGTTTATTAATGAGTTCAATAGCACTAGTTTTTTCAGTCTTGATTTGGATTAAGGCGACAGCGACTTGTTCAGTTAAATGGATGTTTTGTTCTTTCTTTATTTCGATGTGTTGTTCAAGTTTGTCCTTTGTCGTCTTCAATGATTCTTCTACTGCTTCAATATCACTCGATGCCATTATACCACTGGATTCATCAGGAATATATTGTATTTGCAAGCAATGTCTATGGCTTATGTCCTTGCAATGTTTACAACATAAAGCATCGTGAGTTTCGCAATAATGAAGTATTGGATTCCCGGGATGTTCCAAGCAATATTCCGTACCGGTGTCTTTGCTGTCTTCACTATCATTAGATTCAGTATCAAGTCCTTGTAAGTGGTGATCACGTGTCAGTTTCAAGTTCATGTGATGAAGACGACAAGAGACACAAAGGTATTCCGAACATTCGAGACATAAAACTGCGGCTTCTGCGATCTTTTTGTCACCTTGGCAGCATACACTACATTTTGTGTCTATATCCATATCAGTACCGACAGTTATTGATTCTGACGACTGTTGTGTTCTTACAGTCTCCGTATTTCCGTCTTCCGCCATTTTAACATAATAACTAACAATCCATGTATCTTTTAACCTCAATACGGAAATAATACTTAACCGTATCAACACTAAATATCAAGCATGCTTCAACAATCCTTCGAATTCACAAATACACTTACTCGCACGAATGCAAAACCAAGTAATGTACGTACTTCTTGCTAATGTGAACATAGTAATTATAAAATTCACGGAGTAGATCTTGAAACAACTTAATGTCTATCTTCCAGTGAGTTTAAGGGTAAAGGACACCGCATACATTTTGATAAGGGTTTCTCCAATGTAATATTATATCCATGATGTTTTACACTTCATGTCATCTTTGTACGATATCAGTTGAACGGTTTAAGTACATCTCTACACGACTTATGTAAAAAATGCAAATTCTTAAGCTCTGAAAAAGGATTAACAATCATGTAAAACAGTTTAACAGTGAAGTAAAATTATGGATCACTTATACATTTTAACAATAACTTCCGATGATGTCGTAGTGGAAATTCCTTAAATCTTGATAAATAATCACGATTTATTTAGAACAGGAAGTAAACGTTTCGACCAATAGAACTGATGTAAATACATATAACATGTTATGTAATTGCTATATAACGTATATAATACTTCACTTTAGAGAACAAATTATGTTTACTGTTTGTCTCAGTTTGTTTCGGCTGCAACTGTCAATAAAACCACTTGTTATAAAACTTTTAATACTATATAAATATATGAGGGACGGTCGAAAAATACCCGAACTTTTACTCGTTCTCATAAAGTATGAAATAGTTTAAAAAATATATATTTACTCTTTTTCAAAGTATTCTCCACCTACGTCTATGCAATTTTGCCATATTCGTGGGAGTTTTGTATTCCTTCTGCAATCCATAAAGAAGATCTATGTCTCAGGTAATATGTGACAGGTAAATCAAAGCCAACCTAGATTCATATTTGGTTCCAGCAAGCATTTTTTTTCAGTTTTAGAAACAAATAAAAGTCATAGGAGGCAATGTCAGGGCTATTGAGAGGGTGTGATAACAATTGTCATTTGAATGAATTGATGACTTCAACTGTATATGAAGCGGTATGGGAGGGTTCGTTGTCAAGAAGAAGGACATTTTCTGTGCTATCCTTGGACGCAACTCTCACAATTGTTCATGGCGTTTTCTTCAGAATAGTACCTGGCAATGACAGTTTGACCTTTTGGCACGAAAAGAGTTAATATTATTCCACGTGCATCACAGAAGGCAACTAATATGACCTTGCCAGCCGAAGGAGACAGTTTTAACTTGGGGTGGGGTGGAGAACCAGCGCGTTTCCACTGCTTTGATTGAGCTTTTGTCTCAGGTTCGGCGTATTGAACACACATTTCATAACCAGTGATAATGCAGTTTAAGAACTTATCTCCTTCATGTGAGTTTATAGAAAAGCACCGGATGCTAGACGTTGTCAAATGTCTGTTTATCGTCCAGGTAGCACAAGTAGACTTTTTAAATATGTTCTCTACCGTAATTAATCTATTCATGAAAGATAAACGATGTCATTAAACAACCTAGTCCGGACTGAAAACCACCTTGTTGTATCGCCAGCTAGCTCTGTAGATTGTCTGAACAACTTTCAAGTAACAGTGTTTCGTACAGTTTCAACACACACGAAGACAGTGCTTTGCTCTTTAACAGTTAGGATAGTCTTTGCGTTTCTTACCCCCCTTATGTAAGGTTTTTGTTATCCCCCTTATCGTCTCAGGTGTTATATAAGCCAAACGTAACATTTGTGTGAATATATGTGCTAGAATGGGAGCGATTGTCTTCTTGCTAAGTCGTTATGTTCATACACTACACCGTCAATACCACTACATGTATTATGTAGCTATTATTTTCAATTTCAGTATTTTGGATCAATAATCGGCATTATTATTCATAATATTTATACTGTTTTATTTTAAAAATAACCATTTCTGTTTCAATACTCAATATGATAATGATCTATATTTTAATATGCCATAGGGTAAGCTTGAATTCATGTTATTATCATTTTTGTAACAATGCTTAAGTATGACATCCGTCCTGTCTTCCTGACTTCCAGGAGATAGATAGATATATTTATTTGCGCATTGAACACTGAAAAGTATTTTTTACAATGCAGCAATAATCATTTTTACAGTAATAAACATCGTGACAAATGGCGAGAAAGCATGTAATTTAGGTTTGTGAATTTTAGAAATTTCATTTTTTCGAGATATAAATCATGTTTTTGTTTATTTGTTTTCTAAAAAGACATAACAAATTACAGATATTTTACATGCGTTCTTATACATGTGTTCTCGGGAGAGACAGTGTATGCAATAAACCGCAAAATTAAGGCATATATTACATATAACAATTATAAAACAACATATTTAAGCCAAAATAGTATGACATAGAATTATTATAATGCAATACAACATATTGTTGAGCCATACAATTCCTGAGCATATATATTTACTCATACATACACATACATACTCACACATACATATAAATATATACACGTATATACATAATATGCATATACCCCCCCCCCCCACACACACATACATATAAATATATACACGTATATACATAATATGCATATACCCCCCCCCCCCCACACACACATACATATAAATATATACACGTATATACATAATATGCATATACCCCCCCCCACACACACACATACATATAAATATATACACGTATATACATAATATGCATATACCCCCCCCCCACACACACATACATATAAATATATACACGTATATACATAATATGCATATACCCCCCCCCACACACACACATACATATAAATATATACACGTATATACATAATATGCATATACCCCCCCCCCCACACACATACATATAAATATACACACGTATATACATAATATGCATATACCCCCCCCACACACACATACATATAAATATATACACGTATATACATAATATGCATATACCCCCCCCACACACACACATACATATAAATATATACACGTATATACATAATATGCATATACCCCCCCCCCACACACACACATACATATAAATATATACACGTATATACATAATATGCATATACCCCCCCCCCCCACACACACATACATATAAATATATACACGTATATACATAATATGCATATACCCCCCCCCCACACACACACATACATATAAATATATACACGTATATACATAATATGCATATACACCCCCCCCACACATACATATAAATATATACACGTATATACATAATATGCATATACCCCCCCCACACACACATACATATAAATATATACACGTATATACATAATATGCATATACACCCCCCCCCACACACACACATACATATAAATATATACACGTATATACATAATATGCATATACACCCCCCCCCCCCACACACACACATACATATAAATATAATACATACATGTACGAACAAAAGTAGCACAATCATTTAGGGTATACAGAACAACATTGCATTACAACATCAAAGAATAAATATGTTTAGACAAAACATGTCTAAGTCACCATTGCATGCAGGTTTTGTCTTTCAGTGAAAGCGTGGTGTACGAAAATGGCTAGGTTTCTAATGTCGGTAACATTTTCACTAGTAATTAATTGTAAACATTTGTACATATTTGGATTTTGCCAATAAAAGCGTTTAATTAATTTGTTTCGACTTTCTTTGTAAATAGGACATTGTATGACAAAATGTAACACCTAATTCAGCTTACGATCAAATTATCTCACCTATTATCAATTCTAAAATCTGACATTTCCTTGCCACATTGTATAAATAGAATCAGCAACATTCCGTGACACATAACATTAGCTTTGTGCATACTATTTACTTTGTGTAACTTAAGAATACTCAGTGATAAACTTTGTGAAACATTGTCTCTAGCTTTATCTATGTACTTAATAACTTTGTGTCTTAGTGGGCTTAGTTGAAACTGTACTTGTTATTAATCTGATTTAACTTCTTGTGAACTAGTCAGTTTATACTGTAGATAAGTGTCATTTTATTATATTAAGTAAAGGAATCGTGCTTATGTGATTAAATATCTTCAATATCACAAATCTGGTCATGGATCAATGTTGCATCCACTACGTTACGTACGGATACCAAAATCCGCTTCGTAATACCACTCCGTAGTGTGATCACTCATAGACCTCATAGTCTGTTACAATACAGTACTCACCATTGTGTCAGTCGTGAAATCACAAGTAGATGCTACACCAATTATTACCTATCGATTGATCTGATTAAAGCAATATGAATAAATCAAGAAAGTCTTCTTAATTCCGACGTCGGGCGATTTTCCGTGCGGTAGACTTACAGCTGTACTCGCTATATAAATCTTGAAATATTCTATAGGTTTACTTTACAACCTTGTCATGTTAACAGTAATAAGAATAACGTCTCTATCGTGATCAAAGTGTATACTTTCCAAACGCAAACACGCAAATACGTGCAGTTATTTTGACGTTATGAAAGTGGGTATGATTCAATAATTCAAATTGCTGTTTTACCTTGAAAGATGGAAACAAATAAGCAGAAACTGAAGGAAAAGTGCAGTTTCTTTCAACAATTTTTTCTTTTGAGTAAAAATCATCAATTTATGTCGAAATACTAAAAAAGAACTGTCGGAAATTACGAAACAATTATATTTAAAACACGTTTCGTGCGTTTATAAGTGACCCACATAGTGATAAATATACCCAGTATGCTTCTTTGGAATAAAGTCGTGTTTGTGGAACACGAAAAATCGGTCAATGGCGCTACCGGGAATCGAACCCGGGTCTTCGGATTGCCGGTCCGTTATGCTAACCACTACACAAGTGGAAGACATATATGATACTGTTCAATAATATACAGTATCAATTCTGTTTGTGTGATTTAAACACTACACACAAAAAGTAACGCATTTTCCCGAAATGATTTATTCTATTTTTAGCAAGAAATAAATACTTACGTTCAGTTAATTTAGTGTAATTTTTATACTGATGTTTGTTGTGTTTGTCTTAAAATTACATTTAAGTTGACCGTTTATGTATTTTCTTTACCTCAAGATTACAGAAACGGAGAAAGATGGGTTCATGTACATGTTGCGTATCTTTCTGTAATGACTGTACACAATTCTGCCAAAGAGGCATTGATGTCAGTTCTGCGTGAACATGTTCATAATATTAACTTAGGTATTTCTTAGAAGGACACATTTTTTGCCGAACGTTGCTATTCTTTTTTGCCATATAATACTTGCATGGAGTTTATCAGTTGATAAACCAGTCTAGCGATGAGACTGTATTTGTTTACTGTGGTGTTAAAATAATAATATTTAATATTACAATTCTGTATCGAGCATTCATTTAATGCTGCGGAAACAAAATTAATATAGGCGACACTAAATTAAAGCCAACGCATGGACAAAAACGTTCATGAGTAAACAGATAAAGCTTAGAGAAGTATAGACTATTAACACAACAGCAATAAAATCAAGGCTTTTGTTCAAGGCTATTTTCAATGTGTTTATTGGACAGGAAATTACATACTTCACAAATTTGGAGGCTAACAACGAGCCAGTTAGTATATAGTTGTTCTAGTTTTCTTAATGTTTCCATACAGACTTAGTGGCTAACCAAGACCTAGCACTGATATCAACTTCGCTCTGATCTGCGGAGAATATACATCTCGGAGGCGAATAACGAGCCAGTCGCGTCGTAGATTATTATTCCAGTTTTTTTAAATGTTTCCATACAGACTTAGTAGCGAACCCAGAACAAACACTAAAATCTACATTCGCACGGGTCCGCGGCGAATGCATATCTAGAGGCGAATAAAGAATCTGTTCGTACGTCGTTATTTGAAGCTTCTTAATCCTTCAATACATGCCTATAGAAGCCCAGACCAAACACTGACACCAACATTCACACGGGTCCGCGGCAATACATATTTGGAGGCGAATAACGAGCCATATTGTTTTTAACCTAGTAGCTAACCCAGACCCAGCCCTTGCACTGATCGCTAACCCAGACCTAGCCCTTGCACTGATAGCTAACCCAGACCTAGCACTTGCATTGATAGCTAACCCAGACCTAGCACTTGCACTGATAGCTAACCCCGACCTAGCACTTGCACCGATAGCTAACCCCGACCTAGCACTTGCACTGATAGCTAACCCCGACCTAGCACTTGCACTGATAGCTAACCAAGACCTAGCACTTGCACTGATAGCTAACCCCGACCTAGCACTTGCACTGATAGCTAACCCAGACCTAGCACTTGCACTGATAGCTAACACAGACCTAGCACTTGCACTGATAGCTAACCCAGACCTAACACTTGCACTGATAGCTAACCCAGACCTAGCACTTGCACTGATAGCTAACCAAGACCTAGCACTTGCACTGATAGCTGACCCAGACCTAGCACTTGCACTGATAGCTAACCCAGACCTAGCACTTGCACTGATAGCTAACCCAGACCTAGCACTTGCACTGATAGCTAACCCCGACCTAGCACTTGCACTGATAGCTAACCCAGACCTAGCACTTGCACTGATAGCTAACCCAGACCTAGCACTTGCACTGATAGCTAACCCAGACCTAGCACTTGCACTGATAGCTAACCCATACCTAGCACTTGCACTGATAGCTAACCCAGACCTAGCACTTGCACTGATAGCTAACCCATACCTAGCACTTGCACTGATAGCTAACCCATACCTAGCACTTGCACTGATAGCTAACCCATACCTAGCACTTGCACTGATAGCTAACCCATACCTAGCACTTGCACTGATAGATAACCCATACCTAGCACTTGCACTGATAGCTTACCCAGACCTAGCACTTGTACTGATAGCTAACCCAGACCTAGCACTTGCACTGATAGCTAACCCAGACCTAGCACTTGCACTGATAGCTAACCCAGACCTAGCACTTGCACTGATAGCTAACCCAGACCTAGCACTTGCACTGATACTCGCGTGGGTCTGCGGCGAATATTCAGATAAGGTTTGTTAATGAAAAAACGTAAAACGTCATTGTCCTCCACTGCTGTGTCAAGAGGGGAGGTAGCTTTCGGGGGAACATGTTAGTACTGGTTGGTAACCCAGGTACACTGGGTAGGTCATCTAACCACCCTACATAACTATGTCATTACACAACGATAGACGCATGTTTTTTGTTTTATTTAAAATATCACATAGGAAATATTGTTTAAAAATACTAGATGCAACACAATGACCCCCAAAATGATATATTTGGATAATCATCTGTTGTGAACGACGAAAAATACTCCGCACTCTGTACATGCCTTTTAGAGCACGAGGTGTATTGAGTTTAGAAGAAGGATGCAAACATACACGATCACAAACAACCGACGTCCATACACATCAGTGGTCATTTATACAAGTTATCATACGAGTTTGATATTAACTATTTTTGTCAAAACGTACTGTTAATATTGTTATCATTAAAACATCAATTAGCGATATATGGGCTTTCGTAATCCCCGTACAAATGTTAATTGTGACTTTATTGCTACAATGAACACATAATGATAGCACCAGTATAGACAAGAAACATTAATTAATAAATGCATAATCGTAAAATTCGGCTCAGAAGGCATTCCGCTATTTAGCGATTCCGCATCACATGATCACGATTCGGAATCGTACATACATTCGCGTAAGTGTCTCCAACAGCTTGACATGCGAAAAATATTTTATGTTTCTGTTAAATTCTGAGCGAGTTCGAAATATTGGCGTTTAACTTCACTGATTTGATTGTTGTGCCGACTTCACACAGCCACGTATATGCAGTTTAATGGGTCAAGGATTTGAATCATATTTGTCCCCAGGTATGGGTTCGCCGCGGACCCCGGGATAATGTTGATGTCACAGCTAGCCCTGTTCTCACTATGTCTGTATTCAAATATTACCCACGAGCGGGCTTGTTAGTCGCTTCCACTCTTGCGTTCGGTAAAGGCTAACTCTCGCTCGCGTTACGAAATTGTGCACACGGTTATCTACTGAACGCACTGTTTGCCATATAGTAGGCACGCACTTTGCGCCCACTCGCAACTCCGAGGTAGCTAGCGAATTTGTGAGCCGAACACTGCGTTCAGTTACGGCTAATGGTCGCTCACGTTTTGTTTTGTATCCCTGGCCCACCGTCTTTTATTGAATGCACACGGGGTACCAAATTGCAAAATGAACGCAGGGCTGGTTTCCTGTCTTTACTTAATTTGAGACAGGGAACCAGAATAAAAACGATGCGGTTAATACATTTCTTCGTGACGCGAACTGCGAGCGGCTCCCTTTAGCCGTAACTGAACGCAAGGCGGATGTGTATTCGACACGAATCCTTGCGAATGTTGATCGATGGTAGGTAAGTCCGTGCTGGCTTCCACCTAGGTCGATGTTGATGTACGATGTATGATTGATGCGATAACTTCACTGACGTGATGGTTGTGCCGACTTAACACAGCCACGTATATGCTGATTCATTGGTCAAGGATTTATGAAAATTGTAGTCTAGAAGTTTATACATGCAATAATGTATTGTTGCTATAATTTTCGATAAAAGGAACAATTATTAATTAATGGCATCAACATATCAAAAGTAATCAGATATCCTTAGCTTACTAATTATTTTATATTTATATTATGAGAACTATATGTTTACGAAACAGTGTATTAAATATTTACTTACTTTGTCGTATTTTGAGCTATTTGAGTCTCGATGTTCGTCATACGCTGATCAAATGAGCGACATCTGATAATCGTGTCGACAATAAAAATCTGAGATTTTATGAAAAATAGATGATGATAATTATTAGAATCGAGTTTAATATGAAATAAAGGTTAATATTTTGTTGCCGTTTTCAGTGTACCTAACGAACTCCTCGCTGACAGTATAAGACTTCCCACGCCAATGGCGATCCAGTAACAAACATGAACATTGTATAATTCATTTAATGCTATTCTTGACTGAGGATTGTCGAAGGATAATAATAAATAATTCAGGTCTTTGTTTTCATTACAGTATTTATTTTGCACGATGCCAATATTATTTACCTGATTAAATCCCACTGCATAACCAATATCCTGTTTCATATTATCTGTTTGAACTTGTGTCAATAGTTGTAAATGACATATTAACCGGTCGAAATCATGTGACCATTGTTTCCTTCTCATATTTGCATGCGGTTTGGGACGTTAATATTAAATCAAATGTATCCAAGTTTATTATCCAAGAGTAAAGGTTCGTTCGTCGATGTATTTAATGGTTCATTAAAACAGATCTCAGACGGAAAAACGTTACACAAGACTTGCAAATTCTAATTCTGTTGATGAGTATGATAAACTAGTGCAAGCCATACACTGTTGGCTTATTCGTCACGTTAGGTGGAATACAATGGATGGACAGCCAGTCGGCGCAATGTGGCTAAACATCGCCTTTTACCTATTTTTGTGCGCAGGGTTTTGTGAAACTCTGAACAGTGGAAAGCAGGTTCAACCTGAACATGGAATGCTTGATCAGTTTTTGAAACGGTCTTATGAACAGTGTGTTGATACCTGTAATAAAGACATCAAATGTGTTTGGTCGAAATATTATTTCAGACTTAAGTTATGTATGATTTATGGAACTAATGAGAGTAACTACAACACAGAACCAGATATGCATATGTATAAGAAATCTGAACAACTTAGAGACAGTGATAAGCAGATGATACTTGATTGTGAAGCAAATAAAACCACGGGTGTTGATATTGATACCTGTCAGGCCAAGCATTGCGGAGAACCTGATGAGTATCCAGACGCGGAAATACTTGGTAACATGTACGGAATTGGAGCCAAAGTGCGATATAATTGTATCGATGGTACTGATTTTAATATCAGAACATGCCAGCCGGAAGGTCAGTGGACTACTGTTAAGCTATCCTGCAACTGTTCGAGTCCAGAGGATTCTGACCACATAACATACACGCTTAAAAGGTATAACACCACTTATGTGACAGTACATGCAACATGTGATGAAGGTTATGAGTTGGTGCAGAACAGTCAGCCATTGTGTCAAATATCTAGTGGACAATGGACTGTGAGTGGACAACCACCGAACTTTGAACGTGTCAAATGGATCAACATCTATGAATATAAAGCTGGAAGTGACATTGCCATTATGGGTGCCTGGAGAAACTCTAAAGAAAACTCAAGCTATATATTCAGAGATCCGTTGATTGATAGGTGGGAAAGTAGCAACATAACCCATGTCAATCTTGAGGTTGTCAGCAACAATACCGTGGTCGCGTTTATGATATTTAACAGCACCGGAAGTGATAAAGAAGATTGGTTTTCTCAAAATAGACTGATTAATAACACATGGTCTGATCTTACCTCCACATCTCCAGTTGATAAGTTCAGTTTTAAAGGAAGAGACGATGGTAGACGAAGGTTCTTTGTGAGTGAGTCGCATTCAAATAGTAGTAGCAAGAACTGTACAAATGACACAGCCTGGTTCGTGGTAACTTGGAGCATTGAAAACAAGTGCATTGATAGTATGACACAACTAGAGGACCAAACTGTGATTATGTATTCAAACGGAACAGAAGTATCAACATTTAAAGACATGAAATTAGCTAATTCATTCAAAGTGTCAATTAAGAGGATTTACTAAAGGGTAAAACTTCTCTAACTGACATCGTAAAAGGTTAGCATATGCACATTTTTCCTTCAAACCGAAGTGATAGTGTTAGCGTTCAAGTTTGGGTTGTAGCTAAAATCCCTAATCTGAGGCGAGGAAAGAATTACTATAATATATAAACATGTATATATGTACATTATATCACTACAGTCACATGATCACGGATAACACATTACTACCAGGGTTGGAAATTTGACAATCGTGCTCTCCATAGAATGGGTCAACTAGTTGCGATATATACTAGAAGAATGTTTTTAGTAAAGAACAAAACCTCTCTCGGACAAATCCCCCCCCCCCCGCTGCCGATGTTTGCTAGGGTGGACGAAACCTTTTCCGTGAACATTTTTAGTAGGACAACGTACCCACCCGAACTGTGATTGAACAATTTACACACTATAACAAAATATATGCTTCATTGTTGTGTTATAAATGTTATTTGTCTACTTGAGATACAGGCCTCACAAATTGTATTAAAATCATTTAAATAGCTGTTCGTACCAGTTCTGTGTGGCAGTGATTTTCTTCGTCCTAACATTTTATCGGGCTATTTTTTCAACTAATAAAACTCATAGAAGGGGTTTTGTCATCTTTAACAAAAAGTGTCGGGATGGTAGTGTGTCCGAGAGGTCTTTAAATAGTCCAGCTTCCGCACATACAAACTAGTAGCTGTACTTGCACATATATACAAAACTGATAAAATATTGTACATGTACCTCTCTTTAAACAAATGCTTTTTACGCGATTGTATAAATATTTGCTTTTTATGTCACTTTATGGTCTTAAAGTTAAATATTTCAGCTAGGAGATAGCGTTATAATATTTTTTATATGTATAGTATTACAGTATATAATTATGATAGTATGATACAAGTGCTTGAATAATCTCTTAAAAATACTACTTGAATAACATGCAGTGTTTTATATTCTTTACAATCTATGTATATTTTATGTTTATTGTACAAAGTTGAGATTTCAATAAATATATTAATAATGTTTAAGTGTTGAGCATATTGTTTACATGTCTCAAAGCTGTGAAATTCTGACGAATTCAGCAACTTGTCTGAAGTGCAGCAATAAGGCAATTTTAGTCCGGAACAGGTTTTTGAACGCCCGGACGTCTGTTTTGGTTGCAAAGCATAGGAAACCGTCATTTCAATCCCTAAAATAAGTAATTGGAACACCTGACAACACTCAGTAGCGGATCCATGGTCCAGTGGTAACTTGCTGGACTAGTAATCCAGGTGGCGCAGGTTCGATTCCCCACTCCACCACAAACAGTAATATCAGTATTTTGGACGAGCCTTTGAAAAACCGAGGTCCCATATACGATGATTTACATCGGGCACGTAAAAGAACCAGTGGTGCTTCTGGAATTGAGTCGTCTCTGCACTATCCTCCAAAAATCTAAAATGATGGACATCTTTCGGATTGGCTTCGCCCATATGTGAATCAGGTGGCGATGATAAATAAACGCAAATACACACACACAAAAACTTTTAAGGAAGATTAGGAACTATAAGAAATAAACATTGAGAGTCTGAATGTATAAATACCTCTACTCTCCAATGATATATCACGGAGATGACCCTGGAACCAGCACATAGCGAAGTGGATGCAGGAGCGTAGCAATGGCTTGTATGAAGCGCACGCAAGCAAACAACGAGGGGATCTATGGGTATGCTTTGCCCGAACACTGTCGCTTTCTGGAACATTTGTGGTGTAATCAGGTGACATTGTCACAATCATTTGAAAAAATTAACATGAAGAGTTATATATTCAGATGGCTTATCTCCCAAACTGCAATGAATGCTTAACGTACTAGTTTTTTTATTTATATCCAAGACTTGAAGTGTATACAACTTCATATTTTGCGTACAGGTAGCTATGCACATGCACCAGCATTGTGTTGTTGAAGATATTGAACTGCAGTACTGTTACTGTAATTTAATACAATACTATCATATACCTAGCATACAAGACTACTTTGTTCACATTAAAGATATATTAAATATCAACTGCAAGGTCAAGTTTCAAATAAGTGCATCAAGGGCACAGGAGACAATCACGAGTTTTCTCCCTTCTATAGTATATGTGTATATATAATATAGAAGGTATATATAAGGGGAGATAACTCATGAAATTCACCTGTGATTTAGGTACATAGTAATACAACCCGTAAACACAACCATTGACAAAGGTTATCACCGAGTATTTGTGACGTACACGCAGTAATACCATCATGTATGCACAAAGCTCATGGAAGTCTTATGTGTGTATTTATGAACGCTACTGATCCCGTTTATCCTCTGTTGAAAGGAAGTGTCACACAAAATTGAGATTTAATACTTGGTAGGATATGCTTTTGAAAATGTCACAGTTATACCGGAAGTATGGACGACAAATGACGCATTATTGGACCCATTTCCTTCACATTTATAGCATTATTACATTGGTGGTAGTACTAGAGGTTCCAGGATAGCCTTATATCGTTCACCTGAGTAAACTGCCATTCTGTTTAAATTAGACTATTGTGCCAAGAAATTGGTATAAGTTCAATAAAATTCCATTCAGCAGTTTAGGAGATGTTGTCAATAGTTTCATTATATATAGGGAACAAGACAATGCACCTTGGTGGCCATGTTTTTTGACAGAACTTAATTATTTATACAATCTTGGAAGAGGACCACACACCAAATATCAAAACTCCAAGCTCTATGGTTGGACACGAAGATTTTTTAACTTTTCACTTTAACAAGACCCATCTCCAGGGACCGTGTTTTTTACAGAACTTTATGCAATCTAGTAAGAGGACCACCAGACAATGCTACACACCAAATATCAAAGCACTAGACCACCATCATTTCTGTGAAGTTTGGTCAAAATCCATTCAGTGGTTTAAGAGGTGTTGATTGTATGTTCTACTACATACATATAGGGAACAAGAACCGCCATCTGGTGGCCATGATGTTTCCCTGAATATAATAATTTATGCAATCTTGTACGAGGACCAATAGACAATGCTACACACCAAAGATGTAGACCATATGGTTTTGGACAAGAAGATTTTCAAAGTTTCCACTTTTAAAATCCATTTTTAGAGATCCACCAAGAGATCATTCCTGTGAAGTTTGGACAACTCCATCCAGTGGTATAGGAGTTGTTTAAAGAAAATGTTGATACACAACACACATGACACAACGCACACCGCACGACAGACATCCAACAATCCTAAAAATCTAATTAGAATAACATAAAATTACATATAAAAATACTAATAATTAAAAAAAGAAATGAAAAGAAAAAAACAGATTTTATTTGTTTATTCTTATAAATTAATAGCACAGTTATCGTTTGAAAATGACAAACAAGAGAACATGTCAATTCATTAAGAATCTTGAACACAAAGCAATAAATTTTGTGTAGAATTTCTACCAATACTTTGGATGGATTTTATTCAATGAAGATTTTTTTGCACAAGCGATTGCAATCTCTGGATTAATATGTTTATAAAAGATGATTGTTGTTTGTGAATTTTATTTCAATAGATAGTTTCCACATCTACAATATTTACCTCCCTTGTTCTTAATCTCATCAGCCATTTTGATAGGAAAAACTGATAAGCCCTTATAGGAGTAATTTCTAAATATGTGACAATTGAGAAAATATCAAGAGAATTTGCATGTGACAACCCCTTTTTCTTTAACATACTGAGCCAACTGTCCACATGAGCATAATGAATAAGTTTTTTTTATATCTGATTAGTTTATTAACGTTTTCATTATATTCCATATAAACTTTCATGAAATTTGCCTATCAATTTGGCAGACAATTCAGAACAAGGGAGATAAATATTGTAAATGTGGTAACTATCTATAGATAATTAACAATTTAACTTTCTAGTCAGTCTTCACTATATATTTAATAAATCTATTCAGTGACTTGTTTGTTCAAGTGGTTATTATCACAACGTGCATATAACATGTGTCACCAATCTCACACGTAAACAAACTAAAGGATATAAAACTTCATTAAAAAGGTGTGAAGTAATGTATTGTTGTTTTACCTATTTCCGAAAAAAATCAAACTGTAGCAAGGGACCATAAATCACATTCGAGTGTTTGACCTATCTCAATTTGATTTATCTGCTATAAGATAATAATTATCACCAGGACATAAGAACATGTTACAGCTATCTAGTGTGTGTGAGCGACCACTGTGTGTGAGCGACCACTGTGTGTGAGCGACCACTGTGTGTGAGCGACCACTGTGTGTGAGCGACCACTGTGTGTGAGCCACCACTGTGTGTGAGCCACCACTGTGTGTGAGCCACCACTGTGTGTGAGCCACCACTGTGTGTGAGCAACTACTGTTCGAGGCTTCAAAATTCTTCTTATTATATGAACAACCAATGATTGGTTAGCACCAATATTTCTATAAATAAATTATTGTCTATTATACATAAACATGCACCAGTCCAATCATAGCTTTGGCTTTGCTGGGCGATTCAAATTGAAGGATCCATGCTTCCCAACACCCTGAGTAAATTTCTGCGCACCTAGAAATAAAGAATTATGAAAGATAAGTGACTTGGAGATCTCAAAAAGTATTTCTCAAATGGAATACATGTACACAATCAAATAACAGAAATTCGAAATGATAAATCATCAAAAGGAACTTTATTTATCCACCTGATAAATGGACAGATTACCAACAGAAAACATAATATGAGTGATTATTTCAAAACAGGTGAGGAAGATCAAAGATGAAGTGATTGGAAGTTTTTTAAAGTTCACCTGGTATTGACTCCTTCAATATCACATTGATACCATTCTTATATTCATGTTCTAATGCATCATCTAGTGACTGAGCATTATAGGCAGCATAGTAAGCTGACTGTCTGTCTGTGTTCATACACCTCTGTGGAAACTTTAACAGTGAATGAGCAATATTAATAGCTTCTGAAAGACCTGAAAAAACAAGCAACCAGTCTCAATTTATAACATAATAGTCATGATTTCATAAAAGGAGGTACCAGTCTACGGGATTTCCGTACTACAATATATACAGTAAAACCTCAATAGTCCTTTGGGACCCTTGAAAGCTGGTCTTCTTATTGAGGTGGTCTTAGTATTGAGGTTGAATAAAGAGTAAAACAGTGAAAATGGACTTGAAAGTTGTGTTCTTAATTTTGAGGTGTTCTTATTTCTTATTATTGAGCTGGTCTTTAGGTGAGTTTAACTGTATATGATACTGTAAACCAAGAAATGGCGGCAAACACAATGTTCCGTGTTGTTCATAGCACCATCATTGTTTCAGTTATCATAATTTGCAGAATTACATCATTCACAGTACATTACGTCTAAGAGGGCCAGTTTTACACAGCAGTTTATGTTCATGGAACCTCTAACACAAAAAGCAAAATATGTTCCCCACATTGTGTACTATAAAGCAAACATTACATAACGAAATATTGCTGATTTTTCCAATCACAAGTGAAATCATAACAGACTTCATGATTACATATCAACAATAAAACGTTTCTAGTGAATAAATATTTACTACTGTATGATTTACATGCTAGAAATAATAATATTAATAAAGTCATTTCATTATAGATGATGAGTTTGGCAAGAGTTTCCAACCGATATTTTGTCCATAGAATGAGACAATGTTCAACAGGAAATTATTTTCCCCCAAACAATCATGATAGTACTCACTTGCTTATAAAAATATCATCAAGAATTAACTTTATGTATCCTGCATTCACTTTGCCAGAATTTCTAAATAATATCAACATTATTACATTTTGTATCAATATATATTGGATACAACTTTATATACTCATCACTAGCCCTACATACCTGACCCTGTGGCAGTTATTCTGTTAGCTAGGCCTATATCATATGCTTCCTTTCCAGAAATACCTCTCCCTGTAAAAAAATGGACCACAGAAATAAAGTACAATAAAACAAGTCTGTGCATTACTATATTTTCATAGTTCAAACACACTTAATCACATTTCAAATGCAACTGAAGTATGTGCAGTCTAACATAATTTCATTAAAGGTATATAGTCTTAGCTTTTATCAAAATATGCTTAGTCATAAATATGAGAAAATTGGTGGTAAATGCCTTCATACAGAATGTACTCTACAACACTGCATTGTCACTTCGCAGGAATACGAAAAACAGCTATTTTTCTATTCTGACCTACCTGATGAGTTAACGCTAGCATAGGAAATACCCGTATTGGACTCATGTTCTGCAGTTTTAACTTTAAAGAAAAGGTATAATGCAATGTTTTAGACTATGTCTGTATGAAGGTATTAACATGTCTTTTTCTCAAAGTTATCACCAAGTGTATTTTGATAAAAAATAAGACTATCGACCTTTAACATTTATATAAACCAAGGAAGAACATGTTGAAAACATTGACAAGCATACTTACAATGAAATCTATTAATGTACCATCAGTATCAAGAAACAAATAAAATGTGGTTTGTAATGAAAATTTTCAATTGCACATATTTTATATCCTGACCTTCGGACAGTCTTTGAACAACAGGGACACATACTGGTGGAGGAGAGTCTCTGAACAACAGGGACACATACTGGTGGAGGAGAGTCTCTGAACAACAGGGACACATACTGGTGGAGGAGAGTCTTTGAACAACAGGGACACATACTGGTGGGAGCCGCGGCCGTGGTCCAGTGCGCTGGACTTGTAACCCGGCGATCCGGGTCGATTCCCGGCCGCGGCAAGTTATACCCTTCCATGAAAATTTGACAAAAATGTTGATTTTCCTCCTCATGTGGAGAAGTTGCCAGCTCCTTGTGGAAGGGTAAGTTAGTACTGGTTAGATTTCAGTCCAGGAAAAAAAAAATTAGGTGAACCGGCCGCCGTATATAACTGAAATATTGTTGAGAAACGGCGTTAAACCCGATGAAGCATACTGGTGGAGGAGTCTTTGAACAACAGGGCACATACTGGTGGTGGGTACAGTGCCTCCTGTTGATCATGGGTTTAAGTCCTGCCTTTGAGGAGTTTAAACCCTTAACATTATTAACTGAATTAGGCATGAATACTGGTTGGTAACCCTGGAATCAGTCTTTGTGAGTGATTAATATAAGATGCAATGGTTCCACTAGGTGCTGTATATCATGGGTCATTTTGATTTTACTGGATTTTACCCTTTTATTGCCAAAATACCTACAATTGTAAGAAAATTTTCAGACAGAATCCTTAGGGTCGTAGTTAAGTCTTAATACAATGTCTGTTCTGTTTTGCTCTGTCGAAATGTGCACTTTTGGAAATTCCAGGGGTCAAAGGGTCAACTCCAGGGTAAAATGGAACCCCTGAGATGTAATACCCCTTTTCACAATTGATGTAAAATAATTAAAGTTTAAACTAATCAACAGCCACTGGGAATTTCCTTTAGCTGACTGTTTCTTGGTAAATCTGACTGAATCCATAACTAAATAGCTTGGAACTTTACATCATTTTCAGATTTATAAATATAACCAGTGTTCCAGCGAAGCCTCCCTTCATCTCTTCAACATGGAAAGGAAAATCATCTACCAGTTAGAATTAAATCCATGGCTCTTGATAATCCAATCAGCTTCTGAAGTCTGACTGTTCCTCCATCAATTAAAGGCACACCTATAAACAAAGCATAATATATTTATTATCGCAGTTTCTTTCACATTTAGGGAATTGTAAAAGAGCCATTTGAAAGGAGAAAATAGCATAAGCGGAATATGGAAAATCATATACAGGAAAACAGTACATTTCTGACTCAAAGCCTTGCATTCATGAAGTATCAGTGGCTCAACTATGTACAGGACTTAATCTATATTCTGAGCTACAAGATATCACAGCCAGGTCACCATTTGTATAACCCTGGTGGAATATATCAACAATGCTGTAAGAGAAGAGGCTAAAGCAGGGGGGGAGGGGGGGGGAATTAAAACCTTTTAGAGGGTAGAATTGGGGCCAAAGTTGTAAATGAAAACTCTAGTACACTACAAGGATATTTCAAAGATAGTGACACAGAGAATGTGTTACATAAGTGTTCATAATTTACTAAACTTCATTTAACAACTTTCAGAAAATGAGAAAAAAGCCTTTGAATAGTTAAAACATTGTCAAACTGAATGAAACATTCTTACCAAATCTTCTACAGAACACACCAAGTATGGCCGATTCTTCCACAATACGGAGATCACACAGTAATGCTAGTTCTAGTCCCCCTGCCACAGCATAACCGTCGACACACGCTATCACAGGTTTACTGAAACACATTCTAGATGGTCCCTTTTAAAGTAAAAATAACACTTAACTAGAGTTCTGAAGAAGTATTATCACATCTTCAGCAGCAGTAAAAACATTCTTAAAGCCAATAAGAGGGTCACTTTCTCCATTTCAATAGAAAGGAATGTGATATGCTTTGGCATAAGAAACAATTTTACCCATGTTAACTTTGTCAATGGTTATATAATTAATTGCTGTTTTAGCCTATGACCTCTTATAAATGCAAATAACTGCTGTATACAGTTGCAGATGTCAAAAGTAACATACCTTGAATAATCAAGAAATTATTATTATGGATTCATATTTTGGCCATTTCAGTCTGAATATAAAATAGGACTTGGTATATATACAGATGAAAATTATTGTACTTCAAGATATGTGAACAACTTACACACATGTCATGCTGTCTAGGCATGTTTATAATTGTCTGACAGCATGGCATGTACGGTAAAATTAATTCAGTCTGTTATAAATATGTTAATTTTACAATACAAAGACAAGGAAATATGTTTCAGTTTGGTAAAGACTGGCTCTGTTTGGTGTTTTCTGAAAGTGACACATATTGTCGACGGTAAACTAATAAACACATACCATTGGTCCTGGTCCATCTGAGTACTGTAACTGAAGGTCTTTCATTTCTGAAGAAGCTAATGATGATAAATCATATCCAGCACAAAAATTACCACCTGCAAAGGGAAGCAACTCAAGTACTAAATCATGTTTATTCAATCAAAGTTAAATCCCTTAAGAAATATCCTCTCATTTCAAATTAAATGAGAATTGAATTTGCAATAAAATATATTCTCACTAGCCGAGATAATAACAATATAATATTATATAAAACACCTAACTTGATTTTGGAGTGAGATGACAGAAAGAAAGTGTACAGGACACAAAGGAAAGACTGAAATGTCCAGAGGTTATGTGCTACTCAAAGATATTGTGATATTGATGCTTATATTAAAATGGTGACAATATAATCATATGCTTCTGGCTCCCATAATTCATTAGGTCACAATATTTCAGATAGATCTTGGCCTGTTTTGAAAAATTGAAAAAATACAGTACACCAGGAAACCTGCCACATCATGAGTTTTACATGTTAAGCAGATTGGATCTCATCTGAGGTGATCAGTAACAAACTAAATGCATCCTAGCCAAGAGTTCTTGTTTAACTGTTTTCTAGGTAGTGTTTTGTAATGGGGGCTTTATGTCAGAGAATCAGTCAGAAACATTTATCAAAGTGACATTTGCAGCTATTTTCCATGTAAACCTTTCGCTATTTATGTTGAATTGTCCATATACATGTATTTAAATAGTCTGCTTGCTTCAGTGAAATTCAACCAAATCAACAATGCATAATCAATAACTCTGACTATATGCTTGTGAGAGCCATGGCATCACAAATAATCAGGACATCACGGAGACCGAACGAGGATAAAAATCGAACAATTAATTTAAACTGAACAACACCCAAATTCATGTAATATACCAAGCTTTCATAAAACACTGATTACAATTTTTTAACAAATACCTTTTCCATGCAATACTGCAACCTTGGAGTCATCGTCTTCCTCAAAACGTTTAAAGGCTTGAACTAATTCTTTGGCAGTCTCTGGATTTACACAATTTCTTTTCTCTGGTCGATTTATGGCTATAGTCATTATTCCTCCTACTTTATCAACCAGAATATTTTCTAAAAATAAAATTAAGAACTTAAACATAGGACACTGATGCTAAATCATTTAAAAATTCATATTTCATTTGAAATGAATTTGTTGTCATAATTTGGCTGATGTAAATTTATAAACAAATACAGTAAAACCTCACTTAAAGAAAACCTCAATAATAAGACCACCTCAAAATTAAGAACATTTTCACTGTTTTTGCCCTTTAGTCAACCACAATATTAAGATCAGTTTTCAAGGGTGGTCTTATTGATTCAGGGTCAACTCGGCCCACTTCCAATCTCGGCCCGGTCCTACTCAGCCCACTTACCAACTCAGCCCAATTATTGAGGTGATATATATATGAACCTTTTAAGTGTTGAATTTTGATATGTACATTGATCATTAATATTTAAGTTAAAACAAATTAAATGTAAGTTGAAACATCATTGAATATTCCCAGTATTGAAGATTCGCGGTGCAGTGGAAATTTCCCTGACAGGAATCCCTGTGAAATGTATTTTGGTATTAAAACAATTATGAGAGGTATTTCTATCACATTGTGCAACAAAGTTCATTGATAATTTAAGCGTCCGCATATACAATTCAAACTGTTTAATAATTATGACCCCCCCAATTATAACGACTCAACCACCTTCGGTGTGAATATCTTCAACTTTCATTGCGCTTAAAAAGACGACTACCATCACCTTCTTTAGTATACCGAAGTTATAAAAAACTGTTCATTGCTCATCAAAAGTGGAAGAGGGGCGACTTGACCCTTTACTGAGTGTCTTATTATAGCGGTTTCACTGAATACTGTACTTGTCCTAATATATGCACTGGCACATCCAAAATTATTGCCCTGGCATGTATGAAAGGGTCTGAAAAAAAGCAAATAATTCCACTATTTTTCAATCACCGAAAAATTGAATAACTAAAACTGTAACTTCTGTGTGTATGCAGATATAATTTTATATGACTTAGCTGAATGCCGGTGTGCCAAGGCACAACTTGTAACGATACTAAAATTCGTTTCTGTGCAGTAATCAATCAAATCATTCCAAAGGAAATATACATGCGATATTTAACTTACTATTGACATGGTCAGGTGAAGTTGTCATTCGCCTGACAATATTATAAAAGCGATTCATCGTGCATTACTTTGTGTTCAGCTTTTGACAGGTACTGCTGCCAGGTAATGACTTATTTCTATCTCCACTACTAGGCTATACGCCGCACACTCAATGACCCGGTGCGTGTGCAGTTTTTCTGTTCGATCGTTTCGCCCGGATGAATTATCCGGCTTGTTTTATAGCAGATTATTAAGCATTTTAAATTGTAATTATTGCGCCTCGAAGTAAAGTTCAACAGTTAAATTGATTTTATGCGAACGCAATATTATATGAGGTAACGATAACATTGATCGATATCATGAATCCATGGTTTATAGGTCCGTGGTTATATCTGGGACCAATATGTATATATTGGTCCCAGGTTATATATATACGCATGTAAAAAGGAAATGATATACAAACAATATCGAACAGTGATTCGCAAATGTACAGATGTATATTTTGAGGAGACACTCCTAATATACTATAATTAAACCTTGTACACTATGGTAGCTTATGACTACATGTACACGAAGCGTGTGGATAGCCACAGTAAATTATAACAAGAACTTCTCTGGTATATAAGGCATTGAGTATATATGTAGCTTGTGGATAGCCACAGTAACTTACACCAAGAACGTCTCTGATATATCAGGTATTGAGTATATATGTAGCTTGGGGATAGCCACAGTAACTTACAACAAAAACGTCTCTGATATATCAGGTATTGAGTATATATGTAGCTTGTTGATAGCCACAGTAACTTACAACAAGAACGTCTCTGATATATAAGGTATTGAGTATACATGTATATGCAGCTTGTGAATAGCCACAGTAAATTATAACATGAACTTCTCTGATATATCAGGTATTGAGTATATAAGAAGCTAGTGGATAGCCACAGTAAATTATTACATGAACTTCTCTGATATATCAGGTATTGAGTATATATGCAGCTCGTGGATAGCCACATTAAATTATAACACTTATTTCTCTGACATATAAGGTATTGAGTACAATCGTAGCTTGGGGATAGCCGCAATTAATTATAACATAAACTTCTGTGATATATAAGGTATTGAGTACATATGTAGCTTGGGGATAGCCACACTCAATTATAACAATAATTGCTCTGATATATAAGGTATTGAGTACAATCGTAGCTTAGAGATAGCCAGAGTTTATCACAACAAGTCCTTCTCTGATATATAAGGTATAGAGTATATATGTAGCTTGGGGATAGACACCGTAACTTATAACAAAAAACTTCTCTGATATATCAGGTATTTAGTATATATGTAGCTTGGGGATAGCCACAGTAAATTATAACAATAATTGCTCTGATATATAAGGTATTGAGTACAATCGTAGCTTGGGGATAGCCACAGTAACTTACAACAAGAACGTCTCTGATATATAAGGTATTGAGTATATATGTAGCTTGTGGATAGCCACAGTAACTTACAACAATAACGTCTCTGATATATCAGGTATTGAGTATATATGTAGCTTGGGGATAGCCGCAGTAAATACCAACAAGACCTTCTCTGATATATAAGGTATAGAGTATATATGTAGCTTGCAGATAGCCACAATCATGTATAAAAATAAATTCTCCGATATATCAGGTATTGAGTATAAATGCAGCTTGTGTATAGCCACAGTTAATTATAACAAGAACTTCTCTGATATATTTGGTATTGCGTTTATATGTAGCTTGGGGATAGCCACAGTCAATGATAACAAGAACTTCTCTGATACATCAGCTATTGAGTATATATGCAGCTTGGGGATAGCCACAGTAAATTATATCAAGAATTTCTCTGATATATTTGGTATTGCGTTTATATGTAGATTGGGGATAGCCGCAGTTAATTATAACAGGAACTTCTCTGATTTATAAGGTATTGAGTATATATGTAGCTAGGGGATAGCCGCAGTTAATTATAACAGGAACTTCTCTGATTTATAAGGTATTGAGTATATATGTAGCTAGGGGATAGCCACAGTATATTATAACATGAACTTCTCTGATATATCAGGTATTTAGTATATATGTAGCTTTGGGATAGCAACAGTAAATTATAACATGAACTTATCCGATATATAAGGTATTAAGTATATATGTATCTTGTGGATAGCCACAGTAAATTATAACAACAACTTTTCGTATATATAAGGTATTGAGTTTATATGTAGTTTGGGGATAAACACGTTCAATGATAACAAGAACTTCACTGATATATCAGGTATTGAGTATACATGTAGCTTGTGGATAACCACAGTAAATTATTGCATGAACTACTCTGATATATCAGGTATTGAGTATATATGTAGCTTGGGGATAGCCACAGTAAATTATAACAAGAATACATCTGATATATAAGGTATTGAGTACATATGTAGCTTGGGGATAGCCGCAGTGAATAACAACAGGACCTTCTCTGATATATAAGGTATAGAGTATATATGTAGCTTGGGGATAGCCACAGTCATGTATAAAAAGAACGTTTCTGATATATCAGGTATTTAGATTAAATGCAGCTTGTGTATAGCCACAGTAAATTATAACAACAACTTTTCGTATATATAAGGTATTGAGTATATGTGTAGCTTGTGGATAGCCATAGTAAATTATTACAAGACGTTATCCGATATATAAGGTATTAAGTATATATGTAGCTTGTGGATAGGCACAGTTAATTATAACAACAACATTTCGTACATATAAGGTATTGAGTATATTAGTAGCTTGGGGATAGCCACAGTAAATTACAATAACAATATTTCGTATATATAAGGTATTAAGCATATGTGTAGCTTGTCGATAGCCTCAGTAAATTATAACAAGAACGTCTCTGATATTTAAGGTATTGAGTATATATGTAGCTTGTGGATAGCCACAGTAACTTGCAACAAAAACGTCTCTGATATATCAGATATTGAGTATATATGTAGCTTGTGAATAGCCACAGTAACTTACAACAAGAACGTCTCTGATATATAAGGTATTGAGTATATATGTAGCTTGTGGATAGCCACAGTAACTTACAACAAGAACGTCTTTGATATATCAGGTATTGAGTATATATTTAGCTTGTGGATAGCCACAGTAACTTACAACAATAACGTCTCTGATATATAAGGTATTGAGTATATATGTAGCTTGGGGATAGCCACAGTAACTTACAACAAGAACGTCTCTGATATATAAGGTATTGAGTATATATGTAGCTTGTGGATAGCCACAGTAACTTACAACAATAACGTCTCTGATATATCAGGTATTGAGTATATATGTAGCTTGTGGATAGCCACAGTAACTTACAACAAGAACGTCTCTGATATTTAAGGTATTGAGTATATATGTAGCTTGTGGATAGCCACAGTAACTTACAACAAGAACGTCTCTGATATATCAGGCATTGAGTATATATGTAGCTTGTGGATAGCCACAGTAACTTACAACAAGAACGTCTCTGATATATAAGGTATTGAGTATACATGTATATGCAGCTTGTGAATAGCCACAGTAAATTATAACATGAACTTCTCTGATATATCAGGTATTGAGTATATATGTAGCTTGGGGATAGCCACAGTAACTTACAACAAAAACGTCTCTGATATATCAGGTATTGAGTATATATGTAGCTTGTTGATAGCCACAGTAACTTACAACAAGAACGTCTCTGATATATCAGGTATTGAGTATATATGTAGCTTGGGGATAGCCCCAGTAAATACCAACAAGACCTTCTCTGATATATAAGGTATAGAGTATATATGTAGCTTGCAGATAGCCACAATCATGTATAAAAATAAATTCTCCGATATATCAGGTACTGAGTATAAATGCAGCTTGTGTATAGCCACAGTTAATTATAACAAGAACTTCTCTGATATATTTGGTATTGCGTTTATATGTAGCTTGGGGATAGCCACAGTCAATGATAACAAGAACTTCTCTGATACATCAGCTATTGAGTATATATGCAGCTTGGGGATAGCCACAGTAAATTATATCAAGAATTTCTCTGATATATTTGGTATTGCGTTTATATGTAGATTGGGGATAGCCGCAGTTAATTATAACAGGAACTTCTCTGATTTATAAGGTATTGAGTATATATGTAGCTAGGGGATAGCCGCAGTTAATTATAACAGGAACTTCTCTGATTTATAAGGTATTGAGTATATATGTAGCTAGGGGATAGCCACAGTATATTATAACATGAACTTCTCTGATATATCAGGTATTTAGTATATATGTAGCTTTGTGATAGCAACAGTAAATTATAACATGAACTTATCCGATATATAAAGTATTAAGTATATATGTATCTTGTGGATAGCCACAGTAAATTATAACAACAACTTTTCGTATATATAAGGTATTGAGTTTATATGTAGTTTGGGGATAAACACGTTCAATGATAACAAGAACTTCACTGATATATCAGGTATTGAGTATACATGTAGCTTGTGGATAACCACAGTAAATTATTGCATGAACTACTCTGATATATCAGGTATTGAGTATATATGTAGCTTGGGGATAGCCACAGTAAATTATAACAAGAATACATCTGATATATAAGGTATTGAGTACATATGTAGCTTGGGGATAGCCGCAGTGAATAACAACAGGACCTTCTCTGATATATAAGGTATAGAGTATATATGTAGCTTGGGGATAGCCACAGTCATGTATAAAAAGAACGTTTCTGATATATCAGGTATTTAGATTAAATGCAGCTTGTGTATAGCCACAGTAAATTATAACAACAACTTTTCGTATATATAAGGTATTGAGTATATGTGTAGCTTGTGGATAGCCATAGTAAATTATTACAAGACGTTATCCGATATATAAGGTATTAAGTATATATGTAGCTTGTGGATAGGCACAGTTAATTATAACAACAACATTTCGTACATATAAGGTATTGAGTATATTAGTAGCTTGGGGATAGCCACAGTAAATTACAATAACAATATTTCGTATATATAAGGTATTAAGCATATGTGTAGCTTGTCGATAGCCTCAGTAAATTATAACAAGAACTTATCCGATATATAAGGTATTAAGTATGTATGTAGCTTGTAGATAGCCACAGTAACTTACAACAAAAACGTCTCTGATATATCAGGTATTGAGTATATATGTAGCTTGTGAATAGCCACAGTAACTTACAACAAGAACGTCTCTGATATATAAGGTATTGAGTATATATGTAGCTAGGGGATAGCCACAGTAACTTACAACACGAACGTCTCTGATATATCAGGTATTGAGTATATATGTAGCCTGTGGTTAGCCACAGTAAATTACAACAAGTCGTCTCTGATATATAAGGCTGCTGTCTCTCTGGCAGCTTTTGTTTAGCATAGTATTTGCATTCATATTCTTTTGCAGGTTGTATTGGCAGTGCGAAGAGTGTTCATCTTGGTTTCATCCAGCCTGTCTAGGACTGGATGAAGATGATGAACCGGAACAGTTCTATTGTTCAAACTGTGAGAAAAAGGTATGTATTTGTAGATGTGCACACTTGCAAACATCTACATCTAGAGTATAATAGAAATGAATATGTTACTTAATATATCATTGTTATATACTAAACAAAATAAGAAACTTCCGCTAAGTTTGCTTTAACATAGCTCGATGAAAACAAATGGGGGGTAATCATTGTTATATACATGTATGCGTTTAAAGAGTGTTCAAAATGATGACCAAAGGTTAACAGAAAATGGGGGAACTTTTGACCAAGTGAGGTAGGGGTTAAAAACAAAAACCACCTCTTGAGTTGACCACTGCAGTGCATAGTTGACTAAAGTGTTGATTTCTGCCTGTGGAATAATGTTCCATTCCTGAATGAATCAGTGAAGTTTCCCGATGAGGAACCGTTACTGATGCTCCGGGCCTACCTGGTACATCCATCAGATTGGAGGGAAATAATCAACGATGTTAAGGGGAACATACACCAGCTGAACGCTAAAGAGACATACATGGCCAACTCAGTCAAGCAACTGCGGGCTAGACTTTCGTCAAAGCTGAAGCAGTTGATGACCAAATATGCTATTGTCAACCAGCAAATACGGTTGGTCATACTGACTTATTTTAGTACGACGTGACTGATTTAGTACAATACGGAAACATAAAGATTAAATACACCACCAGTGTTTGTCAGTTTCATCAACAGTGTACTGTTTTATTTATAATCTATAAATGTTCATAAGTAGCTCCGACTTAGACATAATTCGCAATGTTATGGTCGCCGCATGTAAAGAAATTTTGAAAATGTTTCATCAAAATCGGTCAGAAAGTAAATTAATCGGCCAAACTCGTACATTTCATATCTACCATGAATTAATGGTCGTCCAAAACAACAAAATGCTCAGTTAGAATTAACAATTATTATTTTCATAGTTCGAACAAAAACTCGCGAATAAAGTGTTTTGTAGGGCTCTTGTTCAGATTCGTGAAAATGAGACGAGACTATTGCTACAATTTGACGCTGACCCAGCGGACGTTCCAGCACCGCCTAGGCCTAATGCCGAACACAATCGGCCCAGACCAGCTTTCGATGTGCGTGAGCAGGTCGCAGCCGTGCTACCATCATCTTCAGATAATGAACCAGGAGAACAAGCACCTCTGCCGACAGAAGGTTAAGCACCCGCAGCACCAGAAGGGAACGAGCGCGCTCGTCGCAAAAGAAAGAGACCACATTCGGACATACATGTACATCAAATACCATTCAGATTGACAGAGAATGAAACCATGTATTTATACATTACAATCACAATTTTAAGTAAATTCTACTTGCTAATTGTTGGCATGTATATATGTCCATGCTGTTGGATTTGCATAAATAAAAATTAATGAAAGTAATCAGAATTATTTTTAATAACAATTGGATGTGCAATCAACACACTATGCTAGCACTAGGTAGTTCGTACATCAAATCATTTTTGTCTTATCAAGAGGTGTGCACATTACATACGCAGGGTTCGAACCCACAACCTTCGGATTGAGCGACCGATACTTAATACAACGTTTAACCGTATGAGTCAGATGTTACGTCATTGATGCCGTGTTGTATGATGCCATTGAAATATTCACTGAAGACTCGATATTTTGACTTAACAACTTTTTTTAAAGACAGAAAACTGTTAAATAGATCTGACTAGACATTTACTACGGCTAACGACCATTTCTGCTCTAGACGAGACTATCGCAAATCGTATGGCATAATCCTGACAAGTGTGGTGACTATCACGTTCTTGACTATGACGGTTGTTACATTGGTCGAGACATGAAAATGGCGCATTTAAACAAAATTCGTATTATGTTGCCAATAGTCTTATGACAAAACTTAGCCTGGTCCCCGGCACTCACAACATTGGGAGAACAGGACGTTCAGGTACTGTGGCTAGGACTGTTTTATACTTAAACAGAGGAGAACTCGGGGGGAACAATATGAAGATAGAAATTAAATAGTATTGTATAGTGCTGTTAGATTGATCGCGAACAGGTGTATGCACTCACAGGACCGATCCATGTCAATTTAGGTATGGACATGCACTCGTGTCCAGGTAATATATTCATGCGTTCGCGGTTAATAAAACTTCACTTTACTGACTATGATGTGTGTGATGATGCCCCAGCTCCAAGCTGGTATTGTCAGATTTAAAGTACATACAGGGGTGTAGACAAGCTGAAATTGAAAAGCATAAATTAAATATCTAATTGCAGTTTTGGCCATTTTATATTTTCGATTTTTTTTACAAAAAAACTACTCGTTCGGTAGGAATCTACGCCACTGACATCCACCACTGGAGCTCCCATGCTGTTTTATTCCAGAACTTACCTCTAAACCAAAGTAACAAAGTAATATCTAACTCCCCCACATTAGCATAATACATTTACTACAATATGTGTCGGCGCAGAGCATTGTTTTGATACAAAACAATAAAACTGCCATCTACTGTGATATTCGCAGTAGGGAAACAGGAAATTGAACGGAATTTCAATGCACTCACATCAAATTAATGTACGCAGGTGCTTCCTTGATGTTTCATTTTTTTTTGGAATTAATTATCAACCAGCACTACCTTGCTCAGCTGCCAACTACTCCTTCGCAGCAGTTTCCGCCCCACTTGATTGTGTCATATACTTGTACATACAGTGGGACCTCGTGATTTCGTCAACCTTCTATTCGAATACTTAGTATCATCCGAAAGAAATATAAGGTCCCGATTTATCTTCTTAGGCACAGCAAACTGAAATGGGCTTTTCGGAAACCATATTTTATTTGAAATCAAAATTCGGACCTGATGAATTGAAATGAACGAGGTCCGACTGTATAACGCTAACATTATATGCTTTTCGACAATGGCATACACTTGTGTTTAAACGCAATAACATTCGTCAGACCATTGCTGAAGAAATCTGGTCTCGAACTGGTGTACGCCAATTATCGCCCAATGAGCAACTTGCCCTTCCTTTCAAAACTGATTGAAAAAGCTGCTCTCTTGAGATTGAACGAACATGTGAGTAACTACGATCTCCTTCCTAAGAACCAGTCGGCATATAGACGCTTTCATTCGTGTGAGACAGCACTATTGAGATTAGTGAATGATTTACTTGAAGGCATGGAGAACCAGGAGGTCAGTGCCCTGGTTGCACTGGACCTAAGCGCCGCATTCGACACTGTGGACCATGACATACTTGTCCAAGTGTTGCAACATCAATATGGGCTGTGTGGCACCGCAATTAATTGGATTGACTCATACTTAAGGCCTCGCAGCTGTAGTGTTTATGCTGAATCAACTGTCTCGTCTGCACGCCCTCTTACGTGTAGCGTTCCCCAGGGTAGCTGTTTGGGCCCCTGGCTATATCTTACCTACGCAGGCACTCTATTTGATGTGATTCCCAACTCCATCTCAGTGTACGGCTTCGCGGACGACCATATAGCCAACAAACGCTTTAAGCCAAACTAAAAATGAACCCTTCTAAAACTGAATTCATCATCTTTGGCAGTAGACAACAACTCGATAAATGTTCTGTGACAGAAATTAACATTGCAGGTGATAAAATTCAATCTGCGCATTGTATCAGATATTTGGGTGCATTTTTGGATGAAAATCTCAATTTCAAAGACCATATTAAGAGAAAATGTCAAACTGCTATGCTTAATTATTTAAGAATCAAAAGTATCAGAAAATATCTCAGCACTGATGCTACTGAAATTCTGGTGTTGGCACTGGTTATTTCTCATTTGGATTATTGCAATGTTATTTTGTTTGGAACTCCACAATGTGATCTGCAAAAAATGCAAAGAATACAGAATATGTGTGCTAAACTTGTTTTACGACGCATGAAGTATGACAGCTCAAAGCAAGCTTTGTTCAAATTACACTGGTTGCCAATCAGAGCCAGAATAGAGTTCAAGATTTTAACAACCATGTACAATTGTTCTAATGGTCAAGCTCCTGTTTATCTCACTGAGTTATTGTGTAGTAAAAAATCTGAACGTAGGCTTAGATCATCCAGCTCTTCCATAGGTTGTTATGCAGTACCATTCAATAAACGTAAAACATTTGCTGATAGAAGTTTTAAAACTGTTGGGCCGACATTATGGAATGACATTCCAGTCCATATAAGGAATCTGAAATCCGTAGATGCTTTTAAGAAAAGTCTAAAAACACACTTTTTCAGGAACTTCGATTCATTGTTCTAGTCTTGTGAACTGTATCGAATAGCATGTCAGGTGTATGTACACTATTTTTGTGCAGTTTGATACTTTAAGTACTGATATGTCACGTTTTGATGCCTTGTCTAATACTAGTTATAGTTATGACATTATTATACATAGTTGAGTACATCTAATATACATACTGTATTTTTGCTAAATGTACAACGCCATTACATATGCTTCTGTGTAAAAATAGGCGTTTCATCAAATTAAATGTTTCATGTTTCATGAACCTCTGTCAGGGTTTGTACGCAGCCATTGGCAGTATTGAACAGCACCAGAAATGCATATTTTCGAACAGACAACCTAAATCTAACCAGCGTTAGGACTCTATAAACACAGATCAAATTTGGTATAGCCTAGCAATTGCATAACCAGGAAGAATTGTTTCATTCAAAACGGTTTTCCGAACTATTTTAGATGATTACCTCAGTAGTGATTGTGATTTTATACAAAAGGACATTGTCGATGTCTATAAACAACATGACATAATATATTCAGAACATTTTTGGCAACTGTTCATTGTAAGTCTAACCTCAGAGTCATAAACAGACGGATCAGATAAAAATACTTTATGGTTTTAGTTATAATTAATATAATTATTTTATCTTGGTGACACTTCTGGATATAAGTGAGTTAACTATTTAAATGTCTCCAGCAAGCGATCATTCATGATGAATACATACCTTCTGATTCTAGTTTGTTGCGCATCGTTCCTAACTCAACAAGTGCTTGGTAAGTATTGCAGAAAACTGGATTTGTAAGTAAATATGAGAAACATAACGATTGTAAACAACTCTGAAATTTTATAAGAAATTCACGCTCAATTTACACCGAATCCACTTAGCAAAGAAACGTGTCTTAGTATTCGTCAATTAAATGCATTAAAAAAACTTCGAAACTACGGTTGCATTACTTAACATAGTCCATTTGTAACAAACATCATATTTTGGGATTGGACTGTACCATCGTGGAAGTCATTCATTATTTATAACACAGTAGAGCGCTCGATTTCTAATTTAGAGGTTGTTGTGGTACGCAACGTAGACGAGTGACACTATGACTCAAGATAAAGCATCTAATGGTATTTGTCCTTCACCTCTGGACTCTGATCAATCAAGTCAATTAAAGTAAAAGGTTTATTTGCTTAACAAAAATGTTCATTGCAAAAAAAAGAAAATAGATATATTTCTATTTGTTTTAAATTCCATTTCCCTATCATTAGTATCTAAGATTTGTTTAATTATTAGCTACATCATCAGGTTGATTTTACTTTAAATGAAATTATTAATTTGATATTTTAAGGTTATTTCACATTCTGATATTTATAATTTAGTTACTGGGAGAAAGGTCAATATAAGTCTGCTTGTTATGTACGTAATCGTCAATTGTTTTTAATGATTAGTTACTGTCTTCTTAGTCAATATATGTATATATGTTGGAAATCAATGACTAATTTGATATTTTAAGGTTATTTCACATTCTGATATTTATAATTTAGTTACTGGGAGAAAGGTCAGTATAAGGCTGCTAATTTGTTATGTACGTAATGGTCAATTGCTTTTAATGATTAGTTACTGCCTACTTAGTCATTGTATGTTGGAAATCAATGACCATATAGCGATAAAGTGTGAGATAAGCTAGCTGTTAAATCGATTGAAAACCCAAGTATTTTTATTGACAGTTCCAAGGCTGAAACTCGCTGTATGGTTATTATTTCGTTTCGTGTCTTGAATGGATGTTATATTTTCCTTTCCCCTGTGCAATTCTTTCACTTTATATAGTTTTCAGGTTATTGTCTGCCCAGTTTCGGCCTACTGTTGCCAGCCTACTTGACTTGTCCTGTGATATTTTCCATCCATTAATCCCCCCCTTCACTATTTGCGCACGTTGATTCTCCTAGTTATTCATTATGGTCTGCCAGGCCATTCCATGCGCCTCTGTTCCCTAACGTGTGTAACCTTTAACATATGCAAGTGCCTTATGTTTTATGGATTGTTGTTTTACCGGAGGTCTGCCTGGGGAGGCACCGACTTATGTATTTGGCGTTCCCTGTAGCAACTTATTCATTTTCTTTTATGAGAAGTTGCGGAGGAGCAAGTTAGTACTGTTTAGTAACCAAGGAACAATAAGTAGGTCAACTGCCGGCTGTATATGACTGAAATACTGTAGAGAAACGGCTTAAAGCCCGAAAAAAACAAATAAACAATTATTTCATGTCATTTAACCGATTTACACTTGCAAAATGTTGTTTTTCGGCGTAGCTGTATAACATTGGTTATGACCTTCGTGTTTGACCAACCAAATGTTGTCCCCGAAGCAGGCTTTTTAAAATCGGACCAATCATATTTTCACCCTAGAGGCACCAAACGGGGTTTTCGTTCACCCAAGCGGTACCAAACGGGGATTTCGTAAGATTTGCGTTCGTTAGCAGTTAATATGTTTAAGCATATATGTATGACTCTTTCTCATCGATTCGTGCCTTCTCATCAAATTCGTCCCCCTTACCCTCAAAAATTAATATTTTTAAACTGCCAGCTTGCTACATTAAACCTAATTACAGTTAAAAGACATACTAAATAGCTAGGTTAGCACGTTGTCCAAATATTTATACGTTAAACGCTTCGTTTATATTTCATATTAATCGTCTGGCATTGAATCTTTTTCATTTATTGTCAAACGTAGCTTTGTTAAAAAACACAAAGTGATGTCACATTTATTTGTACTAGTTAACCAATATATATTTCGTCATGATATTGCATCATCTTATTACGTCATCAAATTGTTTACGAACCCGAACGAGGCAGATTTCCCAGGGGCACGAATCTAATGAAAAGCTTCCAGACGGTCCAGATCACTGACCTTCTGTTTTAAGCACATGTGTCATTGTAAAACTAGTGTTGCTTCAGAGTTTGTAATGGTTTACTTTAATGTGTTTTTAGTTGAACATAAAACCTATGTTACAAGTAAACTGTACTGAATGAACTAGCAATGATTTTCCTGCTTATGGGCACGAATCTACGAAACAACAGCATATATAAAATGACCCTGATAAGACAAAAACATTGTATCATTTAACATACCGGAAGACATCATTCTGTTTACGCCGTTTATCTTTTTAAGGATATTTCTTGTTTCTAATGTGTTATGATAAAAGGTCAAGAGAAAAAATGAAAAACGCGAAACACTTCCTGATGTAGGCTAATAGTACATAACCACTGAATGATGGTATAATCGCAGCACTTATCACACTTTATTGTTTATAAAACTATATATGGCTGTTCTCTGGCAAAACCGGTCTTAATGACAACATTTTCGAATTTCGTTTTTTTTGCTAATCATAAAGTACGTTCTTTTATAAATGAAATATGACTGAGAGAAAAACCTTGTAGTTTTCAAGATATTCATCATTTATGGACCATCTAAGCGTGTTAGTCATAACATTTAGTGACGTTGTAGTCATATCGTATTTCCAAGGTGTAAAATAAGCATGTGTTGTATCTAACTGTATATAGAAATTTTGATTGATAAGTCAAACTCATGAAATAAATGTGTTATATACGTGTATTTATCTTGTTGACAGGTTATGCAAGTAAACAATCAAGATCGATCTGCATATAACGTCCATGGCAATACATGTATATCACTACAATCCAATGTTATTACCACATAAAACCCTTTAGTTTAAACATATTTTATTTACATACTATGAACATCATAATAATACAATACAATATACAACATTTTACATTAAACAAGTTTGTTCAGTAGTAATGTGAAAAGGATGGGACCGAAAGCCAAAGACTTATATAGGTATTCTCCCTTTATGTTAATCTAACGCAGTGTAACTGTGTAATGTTACTATAATGAGTATATAATAAGAAAACACGTCAAAATGCCTCTTTTCTATAGTACTAGCGTCTAGTATGTTTTCAATAAATCGATCAAATTGTGAAATAAATATCAATTATGATACCATCACTTATAGACATAGAGCATTATATGACTTCGTATACATAAAAAAAACCTCTAATGAATATTGACACTTACTCGCTAAAACGATAACACGTAGTTCAGTTGTCTGTGTGTCACTTGGTGATATTGTTTAAAAAGTACCACAGTTTTCAATACTTTAAAGAAAGACGAACATTTAAATTGAATGCAGGTTTATATACTACAGGTACTATAAGCTCATAGAATTAACAGACGTGGCACTCTACAGAGTGTTGTATCAAATATATAAACATAGTTATTCAGCACATTGAATTAATCACTACAAAACAAATCCAGTTATCTGATGTCATAATCTAGTTAAATCACGCATACTATTTATACAGTATTCACAACCAATTTGGGCGTGGACATGTACTGTCTTGATGATGTGGCCTATTGTACTGTCGCACACTCCTATATATATATGCTTCCCTGGCTTGACTTAAACCCGGTGGGACGATGAAGTCTGGTTTCTGCAGTGCGTCCTGTTGGGGGTTGGATACTTTCATGATGTTTATTTTGATTTCGTCAGAGTTGCACGATTCCTTCACTGTAACAATACCGGGTTCACCACTGTTGAATGTGAAATGTTGATATTTCCTGATTCCTTTCATTGGCTTGAAGTATTGGCCGAGAAATGTTTTCCAAGATCGCCATTGCCTGGATGGATATAATATTGCAATGTTCGTTACAGATGAATTGTTGACGACGGTTTCAAGTTGCCTAATTTCGTCGCAATCAGAACGTCGATAACGTTTTTGTATCGTCCCAAATCCACCGTCAATCAAACAGCGCGCGTTACCAGGGACTTGCATACTGTATGTGATCTTTTTGTGCTGCCCAGTAAGAACACGCCACATGAAATAACCAATAACGTTTTGGTTTTTGTTTTGTGCCCCACAATTGTCGACGTGAATGGTGCAATTCTGCTTCGCCATAACCATGGTGTTGGAGTGGCCAATCTACCATGGAGATCACTGCGTCCGGCCCATGTGTTGATGATCCATCTTGTCCTATTGTTTGGTGTTCATCCATAAGAAAGTTGAGCTGTTTTGGTTGTCCGTCTACTCGAAATCCGAATAATTGAATCTTTCTTAACGATACAAAATACAAAAGTCCCATTTGATTAGCATGGTGTGGAATAGTGACAGTCTGACTATAGTCAAACGTATAGTGAACAAACCTTCCCTCTTCTAACTGATGGGTGTATTTGTCAGTTTTGATACAGTCATTATAGAATTCGCGCTCTTCTCTTGCTCTATGTACGTGCTGTTGCATTTGTGTAGTTGTTGCTAATTTATCTTCTTCCGTTACAGAGTCCATTATACGTTTCCGTACCTTTTCGGAGGTCGCACACACATCATCTTTCGGTTTCGCGATTTTAATATGTGGTAAACAGTGATTCCAGATGTTGCAGAACGTTGAATATTTCACTGAACGCATAACAGTGTCCTTCATTTGTACAACTTGACACGTATAGGTCATGTAGTCTTTTCCAGAAAAATGTAAATTATCACACAACATTTGGAGAAAAGAAAGTACTGACTGAGTGATTTTATAAGAAGCATCAGTAACCAGTTTGATCGCCATTTTAACGAATGCATTGGAGAATACGTCGCCTCATTGAATTTACGTAACGTTGAATGACCGCGTTTGGAACACGTTGCCATTCTAACACAAGTGCATTTCGGAGGTCATTTATGGTATCAATTTGATGCTCAGACCTGGTTCTCCAACCCAATTCATCCCATATGTTTTCTATTGAGTTCAAGTCTGGGAATACAGCGGGCCAAGGCAAGACGTTAACATTATGTTGAGCAAGGAATTGCGTAGTTATACGCGCCTTGTGAGGCGTTGTATTGTCATGCTGGAAAGTGCGTTATTTTGCATGAATGGTATCATTGTATTGTTTAAAACATTGATATCACCTTGAGCATTGAGATTTCTTTGGATATTGACCAAATCAGTTTTCAGATTCCCCATTATCCCATCCTAGACCATAATGCTGCCACCACCAAATCTGTCTCTCTCCTGAATACAACAATCTGCAAGTCTGTCATTTCTACGGCGAAAGATGCGTATTCTGCCATCTGCATGGCTGACAGTAAACCGTGACTCATCGCTAAAAAATATCGATTTCCACTGGTTGTTCGTGAAATGCAAATGTCGTCGTGCCCATAACAGTCTGGCAGCTCGGTGACGAGCTGTCAAAATCTGTCCAGTATATGGACGTCGAGCACGAATAGGAACACGGTTCAGTCTCAAACGGTTTATGATCGTCTGTGCATAAGCCCCGTAGCGTCGAGCAGTAATGGTGGCTGGTAAAAAACGCGATCAGTACGTAACGTTGTAGCACGTACGCGACCGGGTCTTGCACGATCTCTGACAGATCCAGTAGTGTTGTATCGGTTCGCAAGATTATGAATAGTCTGTCTAGAGCAGCCAAATGACGCACTACGTTATTTACCATTGACCCCGCCCGGAGCATACCAAAAGCCTGGTTTCTCTGATCTTCAGAAAGACGTGGCATCACTAAATGCAATTGATATTTAAAACAAATTCAATATGTTTTATCTGTGCTAAACAGCAAATGATTACTTGTCAGTGTAAATCCTGTAAGTGAAACCTATGTTGCTACGCACGTGCAAAGTAAGGTAAACCTTTTCCTGCTTGGACGCATGAATATACCGACGATTTTTTAAACAATTGCATAATCGTTATCCGCAATGAAATCGTGATAAACATGTGTAACACTTACAACAACAGATATGCTAACAAAACAAATATTAAAAAAAAATATAGTGTAAAGTTTTCATTTTGGGTCAGTGTAGTATTTATTATAGATTCGAGAATAGTCCGACTCTTAAAAATTAGCACTACTAATTATGGGTAGGTCCATAAAACTTGACAAGCCATACACATGGTACGGTGTACTTTCATGATTATGTACATGTAAGTATAGGTTGTAGCTCGTATGTTGGAATTATAAGCAAGTAAAGTGCAAGGGAGCGGTAGCGACCGCAGCACTTGATTTGTTTGTAGTTCAACATGCGAGCTATAGCCGGCTTATAGTTACTGTATAAAAACCGTTATATTATGTACCCTGGTGTGGTCATGTATTGTATTTGCATAATAATGTATATATGTTACACTGTGTATGGGCCGGAGGCCATTAACGCAATAAAAAAAACATTGACTTTCAAAACGCCATACTTGAAAACTATGAAACATAACTTTATAGAGGCAAATAATTAAATAATGTGCTCGTGTAAAAAAATCAATTGTGATTTATGTGCCATTTTGATTTTTCTGCGCTCACAGCCAATTATTGAATGTCGGAGATGATAAACACATTTATTGTGGGCGAACTTGTTTGTACCAAACCGGTTTGAAACCAAAACTGGTTTGTCAAACCTTTCATTTGTTTTAACCAACTGGGTTTCAACTAAAACAAGTTTCTGTATTTGTTTATAACAAATTTTAAACTCGTTAATCAAACTGACCGAACTACCTCCAGGTGTGGTTTGTCTGGTTTGATTTATCCTAAAAATCGTACACTAATTAAACAAAATGGTGGACTGATTTTATGTCGGGTGACCGTGCCACTCAAATGTGAGGCCATGTTTAATCAAAGCGCTGTTAGTGCTGTATGCCTTGGGCTGCATATAGCTGAATTGTTAATTTGCTTAGCCTGTGTAGATCTAGTGACATTGTCATATAAACTACTGTGTTTCTATATCATGTTACCAGTATTTTCCATTAGTTATTTTGTATAGACTATACAAGTCTTTATCAAGGTTTAATTGTGAGAATTATGCTAATCGGACATGTTTATTTCTAATGCGACCTAGACATACTCCGGATTACACCAGTCACCATCACCACAAGGACAATGAATATGGGTATTTCCCTTTAACCCTGCGGTACAAACAAACATATACATGTAACGTTAGTAAACATCGTTCTCGAATCGCAATGAAAACAAAAACCCATACCCAACTTTCGCATCACTGTGGTCCGACCAACTTCCTATAGGATTATAGAAGGAAAATATCTTCAAATTGAAATAAATAAAAATCTCTTAAAGGTATATTATGCCGTCTGAACAGATGGTCAGTGTTATTTGAAAATGAAGCAATGAGATTGCAAATTGTTATCGTTGCGTGCACATATGATGCATGTTTTTGTCACTAATTGTCATAAGGCATATCATGTTCCTGAAAGAGATATTTGAATTTCAAACATAACTACTTAGATTTTATACAGATAGCTAATACAAATACCTTTACTATAATAAAAACGACATCATTTAGTTGTATGCGCGTTAAATTATTCATGTACTGGAGATTACATTTTTCCTTTTGTAATGTTACACCACTTGAAACATGAACATGCATGTATATACATTTTGCGCATTAAGCTACAACGATTGGTATAGAGAGTAGTAAATGTATGTTATTGTAAATCACCAACTTACGGTCGAACCTACAGGTCAAACGTATGTCTGCTTAATCGGAACCTGGCTATAAAATAATCCACATTGTAACGTTGCAAAACAGAAGTTACATATTTCTCAACTCTGACTTTCTTATCAAGCACCAATCTGTCTGCAATCACAATACTGCTACACTGTAGCGGTTAAAACTGCAGTAAATGAAATTAGATGTTGATGCGACTGTGTCAACTAAATCGTTATGGTCTTCTGACACTGTAAGTTCTTATACAATCAAAATCATGTGGGTCATTTTTATTCGACTAAACCATCTGTTTGTTTGCAAACCAATCTTAATCATAACTGGTTTAAGTATTGAACCAAACTACAACAAAACTGAAACCTCAAACCTTAACCAGGTCTTGCAAAACAAATTCGCTCACATGTATTTCAGGTAGCATACATAAACCTGTTAGTAGTTTAAATATATACTTTAGGCGGTAACCAGTTAATACAGTTTATAAGTATGCTCCCTGATAATGTTCAATTTGAACATTAAAAATAGTCAACTTCTGCCAAATCAGCCTGAAAGTTTTAATATCTACACTATTTCACAGAGGTTATGACGAAATGGCCTCTTATTCACTTGTGACTATGATTTGTACTATACAAGTTTACAAGTTTATTACATTTTCTCAGTTCATGTAAAACATGACAACATGAGTACATAATATACAAAATACAAATACAATGGTAAAGAGGCAGTTACAATAAGAAAATGAATGCATCATGCACAAGAGATACAATTATAAACAGATATTCAGGGAGAAGGTATTGTTATTCTAATTTTGTTAAAATATGTATATATTCAAGAAAAATATGTTGTTTTCGGATGTTTTAAGTCTGGCATTTATTTAAATTTACTGAAGGCTGACTGGGAGTAGGTACAAGAGGGGCTGTCTCTAGGAATTTGTTAAAATGTTGGTACTTGTATGATTCGGACATTCTGTATTTTTTATATGATAATACTAGTGTAATTCTCAAGAATGAGTCTTAAAATTTTGACCCTGAAATTCCCTGGCGATTATCTCGATGAAATGTCATGGTTGTTAGCATAAAACATTTGCGAACTGACTTAGTCGTTAGCCATGTAAAATTCGGAACTGCCCTTAGCGTTAGCCAAAACATTGTACCTTGTCAATTTTAAAACCCTGTATCTCCATCAAACTAAGAAATTGCTCAGCGTCACTTGGTAGGTCTACTGGAGAATGATTCAAGTTTATTCCCAGTTATTCAAACTTGTTCGATTTCATGAATTAAGCCGAGAATTCAATGTCAAATAAGAAAACGTCGAACTTTTCGCAAACACGGCGTACATATAACCTGTTTTCTCGGTAAATATGGCACTCACTCCCACACAAACGGTATGTAGAAATTGCTTGTTCTTTGCGTAAGGTATTCCACCCATAATGGACATTTCTCCAAAATAAAATGTAACTCTTGTATCTTGTATAAAATTTCATAATTTTTTACCGTTCTAAAAAAAAGTTATGACCTTTTTTCTTTGGAAACTTCCTTCCTGAAAACGTTCGCCATACAAAAATGACCAGTAAATGGAAAATTAACATTACACTTCTCATTTGTAATATTTCTTGTTTAGGAAAGCATCTTTGCACTAATCAGATATGTATATTAAAGTAATGTAAGAAACAGCTACAAGAAATGCAAAGAAACTGTTTGTTTTTTTACATTTATGCATATAGCATTTAAGAAATGGGCAAATTTCCTTTCAAAATTAAAATATTGTTAATAGCAGATGACCTAAACTAAATTGATGTATCAATGGGGCATCAAATTGTCTGTAATAAAAATTATTTACATTATCTAACACATAATAAATCAAACTTTCAGAGACTTTTACCGTCCGGTTACAGCGCAATTTCATTTTGAACAGAATGACGGGCACATTTCTCTGAGAAAAAGTAACACGTTTAAGTGGTTTTGTTTGCTTTTTCACAAAATAATTATTTTTTTTCTGTAAAATTTAACTTAGTGTTGTAGTAAAACCTAATAATATTGAATGCGCAACAAAATCATGGTTTTTTTTGGTCTTTTAATAACCTCTAAACATTTTCACTATATTTTCAATATAATATCACTTTATTACCTCCCTTTATAAAAAAATGTCAGGTTTTAAAAAAAAATCAATTCTTTGTTTTTAGAAAATGTATTGAAGCAAATTTGAATAGAAGGTTATAATTCAAAAACATTTTAAATGATAATATTTTGATATTGATTTTTCTAATAAGTTTTATATTTTGATTCCTGAGCCATACATATACAATGGAAATAAGGAATATCAGTTATGGGTGGAATACCTTAAACGATACCTATAAGTGGCTACTCTTAAAATCAACAAAAAACGCAACAAAAATAGCAAATACTTACCCTTCGTAAATATCGCACCATGCACATAGCACCGCCATCAATCAGCAGCACTGCCATCGATACAGCTGGTTGTACGGGGTGGTAAATTACTTGAAAGTACTATTTAACGCTACAATAACTCAAGAAGTGTGGTAAAACTTTGGCAATCAGCGTATGACGTCACGAAGAATTTTAAAACATGTAACGTCAATATGATGTAGTAGTTTAGAATCAGTGAATCATATAACTTATTTACATACAAACAGTTGGACGTTCTGTAGAATGTCGTTTCCTGGCCTATTGTGGCCAGTTGTCTTGAATTGTCCTGTGAGCTTTTCCATCCATTAATTCCCCCCTCCCCCTCCTTTTACTGTCCACTTTGATTGTCTTAATTATTCCTTATGGTCTGTTGGGCCGTTCCTTGTGCCTCTGTTCCTTAATATGTGTACAGTTTGACTTCCTTAGGTGCGTTATGTTTTGTGGATTGTTGTTTTTCCTGAGGTCTGCGTGGGGAGGTATTGTCTTGTGTATGTGGCGTTCCCCGTAGTTACGTATTCTCTCTGTTTTATAGTGATAATATGTTGAAAAATATTGTAGAGGTAGCAGTTTCCACCGGAGTAACTTGGAAGTTGATTTCAAGCAACCCCCTGCGGTTTCGGATTACCTCCCTCATTCCCTTATTTATTGTATTGGTTTTTTTTGTTGCTTGATACTAGCTCTAAACTTTATTCAATTAACTTACCATGAATTCAAATAATTGAAAACTATCACATAAGCTCATTCAGCAAAGAGGTGATCGAAACCTTCGCGGTGGTGATATGAAATCGGGCTTAGGCTATCCCCCGGGATAATATTAAATCGAGTTCAGATTACGGGGGTAATTTAAATATGGGTAGTATGGACTTTTTACGCAGGATTCCGGATTCCGCGTTTTTCCACTGACCAAATATTTAGGTTATGATCGATTCGTATACTGACAATGTTAAGAAACCGACTAATAGTATGTTGTTTGGCCATTACGCCGACGGGAGTATTATTTATAGTAGTAGTGAATACCTGACTTACGACTTTTGTCTAATGTTCACTCGAAGTTATTTTGTGATATTAACACATAGTTATCTTCAATAGCATCTACCTAATGATTCTATAGATTAAACCTTCGAAATGCACGAAATAAATAAAATTATTATTTTACAGGGAATGAGTATCAGAACAGTATCGTAACAACGACAAACATATTGGGGGAAAATATCAAAATATATCCAGGAACACCTTATGATTATGTCGGAACAAGGACTGATTCACTTCCACATATCTTTTCAAATGTGGGGTCAGCAAGTACAAACCTTGTGGCCGCAGATGTTGACTACCGTCGAAGAAATCTCTATGTTTACGATACAAACAGTGTAAGCCTATACAGAATAGATGATTTCAAATGGGAAGACTCATTTAGCAACGTGTCGATTTCTACTGTTCATGGGGGGATTTCGAGGTCAGAATATACCCGTATTGCTGTGGACTGGGTGACGGGCAATGTGTATTGGACAGATCCTTTGTACGCGTGGATAGCTCTTCAAAATGGAAGAACCAGCGGAAACTTTAAAATACTGTTGCACGAGGACATGATCTTTCCGTCAGCCATAGCAGTTGATCCATCAAATAAGTACGTTATAATATTCTGTCATATTAAGCTGATATAGCGTTTAAATTAAAATGTAATCATTTTACATGGAATGAAAAGCGAGTTATTAATGCCGAAATGGGAATGCTTTTTTCTTCTCCCACTATCTATCCAAATACGAACTGCTCTGTAAAACAGCCAAATTATGTTAACGCGTATAATGAAATCAAATCATATTTTGGGATTTGTTGTTCCAATTTCTATAGAATTATATCACTTTAATTGTGTCTCTTTCAAATCAAACAAATGAGTTAAAAAGGCATAATAGAGTGTTGTACCGAAATATATAGTGGTATTACCACAAATAGTCATAGACTGGGTTGTACGTGTTCTGTGTTGTTTTAATTGTATGATAATTAAACTTGTATCAGCAAAATAGAGATTTTTCCGACAAAGCCCTTCCTTCGTGACCTAAGTCAGAAGAAGAAAGATATAGTTTAAAGGTTGGTCTTACCACTTACACTTTTCACTCACGGTAAGGGAATTTTAAGGCCGCGGAAGAATCTGGCATATGGCGGGTGACTGGTTCTCTGCACCCAAACCATCATCCCCTCGCTTCTTCAAAATTGATACACTCCCCAATAATCCGCGCTTTCTTTAAACTCCTTCTCATGTCTTTGTATTGTATGAATGTCCTCAAGTCGGTGACAGAAACTAAAATAATAATACATTATTATTATTGCTCATTTACATTGATGAGAACTTTGCAACATGCAGCATCTGGTAAATATGCAAAAATTAAAGATAATGATATGAAGAGTGTTCGTCATATCGGTACTGACTGTACATATATATTCCAGTAACAAGTATAAGCATACACTGAGTATCTTAAATGGTACAGACAAGGGACAACGTTGTTTTGAGGGTTTTAAATAAAAAGGAATGGTTAATGTATTTCGTCACACGTAACGTGTGTTTATACATTTTTTGGATTGTACATAATATGTGATTTTGTGTGACAAATATGAGTCGTATACCTCAAATACGAAATGTCGTTAATGCATGCTGGTAGCTACGCTGAGGCCTCGGTTAAAAAGTTCCAATATAATAAATAGCAAAACCCCCATTCTACACTTTTCATTACAGCTATTTGTTTTGGAGTGACATCGGACCATCAGAAAAGATTGAAAGATCATCCTTCTCCGGCACCGACAGAACCGCCATTATATCTAGTGGTTTGGTCACGCCTATAAGTATATCTGTAGATTATGTATCAAATCAAATAGTATGGGTGGATGAAGGAAGAGACACTTTGGAAGCTGCTGATTTCAATGGTGAACATCGTAGAATTATACGAAGACTTGCGCATTCTAGTTTTTTTGACGTTGCCGTTTTTAAGGTAAGAAAAAAGCTTACACATTTCGTCGGTGATTAAAAACATCCACCCGCAAAAAGTATCTTCATCTGCAAGGCAGTGACTTCGTCTTACATGCAGAAGCCATGTGGGTTTGCTCGGAGATTTTTTGTCCAGGAAGGGTCTCGTGCGGTATCTTGTTACAAATGTAGTGGCATTATAGTTCAGGAATAATGATAGTATCATTTTTCCCGAGCTGCTTGCCTTGATTAACAGGCTACTCCTGCGAACTCATGTCTTTTGTTATTATGTGCATTATTTTGCTATGAAACATGTGTTTTAATGCAATAAACAATTTTTGTTATATTGTATTGTAAACAAGAAATACCTTTAAAAAAGATGGTCGGCGCAATTTGAAGGTTAAGATTTGTTGTGCAACATCCAAAAAATGCCGAGATGTTACGATTGCTGGTCACTCAAGGTCCAAAATGGATTTCGGTAAGTTCACCGAAATTCAGTGGATTTCGGTAAGGTAACATATCCTTTCTCGAAAGGTTAACCAATCCGCGTCAAGGTTACAAACGTTGGTCGGTTGAAGATAAATTGCCTTGGTGGTTAACCTAAGATTTTGATATGCAAATAGCAAAACCATGTTAGTACGGCTGCACCGAAAAACAGTATCATAATTTCGTGTAATTTTTACTCGCCGTATTAAGCAACAAACTCTCAGCAACAACAAAAGCAAATCACTGGAGTTGTTCGGTATTGAACACAGGTTTTGCATTCAACACAAAATGTATGTTGAAATAAAAATCTTTAAACGGTAATAAAGCCATATCAATTAGCGTCCTCAGAATTCACATTCCACTTGTCTGTCTCCAACAAGTGCATGATTTTGGTCAACATAGTGTCCAAACAATGACGCATTATTTACCAACATGATTATAAACATAATTTTGAAAGAAATTCACAAATTGTAAAAATTGTATGGTTTATTTTACTTCCTGTACAAAAATCTTGTTTACAATCATTGCAGCGTGAAAACATTTTTGTCCGACCTCGTGAATAAAATGCAGATCTGAAAGAAAATCATGTTTTTGTTAGCTAAATAATGTATACGTGCATGAAGGCACAAAACAATTTCGAAGGCGTAATATCCCCTTACACAAAACTTCACATTTTCATATTCTGCTTGGACCTCTTCTATATTTTCTGTATACAATTTACATAAGTTTTGAAATTGTCATTATGGAAGTATTTTTAAATCAAGATTGAATTAAGGGTGCAATTAAACACACTTTGACCCTATCGTAAAAAAGCAACTTATTCCTCTGTCCTGATGCAGTGAATCTGATGATTTGCGTATCGGAAATAATCAATACATTTGTTTCATAAAATGACGCATTTTCTCAATATTATGAACACTAAAAACTTAACAGTCAAAGGGAAATAACTTGAACACATGAAATAAAAAAAATCAATATAGTAAAAAGCGTTCTGTATGGTTAACTGCCCTGATAATTGTGTTTGCTTTATACGAACGATACAATTACATAGCAAAGAGATACGTACACTTCTACAATATATGGCATTACCTAAATATATGTCATTCTCTTGGCAGGATTATGTCATGACAACGGACTATACGTCAGGACGCTTAATTGTGTTCAACAAAATGTCAGGATCCGGTGAAAATGTTGACACCACAGAAGGTTATTTAACAGTGAACATGTACAGCAATGTTACACAAGCAAGCAACATAGGTAATTTTACTTTATTTGTCAGATCTAAATTCATACGCTATTCCCAGTCATGTTTTACTCACTTACTGTCCATCGGTATGGTACTGGACCTGTCATTTCTCACGCTACACCGAAGCCGTTCAACTTGTACTTGTCGTTCCCTTGCTTACGCTCAGCGTTAAAAGGATGGTAGCCGAGCTAGCTTGTCCGCTGTCATGTTATCGTGACTGAGGGTGGTATCATGTCATGTGTCTACGGCATCGTATCCGCGTGATAAAGTTGTAGCCCTATCACTGGTTTCAAGTAGGCCTAGACACTGTCTCCGTGTGGTAGATTGATTGTTTGAGGGGCGTGAACCTAAATGCAAACAAAAATACATGCAATTATGAAACACCAGGTTTTTTTATTTAGGATTAAACCATATGATTTAAGAATAACAAATACGAACCATCAGGACAAAATGATGCTCGGTCTGTACATTGTCACATGGAAATTTTGTTTATTTATTGTATCTATCAATATGATAATGAAACGCACAACCATTTTATCATTAATTATACTCCGTAGTAAAATGCATTATTATAATACAGTCATGAGTATGTTTGGCTTATAACACTTGCCTGACAGCTTAATATATTAGAAAGCTATAATAACAGAGTAATTAGGTGATATAATCAGTTCTTACTTGTCTAATATTATTGTAATTCCAAATAAAGAAGTTAAAAACACACTATGCACTTATTTCTTTAATTACTGAACATAGTTTGTTCCGATGTCTTCTTTATAACGGATATTATAACATCATTATATAATATAATAATAATGCAATAATAAAGTTAGCGTACAAATGTAATAAAAAGTGTTTAAAAGGGCGTTACTACGAGTTCCAAAAGAAGTTCATAAGAGTTAATACGCTTTTTAATTCGTAAATACGCCTATTTAAACTCGTAATAACGCCTTTTTAAACTTGTAATAATGTCTTTAAAACTCGTAATAATGTTGTTTTCATTTTTGTGCGCCAAATTAAGCATTTTTGTATTTTTATGAGTTTGAAAGTCGTTATTTCGTTTTTTTTGCGTTTACGACTTTTAAATATTTTTTGTTTATCAGTGGCCCTAATACGCGTTCGTATGATTTCGAATCACTAATTGTAAAAATAAAGCTGTGAATATTACAAGAAAAAGAATTGTTTAAACAGGTTTTATCAGTGACAATGGGATACTAATCGTTTAGAGTTCCTTTTTAGCCAACCCATGTGAGAACACTGCGTGTGACCATATCTGTGTGAATGGTAATAATGGACCTACTTGTATCTGTCATGAGGGTTACATACTGGCACAGGACGACCAAACGTGTTCAGGTAATTCCTGACATGATATTCTTGTTTCTCCATTCTCTGCCATAGTAACGAAATATTTCTTACTTCTCTGCCACTTTAGAGCGAAACGTGTAACATGACGTTACTGATCAAAGACAAAAACATAGCTCTGTGCAAAACGGAATGTTCCAAGGGATACCAATAGTTACACAAAGGATGTATGGATAGATTGCACTGCGCATGTAAACAGTTACATAGGTCCGTAATCTAAATCGAATATCATTTTAAGTATTCCCTCAAAATCAAATCAGCTGGATTTTACTAAGTTTTACAAATTTGTATCCACGAACTAATAAATGTTTCGCAGACCAACCTCAATTTTTTTAGCAACAAATCAAGGTTGGGTTGAGATATATTTAATATACTGTCTGTGTTAATTTGGAATGACTTTCAAATTTGAATGACGTGTGGACTTGATATATGATATGAATACGGAGCCAGCCACGTTAATGATGCTTTTGTATTATTTAACAGAGGATTCCGGAGTTTTTCACCGAGCATTTATCCAGTCCAACAAAACACACATTTGCCTTATGGATATACGTAGTCTTTCAGGCAAACATCGTGATGTACTCGAGTGTATTGTAAGAGATGGCCAAAATATTGATCATTTTGATATTGGTAATTACTCTTTAAGTCACATTGTTTTAGCTTTTCTTTTATATTGATAAATGCATTCAATGTTAGTTTCAATGCAGATAATACAGTTATTATAAAAGTATACATTTTTATAACAAGGTTTCATACCAATTCATGTGTCCTTCACATCTGATTCATGTGTGGAAGTTACTTTCGAAAGAAAAGGTGAATTCTGTTTGATTCCCCAGGAACATAGCCAGTCGTACATAACTGAAGTACTATCACATTAATATTCAATTGTCTCAACCGGAAGCGCCATTGGCCGATTTTTCGTGTTCCTCAAAACATTACTTTATTTCTATTTGAGGAATGACCTCGAGGAAAATTATAATGGCGGACAACTGTACAATATTCAGCGCCAACATAGACGGAACAGTTCGGAAAGATACTTTTTTGACGATGCAACCATGTAAACCGATAACAGGTATAGATTAACAATAACAGTTTTCATACTATTGTTTTAATTTCATTTGATTACACCCTGGTACCGAGTGAAAACACACAGTCCCTGTATAAGTTGGACTTAGTCGCTGTAGTACATTGTCAAGCTTAATGATGATATTTTTAATTTGATTAAAGCCTGTTTTAACGAAATGTTCTTTAACTTGATAAAAATAAGTTCATTTACTTGATATTTGACACGAACCCGTGTTTTATGTATTACATTTACTCGCTACGAAACGATTGTATAAATAATGCAACCTTACTTGATACTAAACCATATTAAGTAATGTAAATTTAGATAATACATGTACATACTGATGTTATACATTGCCATTTACTTGACACAAAACCGTATTATAGGTAACGTAATATACTACGCCATTTTACAAGCAGTTTAAATTCATTTCATACAAAATAATTTTACTTGTAGTACGAATTTATTAGCCAATATATTGAGGAAGTGAGGTTAAGTGAATTTACTTAATGACAAAACACTCTAAGCTTCAACTGAACTGGACGTTTTGTGTAGAATTAGAGTTTATCTGTTGGCATATGTATACCATGTAGGTCTAGCCCTGGACTGGCGAGATAACAACATATACTGGACAGATGAGAATGGAATACATCTGGTGTCCGCGTCAAAAGACGAATTTACACTGATTAACAGAAATATAGTCAATCCACATGATCTGATCATTGTACCATTTCAAAGGTTTGTCGTGTGTTACTTGTGTTAAGCTTTAGTGGCATTTGCTAAGCAATTACATATATATGTGTTATATATTGAATGTGATTACGTCTATTATGGTCCAATTAAAATGCTTTCAAAGCGCTAAATATTATTGTGATTCACTTTCATTGAGATGTGAGAACAAATTGAGACCGAGTGTAAGTTTATATAGCACCTTGTGCTGGGGATAGCACTAAATATTAGATGTACACACAAAACCCGAATGCTGTGGATCATAAAGTGCAGTATGTACCCTGTTATCATTTCAATCCACTTATAGAATGCTTAGTAAGGGTTATATTTTGGAGCCTGATGTAGGTTGGGTCGGGGGAAACTATTTTGACGTGTTGGTAGATCCTTTGTTTCGTAATCATTACTGTAACATTTTGATCTAGTTTGATGATTTGGATATCTGGAACAAGTGGGGCTTTCAAGATAGAGAAAGCAAATTTCGATGGTTCAGAGAGAGTAGTCATAGTAACGAGCGGATCTTTGAACGGTCCAGAGTCATTGACCATTGATAGAAATACTGAATTGTAAGTACAACGCCTGAACTGGCATTTACAATAAACTGGACTTACATGTTTACGTTTGTATTAAGACTACTTATGTGTTGTATTACATAAGAGTTCAGATTGACAACTTTTGTGATTTTTCATATGTTCAAGCCTTAATTGAAGTATCCAGAATGTTGTTAATGATATTATTGCAAACTATAAGGTGCAAATTCTAGCTAAAGTCGATGGAAAACCATTATAATATCCCATGACCTTTTATTGTGACTGTCTAGTTGTCTAATGAACATTAGATTGTCCAGTGCAGCCTGGTCTGTCGTTTTGTTCACACAGTTGCATTCGGATCCGCAGGATTGCAGTGCTTCTGTTGCATTCCATATGTCCTAGTATGCGTTTGAATGGATATCATAATTAAAACTCCTTTGCGTCTCAGGAAGACATGCTTAATTTTAGAATGAACATGTCACGTGAATGCTAATTTGTCAATCTTAAAAATGGAAATATAGCTCTGCCTATATGTCTATGTGAATAGTTAATACTGATTGACAAATACAATTATTCTATACTAAAGTTTGACCGTACCCACAAGACAATTATATCTTGCATTGTCATGTGACTAGTTTCCAAATGTATGCTTGTCTAAACGGTGTTATATGTATCCCATTTTTTCTCACTGTTACTCATTTTAAATACATTACATTAATGTTTTGTGCTGATGGTACTATGATTAAACGTGTCAATAATTAAACTGTATAGCAAGAATATTTCGAAAAAGAAAAGAGAGGAAATAATCTTAAAGCTACAGAACAGTTTAACACCAAATCACCATAGAAAACAAAGAAGGCACAACAAGTCTATATTGTATGGTGGCATATTACTGCCACCAGTTAGCATGATAGCGTTCGCGAATAAATTCGTGTTAACCACTTAATTATTACGATAATTATCTAGCTATCTAGTTAATATTCGTGATACATTTTCGGTATGATAAATATAATAAAGCTAGAAACAGACTTGAAAGTGCCCACAACTGCCACCTCTTACGTTTTTATAATGTATTACACTAGATTTAAGTGGTAACACGAATCTTATCTAGTTGACCACTTATTATGTTACTTAGTAACTCAAATTCGCGAATTTCACTTAAGATTCGTGTTACCACTTATTTATAAATGCGTTTTTGACTTCTACATGTAAGTGGTAACACGAATCTTAAGTGAAATTCGCGAATTTGAGTTATTAAGTAACATAATAAGTAGTCAACTAGATTAGATTCGTGTTTCCACTTACATGTAGAAGCCAAAAATGAATAAGTGGTAACACGAATCTTAAGTGAAATTCGCGAATTTGAGTTATTAAGTAACATAATAAGTGGTCAACTAGATAAGATTCGTGTTACCACTTACATGTAGAAGTCAAAACGCATTTATAAATAAGTGGTAACACGAATGTTAAGTGAAATTCGCAAATTTGAGTTATTAAGTAACATAATAAGTTGTCAACTAGATCAGATTCGTGTTACCACTTACATGTAGAAGCCAAAAATGAATAAGTGGTAACACGAATCCTAGGTGAAATTCGCGAATTTGAGTTATTAAGTAACATAATAAGTAGTCAACTAGATAAGATTCGTGTTACCACTTACATGTAGAAGCCAAAAATGAATAAGTGGTAACACGAATCTTAAGTGAAATTCGCGAATTTGAGTTATTAAGTAACATAATAAGTAGTCAACTAGATCAGATTCGTGTTACCACTTACATGTAGAAGCCAAAAATGAATAAGTGGTAACACGAATCCTAAGTGAAATTCGCGAATTTGAGTTATTAAGTAACATAATAAGTAGTCAACTAGATAAGATTCGTGTTTCCACTTACATGTAGAAGCCAAAAATGAATAAGTGGTAACACGAATCTTAAGTGAAATTCGCGAATTTGAGTTATTAAGTAACATAATAAGTGGTCAACTAGATAAGATTCGTGTTACCACTTACATGTAGAAGTCAAAACGCATTTATAAGTAAGTGGTAACACGAATCTTAAGTGAAATTCGCGAATTTGAGTTATTAAGTAACATAATAAGTAGTCAACTAGATAAGATTCGTGTTGCCACTTAAATCTAGTGTAATACATCATAAAAATGTAAGAGGTGGCAGTTATGGGCACTTTCAAGCCTGTTTCTAGTTGTATGATATTTATCTTACCGAAAATTTATCACGAATATTAACTAGATAGCTAGATAATTATCGTAATAATTAAGTGGTTAACACGAATTTATTCGCGAACGCTATCATGCTAACTGGTGGCAGTAATATGCCACCATAATATTGTATCATTATTGCAGTACTTTTTCTATTTGTTTCGACCAGGTTGTATTTCATTGACGGTGTGCTGAAGAGTTGCACCTTAGATGGTGGAGATCTGAAATCTGTAACAGTAGCAAACGAAATTTCTCAACCTCACGATGTGCTCATCTATAAGGTAACTAGGCCATGTACATACAAACAACAAGAAAAATCTACAAAACATTATCTGCTAATAAACTTGGTTTCTCAGAAAGTAAAGGAGCTTGTACCAAATGTAAATACATGTAGTTGAAAGTACTTTTCGACGCAGCCGTACTAACATGGTGTCGTTTGTTTTGCATATCAGTGTTTTGTACACCAACCAAATCTTACGTTAACCACTAAGGCGATTTCACTTCAACCGAACAACGTTTGTTACCTTGACGCGGTTTTGTTAACCATTCGATAATGGGTACATTAAATTACCGAAATCCACTGAATTACTGTTCAAATACCGAAATAAATTTTCTGAAAGTAGATCTATAGTATATTTCAAGATTTATCTCCCCTTACAGGTATCGGAGTTACTATATTATAGCATAATCGTGTGACCAGCTAACATAACATACTCGGATTGTTTTATGTTGCACAACAAATATTAACCTTTACCTTTCATGTGCTTGCTTCATCTTGCACCGATCATCTTTTTAAAGATATTTCTTGTTTAGCTATGGTAGCCGTTCATTGCTTTTTACAAATCCACTGGATCCCTTCATTCGTAATAACTGATCGTATATTTAAGCCATCGTATTTTTATCAAACCTACTAAGCGTGCAGATTGTATTAACATTATGAACTATTAAATTAGCAATATCATATGAAAGGAAGGATTACGTTGTGACAGAACTAATGAGCGCCACATTCATCAGACAATGCCTCCCCCATTCAATAATAAAACGACCACTGGTAATTAAGTGCTTAGACAGGCATGTTATAATTTTGCGATGCAAGATTTTCTAAATTGATATTGGTAGGTTCCCGTACCATTCTATTTAGTTCATTTTTATCCCATTCTATTCATATTTCGTAAATAGGGATCTATGTAGTGACACTGGTCGGTGAATGTGGGATTTCTTGTGGTTCTGTTTCTCACTAGTTGTAATGTGTTCCGCGTTTATGAGCGTGCTTAACTAGCTGCTGTTAAATCGATTTAATCCCCCAGTATTTTGACTGAATGTTCCATGGCTGTAATTCGCTCTTTGTTATGGTTATTATTTCTTTTTATGTTTTGAATGTATGTTATATTTCCCCTTCCCTGTGCATTTTTTTCACTTTATACAGTGTTCAGGTTATTTTCTGCACAGTTTCAGCCTATTGCTACCAGCTGTCTTGACTTGTCATGTGATCTTTTCCATCCATTAATCCCCCTTCACTGTCCTATTCGATTCACCTAGTTATTCCTTATAACCATTCTTTGTGCCTCTGTTCCCTAACTTATGTACCATTTAACCTCCTCAAGTGCCTTATGTTTTATGTAGTGTTGTTTTCCCGAAGGTCTGTGTGGGGAGGGACTGTCTTATGTATGTGGCGTTCTTTGCAGCAACTTATTCTCTCTCTTTTATCACTTCACCGTGGTTTGTGAAATTGTTTTTTATTTATTTTATGCTTTCCAATGGAATACTGAGATTTATCAGTGTAATATGGATTCCAAAGCAGTAAAATTACCAATTACCGAAATGAAGCATAAAATAAGTAGAACAAGTGTATGTATGAGTGTAAGATCGAAAGTTATCCCAGCACGTGAGCATCTGACTTATATTTTCACTCGTGGCTACACAAACTCGTGCGTCCGCTGCTCACTCGGTGAAATAACTTTTGATCTTACACTAAATATAAAAATATATTCCATTATATTTTCAAAGAAATTGTCGAACATGGTAGAATAAAGATATAGTATACCTTTTGTACTAGCGGGGCCTTATAGTTCTTCATTTTCTGCTGTACAAGGAGCTTTCTGTATTATTTGTTTTATGAGAGTATTGGGTATTGAAACATAACAATTGAAGATTACTTCTGCAACAGGTTCTTTTTTTATGCCCCGACTCTGAAAGGGGAGGGGCATATAGATTGTCCGCCCGTCTGTCCGTCACTAAATCTTGTGTCACTCATATCTCCAAAAGAATATGAGCCAGAGTCATAAAACTTTACAGGAATGTTAACCAGCATGTGAAGTTTTGTATCTGGGGTTTCATGTTTGGCTGTGTCCAGTAATAGTCCAGTCAATCTACTGAAAAAAGGCAAATAAAGGGGGAAAAAAGCACAGAAATGATTTTGGCATAAATGTATTGTTTATTATCTGCCGTGTAAGGAAAAAAAAGTATAGGAAAATCCTACGGTGCAAAATGCTTTTTTTGGGGTAAAATGTACTAAAAGGTAAAAATAGTAAATAAATTCTGGAATTTGACTATATCAAAATCAGATTTAGCTATAACAATTCCAGAATAACTGTTTTTAATAGACATTATGTTGCACCATAACATACCTTAAGTAATGACACATCATATGTTGTGAACAGTGATTTTTGGGGTAAAATGGTGAAAAAAACAACAAATTAAAGTGGGAATTTCTGGAGTTTGTCAATAACTCGACGAAATTTAGCTATGAATTTACCTCAATAACTGTATTTAATAGATACTAAACTGCTCTACAACATACCTCAGGTTCAGAATATAATACAGTGAAAAAGGTGATTATTTGGGTAAAATAGTAAAAATATAAATGAAAGTGAGAATTTCTGGAATTTGCCAAACATATATTAGACCAGTGGAAAAATAGGAGGGAAAATATGCACAGACAAACTTTTGATGGATTTGTGTCATATAAAGCACCACATTTAATATACTATCAGTATAAAACTATAACACTGTGCAAAATGTTATTTTTGGGGTAAAATGGTTGAAAATTTAAATAAAAATTGGATTTTTTGGAATTTGCCCAAAACTATGTCAATTTGTGCAATAATACTACCAAAATTACTGTATTTAATATATATTATATTACAGTACAAAATATCTAGGGTATACAAACATAGTACCGTGTGAAAATGTGATTTTTGGAGCAAAACTTTAAAAAAATAACAAAAAATGGGAATTTTTGGAATTTGCCAATAACTAACTCAAATTTTGCAATAAACCTACCAGAAAGTTTTATTCTACAGCGACAAAAAATGCACAAAATTTACATATTTTGGATAATATAAGGATATTATGTTATGTCTATTATAATCTGACATCAAAAATATTTGTTAAAAGTCCATGCAGTAAATATTTTGTTTCGAAATTGACAAAATAATCTGTTAAATAAATAATTTAGAGAGTGGACAGACATTACAATATATGGATTATTTCTCACATCATCAATAAATCATTCGACACATATTTCTTAAAATTCCAGAAATTATGCCCTAAAGAAACAACACCAGTTTTGGCTTGGGCAAATTATATAACATTACGCAATAAACAATATTGTCCCCTGTGTCTATATATCAATCTTGTCCAGACCCCTAATCAGCATTTCTCTTTGTCTGCCCCAGTTGGAATCCAATATACATCCAATCAGTGTTTCCCGTCACCATCTGACACATACAGTACAGTTGAGAAGTGTGATTTTTGAGGGTCAAATGTTTTTATAGACTTTAACTAAAAGACCACTGATCAGGTCTGTGTTGAATGTTATATAATGTTTATTATTTAAGAACTTAATTCAACATAGGTGTGATTGAAACATGATATATTACTCAGTTCAGTCCTATCATAAACTGTAAACACCCGTAAAAATGAAATAATGAAGAAATCAGAACTTTTCTAACTCTTTTAAATAACGTTTAAAAAAAGAAATACTCAACAGTGAATAACCAATACCAGTAAATCATGTGTATTTTCATTTTTTATAGTACTTACAAAAATAAAAAGATTTTTTCTGCATATATGTTTCTGACTATACTAATTTGTAATCTCAATAATTATTGATGTTAAAATTGATAAGGGGCATTTTTAGTTTTACAAGCTAGGCCTTTATAACTTATTTATAAAGTAATGTCAACCCTAAGCAAATGAAATATCAAATACTTACCTAAATGCTGGTAAAAGTCAAATATTGTAGTTTATCAAAATAATATAATGATCATTCAACACGCAGATATATTGATCATATCAGACATTTATATAAATTGCAACCAGAAGATGAGAATGATAGTTTAGCGAAATAAACCTTCACCGCTTTCTAACCATTGATTCGAATGACATAATTAAGCAAGAATTTAGCTAATCAGTGTAAAATTGTTTAACAGTATGTTGTTGCTTGCATGTGTATGTAAAACAAACATATTTTAAGTTGTTAGATTGTGTTTCTTCATCTTCTAGGGCTATACTTTTCATAACTATCTAATGTCTGCCCCCTCCCAGTAATGCCGATATAAATAAATATTTCATTTTTCTAGTCTCTCCGGATATCTGCAGTCCGAATAACACAATCCGTAGCTGTATCTTTTCATCATTGTCACATATTAACATTATATAATATAATCACAATGCAATCATCATCAGAAATCTAATAAACCTTATGTTTTATCGCGCTGTAATTTCTTCCTGTTTGTCTAAGGTTTGTCTAAGGTAAGCGAGCTGCTGGCGGTGTGTCGAAATCTCGTTATCTGAATGGCCAATCGGCATGTCAATCAAATATCTGAGGAAGGGTCAATTCAAAATGAGCCAGAGTCATAAAACTTAACAGGAAGGCTCACCAACCTGTATAGTTGTACACCTGGGGTTTCATTTATGATTACGCCCAGTAAGTGCAAAGTTATTGCCCTTGACATATCACTATAATCAGTACAGTTGTTGACTTAGAAGCAACTTAGGACAGATATCAGACTTAGGATTCTTTATGAAACGCACTGTTGGTATTTTGATACACATTTACAAACTATGAACAGAATAATGGCATTTGCTTTTGTGACAAAGGCTGCAAGTGGGGGCATCTGTGTCCTATGGACACATTTCTAGTTATTCGTTATTTTCATTTCGTTAGCGCATAATTTAGAGTAATCTCAAATGTGACGAGCTTTCGAATTTTCAGAATTATCTCGCGCTCGCAGAGAGGGGGTTTCTATATAACACAATAACAACATACGACTTGAAGCTTGGAACTAGCATCGTGAATCAGATAGATTTAGTTACAGACATGACTGACATGAAAGTACTGGATGATGTTCAACAGCCACATATACCTGGTGAGTGTTGCAGTTATCTCCCCTTGTATATCCCATTTATACTATACTATATGATACTTAAATTATATATATATATATACTCCTCTATGGAGACGAATTTTGCTGACTTGCTGTTACTGGTTCCTGTGGTCATTAAAAGAGAGAGAATGAGTTGTTCCTCTCATGAAATCCTTATCCATGGTGCCAGAAGCAGATTGCCAATACATATACATTTTAACAATTCGAATGATGCGATTTGATATGACATTAAACGTGAAAACTCTTAGTCTTAGTTCGTTCCTTTGACCCGTACCTGGAAATCATCATAAATGAATATGTAATATAATATATAATGTGTTTATATATTTTACAAATGTCAATATGCCATAATCTCATATCCGTTGGAGAATCATTTTGTTTAGAATCCACTTTAATTCTTCTTATGATGAAAATACTTTTTAGAGGTTGATGTCAAATTTCCATTTGATATAAAATACTTGAACTTCGGCTTAAGATGCCTAATATACATAGGCCCTGATGTATTGTACAGTATATCGAAATTCCAATTGCCTTTGGTCTCTTCAGCTCCTATCGTTTTTGTTCCTTCTTTAAACGCTTAACTATTGAAACTCATATTATCACTGAGTAGGCGAAGAGACAATTACATAATAAAGAACAGAAACGCCTGATAAGAGCGTTGCAATGGTGTATTTTAGACTTATTATTATGCGATCTTGAGTCTAAGGAACCAAATACTAGAATGACGAAGTAGTCTCATATTTGTCTCAAAATTAACGATTACCTATAATAAGTCTACAACATTACTGATTCAAGTTTCACATTGAAGCATGTATGTGAAAACGAATTCCACTGAATCATTTTCTCGTGCTACGTGTGTATTCCTTTCTTTTCGATGATAGGTCCATGTGATATTCTGAATGGAAATTGTGAGCAGATATGTATAGCTATTAATAGAAGTAGACTATGCAAGTGTGAGTTTGGTTACCAGTTAGACGATGACAATGAATCGTGTTCATCAGGTTAGTTTATCGTCCTGTTGTAAGATCGGTGTAGAAATATGGCATAGACTGTCGAGAAACCGAGATTTGAATGTTGAGTACACTATGTAGAAATCTTTTTTTTCTACCTCCGTCATTGAAGAGACATTATTTACAAATGTTCTAAAATTTGCTGTGTATAAAAACTTTACTTGTGTATGTCTTGAGAATTTCTGACAACATTCTGACGAATTCTGACATTGTTTTTTTATTTTAAAATTGACTTAAAAAATAATAGCATTTTTACTACACCGAACGCGTATTTAAATATTGCTGGATGAAAGCGAAACTGGTCTATCAGGACAAGAATTGCTCGCTTTCATCCCCCGATTTATTTTGATCTAGAATTCAAAATTCCTGTGTAAGTTGCAAAATCATATTTATCATTGCTTATGTTAACTAGAACCTCTCACGGATAATTTCCTGATAGTCACAGACTGGACTCACAACAAAATGTACATGGCATCCTTGGATAATGATGACGTCAGAGCTGTGGATACAGAAACATTCGGTAGCCCAATTGGTGTCTTGTATGATCGAAATACTAAAGCAGTTACGTGGAGTACAAAATATTTTTTACACAGCTCTCAGATTGATGGATCTAACAGGATAATTATCCGTAACACAGGTCTGTACAGATATTGTGTCTGCTGTTTGAAACTTAAGAATAATACATAAAAGTTGTAATGTAATCTTAAACTTAAAACTTTGATATACTATTTCTTAATGTCATCTGTCATAGTAATATACAACCAATATACAAAAACATTGACTGTTCCAGTTACTCGTGCGCTTTTTTTGATTTGCATTTTTCATTCTCTAATTTCCATGTCCATCTAGCATTTCGGTCTTGTTTTTTGAGTTCCCTGTCTGTGTTCCATGCCTTTGTTCTCTCCCTGTGTTCATTCCATGTATTCCATTCCTGTGTTACATCCCTGTTTGCGCATATTCCTAGTTCGTCTGGACCTGTCTGGGGAAGTTCTAGTTCGTAAATGTGGTCTACCATGCTCTTCATCTTTTCAAGTTTTTTAAGCTGATCCATTAAGCAACCCACTCGCTGTTGCTCTGTAAGAATTATACAATTTATAACACAATTATGTGACGACGGCTTTAATGTAATTTTAGCAATTTGAAATAGAATATTTACGGTTCAAACTAATACCTTAAATTGGCATTTGACGGAAAACCTGGGTCAGAGGTCTACATTTATTCCTAAAGGGGTTTTCTTTTCTTAGCAGAACGGTAATTAATTACTTAATTCTATTTCAGAAAACATTGGTTGCTATTTTGACCGACTTGCCATTGATTACACAAGTGGAAATATTTATTTTACTGCCGTACCGTATGCGCCCGGCATAGGTAATGTCGGGGTCGGAGTCATCAAGCCTAATGGAGATCATACATTTCTGATTTCGGATGGTGCAAAGCCTCGAGCTATTGCTCTGGATCCTGAAGATGGGTAGGTACACTGTTGTAGCATGACTGAGCTCCTGACGACGTCAACAGAAAATTATATTATCTACTGTGCAGTGATATAACGAAAGGCCCATCGATTGCCCTAGAATATACCTGGCCACTATAAATAGCTGTCCAGCACTTCTTGCGGAGTGAAACCATTTTAGGCTTGACCTACTTGTTCGCGTGCAGACGTCTGATGAACTACACAGCACCCTCTTGATATGTTTATAGAGCATCGCTGTGTGGCAACATCTGTGTAAGGCCAGTTGCGAGACGAAATAACGGTCGTTAAAATGAGTGTTGTCGTGATATGTCATCACAATGTTCCTTAGACAGCACAAATGTGATGATACTTGCCTTTATGTTTGGTGTGTGTTTCGCCGATACTGGGTACAATACGGATAAGTCATGCTTTAAAGTGATAGCTCTCAGGCATGCAAATGAACTATTTAAAATTGTTTTGAAATTAAACTTTGTAATAACATATATATATACACACAACTTAATATACCATTCCTTATACTATATTTGAATCTACTTTGCTACTTTGTAGTTTCGAGTTACCGTGAAAGCAATACAGTCAATCGCGATTTAATAATTGACCAATAAGCGAGTACTAGTATGGTTTTCTGTGGAGGAACAGTTAATAATACTTACTTAACATATACTATTTAAGACAGAATTTGATTACAACGGTGTCACCTTTCTCAAGTCATTTTAACCATGGTAGTAATTATATCCAACAGTTTGCTGTTTTGGACGGACCATGGCAGTGAACCACCATTTGTTAAGAAAGCCAATATGGATGGATCCCAGATTGAATTTGTCAAACATGCGGGTTTGAAATGGCCTAATGGCTTAGCGATAGATGCCAAAGGTAGGGAATGATTATCAGGGGATGTAGCGTGTGCCGCCCACTCAACCAAGACACATTCGTCAGCTAGAGACACCAGTACTTGGTTAAACTAAGATTAATCCAAATGGGCATTTAATTAAATATTTTCATCTACGTAATATTCTATTTATTTGCCGTTGTTGTCCGTCTTCCTAATTTGGGAATTTTCAACTAAAAAACGGGATTGATTCGCACTTTGTAGTTATACAATTGGAAATACCAACAATTTACGAAATTAAAGCAACCCATTAAATACTCTCCTTTAGCATCGGGCCCTTATTCCGATACCTTCAGAACTCGGGTCGACATGCGTCCACAGCCATTCAGCGAGCCGCTTACAACGACTTGCTAATGTCCCTAATTTAGGACCGTAAACATGTGTAAATAAAGCTTATGCGAGTGTGCATTGAATAGACAGCTTTCATTGTCATAGAAATGCCGCTGTGACTATGGAATTTATGGAAAAACTAAAAAAATCGAACTTAAGTGACTATCGTTTCATCGGCATGCCAAAATTATTCTGATGCCTGTAAATGGTCATTTAAACAACTGTCGATGCAGAATCTGCGTATATTTTAAAATGAGACATATCGTAACTTGGCATCTTGTTACTCAAATTCGCCACGCTATTTATATAACGTATCAGTACAATCCTCGATGAAAGAACGAAACACTGCCTTCTGTAAATGCCAAACTTTTAAGGACATGAAATATAACCGTTTAGCTAGATAGTCAAACTTTCCTTTGGTTTAACACTGGACAATACCCATCTATTATAAACTCAATAGTCACGTGATCGTGCCTACCAATGAAATTTAGTATCAGGAAAAAACTGTGATTTCGCACGGTCAAACATCAAAATATACTGGGTAATACAGCAGCGTGCAAATGTAACGGTAGTGGAATCAAAGCACTGTGTGGGAGCGTACCTATTAAATTGAAACAAATGTTGTCAATACCTATTGGGAAATTGTAACTATAGATTTCCAGACGGCTCACGTGACAGACGCGTCTTTTCGTTCATGTTTACAAGCCTTCAGACAGATAAACTTAAATACAAGGACAATTCGTACTGACTGTTTCGTGTCCTCCTTATAACAATACTTTTCTCGACACACGATGTGGATGCGTTTTCAATACATACGAACAAGCACCCACCATTTGATGTATGAAATATATCATTACTGTCTCCCTTATACTCTTGTAAGTCAGATATTGGATGATATAATAATTGGCCAGTTCTATCAACGCTCAAGTTTACGATTAGAATTTGTGTTAAATATATTCTATAGACATTCTGGTCAACGATTCAAGAGGATTTGTTTGTATTTTCATACTCGAACAGCTGCTACAAATTCGTAATTTAAATATGTTGTTACTTACAAACGCTATATTTTAACGGTATTGGTAGTACGGACCTAATCAATACTAATAAATATCAAATTATTTCTAGGTGACATTTTGTTCGTCGCTGATGGTTATCACAATATAATCCATCGATGTACGTATAAAGGCTCGTGTACCAAGTATTACGAAGATCGGGGCTCTCATCTTATGGACATAAAGCTGATTGGAGATTATTTATACTACACGGCATGGAATAGACCGTATGTGAATATATTTCAACCAAATTTATGTCATAGCATACGTGCAATTTGTGTTTCATTTGAAGTTCATGATTGGCATATAACATACATGTCTTCTATACATATAATATTGTGATGATGATTAAAAGACGATTATACTGTACTCGTACGTATTCGGAATCCTTCTACTATGTTAAGTACTTAATACACTTTTTGAAGTAGCCTATAGATAGTAATAGTTACCATAGTTTTCTTTAAATAACTGACAATGTACTCTTTTTCTATACAGATATATAAAAAAGCTAAATAAAATTCAAACGACAGATAACAGTGTGATTGCCCAAAATGCTGAGCTTGGCAGATTGGATTCTATCTCATACTACAGTTCTACATCAGCTGAATCAGGTAATTGGTATTTTAGAACATAGTTATATTGCTGTACTCTTAGTCACATCATATTCGTTTACGGTTAGTTTAGAAGAAAGTTTCAGGAAGATCACGATACAACGTATGGTGTTACAAATACAAAAGCTAGGCCTTTGACATTACGAGGAAATATTCTCTACATGATTATGATATTGTGAACAACATTTTCAGTGTTTCATGTTATTCTCTTTTGCATAAAACAGAATGTGTCAGTTTCATATGGGTTTGTTTTTAAAATACCAATGTCGGCTTCGTTTCCAGTTTATTTCACGAATATATAAAGTACGATACTTCATATTAGTATCAATAAAAGTTACTTGTAGATATAATATAAATAGTATATTTAGTTTTATGGTTTTGTTTGGTTGTATATAATTCTCATATCTTTGTAATTATGTCCAGTTTCGTCAGTTTGCTCACCAAACAATGGATTAGGTCCATGCAGTACATTCTGTCTGCCAACACCGTCTGGTTATACATGTGCTTGTGAGGAAGGTGTTGATCTACGAAGTGATGACACGACTTGCGAAAATGGTATGTGTGTACCCCTCCTCAGTCCCTGATGTTTTGTATATTGTTGTTTAGACAGATTGTCTTATGAATGTGGCGTTCCCTGTAACAACTTAATCTCTCTTTGATACCTGAGACAAGATTTATGTTGATTCTAGCGTATACGTGGTTATATTTTCTGTAAGGTTAGATGTTCTCATCTGAAATGGGCGTCGACTATTTGAATTAATTGTAATTGCCGACGTGTTTCATGTATGTGGACTTGACTGCTTGTCGTCTGCATTCATTGTTTTAAATAAAGTCATTTTTGTGGAACACGAACAATCGGTCAATGGCGCTACCGGGAATCGAACCCGGGTCTACGGATTGCATGAGTTGCATGGGCCTAACAAATGACAAAGTATGTTAACATTTGTACATCTAGTATCAATTTCATAGAATAAACGTATCTAAAATGACGGAATGACAAGTGTATTTTTATGTGCCCCCACAAATTGGTATCAATACTTCAATCACATTTGCGCGATAACCGAATATATTGCCATACAAACCAAGTTAGAAATTAAAGTATGCTTGTTTTATGTTATTAATATTTTCTTCTGTCATTCCAAAAAACTGAACGCTATCGTTAATGCCAATATACCAAGACTATGTGTATGCGATTATACTCAGGGTACACACGAATTTATTTTAAAACTTAGTAAATAATTCAACGATGTACGAACAATTTGCTGTGAAATAGTAATTGTATGATAACTTGACATTTTAGTACATGTAGTTCCATTACCGACAACGCTAGACCCTGCTACCACTAAAACCTCTACTACTACCGAACCTACAACCACTACTACTACCACCACTAATACCACCCCTAAAACCCCTACTACTACCACCACTACAACCACCCCTACAAACCCTACTACTACCACCCCTACAACTACCACCCCTACAACCCCTACTACTACCACCACCACTACAACCCCTACTACGACCACTACTACATCCACAAAAACCAAAACTTCACTTAGTACTTCAACGTCTACTACTGTGCAATCAACAACACCAACTGAAACCAACACAGAATCTACCATTCCTTCGTATGGTGTCATTGGTGGAGCATTGGGCGGCGTCATTGTTTTTCTTGTACTTTCGTTTGTGGCTTGCTACATACTGAGGAAGTAAGATATAAACTTACCTTGGTTTCAATGTTTAAGTAGTACATTCTCACTGGGGCAACCGTTTGCGGATGAGTAGGGTATTTAGTATAGGTACACATCAACAAACGCGTGGTAAGAAAATCAGTTTACTATTATTGACATTATACGTATTGAAATTAGTCAAATAGCCAGTTCGAGCTCCAGGTCATTGAACGTTCTTATAGTCGTGCAATTTTTGCCAATAATTCTACAGTTTCTGCAATCATCCAAGAAAACCGAACGATGGTTCAGAGAAAAGATTAAACACCTTTTCTCGAATGATTAAAGAAAATGTAGTATTACAGGGCGAAGTCGCATTCCAACGAACATTTTAATAATTTGAGCTCGTACTGGTCACATTGGTACTTTGTACGAGTATAATTTCATTACAAACAAATGGGTTTTCTGATCACTCTCCATATTGTTTTTATAAAGATTGCAATAAATGCCGTCAATAGTCACGGTGATTGTATTACTATATCACTATATTTAGTACGGCCTCCCTTGAGTGGCCCTCTCTTGAGCAACAACCTCTCTTTAACATTTCAATGGTTTATATTGTTAATATTTTCGATCGGTTTCACCTGTTTAGAAAAACAACCTCCAAGGAATAATTAAATGTGCGTCTCCCAAAGGGTATTGCTCTTTTTCTATGACTCTATCTTGCTAATTTAGTGACCTAGAGTTGCTTCAGATACGGGTTTTTGCATTGTGGTCAGGATTTAAGACATAACTTGTTTACCTTAAAGTGAAAGTTTGAGCTTCCCTGGCTAAAAGCAGAAAACCATTTGAAATGAAAGTGATCAGCTAGGTTCTTTCGCTACAAAGCCGCTATATACTTGGCACAATTTCCTAAGTTTGGCACATTATCTTCGGCATTGAGAAACCTCTTTTACAAAACTGGCAGACGTTTGTCAAACCAATTGTCTTGATGTTCCCTTCTTAGACAAAGAATGACGGAAAGCATTGGTATACACCTTTGTTATGATAAATATATCCATATGGTTATATATACATGAAAAAAATCACTGCAATAAGCGGTTTCGATAAGACACATGTATTTTTGAAGTTGAAATTTAAATTCGTGAATTCCTTAAGATTAATTCGTGAATTCGTTAAGTTGAATTTGCGACTTTGAAATCACGAATTCAGGATCATGAAGTCGTGAAATCAAGATGCAGAACTCGTGAATTCTTGAAGCTGAAATGTCATCAACAGGCTTTCGTATTAATATCGACGCTATCTGATTATTGTGATCAGTGACATAACATTGCTGTTTACGTTGCTATTTGTTGTTGATTGTTTTAACTTTGATGGTTACATTTGTTAATGTATCTGGAGTAGGCAAGTGAATAATCAGCTGTGGTCATATAAAGCAATTGTTACTTATCTCGCTCATTGTATTTAAAAATGAGAACGAATTTGCCCCATCCTTTGGACCCTTGAACACTAGTCTCAATATTGAGGTGGTCTTACTACTGAATTTGAATAAATAGAAAAACAGTATAAATGCACATGAACGTTTTGTTCTTAATTTTCAGGTAGTCTTATCATTGAGGTGTTCTTTAAGTGAGGTATTACTGTATGCTAATTTAATAACTGTGGTATGTGTTTGCTGTATACTATAACATTTTGTCTTAAGTCAACTATAGATTATGTATGCTTATGTGGAATATTCAATGACATCATGTAAATATTCATTGGATCAAAATATCTCGGTCTATTGTTTATTATATATATGCAGGACGAGGGCAGAATCACATGAGAAATCTGAGAATGACATGGAAATTGAAACTGTGTCTGGCAACACGCATGACACAAACGAAGTTATTTATGAACGTAATATAGAACAAGATACTGAAAGAGATTCCAATACTTATTTAATTTTATTTGATGCAAACGACGAACCTGAAGACAACCCTAACTCCGTCAATACGACTGTAAGTAGTTTTATTCATATGTCAAGTGTAATGATAAATGAGCGTTCTAACAATTTCACATATTTTTGTGATAAGCTGTTGCTATTTTGGCAGCAGCTATGATATTTTAGATTTAAAAATACAGGAACATACTTTATCAATTTGACAAAGATCTAGATGAAACATAACAACACCTTGCAAGATGGGTGGCATATATTTTCAGTATATGTTCTTAGCTACGCTCCCACTCAGCGCTTTGATTCCACTACCGTTACATTCACACGCTGCTGTATTACCCAGTATATTTTGATATTTGACATTACGAAATCACCGTTCGTTCCTGATACTAAATGGCATTGGACGGCACGATCATGTGACTACTGAGTGTATAATAGATGGGTATTTTCCAGTGTTATAGCTAATCAAATGTGTACACAATGTATAGCCTTTCGTGTCTAGGGAAGTTTTGACTATCTAGCCATTTACAGAAGGCAGTGTTTTCGTTCTTTCATCGAAGATTGTACTGAAACGGATTACAAATAATGTGGCGAATTTGAGTAACGAGATGCTGAGTATGAACGAGATGACGCATTTTAAAAAATACGCAGATTCCGCATCGAAATTTGTTTAAATGAACTTAAATCACTACACATTTACAGGAATCGGAATAATTTTGGCATGCCGACAAAACGATAGTCACTTAGGTTAGATTTATTTAGTTTCTAACAATTTTCATTGTCACAGCGCATTTCTATAACAGGGAAAGCTGTCTATTCAATGCACACTCGCATTCCTTAAATAAGCTTTATTTACACGTGACTACTGAGTTTATAATAGATGGGTATTTTCCAGTGTTAAACATGTAAAATGTGTACACAATGTATAGCCTTTCGTGTCGAAGGACATTTTGACTATCTAGCTAATCGGTTTTATTTCATGTCATTAAAAGTTTGGCATTTACAGAAGGCAGTGTTTCGTTCTTTCATCGAGGATTGTACTGATACGTATTACAAATAGCGTGGCGAATTTGAGAAACACAATGCCATGTAACGATATGACACATTTTAAAATATACGCAGATTCCGCATCGACAGTTGATTAAATGACCTTAAATCACTACACATTTACAGGCATCGGAATAATTGTGGCATGCCGACGAAACGATAGTCACTTACGTGCGATTTATTTAGTTTTTTTAGCAATTTAAATAGTCACGGCGGCATTTCTATGATAGTGAAATCTGTCTTTTCAATGCACACTCGCATTAGCTTTATTTACACATGTCAAGTTACTGTCCTACATTTGGGACATTAGCGAGTCGTTTTAAGCGGCTCGCTGAATGGCTGTGGACGCATGTCGACTCGCCTGTCTAAATATAGAAAATATCAGTATTGCGAGAGTTATAAAGCAGAGGGTAATTATGAAGGTATCGGAATAAGCGCCCGATGCTAAAGGAGAGTAGTTATTAGCGAGTTCTCCTTCAGGAGAACCGTACAGTTCGTATCGATCTAGAACAACATCAGACAATTAAGATCATTGCAAGCGAGAACGTGCTGCATTTGGATGTCACCCTTAAAGAAAGGGGAAGTCGAAAAAGGGCCATAACTCACCCAAATATTGGTGTATTGTAACCGAAATTCAACACGACCTTTATTTCATTATTATATGCGTATGTGCCCAATATGACTGGAATTCATCCATCCTTTCAAGAGTAATTGATTTAATTTTTCACACGGTTGGATGGACACACTGAGGGATATAGGTTAAAGGAGGGACATGCAGAACTAGAGAACAATGAAAAACAATGATGATAAACTGAATTATACAACTGTCTCACAACTTAAACCAGCAAGACAGCATGCAAACATCACACTTCCCCTTACTTATTCAAGTGTCAACCAATCATTAGTCCTACTATACAGTATCTTAAACTGGATATCTACTTACATAAATACATGCAAAACAAAAGAAGCATATTGATACGAAAATCAGTCGTTTGCCATTAAGAGTTGGGAGAAGTTATAACTCCAAATGAGAGAATCCATATTTCGGGTATTGTTTCCATTACAATATCAGTTGTAATATTGGATAAAATTATGTTTGTTGACGTTGTTAGCACGTGCATCCTATTCTGAAACTTTTTTTTCAGACACCGAATAACAACATCCAAGACGACCACAATTACAGCGATTATAGTGAAAGTTTGAATCTTTCTGTTGCACCGGCACATACTGTTTCGGCTTCAGAGGGAAGGAGTTCTAATTACCTAGAACCAAAATCTACAACCTCAGGCGTTTAGAACAATCTTTTCTAAAAAATCTGTTGTACCAGATTGATTAAAATGGAAAGATAAATTAATTAATTGATTTAATATTGAAATACTTGATTGTTTTTATCAAATAACAAGAAATTATATTAGTGACATCAATGCTTTTCATTCACGAATTTAACCTATGTGTTGACATTTTTGCCATGAAGCCTATAGAAGAATTGAAGGCAATCGGACATCGTTTATTCGAAAACCTTTTATCCGAATACTTGGAATCATCCAAAATATATTTATATATATCTTAGTCACGTCAATTTGAAATGGGCTATTTGATATCATGTATCATTCGAAATAAAATATGAGACCATTGCCAGAAATCCCAAGCAAATCGCTGGCTTATTGATGAAATTGTCTCCCTTGAAAATACGGTATCGGCGGTATCGATTTGTCAGTTCGCTCAATTTGTGGCTATTGAAATATAGAGTAAACAGTTTTTTAAATTATCATAATGTTTTTGTTATTTAATTCACATAATTTATTCACATATGAGCACAAATTTCAATGTTTCCTTTTTAAAATGATATAAATTATTTTATGATTGATTATTATCTTCATGCTTCCCTGTTTGATTTAAAATTGTTATTATTGATCCTTATTGATCCTTATATCTTTAACTGAAAAACACACGAAAAACTGTAATTTCATAAAATATCCCATTTTTAGATACATATTTAAAGTATTTATATTTAAAGTACAATATTTATTCACATATGTGCATAAACTACAAAATATAAATATTTGAATGGTGTTTTTAAAATGCGAATTAAATGTGATCTTCATGCTTCCCTGTTTGATTTAAATTAGCAATGTATTTGAAAAAAACTGAAAATACATTTCCCCAATAATTTTGAATACACAATATATTGCGGTGTACGCGTGATCAGTATCCAACAGTGCGTGTACAGCATGACATCTAACTGAAGTGATCAAGCCGGATGCAGCGATTATACAAGCTGTTAATTAACAATTAGTGCTCTTTATAGAGAACATTTTGGGGGGAAATGTGACATTTTATAGAATAGCCTTGAAATAAAATATTGGAGTGGTTAATTATAAATTGACTTTTTAATCTGTAAAGGTGTCAAATTTAAAACACGATTACAATATAAATACATTTTTTTATAATGATATTGTTTAACTTGAAAATATGATATTAATATTGTAATACAGATGTTACAGTTATTTAGACAAATAGCCTGCATAACTTATGTTATGTAAATTTAAAACCATTAGGTTTGATATTCGTTTTATAAGTTTTATAGCGTTTTTCGAGAAAAGAGACGAGAGAGAGATCATTCAATGAATAATATACACTAAATACTTTTCGTATGCATAATTTCACTTCAATAGTAAGACAACGTAGCTTGATGTTTTTTGCAAAAATGATAAAACTTATCACTTATACCAAAGACCTAAATACCATTTATTTAGTTCTTTGCTTATACTTTATTCAAACTACAGGCGTGAATGTTATACATATTGTCCGGCGTACACACTTGTACATAATATATCACAATTATTTCAATTAGATATTATCACCAATGCACATATGATGACGGTATAAATAATTGCATTCCATCGTCAAAATACTAGGTCATGTTTTTAAATGTAACATACAAAATAAGTAGTTGTATTTTTTCAGTGTCATTATAATTTGTGTTGAAAAAAGACAAATGTAGCTTCGCGATGCTAGAAAGCTAAGTAGCTACCATCTGCAAAAAAACAAGACAAAACCAATTTTAAATTATTTGTTTCGAAAGACTTAGAGGCTACAATATAAGTGTCATAAATGTATAATACATTCTGATAAATTAGTACAGCCCGGGGCAATTTCATTATGCTGATTAAACACAGCGGGGTGGCTTATCAAGGCGCGAACGAATATCGATCCTGTATCGATTTTTTATCCGTGACGCATTCCCCGCGATCGATGTCTAAGGGAGACAATTCAATTAGTCTCGCACCTTGGAGAATCAGGGATAATCAAGGGAGACTATCAAGTAAAAATCGTAAATATTTCTGGCAATGCCGATGAATTCGAATTAACGACATCCGACTGTATTTGTTGATAAAATTGCTATTTCTTTGCTGTATGAGAGTTCCCAAAGACAACTTTAAATGCAATTTATGATCATTTGAATGGTACTAGGATGTTATTGTGCCCCTTATCATTGTTTGAACATCTGGAAAACCGCCATGATAATGCACCGTCATGTTGTTCGTATCTTGTAAATAACCATACTTGCTATGGTTTGGTTTCAGCTTTGGGACACATTTATTAATAAAGTTAGTTACTGAGTTTTTCATCATATATGAAGGCTATTTTAATGCTGTGTTTTGAATAAACTATGAATGGTTTCGACAGGTCTGGAGTTCATAGTACATAAAAAACAGCACTGAACTGGCCCTATGTTCATAAAAGAACTTAAGTGTTTACCCACATTAAGATTAACTTATATGTTTTAATGAAGGAATAAAAATAGTTCGCTACATTGAAATGTTTTTAGAGCTTTTAGTCATTTATCATTTAAACTGTACCTTTAAGGTAAGACCACTCTAATACTCATCATCAAGAATATTAACTAAACTGTTTTCATGAGTTTCTGGATCACATGAGACAACTAAATGCTAAATAGTACAAAGTTTTACCGTTATAAAGATTTTCAAGTTTTAAGATTAAACCGACTTGCTTTGAGGGGACACAAATTCCACTCATGTTCTTCATGCATATGTATGTATATATTTATTGTGAAATATATAAGGCCACCGGCTCACACACAAGATGATACAATAGATATATTACACAGCGTAGTAAGGTCATTGTAATATATGCAATACATACGTAAGGTTCCAAAACTGGAGGCATTATAACGTAAAAACAACAAATTTTAGAATTACATAGACATAACCCTATTAGTTAATATATACAATCAAACAAATCTTGACATAAAATCATCTCGTAATCTAAGAGCATGATACATATACATAGCAATATTACGGACAACATATTTATTTGAACATGGCATCAGGTTGTAAAATGCTTGAACACTAGGGTGTTCCAAGTAACGCTTAGGAATGTATTGAGATCTTAATTCAGCATATAGAGGACAGCATATAACAAAGTGAAATTCATCCTCAACCAACCTTCACAATATATGCATGTTCTTAATTCTCTAGGAATACCAGAATGTCTACCTTGTTCAATCATCAAGGAGTGGGATGAACTTCTAAATGAAGCTAAACAATATCTAAATTTATTAATGTCAATGTATAGAATGTATGATTCCATTTTATAATCAGTTTTAAAATGTGCATAGTGATACACTTTGCTGTTTTCAAGGCATCTGGCAGCCCATGATTGTTTGTACTGATCAGTTAATCGTTGAATATATTGTTTCAAAAATGCCTCAGAATTTTCAACATACTGATTTTCCCAAATATACACGAACCCGTTTACAAACAAATTATTTTTTACATAAGTTACCCAGTTTGTTTGACCAATGTTATCAAGGTGCACAAGCATATCATAACACAAACGTATATAACGTTTACGTGGCATACACAATAGTCTCATCCAGTATTTAATGCAACGCCTATAAGTATATACATACATGGGTAGCCTACCCAGATCCCCTAAAATAGCATCATTACATGAATGTTTGTTAACTTTCAAAAAAACGTTTACATGCATAAACTTGTACATTCTCAAGACTATTAATATTTTGTAAATAATTTTTTGTTTAAGTTCAAAATGAGCCTTTTTCATCCTTCGTTATTGTTTTCTTAAAACGAAAGTGCCAGTGATATCATAAGTAAAAATAATCGAAAATAATATGTTCTGTAAAATATATAGGTGGTACTTCATATGCATACACCCTCCTGTAAATGGCGTAATTTTTTAAGTCACAATAAGAAATAAAAAAATTCAAGGTAGCATAATCATAATAACGTGAGTACTCTAACACAATGGACATCAGCATTATCCTCAACACCTCTGTAACAAAAAAATAACAAAATGAAAAACGTTTACCGTCCAGTTTTGCTTTGATAACCAATTGATATAAAAATATATATAATTTTATATCAGTTTCCGTACCAAAACAGTTTGTAAAAAGAAGAATTGTCATGAAAAAAAAAAAGAAAAAAAATTGGGCCTAGCGGGGATTTAAACCAAGGACCTTTCGCATGTAAGACAAGAGGCTTAACACATAGGCTAAGGATTGATATTGACCAAAGTTTTCCAAATGATTCGAATTCTCATTAGGGTGGCCTTACCTTAAGCTATTTCTTATCATTACTGACAGAATAATTTAAGACAACCCACCATTACATAACTCTCAAATAAAAGTGATTGAGATGAACTCTTTTCTTCCATATTTAGGTCATGGAAAATGTGAGTTTAAAACAATTTCTAGAAAACAATTGAAACTATATATTGATGTTTAACATTCAATAAAAAGAACAGCTAACAACGAATTAATCTGAACTTGAGTTTAGGTAGAAACTTAAATTCATTTGTGAACCTGAGACATCAAAGGAATGTATAAAATAGTATCGTATTTTGTCCCAAGTTTGCAATTGAAATAAGGTTACTTTTTTAAACAGAGCGGCTAATTGGTCGGATGAAGACACGGCACAACAAATTCAAGTGTTAAGTTTTGGAATATGATTTAAACGCTCAAATGCAACAGTTATTGAACACGTCAGTGCGTTAAATGGGAGTTCTAAATCTAAACTCTACTGTTCAATAAATGAACACATTGCGTACATCATGATTTCTAAATGAATGCTTATGCGTATTTCAACACCCGAGTGTTAACAATGAACACCCCAAGAGTTCCATAAATTAACACCAGACGCGTTCAAATAGCTTGTTACAGATATTGAACACTTAGTTTTATGATACGCTGCTTTGCAATGCTTTGCAATAAGCTGGTTATCGGAAAACATTGTCAATAAATGACAAAACATGCATATCAATACAATCAAATAAATAGTTACATTATGACATCACAAAAATAATGTGAAACGTTTTGAACATTAAATGTTCCTTAAACACAACTCAAAAACCATAATATAACAAAATATTCGAATTTGATGATTCAGAGATTGGTATTGAGCAATTTATAATTCAAATAATAAAGTGATCAAACTATTTCTCTGACATAGAGTAGGTCACATAACTTTATAAATGATTTGAAGGATCACTGTCCGATTTGACAAGCATTTGTTAACAGTAACGAATTGAGAAGTAAATGGTTGCATTCGGCCTTTGACTTATTCCCAGAATTATTAAATTGGCTCTTGGATAGTCAATATCAAATACATAGTATACAGCAGTACAACATACACCATGACACAGTCTCCGTACCATTGTATTGTTACATCCTCTCCACTGATGTAGGCTCACTCGACGTCTCCCTTTATGATTGTAAGCGCAGGGGCTGTGCCAGTACAGTTTAAAATGTTCTATTGTTTCAAAAGTAATGCGAATTTGAATGCTTACGGCTGACGTGAGAACGAAATGTACCCATCTTGCGAGTTGTAGGCACCAATGTTACAAGCAACTGAAAAACCAGGGTTTTTCTTGTGACAACGTATTGTATGATTCAAAAACGACTGAAATGTATCAGCAACAAAACAACACATGTTGATAAGTTATATCCACTCTCGACAGTTCTCGGATATTTCCGTACCACTTCGTTACTCTACGAACATCCTCTAGTGGATGTCATGTGGAGCACAATGTGGCAAAATTCAACATTTTGTGCGGAAAAAATAGTTCTCTTTAAACGAAGTTATTACTTCAATAACTTCGATAAATTCACATAAGAAATTTATTATCGTTGTCATTTCTAGTTAAAAATACACATATTTCAGTCTTCATATAGCTTGCATATGTTTCATCAGCACTCAAGCGTTCACGCCGCCATATTGTTTACGTGATATTCGAATGGTTTTCCCTCGAAAATAGTGCCTTACGAACATCCGAGGCACTGGACTTAGTGGGACGAGGTTTTCCGAATGAAGTTACATCATCATCCATGTTGAGTTAAATAATCAAAGTCTCATCAAAGAAATGCCTTGCATCTTTTCAAAGGCAACGCAATGTGTTTTCGCGAGGAAAGCAATTACTTTGGATTAACTGGCGATTAAATTATTGCGTATATTCGACATAACGGCTGATGGGGTCAAGCTTGGACTCGGTTTGAACGGTGGTGTTCAGAAATTATGATTCTGTAAATATCTGATCATATCATTCATTTTGAAAATCGTTTGTAAAAAATGATATATTAAAATATAATTTACATCTAAACGAAAATCTCCTGAATACATTTTAAAGATAATTTTAATGTCAGCGATTGTGTGAGCACTTGAAGCGTTAATATTTTAAACACCTATTGAACACCCTATACACATGAATCAAAAGTTATCATTCAGTTGATCACGTCTGTGTAAAGATTTGAAAGCCTATATGCAAACTGTCTAAAACTGAACGCGTCCGGACGAGTCAAACGTCCAATAAATTTGCAGGGCAGTCACTAGGCTAAAACCGACTACTTTTCTTTGGCCAGCTGGATGATTGTTTCACTTACAAATTCTACATCTCGGTTTGGACGTTTAGATACATACATGTGAATAACCAAATTGTGTCTAACAAAATATAAGTTGTTTTATTGAATAGATCTATTGGACTAAATTTGCTGTGCAAGTAGCCAAGTTTTTATTAAATCCATTTGATTCCAAAGCAGCGATAATTAACTATTCAGTTGCAAAAATGCCCGAAGAGTCCATAATGCGATAAGCGGGAACTTATGCATAGTACCCCATGCTCGAATATCTGTTCACTACGACACTAGTTTGTAAAATTTGTTTTATGATAAACTGCAAAACTTAGATCAACTTTCGATATTTAGGACAATGGTTTTGATATATCTTTATAATCTACTCTCAAATTATTTGCTAATTGGTTATCCTATGTAAATGCTGCTTTTTACTAAACCATCACTGATGTTTTATTATATACAGTTGTATAGGTGACATTCACGTTTTACAAATTGCGATTTGGGACTTTTCGACTTGCAACATATTTGGCTGAATTTATAAGCATTTGATATATATAGCCGTATCCATTGGCCGAGTGGTTAAGGCATCCGCCTTGGGAGCGGGAGGTCGAAGGTTCGAATCCCGGAAGGGGTCCGTTCTGATATGACCGGTTCGTGAGCAGCCAGCTAGTTAAATAATGGTTACCGTGTGCCTACCTGCCCGGTAGGAAACGATAGGAATAGGGAAATAAATGTCAGAATTGGCTGGCCCTTTAAATAGGGGTGACATAATGATAATTAAACACTTATTTTTTTTTATAGCCTTATGACGGTGACAATATGAAAAGTATATGTTAATTTCTAGAGACAGTTTGCTATGTTTATGTTACGATAACTGTTCAAATATATATAAGTGCCAATAACCTATACAATTAATAGGTAATATTATGAATTTAGTGAAGGGACATAACAACGAAACTATTTAGTCCGCATCTAGATGACTGCTTTGTAATTGCGAGCGGCTATTTCTCTCTGCATTTCCAATTGTTCATTGGTACATATCACATTTTGTTGCAGAATTCATAGGTGAGCAAGCTAGGCAATTGAAAACGCTGATAAACTCATTGAAAAGATAAAATGCCGTATTTAACCTGAAAATAAGAGAAACAATCATAATATAGACTGCTATCATTGCATTTTAATCCTACATTTATAAGTAACATTGTGCATGTCAGTTTGTGTTATTATCTTGAGATCACAGTCTTTAAGATATGATTTGTCTCCTGTTTTGAGATCTTTTTGTATCTATTACACTAATATAAGACAATGAGGGCGACAAAAAGGCATTTTCAAGTGTGGCAAATGCAGGAAAATGTCAAATAGGTTTTATGTATTGTTATTATTGTCCATTTTCTTTGAGGTTTTAGTGTGATTTTGACATATGTGAGTAATTATTGGAGTTTAGTACCATGGTACACTCCACACGCAGACATGCAGACATGCAAATAATCTCACATCGCATATTATACTCAAATCTCTCCTAAGAGAATGGGCCACAAAGAATATTCAACACTCAGTTAACATTAATATACAAGTTCACACTAAAGATAAATCTCTATTTAAACCCCCAGTTCCAAGGCTGTAAATCGCTGTATGGTTATTATGTCTATGTATAATTAGTTCTCTTTCCCCATGTGCAGTTCTTTCACTTGATGTTATATTCATCTTCTCTATCCTCCCCCCTTATGTGTCATATTATTACTTGTTCCGTGATGTATTTCATCCATTAAATTTCCCCCGTGTTGCCCCCCTACAGTATCCTTAGTTGTTCTTTATGGTCGGCCAAATCGATCATTACACCCGTATACTTAAATGCTTACTTTTCACCTCCACAGTGCCTGATTTTTGTGGACTGTTGTTTACCAAGGGATCTGTGTGGGAAGGCATTGTCATATAAATGTGCCGTTCCCTGTAACAATTTAATCTCTCTGACATATTTCAGTGTGAGCAGTGCAACAATATATTACAGGTTACATTAATTACTCACAAGCAATGCCTCGATAACAACCTCAAAGGTTTCTAACCATTACTTGCCTCTAATTTAGGACTTATGACGACCCTATGAAACTATTGATCATGGCAAGATTAGAACTCACAACTGCATCATGACAGTGGTGCTCCACACCAAGACTCCTATTTGAAAGTGTTGTTTTTACAAGTATTTAGACTTTGGTGACGAGAAAGTTAATCTGTCGCAATCTTAGATGTTGAAGACCAAATTGGTGTAAAATGACTGGCTTCCGAACGTAAATACAATAAAAGAAAGCATTGGCACAACATGTTAATATTTCTCCACGAGTAATGCCCCTGGGTTTGGACCAGATGTCCTTAATTTCAACTCAGTATTAACATAGTCAACAATAGCTTTCTATAATATGAGCTTATTTGCAAATACAAATGTTTTTGAGAATCGCTGACTGTCATATTGGCAGAGTGCAAACTACCAACGGCCAAAAAAGTAGGAATACTACATTTTTACCTTGGTTGATCTCAAGAAATATTAAATATTGAATATTTGGAACCAGAGTTTAAGTATATTTAGTATAAACCATACCTGATATGGATTTATGAATTGTGGTCTGGGTGGGAATCGAACCTGCGATCTCTCAACGTACAAGGAAGTCCGAATTTGAATGTAATGTACATTATATGATCGGGTACTTAACATAACAGAAAAATTATGAAAATCAATAAATTATACATTAAATACATCCATATATTTACATGCCAACATATTTTCTCCATGCATGCACTGACAATTTGTTTTCAATTTAAACAGAAAAGTAGTGCATTGTCTTCGTCCGTTCAAAGGACACAGCCAGGCACTACATAGAGACGTCCATTATCACGAAACATGGAGAATTCCTACTTTATCCGCTGTCATAGGTTCAAACTGCGCACCATAAGGGTCAACAGTTTTTTCATATCGGAAATTTTAATTTTTAGATTCTTATCTATCTCATGACACGTGTGGGAAAATACAATAAATCGCCATTACTTAACTATTACTCGTAAATGTGTAACCAATCGTGTGATAAATTATCAAGCTCTGATCATTTAGCCACTGACACTTGATAAGACAACATGTCCTCAGACTTCTCTGACGATCCGCTTTTTGTCACCCAGTCAAACTATTCGACTACCGAATGCAGTACGACACTGATCAGTTATGCGACAAAATTCCAGAAATGTTGGATAAAACTGAAACCTTCTGTATTCAAATATATTTTCGGACATTTCTGATGAAGAAGCTACACACGTCTTCATTCTTGTTAATACTTATGCTGCTCAGTCCGAAATAACTAATTTCTTCGCTCGTTCAAATTGAAAATGAACTGTTTTAAACTGTGACAACCCTGAAATAAAACTAGACAGACGCAATGTACCCGAATAAAACAGTGAGTATCTTTGTCTGAAAACATAATTTGATTCTATTTTAGCATTCGCAACAGTTTCAGCCCCACTTGGTTATATCATATACTTGTACATACAGTCGGATCTCGTTATTTCGACAATCTTCTATCCGAAAACTTGGTATAATCCGAAATAAATATAAGGTCCCGATGTATCTTCTTAGGCACATCAAATTGAAATGGGCTATTCGAAACCATGTTTTAATTGAAATACTTTGTTTAAATACATTAACAGTGAACCACCGTCAGGTTTGTACACAGCCATTGGCAGTATTTAACATTTCCAGAAATGTATATTTTCGAACAGCCACCCCAAATACTACAAGCGTTAGGACTCTATATAGACAATGCCATAATCGATTAATTGACCGCCGCCAATTTGTTGGTCACTTGATTGTCCGCCATTACGGCACTGCTACAGTGCTGCGATTCCGGATTCTTGTTTATGCAAGTCTGCTTATAATTGAACATATGATTTAAACAACCTTTCCACCCTATAGCCAATATAATTTATAAATCGATAATGAAGGCCATATCGAGTTGGATTTATACACAGGGAAATTGTTTTGTATCTAATTTTGAGACTGAGTTCAACTATGTTTGCATGTACAAAATGAACGTGTAGCACGGATTCGTGCGTGTAGTTTTGATAAGTTTAGTAAAACGAGACATTGTTCTCCGACACATTCCTGTTGATATTATATCAGTGAAATCACAGACGAACTTAACGTATTTCAAGGGTTTGTGCTGATATTATTATGAGCATCGCAATTTGTCAAGGATCATGAATGATAGTTGAATTGAACGATGATAATGTACATGGCCTGGTGCATAGTAGTTCGTCCAATTTTTAATAAATAGCTGTACAAGCTATGAAAAACTACACTATTAATTTAGACAAAAAAAACATGCATATCTAAATATACATTAAGTTTTAGTTGTGCTGAAAATTTTAAGAAGAAATCTCATATTGTTTTTAATTTATACAACTTTGGAGACCAGAAAATGGTCAATTATTACGTGTAATGTGTAAGCATCAGTTTTACCCCACTTTTTCTACACACGATTATACTCCAGTCCCTAGGGGTGTTCTGTGTGCAAAAAGGTCCAGAGATCAATTATACATCAATGTGTATGGGAATATCTCAAGTGTCGGAAAATATTGGGTGTCGTTGTCGCATCATGGTACGATTTGAGAAATCCAAGATGGCCTTCACAGGATTGCACACCGATGCAACATAAAGATACTGATAAACTGATAACCAATGCCTTGAAACCGGGCTCAAGAGTAGATGACGACATTTCAACCTCGAAGGTAACCAATATACAACATATGATAAACTGATGAATAATACTTACTGTACAGCGAAGAAAGGCGATTGTCCACGGCACTTATTCTGCTTGAATGACTACCTGAAGTACATAGTAAAGACAAAAGCTGTATAACATTATGATTTGAACCTTATTTGTAATACTTGTTTAAAGATGTGTTATAGTTACTCACCGCTCTGTACACAGGTGCTTAGTGAGTGCTGTGTACCCTTTCTCTTCATTTTCTGTAATATTTTAGTGTAAATATTAGATTTTAGGGAAATAACTGACTATAACCAGAATACTCAATACAAATTTTAATGACTTACCTTCAATCTGCGATCACATTCAAATCTCAAATAAAGTGTACCAAATCCATACTCAGATTTGTAATCTATTTCAATCATTCTAATCACAAACTGGCCCAGCTGTTGAGTATGACGAGTATTTAAGTAGTGTGTTACCAGGTGTGGATATTTCGGAAGAGTTGCATTTACTTACATCATGACTGAATGTTATCCCATGGTTCTGAAAGTTATAGGCAGGCGCTAGATTTTGATGTTATTATTGAACTATCATGTTGCCTTATCATGATCGAGGCATTATATAGAATTTTTACAGAATTAATACTCTAAGTAGCAATATGAAGTAATGAAACTTAAAAACAACAACATAATTTGATTAATATTGGTATAAATTATTGAATTGAACCTCTAAAACTTAAACTTACTTAGATCATTTTCAATATTATTGACCGAGTTGCGAACGTCATTCACTTTAGATACAGTTGTACTATGTTCGGTGGTAGTATTGTTCATCGCGGTCTCAAATTCGATGATTACCTCTTGCAGCTCTATGTCTGAGTTTAACTTGAATTGATTCAACGACGTATTCACATTTGCTTCGGTTTCCTCAATTTTTCTCTCCAAACTTTCGTTTGATGCTTCAATAGATTAAGTCATTAAATTCATCTGATCATTAACTGTTTTCCGCAATTCCGTAAACTGTTCTTCGTATTCTGTCAAAGCATTTCTTATAAAGAGCTTCTCGGATGCAAAAGCGTTCAGTGTCATTTCTTTTGCCTGATTCATTTGCTCCAGCTCAACCTTCTCGTTTTTTCCTTCGGAAACATCGAACACAAGCGTATTTGTGGGTAACTGTGATTTAATTAACATTTTAATCTGATCAATACGATCGTCGATTCTTGTCATACTTGTTTTGATAGAAAATGTTTCCAATTCAAGATGTTCTAATCGACTGTTGAGCAGAGAATACGCCACATCCACAGTTAACTCGCCATGCACATCGAACCTTAAGCACACAATTATTGTCATATACAAGCACAGGCTTAGTCCAAACTTCTAGAATATGCATGTAATATAATAAATAATGATCGGGGCTGCCGCCAGGGTGATCCCCTATCTCCGTACATTTTCATTTTGTGTGCAGAAATTCTTGCACTTCTTATGAAGAATAACATTAATATCAAGGAATTATGTTAACTAATATAGAATTTCTTCTTTCTCAATATGCAGATGATACCACTATCATGCTAGATAGAACTGAAAAATCTCTTCAAAATACCATGCAAACTTTAGAATTTTATGCTAAACTTTCAGGCCTAAAAGTCAATATAGAAAAAACAAAAGTAATATGGATAGGATCCATGAACAGATTTAATCTTAGATTTCGTCCAGAATATGATCTTTCATGGGAATCTGAATGTTTTAAGCTTCTTGGAGTTAATTTTACCACCAATTTACTTAACATACTAGATGCGAATTATAATTAAAAAACAGAAGAAATCAAATCACTACTCACCCATTGGTCAAAAAGAATAATTTCTCCCATTGGAAAAAATGTTGTCATCAGCATTAGCACTATCAAAAATAAATCACCTCATATTAAGTCTATCGAACCCAAGTACTAATACACGTGTATTATTAAATCCATACAAAACTCCTTTTTTAAATTTCTTTGGAATTCTGGACCGGATAAAGTTAAAAGAAATATTATTACTCAAACTTATGAGTGTGGAGGAATTTGAATGGTCAATATAGAATTATTTACGACATCCTTAAAACTTACTTGGGTCAGGAGATTAATGTCCTATAATACAAAATACTTCAATTTAGTTACAAGTATGTACCCTTTTCTTTTAAAGTTTAGTAAATTTGGTGACGATCTCTTGAAACTAAAATCCCAACTATAAGCAACCAATTTTGGAAAAATGTTTTTGAATGTCTTTTAGTCCAATAACCGCAAAAATGGAGTGATTTTTGCTTACTGCCTGTATTGCATAATTCTATGTTTAAAGTTGGTGGAAGCAGTGTTCGCTACACCAGATTTGTTAAAGGTGCTGAACTCCAGATTGAAAACAAATCGTCGTATTTTGCAATTCCGCAAAATATGTGTAGTCTTATCATCATAAACGTAAATAAAAGCTGTATATGGTGAATATTTAAATCATTTAAAGCAATTAGGCTAATTAAATCGCCGTCGTAATATCGAGCAAACGGGGTTTTTCCAGTTTAAAAATACCGCGGAGTTCCCATCCAGCATGCACCTCACGAGTCACATGATCAATTTGCAATATAAACATACACAATGGCGTGATCCACTACTGACATCGAGGAGATAATTGTTCAGTGATTATTTATTTTCGTTGCGTGCAAATAAATAGTAAGTGACTTTTAGCTACCTTGTTTACTGCATTTATTCTTTTCTTTGCGCTGATGAATTGTTTGAATGACAGAGACGTTCCGAATGCGCATGAGCTCAATGTTTACGGTTCTATTTTTAGATTAACTGGGTAGACTAACCCTAGTAAAATTTTCGATGGAAAAATACGAAAAACAACGCTATGACAATGTTTCGCAAGTAATGATGAATGAAAGTAACAATGTTTTAGAGCTTTACGTGCAACAATATCAGATTTTGTAAATGTTTGACAATTTTCTTTTTTATTGCTCACTCGTCAATCTGGAGTTCAGCACCTTTAATGCGGGTGTGATTTTTGTCAATGACTTCTAAGACGGAAATGGAAATTTGCTCTCATTTAACAATTTGTTGAGTAAATACAATATCAACACACATTTTCTACAATACCAAAACATTATAAGGTATATCAGAAGGTTTTTAGCTCTTATGTCTTTTCCCCACTTTGGAATAAAAGAAGAAAATCCTCTGCAACCATTTAGTACGAAAATCATCAAAAGCAAAGTAAAGGTTGCAGATACATTTGATTTTTTAAACAAAGCTAATACTAGTCCCAAAGCTAGAATAAAATGGAACGATGAACTAAGCTTAAATGTTGACTTCAACTGAAAATATACATATAGATCACCATTTACAGAAACAAAAGATTCAATACTACAATGGTTCCAATTTAAATTTAACCACATAATTCTTGGAACTAATCACTTATTACACAAAATTGGAATTAAAACTGTCAATTTATGTTCTTTTTGCAACAGACAAAATGAAACTATAAAACATCTCCTCTGGTATTGTCATTATTCATTCACTTACAGGAAGGAGGTTAAAAGATGGATCAGCCTTAAATGCCCCGAGACTAGTACAAATTGGACAATCACAGATATTATTTTAGGTAATGAAAATTTTTACAAGGCGACAATGAATATAATTATTTTGGCCAAATATAACTTTTACCACTGCAAGCTACAAAATATAGCTACCACTATTACTTCTTTCAAAAATCAAGTTAACATACTGCTAAAGACCGCATTGCACATTGCCAAATAAGATAACAAAATATTTAAGTTCGACAATGAATTGAAAAAATATTCACCATTAACTAAGATTAATATTCTACCGATATCTGTCCCCCCCCCTTTTTGTAAGTAAATTTTAAAATCCTGAGTGTGAACCTAAGACTGGTAATCATTTAACAAAAAATTTACTACTCCAACTGTGACATTGTACCTTTTTAGTTCATCTTTTTTATATTTTTTTCAAAACTCTTAGTTGGAAGACTCAGCTTAAAGGTACTAAGAAAAAGCACACAGCTTTAGCGATAAGAAGCTTTTATCTCTTACATGTTATTAATATTATGTGTATAATGTTAAAATATTTAATTGTACCTGATCATTTATGTACCTGTCATTAAAAAAAATAAACGAGGTTACCCTAGCGGGGGCCTGAAAAGAAGAAAAATAATATAAATAATTCCCTTGACAATATGCACTGCTGGTATGCAATATCAGATCTGACTTTTAAGACATTGACACGTAGGAATGGACTTCAAGTAGGCACTTAGGTTACACTTGATGCCAGCTGGCATGTTCTTAATTATACTAAAAGAGAAGTGTGTCTACAGTTTTTATGCGATAACAATCTGCATAAGTCGCATTTAGCATTAGTAACATTAATTTTGTCTTATCGCATATTTTTTAATGGTTGTATAATCTTTCCCGTGCCCACTAGATTTGCTTATACTTCAGCACAGACACTGAACGTTTATATGTTTTTCATACTCATCATTACATAGTTACCAGTGAAAGCAATAGTCTTGCATGCAATTAATTACATGAGGAATTTCTGTTCCTGTTAAATCAAATTAATGATATAACGGAATACATCCCGAATGATGGAAGCACTTAACCTAAATGCATAACATTAGCAATATGTCCATGTCGATATTCATTTAGTACATGTGTAAGAAGGAATGCACATATCTGATTGTGTTGTCCCCTGGTCTGATTAGCTCGAACGCTAAGACTAGTAGATTGAGCATATGATTGCAGTTCTAATGCTGGTAATGTACGTCTTCATAAAGTCGTCTCTTGTCTTCTCTAAGGTTGTATCTTCAATTTGGCGCGAAAATGGGTTTTAACGTTATCAATAAGTGTGGACGACGCGACCCTTTGTGTTACTTAGGACTAAAAAACTCGATTTGGCAAGTAATATGTTTTGCATTATTTCATTGTTAACGGATTGATTTGGAAATGGCATGTGGTCCACCGTACACGCATACATCACTTGTTTGTCATAACTGTATGCATTTCTCAAAGCAGCCTTAGTTATCGAGCACCTTCGCATGCGATCCATAATGTTAGTGAGGTGAAATGTGGTACGCGTCCATGAAGTCGTGGACTTGATTCAATGGTGCGAGGTCTGTACTTTCAGATAATTGTAATCAAGGCAATCCATTTAACGTTTTTAATATTCCGTCTCGTTAGAATCTACTTGGACAGGTTTCAGTTCTCTCTTCAATACGACTGTGTGTATTTAAAGGTTATCGAGTATGAGTTTTACTTAACGGACTTGATACATGTTAATACTCCAGAACAGTATGGACCTAGATTAAGTGGTTAATCAAGTGTTTTCGATCATAAACCCATAATTAACGTACACAACTTCGGGACAAAACCACTTGAACAACGTCTGTGCACTAATTCAGCACGTAGTGTTTTCCTTTTTTCTTGAATGTCAGAATGCGTTAGTTGCATTCACATACTTCACTGAAAATTAACACTTGACATTGTTTTGTTTCAGATACGTAGATACTTAAGGGGGCTAAATCGTTTCCACTGCATGAAAAGGTTGCGTTATTAGTGAGCTTTTTTCCACATTTCAAGTTTTGTACTACACTTTGTGTATTTTCTATTTGTCTTCTGATGTTACAATTAGACTGAACATTTGAAAAAAAGGCTGTGACATGGGTTTGGCAGTTTCACCGAGAATAGCTATTAACCACATTTCCTCAAAGAAAATATGTTTGTTTTGAAACTGTTGGATATGCAGTGCTATATGAATGTATAGTTCATATAATTTGTATGATTTGGTAATATGTTATACATATGATCATAAAAAAGTTCAGGTCTGATGTTTAGTGTATGTTAAATATTCAATGTTCCTTATAAAGCTTGCCAATCACTGCATATTCAATAATGCATAATGGAAATATGTAAAAAGATGCTGATTTTGAAGCTACTTACCCCACCCACTTGAAATTGTCGTTTTATTGCCTTTTTTATATTCATTATCAAGAAAAAACGATATAACTGTAACGTAAATGCATCAATCAAATGATTTCAGCATTAAAGAAATAATATTACATTTTTTTCGTAAAATATAAGTAAAACATATGCAATATCCCCATTAAGTCACCAAAATTATAAGTAAATTGAATACATTTATAAGTGTATTATTAAATGAACAACTTTATCGCACTTGGGAAATCATATACACAAAATGAACTTTATTTTACCCAAAAATATGAAAATGCGATTTTTTCACATTTTTGGCGGCCATCTTGACGGCCATCTTGGATTTCTAAAATCGTACCATGATGCGACAACGGCCCCCAAGATTTTCCGACTCTTGAGATATCCCCTACACATTGATGTATAATTGAGCTCTGGACCTTTTTTGCACACAGAACACTCCTAGGGACTGGAGTAATTATGAGAAAACCAATAGTTGTTTTTTATAAGACATTTGGTTTTTCTTTGAAGAATTTCATGCTTGTTAGTTTGGTATGAGGCATAATGCTGTAGCATAAATACTTCCTAATATATGTTTGCAAAACCAAAATATGTATCTTTGTAATGCTTCATTTTTGTATTTCCCTATATTCTACTTTTTTAATTAAAAGGACAGTATACAAAAAAGAAATCCACTAACTTTACCTATTTATAAAGACAATAAGTCAATAAAAGGATGATGTACGAGGTATGTCCAAAAAGTTCGTGGACAACATTGATGTCTATAATATCTACGTCAATATATCGGGGTAATATAGCTTAATATCTTTATTGACTTAATCCCCATGAAATGGCACGATTTAAATAAAAAAACATTGTGAAATAAATAAAATATACGCATTTATATGTTAATATGTTTGACCAACCGGCGCAGTCCAGATATTCAAGTAAATATTGGTTCCTTAACAGATAAAGTAACACGATTATTTTGGCGCTATGAAGAGCGCCGAAGTTATTATTTTGACATATGCGTCAATAAGGTAGTGGCGTCATTTCCTGCAATTTTTAATGGCGTCACTTGTTTTTGATTTCGATATGAAAAATGGCGTCTTTTGATGTAGAAGAACAGCGAACTATTATTAAAAGGTGCGTTTCATTGGATAAAATACCCACAGACACTATAAAAACATTATATAGAACCACAGGCTATTCGTCAGTTTCCCGTTCGCTTGTATATAAGAGTCATCAACATTTTTCAAGTGGGTGGTTATCCAAAGTCAGACCAATTAAAGTTAACGCCAAAGTCATTACGTCGGTGGAGGAAATCGTTATGTTTCCATGCATACAATGGGAACTTGGAGGATATAAACACAAAGACAGAGATGAACTTGTTTCTCATGTCAATTATGTTGTTCTATATTTTTTTTAAACAATGGTATGACACAATATACCAGAAGTGGGTGCGGCGTAACCAAAGGAGGCGTCTATTTTGAAAAGTTATAAGTGAATTGTGACGTTAACGTCAATGTAACGTTGTGACGTGCGCCGCATATCATACAATGGCTGTAATGAATCTTGCATTATTTTGTTATTGTTTATGTAACTCCACACAATTTTGTATAACGAATCACAAATGCTTTGTGAATGGGGTGATATATTTATATTTTTGTTATCCGCATTATTTTTCTTAAAATCGAAGGTGTCCACGAACTTTTTGGACATACCTCGTTATATACATGCCAAGAATATCAACAATTTTTTTTAATTTTACAATTTTTTTTCCACAAATGAAATAATGAAGAAATAATAACTTGTCTGACTCCTATAAATCACTTTGAAAGATAGACTTAATTAACAGTGAGAAACCAATACCAGTACATCACATGTATTTTCATTTTAACTAATATTACCAAAATTAACTATTTTTTCTACATACATGTTTATAGCTATATATGTTTAGCTTGTTGTCTTTAATCTCAACAATTATTGATGTTATTATTGATTCTGGTCATTTTAGTTATACAAACTAAGCCTTCATTACATATTTATGAAGTAAGGTCCGTCCTAAAAAAAGAAAATGTACAAATACTTGCTTGAATGCTGACATAAGTTAATGTTTTAGTTTAGAAAACTAATATAATGTTCCCTCAACATCCAGATATATTGATGATTTCATATATCTATATAGATATATATATAAAATGCAACTGATTAAAACCAGAAGACGAGAAAGAGATATTTTGGAGAAAAAAATCTTAACCGCTTTCAAATTATTGGTCGGAATAACATACTAAGCAAGATTTGTTGCTAAAAAATATAGATTCTATAAGAGTATGCTATTTCTTGGATAATTATTTTAAACATATTCATTTCAAGTTGTTATTTTGTGTTCCTTCATCTTTTATAGATCGACTTTCATTTAGATAACGCTGTTTTACGTAGCAGCACCATAATGGCGGACAAGAAGAGTATTCAGGGGAGATAATTCGGTAGTGACTAATTAAGGGCATTGTCTATACACAGATCAAATTCGGTATAGCCTAGCAACTTCACAACCAGGAAGAATTGAACAGCATAACATTATATACTCAGTACATTTTTGACAACTGTTCAAAGTAAGTGTAGCCTTCAAACGCATTATCAGTCGGATAAGATAAAAATACTTTATGATTTTAGTTATAATTAACAAAATTATTATATCTTGGTGACACATCTGGATATAAGTGAGTTAACTAAAGGTCTCCAGCAAGCGATCTTTCATGATGAATACAAACCTTCTGATTCTAGTTTGCTGCGCATCGTTCCTAACTCAACAAGTGCTTGGTAAGTACTTTTTTTTTTTTTTTTTTTTTTTAAGATAACTTTTATTTTTCAAGTATTTTACAAAGCAGTGAACATACATAATTACATAATACAATTGTACATAGCAAAGTTGTCAGTTACCTTATAATTGTATAATGTACAGAAAAGAACATACAGCGTGTGTGAGTAGAAAATAAAAAAAATAAAAAATTGAGCTTTTAAAATTTTGATCGTCCAGTCTGCCAAAAATAACAAAAATCATGCATGATATTTTAAGTAAGAGGTATGAGAATATTCCATTTCAGGATAAAATTATCAAGTTTGTTTTGCATAGTGGCTATCATTTTTTCAATCTCGATGCGCCTGTACAGATATAGTTTGAAAGAGTCGATTTCCGGTATTTTTTTAGTGTATTTGCATTTATGGATGTAGTATTTTCCTAATATTAAAATGTAGTTTATAACGTTTTTATTTTCATCTTTACTTGGGTTTTCAAGACCAAAAGACACTTCCATATAATTTAGGTTGCCTACTTGTAATCCTTTATTTGTAAGAAATATTTTAATTCCGGTCCAAAACTGTTGAGTAATGCTGCATTCCCAGAACAAGTGTTTTTGAGATTCTATGTTCATAGAACAAAAATCATATAATCTTGTATTGGTAAGGTTGCATCTGTAAAGGTAGCAGTTATTTGGAATCATTTTCATTAAATATTTATATTGAAATTCTCGTAGTTTTGTATCAACAGTACATTTAACAGGGATAGTGAAAACATGTTTCCAATTTATTTCATTTCCTGCGAGTTCTGTGTTCCATTTTTCAGTTTGCTTGTTCTTTATTTGTTTAGAGTTCAAATGTAAGGAATTGTTTAGTTTGGGAGTAACAAATGTGTTCTATGTATATAATATTTTGTTCTATCCACGGTTTATAGAGAAACCTATTGCCATTTGTTTGTTTTAAATTTGAGTTATTCCAGTATTATATTTAAACATGTTTTCCCCTTATTTTTCAAGCTCTTTGTTATAGATGATATTCCATTTCGCATCATTTGTGTCTACTATTCTCTTAACCCAGCTAGCTTTAATTGATGTTAAAAAAAGAATCAATATCTAACGTTTTTAAGCCTGCATTTTCGTATGTTTGAATAATTGTATTTCTCGATATTTTATCCGGCTTAGGGTCCCAAAGAAAGTCAAACATTGCATTTTTTATTGTTTGTATTCACTTTTCATCAGGAGTTATTAAAACGGTCAGTGGGTATACTAATTTTGGGAGTGCAAACGACTTGATAACTGTAATTTTTCCAATAATAGATAGTTTCCATCTTTTCCATTTATATAGTGTATGTTGGAAGGCATCTATTTTGGGTCTAAGTTAAGTTTTAGTATTTTGGAAGTGTCGTTTGAGAAGTGAATTCCAAGAGTGGATGCTTCATTTGAAGTCCAATTAAATTTCTTTGATTTACAAAATTTGATATCTGTATGGCGCAATGATCCTATTCTTAAAACAGTACATTTTGATGCGTTTAATTTAAGACCTGAAGTTTGATTAAAATTATCAAAACTTTTTATTATATTCAAAAAGGAGCTTTCGGAGCCATCCAGGAAGAAACTTGCATCATCTACAAAAAGTGTTTGTTTAACTTCGGTATTGTCATTTTTTAGCCCTTTGATGTTTTGATTATTGTTTATGTAGATTGAAAGAATTTCTATACATACAACAACAAGGTATGGTGAAAGAGGGCAACCTTGTCTCACTCCTTTTTTTATTTGGAATAATTTTGTGAAGTGTCCATTATCAGAAATACAACTTTTTGCGTCCCTGTAGAAAAGTTTAATCCACGTTATAAAAGATTTGCCAAAGTTAAAATATTCTAAACATTTAAACAGAAAAGTATGGTCTACACTATCAAATGCTTTTTGAAAGTCTGAGAAAAATATCATACCTTCTTCGTTATTTTCATTTACAGTTTCAATAACGTCATTTAATAACCGTACGTTTTCACCAATATAGCGTCCTTTGATGAAGCCAGTTTGATCATTGTTGATTATTTGATTTAAGACTTTTTTCATTCTATTTGCTATAGTTTTTGACGCAATTTTATAATCAGTATTTAAGAGGGATATTGGTCGCCAATTGTTTAAATCGGTTAGTATTTTGCCTTTTTTGGGTAGTTGAGTAATTATACTTTGCTTTTGTAGATTAATTAAGTTGTCGTTTTCTAAGGAGTAGTTAAAAGAATTAATTAAGTATTTTTTAATATCACTCCAGAAATTTTTGTAAAATTCAGCCGTAAGACCATCAGACCCAGGGCTTTTCATATTCTGTATTTCTTTGAGAGCTAAACCACATTCATATTCAGTCATGTACCCATGTAATTGATTCTTTTGCATTATTTAACATACTCAATTTGTAACACGCATCATATTTTGAGATTGGACTTATCATCTTTGAAGTCATTCATTATTTATAAGCCCGTCCGTTTAGCCCAGTCGGTAGAGCGCTCGACTGCTAATATAGAGGTCGTTGGTTCGCAACTTAGACGAGGCGTATTTTCTTCATAACAATTTGACTGAAGATAATGCATCTAATGATATTTGTCCTCCACCTCTGAACTCTGATTTATGAGGAGAAGTTGTCAATTGCTTGCGGAGGAGCAAGTTAGTACTGGTTAGTAACCCAGGAGCACTAAGTAGTTCAACTGTCCGATGTATATAACTGCAATACTAGAGAAACGGCTTACAGTCAGGTCCATGATTACGGTGTATATAGATCCGAGTTAATTTTTTGTTGCAAAAACATTATTTCATTTAACATACCGGACGACATCATTCTATCTGATATATTTTGTGTTTCCACTGTGTTATGATAAAAGGTTGCGTAGATATCAAGCTACCAAATTTCGAGAAAATACTGAAGAACGCGGAACACTTCCTGATACAGGTTAATAGTACATAAACACTCAAATGATGGGAAAATCACAGCACTTATCACAATTATGTTTATACAATTATATATGTATATATGTGTATGGTTGTATATATACATTACAAAATGTTCACAGCAAACCACTTTTGAAGATAACCCTTCAGAAGATGCAAAGTTTGACTGTTTGCGAGGCTGTTGCTCTAGAAAGGTTAAATTGATAGTACATGATTAATGTAGGAATATTATTATAGTTCCTTAGCTTTTTTAATAAGACAATATATAGCTTTTGTGCCTAGTTTGGCTATATGATTTTTAGTATTGAACCAGGTCTGCTAAATAGAATTTCTAAATAGTTGTACTCATCAATACATTAAAAAATATCATTTTGAAAATGAAAATTATACTGTTTAAGTCGACATTTTACTTGTAGACGTATTTAAAGACAAGTTCCACAAATCACAATATTGTTCATACAGATTCAATGCTTGATGTTGATCATACTCAGTTTCTGAAACTATGACGGTGTCATCCACATGTAAGAACACAAACAACTCAAGATAACCAATCAAGAAACGGTATCATCTAAAACATGTTTTGCGCTGGATACACCGTTTACTTGTCTTCTATCAACAAAGAAGTCGTGTAGATCATTTAAGTAGATTGAAAATAATATCAGCGAAAAATGTTAACCTTTGCGGATTACTAAAATAGTCTGAATTCTGCCCATCTTTGGATGTGCATGACTTTGCTTGATTATATATATTTTCATTACATTAAAAAAAATCCATTTACATTAGAATGAACAAATTTTGACCATAAGCATCAAGAGCTTGTCTTAATTGTCATGATAATTATGCGGCTAACGTGTTAAATTTTCATACCAGATAAATATCTTTACACGAATAAGTGTCTGATAATGCCCACACCTGTCATTAGTTATCCATTTCATCCCTTAGATATTCCGAACGGAATATCTATTTTTAGATAACTGTTAAGTGGTAATCGTGTTGAATATCTTGTTAACTACATTATTTTAGGCAACTGTTAAGTGGTTAACGGGTTAATTATCAAATTAATTACGTAATTTCTTGTTAATCATATGGATATCTAGATAACCTTTTAGATAACTGTTAAGTGATTGATGCGCTAAATATCTATATAATTTCGACAAGACAATTAGGTAGCTAGTGCGTTACCATACGTATAATTATTGTTGCATACATGCACATGGCTTTAAAGAGAGAGAATAAGTACTTACAGGCAACGCCACATACATTAGACAGTGACTCCCCACGCAGACCACCGGAAAAACAACAATCCATAAAACATAAGGCACTTGAGGAGCTTAAAGAGTACATACGTTAAGGAACAGAGGCACAATGAATGGCCTGGCAAACCATAATGAATAACTAGGAGAATCAAAGTGGACAGTGAAGGGGGGGGGGGTTATGCCCCCTTCACATACACGGATATTTCTTACGAGTCCTTACGGATCGCCAACTCGTAGTCAATCGCAAGCATCCGTACTCGCTGGTATCCGTAAATAACTCGTCACAACTCGCAACAACTCGCAGACACACATCTTTTGACATGTCAAATATCTTCTTACGATTGTCCACGGATTGATTTTGCCGTAAGTAACTCGTAACAATCATTAAGTATCGTAAACCACTCGCAACAACACGTAACCATCCGTAAACTGCTCTCAAGAATCCGTAAATGACTCGTAACAATTTATTAACGATTTGTTACGGTTAGTTTACGATTTGTTTACGGATTATTTACGGATGATTACGAGTGCTTACGTGTTGCTTACGGAAAGCCACATACATAAGACAATGCCTCCCCACGCAGAGCTCCGGTAAAACAACAATCCACAAAACACAAGGCACCAAAGGAGGTCAAACGGTACACATATTAAGGAACTGAGGCACAAGGAATAACTAGGAGAATCAAAGTGGACAGGAAGGGAAAGGGAGGTGAGAATTATAGGATGGAAAAGATCACAGGACAAGACAAACCGTAAATACCTCGTAATTACTCGTAACAACTCTTAAATCGGTCGTAAAAGTGATCAAATCGTAAGGATCCGTGAATTTGTGCGATCCGTAAGGACTCGTTAGAAAGGTCCGTGTATGTGAAGGGGGCATTAATGGATGGAAATATCACAGAACAAGTTAAGACAGCTGGCAGCCATAGGCCTACACTGAACGGAAAATAACCTGAACACTATATAAAGTGACAGAATTGCACAGGGGAAATGAAAATACAAAATACATTCTAAACACAACCAGAAATAATAACCAGACAGCGAATTACAGACTTGGAACTGTCAGTAAAAATACTGGGGGTTTAAATCGATTTAACAGCTAGCTAACATCACACTTAATCGCTATATGGTCATTGATTTCCAACATATATACATACATTGACTAAGTAGGCAGTAACTAATCATTTAGTCATTAACCATTACGTACATAACAACGGACATACTGTTATTAATCCAGCACGAAGGAACAAGCAGCCTTATACTGACCTTGCTCCCTGTAACTAAATTTGTAACATCAGAATGTGAAATAACCTTAAATATCAAATTAATAGTGCAATTTAAAGTAAAGTAAACTTGATAATGTAGTTTATAATTAAACAATTCATAGATACTAGTGATAGGGAAATGGAATTTAAAACTTATAGAAATATGTCTATTAAGAAAACTAAATCAAAAACACAAAAATACGACTATACGCAATGAATATTAAGATGTGTTATAAAACAGCATTGTAGAGAGAAACGTTTTCTTGGTAGTGTCAAAGATTGTCATATGTATAATAAAATATCTATGACGTCTAAAATGTTAATGACGTCATAAAACTGATAAATATACGAGAGAGAAATTAAGTTGTTACAGAGAACGACACAGTACAAAATGAAACAAGGACAACATCAACGTAAACCCGAAAAAACATAGACGACACAACACAATTCCAAATGGGCTATTCGATAGTTGAAGAAACTCAATTGAACACATCATGTTGGTTCCAGAGCAAAAGTTAATGCCTACAAAGTCCCGAACATATAAAACATTGTTCATAAGTACATGGATATAAACCATTGTTCACAAGCACTTAGATATAAACCACTGTTCACAAGTACATGGATAAAATCATTGTTCTAAATTACATAAATATAAACCATTGTTCACGAGTACATAAATATAAACCATTGATCACGAGTACATAAATACAAACCATTGTTCACGAGTACATGTATAAATATAAACCATTGTTCACGAGTACATAAATATTAACTATTGTTCACGAGTACAGGGATATACAATATTGTTCCCAAGGATATGGATATAAACCATTGTTCACAAGTACATGGATATAAACCATTGTTCACGAGTACATGTATAACTATAAACCATTGTTCACGAGCACATAAATATAAACCATTGTTCACAAGTACATATATATTAACCATTGTTCGCGAGTACAGGGATATAAAACATTGTTCCCAAGTACATGTATATAAACCATTGTTCACAAGTACATGGATATAAGCAATTCTTCACATGTACATGGATATAAATCATTGTTCACAAGTACATTGGATATAAAACAGTGTTCACAAGTACATAGATATAAACCATTGTTCACAAGTACATACATATAAACCATTGTTCCCAAGGATAAAGATATAAACCATTGTATACATGTACATGGATATAAATCATTCTTCACATGTATATGGATATAAACCATTGTTCACAAGTACAGGGATATAAACAATTCTTCACATGTACATGGATATAAACTAGGGATGTCAAGGAATATTCGGTTATTCGAATATTCGATAAAAACATATATTGTCAATATAAAAGCTGAATGCAAGGGTATCAAATTTCAATAATTGGCATTATCGCATTGAATGACAAGTTATACGTGAAAATATTATATCTACATGTGTTAATTGACATGCCATGTTGTATATTTGGTGTTAAGAGAGATATAACATAGGTCCTGTAATTATTCAAGTAACCGCGGGGATTTTTACAACTTCTGTGATCAGTTTAAAACATAAAAATGATAAGCTTAAAGCTAAACTTTGAATTTCAAATTGATTATTGTTAATATACTGAAATGTAGTTATCAACGCATTTAACATAAGAAGCAACACTAAAGGTTTCATATTACCGGTAACAAAGCCTATCTCGGAATCATGCACAAACTACAAACTACTAGTATGTATGTGTTCAAGCAGAACTGGTGATGATAAACATATAAATTGGCGCCGTTAGTAATTTATAAAGTACGAATGTTCGAATGTTCGAATATTCGTTCGGAAGGTTGACCGAATATTTGAATAACAAAATAGCCATTCGTTGACATCCCTAATATAAACCATTGTTTCCAAGTGCATGGATATAAATCATATGAAATTGTTTCCTGATAAAACATGAATATAATCGAATGACATATAATTAAGCCATCATACACATCATTTGCATTTTTACATTACATCTTTCAAATCACATATGGGACGATAAATCTTATAACACTTTTCAGTAACTTTGCCAAACATTCACAAAAAATACGCAATTTAAGAAGCTTCGAGATAATAATTTTGTTTGTAACGAAATATCATATGACAAGATACATGGGGAGGTTACACTGCCTGTCTAATAATAAGTAGTTTCGTCTTTTATCCCGGCATTGAACCAGAGTCTACGCAATCCAGTTTGTGTTTAGGCTCTTCATATTGTCTGATGAAATGTCTCTGCGTAAATCTATCAGGTTTGTCTACTGATAATGCCTCAATGTGTTACTCAATATCAAATCCTGGAGCAGTACAGCACTTTTAGAAATACCGCATTATACCCACTCGCTTCACAGTGCAAAATATACCCGTTCACTCTATGGAAGATAGTACAATAACATCCGTTATATATATGGGAAACACAAAAGTTTCAAATCTCTCACACAGTCCATCCCCTATCCCATGGACTTGTTGTAAATTTCAGCAGTGACTTGTTTTCAACTGTGCGATATCACAAGTCATCAGCTGTTTTGCGAATACTAACGTTCATTTTATTGTTTGTCTATGTGGAAAACAGGACCACATCATGTTTTATAACAGTGATGTTAATGTGGTGAATGTTTGATGGTATTCGTTTGCAACAAGTTTTGACAGTACCCGTGGCCCAAGATCTATCTGCGTTTCAGTTCAGTGGATAACGTTGGTGACGTGTTGTCCTTTTTATATGCATATATCTGATGAGTTTATTCAACCATATAAGGCATGCTTAATTATTGCATGCCTTTGAGAAGTTGAGTGGAATATATCGATCGATTTTATATTTAAGCGGTTCAAAAGAACATCGTTTTTGTCATGCTAGCGGGCTACTTTGTGTGACTCAAATGATGTAGAATTTACGAAGTGTAAACTTTGGCAATCAGCGTTTGACGTCACGATGAATTTTAAAACATGTAACGTCTAATATACCCTAGTCAATATGATGTAGTAGTGTCGAATCTATGAATTATATAACTTATTCACATAAAAAAATTGGACGTACAGGTGATTTAAAGCAACACCCTGAACTTTCAGATTACCTCCCTCATTCCCGTATTTATGTTTACCGACATACTCGTACGATAACATTTTATTCGGACGAGTATGTCGGTAAACATTTGGAAGTTTGAGATAAGCTTTCAATTGTGTATGTTTCATGAAATTTTATTCAGTTAACTTACCACGAATTGAAATAATTGAAAACTATCACATTAGCTCATTTAACGAAGAGGTAATCTAAACTTCGCGGTGGTGATATGAAATAGGGTTCATGTTACCCCCCGGGTAATATTTAATCGAGTTCAGATTACAGGGGGTAACTTGAATAGGGGTAGCATGAACCTTTTGCGCAGGGTGCCGGATTCCGGGTTTTCCGCTGACCAAACATTTAGGCTGTAATCGATTCGTATACTAACAATGTTAAGAAACCGATTAGCAGTTTGTTGCTTGGCCATAACGCCGACAGTCTAAAAACTTCAGTTGATGGCAACACGTCCGCATCTCTGCCATTTACCACATGTATGGACATTCTTAGTAACAAGCATTGATTGCGTTGCAGCAATATTTTTACTTTACTGATCACGTTCGATAGTGGGGGGGGGGGGTATTATTTATAGTACATGTACCAGTGAATACCGGACTTTTGTTCACTCGAAGTTATTTTGTGATATTAACACATTATTATCCTCAATAGCATCTACCAAATTATTCTGTAGATTAAACCACCGAAATGCACGAAATTAAAATAATATTATTATTTTACAGGGAACGAGTATCAGAACAGTATCGTAACAACGACAAACATATTGGGGGAAAAGATCAAAATATATCCAGGAACACCTTATGATTATGTCGGAACAAGGAATGGTTCACTTCCACATTACAACTTAAAAGTGGGGTCAGCAAGTACAAACCTTGTGTCCGCAGATGTTGACTACCGTCGAAGAAATTTATATTTTTACGATACAAACAGTGTAAGCCTCTACAGAGTAGACGGTTTCAGATGGGAAGACACATTTAGCAACATGTCGATTTCAACTGTTCATGAGGGGATTTCGAGTTCAATATTTACCCGTATTGCTGTGGACTGGGTAACGGGCAATGTGTATTGGACGGATCCTGTATACGCGTGGATAGCTCTTCAAAAGGGAGGAACCAGCGGAAACTGTAAAATACTGTTGCACGAGGACATGATCTTTCCGTCAGCCATAGCAGTTGATCCCTCAACTAAGTAAGTTATATATTCTGTGTTTATTGCATAAGTCATATTCAGTTGATATAGCGTTTATCTTAAAATGTAGTAATTTTACATTGAATGAGTTATTAAGCTTAAATGGGAATGCTTTGTTCTTCTCCTGCTACCTTTCCCAATACAAACAGCTCTGTCAAACAGCCATACTATTTTATCGCGTATAATGAAATCAAATCATATTTTGGTGTTTTGTTGTTTCTATTCTTATAAAATTATATCACTTTAATTTTGTCTCTACCAAATCAAATGCATGAGCAAAAGAGGCATACTAGAGAGTATTGTACCAAAGTGGTATTATCACAAATAGTCGAGAGGTATAGACTGATTTTAATGTGGTCTGTGTTGTGCGTTGTATTTAAAATGTTTGATAAATGGACTTGTATCAGCAAAAATAGATTTTTTTTCGATAAAGCCCTTCTTACATGACATATGTCGCCGAAGGAGAAACAAATATATGTTTAATGTTGGCTTTACCACTTACACCATTCACATACGGTTAGGGAATTTGAAGGCTGTGGAAGAATCTGGCTTATGGCGGGATTCTTACCAACAACCGATGGATCGGGAGACTGATTCCCTGCACTCAAACCATCATGATACCGCTTCTCTTCAAAATTGTTACATTATTTTAGTGCCTTAAAGATATTTAAAACTTGGACAAGATCTACTATAAAGGACGATTGAATTAATGGTTTAGCACGTATGTTTGTACCCAAAAACATGCATATCGACTACTTGGACATTCTGCAGCTGATGGACACTCTGGGACATCGAATTATAGCCTAGCTTTCGATTCATAGCTATTAAAATAAAACAAAATTACACTTGATAAATCCCTTTAATGTTACATTAAATAACCAGAAAACGCAGGAAAACGCTTCCATGCATTGCCTCGGTTTAATTTTGCCCCTGGCTACGGGCCTGTAATGATTTCTATATTCATTTTCATATTTCAGATATGATATGAAACGTGAAATATTAAATCGTGAAGTCATGTATCGGGAAGTCATGTATCGGGAAGTCATGTATCGGGAAGTCATGTATCGGGAAGTCATGTATCGGGAAGTCATGTATCGGGAAGTCATGTATCGGGAAGTTATGTATCGGGAAATCTGAGAATCTTGAAATCGGGAAGTCATGTATCGGGAAATCTGAGAATCTTGAAATCGGGATGTTATGAACTTCTAATACCACACGTCACGATTACTTGATTGATAAAAATGCGCTACTTAAAATCGAGAAGTTATCGCAATTTAGTTTAAGACTGTGAAACCATAAACGATAAACTCGTGCAGTCCATGACTTCTCGATTTATGTCTTCAATAATAAGGAATACAGAAGTGACCGCAGCCTTTGGTAATCACAGGCGAGCATGCAAGTGTTCACCTTCAGCAGTCAAACTAAGATTCTTCAACATCCCGAAGTGAAATACACGCTTCTATAAAATCCGTGGTCAGACCGCAATATATGTATATTATATCAAATAATGAATTAATTGATACCTGAGCAACCGTTACAGTTAACTAAATGGTCAACCTTTAGTGCAACAATTTAGTTAAATGGTCATCCTTTAGTGCAAACATTAAATTAAATAGTCATCCTTTAGTCCAACAATTTAACTAAGTGACCATCCTTTAGTGCAACAATTTAGCTGAATGGTCATCCTTAAGTGCAACAATATAACTTAAATGTCATCCTTTATAGCAACATGTAACTAAATGGTCGTCATTTACTGCGACATTATTACTAAATGGTCATCCTTCAGTGCAACTATATAACTTAACCGGCAGCCTTTAGTGGAATAATATAACTTAATGGCCATCCTTTAGTGCAACAATTTAACTAAAAGGTCATCCTTTAGTGCAACAAATGGCATTGTTCACATTTCCGTGCTCTATACATCATGTTTGAGCAGTGGTGAAGCACCGTTCAGTAGTACTTCACTTAACTCCGAACAAAATACAAGCACTGTTTTGTAATGGACAAGACATGCGATAGAATTGCGTAACGCACAGAGTTTAAAATTCTTATGTCAGTGCGATTGTGATACTCTACGCGTATGTAACAAACGTCTCCATTGAAATATTTACGAAAAATCTCCTAGCAAAAAATAAATTAGAGAAGTTGAAATCGTGAAATTGAGATTCACGATTTCAACTGCACAAATTCACGATTTCACTTTCGCCAATTTAACATTTCCTTTAAGAGAAATAATGAAGCTTGAATGTCACCAAGGGTTTTTCGTAGATTTAGCCTGTTATTCAGATTCATGCGTTCTAAAGGTTATTCTACGCACCGTTAGAGTTATTTACCGTTTATCAAAATAACATACATGCCTTTTATGTGTGATTATGTATTCGACAACTTAAAAGTGCTGATTTTTCTTATAAACTATTTTTGTATAACCCTGGTACCTAGTTTGTTATGCTTCCTTTGAGTTTTCTGTCTTCATAAGGTTTTCAGTGTTTCCGAAGCGGGTATTTGGCTGAAGGACATTATACAATGTGATTTTTTATTCCTTAAATTGGTCGCTCTCACTTCCTGCTTTCGGGATTCATCCACATCCATTTTTGTATTTATAAGTTAAGTTGCAAACAAGAATTGTAAACTCATTAGCTACAAGTGTTTACTACTCTTGATATCACGATGTAATCATTTAAAACATGAATTTTACGATAACTTATTTAACAAATCCATTCATTATTATATGCTTAACACGGCAATGTGAAGACACGTATTGAAGCGAAAATATTTACTAATGAATAAGACAATGGTAATGAAAAAGGCCATACTAATCTATTTATGTCTTTACATACGAAAACCCCTTTGCAAACTGATTTATATCAAGCTATTTTATACGGTTATCATGGAAAATAAAGACAAACTCCAAACTGGTTATCACCACGCGTATCGGTTTTTATTTCTTAATTTTGGCACTGTAGTTTTGAAAGTTCAATAAAAAAATATGAAATCCCATCTATAACAAATAGAATTCATATTAAGCCAGGTTTAAGTTTGTTTCTAAAAAATATCAAAAACCCCACTTCACATTGTTCATTGCAGGTATTTGTTCTGGAGTGACATCGGACCAACAGAAAAGATTGAAAGATCATCCTTCTCCGGCACCGACAGAACCGCCATTATATCTAGTGGTTTGGTCACGCCAATAAGTATTTCTGTAGATTATTTATCAAATCAAATAGTATGGGTGGATGAAGGAAGAGACACTTTGGAAGCTGCTGATTTCAATGGTGAACATCGTAGAATTATACGAAGACTTTCGCATTCTACTTTTTTTGACGTTGCTGTTTTTAGGGTAAGTAACACATTTCGTTGGGGATTAGAAACATCAACCCGCAAAAAGTATCTTCCTCTGCAAGGCAGCGGCTTCGTCTAACCTGCAGAACCCGTGTGGGTTTGCTCGGAGATGTTTTGTCCAGGGAGGGTCTTGTGCGGTAACTTGTTAGTGGCACTCAAGTTCCGGAAAAAAATATAGTATCAGTTTTTCTCGAGCGGCCTCTCTTGGATAACAGGCTCCAGTAAAAACAGTATCATATCTTCGTGTAATATTTACTAGCCTTCTAAAGCAACAAAGTCTCAACAACAACAAAAACAATTAAGCTCCGAAAGCACTGGAGTTAATCACTGTTTTATATACAACACAATACAGAAGGTACGAACTATTTTTGTCCATTGTTGATCCATTCGCTTTAATTGCCTAGTAAAAATTGCTACCAGTATGGAGTATGTTATGCAGATAACGCCCAGATGTTGAACTATTTTTAAATGATTCACTTACCTGTTATTCTTGCGCCACTACCGGAAAATGTAGATTTCGTATTAAGGCGATGCGACTGCCGAAATTGCCATGGACTAGTTGTTCTACCGAACAAATAAAAACAACAACATCTCATATTTGCGTCTTTAAAAGGTCGATGCTCCTGAAAGTTGGCCTGTATAACGCACAGTTTACTCCGTGCTGCGTAAATCCTTTTATGCACATTTATGCCTAACAATGATACAGATTTTATTACAAAAGTATGGAAACACATTAATGCCGTATACTTTATGATTCATGATACTATCAAATCGCCTAATTTATCCGCCGTTGATTCAAAACAAAGTCCAGCCCACCAGGAAAGGAATCGCGTTGAAATTTGATGCATTTGACACGTTGGTGAAGCTGAAGACTGAGATTGAACAAATGATACCGGAACTGGAATCCGTGTGTCCTTGTTAGACGGATGACGATCATATGAACCAACTTGTAGCGGTGGCGGCGGTGGCGGCGGTGGCGGCGGTGGCGGCGGTGCTCTTCGTAAAACGTCCTTTCTTCTTGTAACACTGACTTGTTCCAAGCCAAACTTCTTAGAACCAATCGATTTCTATCTACAATTCGCACATCTGGCCTCAAAGGTTTGATTGTACCGTCCACAATACACAATTTTGCAACCTTACATATGGCTTTGATTTGAGCTAACGTGATATTGTGTAACAACTGACCTCGACGTCAAATAATTTAAGTTGAGATACACTCGAGAATGTTCCATATTGCTGTACAATATTGTATGGTATCCCATCCACTTATAATCTTGCGCATGAGTTATATAGTGGGACACGCTTAATTTCGCCTCTGAAGGTTACTCACACACTAAACCACGTGAAGGTGGTGTCACAATTTAGAGCTCCCCTCCTCCTCCTACCACCTGTTATTCATGTATGTTGTCCATCTAAAAGCCATATGGTACTGTGTCGTAATTGTTCAGACGTCTACGTTTCGTGTACACCATCTGATTTTCTTTTCTTCACGGTTATATAATTTTCTCTTGTCTCTACATATCTTCTTTGGATTGGTAATGGTAATGGTCAATTGAGCTTTTGGATATGTTACAATTTGTTTCACGCTTTCAAAATTGATGAGTTGGCTGATGGTGTAGTTGAGACAACCTCTCACTTTACACCTTTCCTTCCCGTTGTTGGTTCTTTAGGCATAATTCTTTGGACCTCCCGACACGAACTCAACAATATGTTCACCTTCACCCAGCTTATTAGTGAGTTCACCAAGATAATCACCCAGAGGTGGATCGTATTGTCCGGGCTGACTCACGTAGATGATGCTGTCGGTGTCGTAATAAACTCGACGATCCAAATCTTCTAACACACTGTAGAGTTTCAGTTTTAGTGTGTCTTCAACGACGATGTGAAAGTTCTGGGGCTGTTTTATAGGATCAGTGAATATTTGGAAGAAATGATTCACTTCAGACTCGTGGAAAAATCCAGTCTGTCTCATATTGAGACGCTGACCAAATTTACCTCAGAAACTATTGAGACACAACTTGGCCAACGCCCTAAAACCTGGATTATTGACAATAGCTGTACGATCCAATGAAATGCCCTCCTTCTCGAAGTATTGTTGAATATATTTGTAGATATCCTCTTCAGTTTTGATCCAGTCCGGGGGACCACTGACCTCTTGTTTGAATTTCAAAAATGTATTGATATACGTGGCAAACAGACCCCCTTCTTGTGTCGTAGGATTACATTGGATGGTTTCTTCCCATATTTCTTCATATATTTTCAATGCCACATATCTAGGGACGTCTTCAACTGAAGGGAATTGTTTTTCCCTTTCAATCTGGTTATACGGCGTCTTGGACCTCTGGCTACTTTGGGGAGGTCAATTGAACCGACAGTGATGTCAAAACTGTCGTCCATAAATCTTCGTTACTATTCAAAACCTTGCAACAGTCTCCATTACGGTATTGGCGTTGAGTTTGTCTCAGGGTTGGAGGGGAACGATAATCGGATTGTTAAGCCCTTCGTGTTGTATAACCACCCGACCTAAATCATGTCCGGCCCCTTGGGACTGATCTAACACATCGTCAAACAGCTGGTGGAGACCATGACGTAGATCCTGTAGACACTGACCTTGGTGTTGATCGTCCACATTTACTTGGTAGGTGGTATACACCGCCGCGTTCTTGGTGTAGGTCCTCTCAGATTTCTTTCTTATGGTATACTGAAGACCTGATGCACCTGGTTCTTCTCCAGCTCCTCGTTGTACCGACGACATGGGAGGACTCCACTCGCCGTCTTCCACACAGAGACGAGCAGTCTCTTCCATTTCTTGGTCAAACAAGAAAGCTTTTACACACTCTTCCTCCTCCTCTTGTTGGGCGACATATTCAACCGCCATGTCCAAATCTACATCTCGGACAGAAGACAATGAGAAGGTAAGTCCCTCGGTGGTTGATGTGGATGGTCCTCCGAAATGTTGAATTATGGAGTCCAATTCTTCATTGACTTAATTGTCACCGTATTGAGGATTCCGTAACTGAAACAAACGAAACCGAACCATATCCGAGTCTTGAATACCCCACGTGGCCGCAAAATTCATTAACTCGTCTTTGTTTGTGAATGAGGACACCATCGTTTCGAATGTTGAGATCATAAAATACATAGTTGAAGTGTAGAATAACTGTCAACAGAATGATTTTCTACATTCAGAGCCGCCTACTCTTATAAAGTGTAACATACCCTATTTATAGTAAGATGATGTCACTGTTATTTGATTGATGACTATCAATAGAAAATTAAGATATAAAATCGGATTGGTTGACTTTTGATATTGATACTTTTAATAGTTCATACGTCATGTCTATTTATAGTAACATAATGTCATATCTATATTTAAATTAACATGTTCAAACATGTCTTAGCTCATTGTAATGAAGTCTAATATAACCATTTGAAATGGGTATAGTGTGTGATTTCAGGATTGGAAAAAAAAATCACTATGAGAGTGTATTGTACACGTTAGGATATTTCCAATGGACTAATCAAATTGAGTAATAAATAACAGAGACAATCCCTTTGAAAGGTGTATTGACGGCACGTCCGGTTTAGGGTACATGTGACTTTCAACTGAAAGAACATTAAAAAACCCTTGAAAGGATGCCAAATACGGCTACATTCGGTTAAGGCATGAGGAAGTTATGACGGTTTAAAGTTTGGTTACGCATGCGTGACGACGGTCATCTTGAAATGTTTAAAACGTGGATATCTAGGACAGAGTGGTAATTCTTTCAGTTTTTTAAATCAGAGCCAAATGTTCTATTACATGAGACAAGACAGAAGGTACTAGGACTACGTGATCATAGAGATGAGTCACGATTTGCACCACAAAGACCTCCACTTCCGGTTGAACGCACTCAATAGACAGAGCTTTAAACAAGGCTTGGAAGGAACCAAAACTCGACAGCATTCGGATAACAACTAATGGAGTAATGACGGTTTAAAGTTTGGTTACTATTGCGCATGCGCCATTTTTAAAATCGTTATCCCTCGATAACTCGGAAACGGTAATAGATAGACTCAAACTTTTAACAGATTTGTAATGTGCGCAACAATATATTTTTTGTGAAATATGGTTTAAAAACTGATAAAGGACTATAATTCGAAAAAAAGATACCAAAAATAGAATCAAGGATCCGGGGTGTGTTTCAAAGCTTATGATATTGATCAGAGCAGAAAGATTTTAAGAGTAAAACGTTGTACTTAAACTGAAAAACCAGATTGGAAGGTCCATAATTCTCTTACTATTTGGACATTAACATAGATTATAGGTTATAATATGTTGGTTGACTTACTGAACAAGATGATATATGATGTACATAGTTTGTGTTTAAAATAAATAAATACAATACATAGCAAAGATCTATATCATATATGGCTGACTCTCTAAGGTACAACAAGTGATATTTAGTAGTGTATAAGTTGCAGCATTTTGGTCCATTTTTAATCCTTTTAGTGAGTTAGTTAAGATATTAAATTAATAAAGGGCTTCGTTCCCTTAGAAATGATTTGGGTGACTTTTTTAATCCCAGTACAAATCACATATTGAATTCACTGGACCCTTAATATCCCTATTTCATGTATATACTCTTTTTATTCTGTCCAGTCTTGTTAAAGAACTCATAAATATTCACGGCTGTATTAAAGTTTTATAAAATTTAAAAAAAAAAATTCATTTGTTTTATACAATGGTTAGTGAAGTGCTCTGTTTTTTTGATAAGGGTTGGGCATTAATACAAAACATTATATGACAGGATAAAAAAAGTGACAATTGAAAAAGTTAAGTTAACACAAGCTTTACTGAGCACTCAGTGCACCAACCTGCTTACATTAGATTTCCATGGAATTAAAATACAAGCAGTGGAATTAACAAACAATGTAACTTTACTTTGAAATATGTACTGAACAAGGTTTTTTTCCTTACTATATATTGATAAAGTTTGTAAAAGTAGTGTTTACCTGTTGATAATACACAGGACATTTCTATTCCTGTATCTCTTTCAAAAGATATGGATATTCATCTTGTGTTTAGTCATTTAGTATATCGTCATGTGATGCATATTTTGTATGAATGAAATTATATTGTGTATGTAATGAGATACTATATAAATAAGTTACAAATGATAATAAAACATATCTATCTATTTATAAAGTTACTGACTTATCTGTATGCACTTGCTATGTAGTTATTCAAATAAAAACTAATTAAACTATTAACTTACTTGTTTTGTTATACGACCGATATAATTACAAAGCAAAGAGGTACGTACTATTCTTCAATATATGTCATTACCTCAATATATGTCATTCTCTTGGCAGGATTTTGTCATGACAACTGATTATAAGTCTGGACGCCTAATTATGTTCAACAAAATCTCAGGATTCGGTCAATATTTTGACGCAATAGAAGATGTTTTAACAGTGAAAATGTACAGCAATGATACGCAAGCAAGCAACATAGGTAATTTTACTTTTTTTGTGAGATCTAAATACATTGGCAATTCTCACTTAATGTCCATCGGTATGGTGCGGACATAGTCATTGCTCATATACTGAAGCCGTTCAATTTGTCCTTTTCGCTCTTTTGCTTACGCTCAGCGTTAAAAGGATGGTAGCCGAGCTAGCTTGTCCGCTGTCAGGTTATCGTGACTGAGTGTGGTATCATATCATGTGTCTACGGCATCGTATCCGCATGACATGGTTGTATCCCTATCATTGGTTTCAAGTAGGCTTAGACACTGTATCCGTGGGGCAGATTGATTGTGTGTGAGGCGTGAACCTAAAAGCACACATAAATACTACATGAAATTATGATACAGCAGGTTTTTATTTATTTAGGATTAAACCATATGATTAAAGAATAAGAAAATACGAACCATCAGGAAAACATGATGCTCAGTCTGTCAATTGTCACACAGACATTTTGTTTAATTATTGCATCTATCGAAATGGTACTGAAACGCACAACCATTTTTATCATTAAACACGGTAGTAAACTGCATGAGTATGTTTGTCTTATAACACTTGCCTGACAGCTTAATATATTAGAAAGATATAATAACAGAGTACTTAGGTGATAGAATCAGATCTTACTTGTCTAATATTATTGTAATTCCAAATAAAGAAGTTAAAAACACTTATTACTCTAATTACTGAGCATGATTTGTTTTGGTGTCTTCTTTATTACGGATGTTATAACATCATTATATAATATAATAATAATACAATAATATATTTAGCGTACAAATGCAATAACAAGTGTTTAAAAAGGCGTTATTACGAGTTATAAAAGAAGTTTATGCGAGTAAATTCTCGTTGTAACTCGTAATTGCGCCTTTTAAACTCTTGTTATAATGTGTTTTAAACTCGTAGTAATGCTTTTTTTGTATTTGTATGCGTTTGAAAGTCGTTATTTCGTTTTTTTGGTGTTATTACGAGCTTTCAATATTTTTTGTTTATCAGTGGCCCTTATAATAATTTCGATTCACTAATTGTAAAAATAAAGCGGTCAATAATACGAGAAATAGAATTGTTTAAAAAAGTATTTTCAAAGAAGATAAATCTGTGACAATGGAATACTATCGTTTAGAGTTTCATTTTAGCCAACCCATGTGAGAACACTGCGTGTGACCATATCTGTGTGAATGATATTAATGGACCTACGTGTATCTGTCATGAAGGTTACATACTATCACAGGACCAAACGTGTTCAGGTAATTCGTGACATTCTTGTTTCTCCATTCTCTGTCATGGTAACGAACTCTTTCTTCCTTCTCTGTCAATTTTGAGCGAAACGTGTAACACGACGCTTCTGATAATCAACAACATGACCTTTGGGAGAAACCAAACTCTGTGCAAAACTGACTTTTCCAAGGGATACAAATAGTTACACAAAGGATGTATATATAGATTACATTGCGCATGTAAACAGTTACTAGTACTCAGGTCCGTAATCTAAATCGAATATCGTGTTAAATAATCACACAAACTCAAATCAGCTGAGATTTTATTAAGTTTTACAAATTTGTATCCACGAACTAATAAGTGTGTCGAAGACCAACCTCAAAATGTTGAGTAACAAGTCAATGGTTGGGTTGAGATTTGTATAATATTCTTTCTGTGTGTTAATTTGGAATAATTTTCAAATTTGAATGTACGCGTTTACTTGATATATGATATGAATATGGAGCCAACCACTTTAATGATGATTTTTTATTGACTTATTTATTCTATTCAACAGAGGATTCCGACGAAGTTTTTCACCGAGCATTTATCCAGTCCAACAAAACACACATTTGCCTGATGGATATACGTAGTCTTTCAGGCAAACATCGTGATGTACTCGAGTGTATTGTAAGAGATGGCCAAAATATTGGTCATTTTGATATTGGTAATTACTCTTTAAGTCACATTGTTTTAGCTTTTCTTTTATATTGATAAATGCATTCAATGTTAGTTTCAATGGAGATAATACAGTTATACAAGTATACATTTTTATAACAGGGTTTCATACCAATTCATTGTGTCCTTCACATCTGATTCATGTGAGGAAGTTACTTTCGAAAGAATAGGTGAACTCTGTTTGATTCCCCAGGAACATAGCCAGTCGTACATAACTGAAGTACTATCATATTAATATTCAATTGACTCAACCGGAAGCGCCATTGGCCGATTTTTCGTGTTCCTCAAAACATTACTTTATTTCTATTTGAGGAATGACCTCGAGGAAAATTATAATGGCGGACAACTGTACAATATTCAGCGCCAACATAGACGGAACAGTTCGGAAAGATACGTTTTTGACGATGCAACCATGTAAACCGATAACAGGTATAGATTAACAATAACATTTTTCATGCTATTGTTTTAATTTCATTTGATTACACCCTGGTACCGAGTGAAAACACACAGTCCTTGTATAAGTTGGACTTAGTCGCTGTTGTACATTGTCAAGCTTAATGATGATATTTTTAATTTGATCAAAGCCTGTTTTAACGTATTACATTTACTCGCTACAAAACGATTGTATGAATAATGCAAACCTACTTGATACTAAACCATATTAAGTAATGTAAATTTAGATAATACATGTACATACTGATGTTATACACTTGATAGTTTATACAAAACCATTTATTGGCAATGTAAAGTTACTTGATACAAACCCATATTGTAGACAACGTAATTGCACTTGATACTAAACCATTTTAAAGGCAATGTCATTTACTTGACACAAAACCGTATAATTGGTAACGTAATTCACTACGCCATTTAACATGCAGTTTAAATTAATTTCATACCAAATAATTTTACGGGTATTTCAAATTGATTTGTGGCAAACCCAATCTTAGGGGAAGTGAGGTAAAGTGAATTTACTTAATGACAAAACACTCAGGTTTAACTGAACGTTTCGTGAAGAATTAGAGTTAATATGTGGGCATATGTATACCTACACTCCCACACAGCGCTTTGAGTCCACTACCGTTACATTCACACGCTGCTGTATTACCAAGTATATTTTGATATTTGAAACTCGAAATCACCGTTCGTTCCTGATACTAAATTGCATTGGTCGGTACGATCACGTGACTACTGAGTGTATAATAGATGGGTATTGTCCAGTGTTATAGCCAGTCAAATGTGTACACAATGAACAGCCTTTCTTGTCGAGGGACATTTTGACTATCTAGCCATTTACAGAAGGCAGTTTTTCGTTCTATTATCGAGGATTGAAACGTATTACAAATAGCGTGGCGAATTTGAGTAACGAGATGCTGAGTATGAACGAGATAACGCATTTTAAAATATAAGCAGATTCCGCATCGACAGTTGTTTAAATGAACTAAAATCATTACACATTTACAGGAATCGGAATAATTTTGGCATGCCGACAACAGGATAGTCATTTAAGTTAGATTTATTTAGTTTTCTGACAATTTTCATTGTCACAGCGCCATTTCTATAACAGGGAAAGCTGTCTATTCAATGCACACTCGCATTTCTTAAATAAGCTTTATTTACACTTGTTTCCTGTCCTACATATGGGACATAAGCGAGTCTTTACAAGCGGCTCGCTGAATCGCTGTGGATACATGTCGATTCGCCTGTCTAAAAATAGAAAATATCAGTCATGCGGGTGTTATAAAGCAGAGGGTGAATATGAAGGTATGCTAAAGGAGAGTAATGTATAACATGTAGGTCTAGCCCTGGACTGGCGAGATAACAACATATACTGGACTGATGAGAATGGAATACATCTGGTGTCTGAGTCACAAGAAGAATTTACATTGATTAACAGAAATACAGTAAATCCACATGATCTGATCATTGTACCATTTCAAAGGTTTGTAGTGTGTTACTTGTGTTAAGCATTATATAGTGGTATTTGCTAAGTAATTACATATACTACATGTGTTTTGTATTGAATGTGATTACGTCTATTATAGTCCAATTAAAATGCTTTGAAAGTGCTAGAAATTATTGTGATTCACTTTCATTGAGATGTGAGATCATATTGAGACCGAGTGTAAGTTTATATAACTCCTAGTGCTGGGGATAGCACTAAATATTAGATGTACAAAAAACCCGAATGCTTTGGTTCACAAAGTGCAGTATATACCCTGTTATCATTTTAATCCACTTCATACTTTGAACACTTGGTGTTCTGAGTATAGTATGCTTAGTAAGTGTTATAATTTGGAGCCTGATGAAGTTCGGTGAGGGGGAACCTATCTTGACGTGCTAGTAGATCATTTGTTTCGTAATAATTACTGTAACATTTTGATATAGTTTGATGATTTGGATATCTGGAACACGTGGGGCTTTCAAGATAGAGAAAGCAAATTTAGATGGTTCAGAGAGAGCAATCATAGTAACTAGCAGATCCTTGAAAGGTCCAGAGTCACTTACCATTGATAGAAATACTGAATTGTAAGTACAAAGCCTTAACAGGCAATTACAATAAACTGGACTAACATTTTTACGTTTGTATTAAGACTACTTATGTGTTGTATTACATAAGAGTTCAGGTTGACAACTTTTGTGATTTTTCATTTGTTCAAGCAATGATTAAAGTATCCAGAATGTTGTTAATGATATTATTGGACACTACAAGGTGTAAAGATTAGCCAAAGTCGATGGAAAACCTTTATTTATATCCCATGACTTTTTATTGTGACTGTCTAGTTCTGTAATGAACATTATATTGTCTACTGCAGCCTGGTCTGTCTTTTTATTTTCACATTTGGATTCCGATCCGCAGGATTGCAGTGCTTCTGTTGTGTATCATATGTCCTAGTCAGCATTTAATTGGATATCATAATTATTTACCTTCGTTAAACTCATTTGCGTCTCAAGAAGACATGCTTAATATTGGAATAAAAATGGCATGTGAAGGCTAATTGGTCAATCTTAAAAAAGGACATATAGCGCTGTTTATATGTCTATGTGAATAGTTTCTACTGATTGACAGATACATGTATTGTGTAAACGGTGTTACATGTATCCCATTGTTCTCACTGTTACTCATTTTAAATACATTACATAAATGTTTTGTGCTGATGGTACTATGTTTAAACATGTCAATAATTAAAATGTATAGCAAGAATCTTTCGTAAAAGAAAAGAGAGGAAATAATCTTAAAGCTACAGAGCAGTTTAACACCGAAATCACACGAGAAAACAAAAACAAAACACAACACTAACAGGCCTATATTATATTCTATCACTTTTGCAGTACCTTTGCTATTTTTTCGGCCAGGTTGTATTTTATTGATGACGTGCTGAAGAGTTGCACCTTAGATGGTGGAGATCTGAAAACAGTAGCAAACGCATATGCTCAACCTCACAAAGTGCTCATCTATAAGGTAACTAGGGCATGTGCATAAAAACAACAAGACAAATCTACAAAACATAATCTGCTAATGAACTTGATTTCTCAGAAAGTAAAGGAGCTTGTACCAAATGTAAATAGTTGATAGTATTTTTCTAGATATGTTAGCCGTTCATTGCTTTTTACAAATCCACTGGATGCCTTCATTCATATCAACTGATCGTATTTTTTATCAAATCTACTATGCACATTGTATTAATATTTTGTAATATTGAATGAGCAATATCATATGAAAGGAAGGATTAAGTTGTGACAGTACTAATGAGCGCCACATTCATAAAGTCCTGTTTTTTTAGGAACACGAACAATCGGTCAAATGCGCTACCGGGATTCGATCCCGGGTCTACGGATTGCCGGTCCGTCATGCTAACCACTAATAATCATAAACCAATGCCTCTCCATACGATAATAAAACGACCACTCGTGATTAAGGGCTTAGACAGGCATGTTATAATTATGCTAAGTTGATATTATGTTGAAGCTGCTTTCGACATGTTCTGTTAGATTTTCCGTACCATTCTTTTTTTGTTCAGTTTTAACCCATTTTATTTTTATTTCGTAAATAGGGATGTATGTGATGACACTGGTTGGTAAATGTGGGTTTTCTTGTGTTAGTCTTTCTCACTAGTTTTAATGTGTACCGCGTTTATGAAGTGAAAGCGTGCTTATCACTTCACTGTGCTTTATGAAAAACACATACATTTAATTATGATATTTTGCAGTGTAATAACTATGTTTTTTCAAAACAGTGCAACTATCAATTCCCAAATTGAAGCATGAAATATGTAGAATACGTGTATGTATGTGTGTAAGATCAAAAGTTCGTTCACCTCCTGTGCATCTGACTTACATTTTCACTCGTGGCTACACCACTCGTGCGTCCGCTGCTCATTCGATGAAATTACTTTTGATCTTACACTCAAACATACAAATATCATCTATAATATTTTGAAGGAAATTGTCGAATATGGTAGAATATAGATATAATATACATTGTGTACTAACGAGGACTAATATTTCTTCATTTTCTGTTGTACAAGGAGCGCTTGTATTCTTTGTTTTATGAGAGTAATGGCTATTGAAACATAAATATTGAAAATGATTCTGCTTTTATGTAAGGGTATGGGAAACGGATTTATTTAATAATAGTCTGCTATAAATGGAGATTAGTTATTTTCATATCGTTGCAATTTGGATTAATCGCAAATGTAACGAGTCTACGTATTTTCAGAATTATCTCGCGCTCTCAAAGAGGGGGTTTCCATATAACACAATAGCAACATACGACTTGATGCGTGGAACTAACATCGTGAATCAGATAGATTTAGTTACAGACATGACTGACATGAAAGTACTGGATGATGTTCAACAGCCACATATACCTGGTGGGTCATATCATGAGAGTGTAGCGAGTTATCACCCCTTCTATATCCCTTCTATAGTGTATATAATACTTGTATTAATTTATATATTTATTGTATGGAGTGGAATGTTGCTGCCTTCCTTTTACTGGTTCCTATGATCATCAATCGATTCTCTCATGATTTCCTTATCCGTTCATGGTGCCAGAAGCTGATCGCCAATACATATAAATTTTAAACAATTCGAATGATGCGATTTGATTGGACATTACCCGTACCTGGAAGTCATCATAAGTTAATATGTAATATAATATATACTTTGTTTATATTTTTGACAAACATCATAAACCAATAATCTCATATCCTTTGGAGTATAATTTTTTTGTAGAATTCAGTTGTAAAATTCTTCTTATGTTGTAACTACTTGTTAGTAGTTGATGTTATATTTCCATTTTTAAAACAACAAACTTGAGAATTGGCTTGATATGCCTAATATATATATGGACCCTGGGTATTGTACATTATATTAAGATTTCAATCTACCCTTCCGCATGCACACTGTTGCAACGCTCACCTTAACAACAGGTGCTCGTTGTTACTACGTTAGACAAGCACTTTTCAAAATGGCGACCGACAATAATAAACGTAGTGTAAGTCTGGAGTGTCGTCCAAGCGATGTTGCGTTAAATTATCCTTGTGATCAAACTTTGACTCTGAATTATAAACCTACCTGGTTTCCTGATAAGAAAGTAGTACTCAAAACCTGTGTCTGTGACAAACCAAAAATGATTCAAGAAAAATCAACATCATAGTTAAGCGTCTAATTGGAATCACAGACATAAATAAGTATTTAGGTCTTTGTTGGAATGGAAATGCTATGTACATTTGTATATACAGTACCGTTGAGAAGTGTCAAATATTTTTGTAGACATTAACTAAAAGACCATTGATCAGGTCTGTGTTGAATGTTAGAAAATGTGTTTATTTATTTAAGAACTTAATTCAGAAAAACATAATTAAGCAAGAATTTAGCTAATCAGTATGTTTTTGCTTGCATATGTATGTAAAACAATGCTATGATTTTCATTAATGTCTAATGTCTGTCCACTCCCCCCCCAGTCAAGCTGCTATTTAAAGATAAAAAACTCAATACCAAGCAATCAGTACTCTTTATCAATGAGGCATGTTTCTATATGAATCACAGTACCCCAAAACGTGAATATGATAAAATACAATAATTTTGTTTTGCCTTAGATGCTAACACAACTGGGGCATTTATTTAACATTCTTTTAAACCTATATGTTAGATTTAGAATTCACACGTATAAAGCAGCTTATAGTTCGTTTTTGTAATGAGCGGATTTAAACAAGCTGAACGGAATGTAATGGTTATTTATCATTGTTCAATATGTCTGATTCACTGATCAATTCATAGATTCAGTTAAACAATATGTATATGTGCACTTCTGGAAATTGAGCGAATTCTAGACTGAGAAGATTTTAACAAGGGCCGAGGCCTTATTTTGAGAAAGTGCGGGTCATGGGGATAAGTTACATATTATTGTATCAATGTATTAACAAACAATGTCTTCAATATCTTAATTATATATTTATTGATTTAATGTAATGCATTAACACATACTACAGTGTGAAATTATGCACTTAGGGTGACACACAATTAATAATTATCATATCCTATTAAACACACAGTCTGATAAAAAGGGTTAAATGTTGTAATCATCAATATAAATATTTAATTTTTTGTAGTCTCTCCGGATATCTGCTGTCCGAATAAACAATACGTAGCTACATCTTTTCACTATTGTCACATATTAACATAATATCATATAATCACAATGCTATCATTATCAGAAATCTATTGAAAGCTGAACTGTTATCGCAAATAACATTATATGATTGGCCAATCGGCCTGTCAATCAAATATCTGAGGAAGGGACAATTGCCTTTGGTCTCTTCAGCCTCTGTAATTTTTGTTCCTTCGTGGAACGCTTAAATATTGTAACTCATATTCCCACTGAGTGGATGAAAGTTGTTACTCAAACATATTTTCCGAAATTGCACAAAAGTGGAAATCGGACAATAAACTTGTCAAACCAATTAATAGTGAACAGTTACTGTCAATCAGTTCATTCTTGGCGAAGATATATATAATAAAGAACGGAAACGTCTGACACGAGCGTTGCAATGGTGTATTTTATACTTATAATTGTGCGATCTTGAGTCGAACGAACCAAATACTAGAATTACGAAGTAGTCGCAAATTTGTCTCAAATATAAACAATTATATATGTAAAAAGGCAACAGCAGTACAGACTCAAGTTTCACATTGAAGCATGTAGTTGACTCATTTTTACGTGTACTGGTGTATTCCTTGCTTTCCGATGATAGGTCCATGTGATATTCTGAATGGAAATTGTGAGCAGATATGCATAGCTATTGGTAGATCTAAACTATGCAAGTGTGAGTTTGGCTTCCAGTTAGACGATGACAAAGAATCGTGTTTATCAGGTTAGTTTATCGTCCTGTTGTAAGATCGGAGTAGAAATCTGTCCATTGTCTTTCGAGAAACCGATAAAGACTGCATGTAGTCTACAATTTGTAGAAAGAGGGAGGTTTTTCTACCTCTTGTCATTTAAGAGACATGGTTTACAAATGTTCTACAATTTGCTGTGTATAAAAGCATATGTATGTGTATGGCTTAAGATTTTCTGAAAAATTTCTGGCAAATTCTGACATTATTTTAATTTTTAAAACCTCATGTCAAATTGACTAACACAATTAATAGTATTTTGACTAGACCAAAGACCAAATTTTGATGGATGAAAGCAAAACTGGTCTATCAACACAAACATTGTATACCTCGATTTTCATCTATATTTATGTTGCAAATTCATATCTATCAATGCTCATGTTGACTTTTCCAGAACCTCTCACGGATGATTTCCTGATAGTCACAGACTGGACTCACAACAAAATGTACATGGTATCCTTGGATGATGATGACGTCAGAGCTGTGGATGCGGAAACTTTCGGTAGCCCAGTTGGTGTCTTGTATGATCGAAATACTAAAACAGTTATATGGAGTACAAATGTACTTTTACACAGCTCTCAGATTGATGGATCTAACAGGACAATTATCCGTAACACAGGTCTGTTCAGATATTGTGTCTGCTGTTTGAAACTTAAGGAATAATATATCAAAGTTTTAATGTCATCTGTCAAGTAACATGATTGTAGGGGCTTGCAACTAATATACATGTACAAAAAAAACATTGACTGTTCCAGTTACTCGTGCGCTTATTTTGGTTTGCATTTTTCATTCTTTAATGTCCATGTCCAGAGCATTTCGGTCCATCTTGTTTTTGCGTTCCATGTCTGTGTTCCATGTCTGTGTTCCATCCCTATGTTCACTTCATGTATTCACTCCCTGTGTTCCCCCTGTGTTCCCTTCCTGTTTTCCAAGTCTGTGTTCCCTGCCTGTGTTCCCTTCCTGTCAGCGCACTTTTCTTTTTCTTTCTGGATCTGTCTAGCGAAGTTCTGGTTTGTGAATGTGGCCTACCATACACTGCATCTTACCACGTTTCTAAAGCTGGTCTTTGAAGTCAAACACTTGCTGTTGCTTTGTAAGTATAATACAATTTATAACACTAATATGTGACGACGACTTAAATGTAAAAAATGGGATTTGACGGAAAACCTGGGCAGAGGTCTACCTTTATTCCTATAGGGATTCCTTTTCTTAGCAGAACGGTCAATAATTACTTAATTCTATTTCAGAAAACATTGGTTGCTTTTTTGACCGACTTGCCATTGATTACACAAGTGGAAATATTTATTTTACTGCTGTACCTAATAGGCCCGGCTTGGGTCATGTCGGGATCGGAGTCATCAAGCCTAATGGAGATCATAAATTTCTGATTTCGGATGGTGCACAGCCTCGAGCTATTGCTCTGGATCCAGAAGATGGGTAGGTATACTGTTGTAACATGACTGAGCTCCAGACGTCGTCAACAGAAAATTAATTTTATATTGTGCATTGATATAGTGAAAGGCCCATCGTTTGTCCTGAAATATAACATGTCACTTTTAATAGCTGTCCAGCACTTCTTGCGGAGTGAAAACATTCAATGTCTGACCTACATGTGTGTGTTCACAGGCCTGGAGAACTACACAGCTTCATCTTGAGATGTTCACATAACATCGCTGTTTCGCAACACTGTGTAAGGCCAGTTGAACTGGCCGTAACAATTAGTATTGTCGTAATATGTCATCACAATGTTTCTTAGACAGCACAGATGTGATGATACTCGCGTTTTTGTTTGGTGTGTGTGTCGCCATTACTAGGTACAATACGGATAATTGATGCTTTAAAATGATAGCCCTCAGGCATGCAAATGAACTATTTAAAATTGTTTTGAAATTAAACATTGTAATTTTTCAAGTCATTTTAACCATGTTAGTAATTATATCCAACAGTTTGCTGTTTTGGACTGACCATGGCAGTGAACCACCATTTGTTAAGAAAGCCAACATGGATGGATCCCAGATTGAATTTGTCAAACATGTGGGCTTGAAATGGCCTAATGGTTTAGCGATAGATAGCAGAGGTAGGGAAAATATGAACAGGGGATGTAGCGTGTGCCGCCCACTCAACCAAGACACATCCGTCAGCTTAGTAAAACCAAGATAAATCCAAATGGGCATTTAATTAAATATTGTATTCTAAGTAATATTCAACGTATTTGCCGTTGTTGTCCAACATTTGTTTTCCTAATTCAGGAATTTTCAACCAAAAAACGGGATTGATTCGCACTATGGATTTTTTGTAGTTATACAATGGGAAATACCAGCATTTTACGAAATTGAAGCAACCCATTGAATTGAAACAAATGTCAATTCCTTTTGCGACAATGTAATTATAGATTTCCAGACGGATCACGTGGCAGACGCGTCATTTCGTTCACGTTTACAAGCCTTCAGACTGATACACTAAATACAGAGTACAATTCGTAATGACTGCTTCGTGCCCTCTTTGTTACAATACTTTTCTCACCACACGATGTGTATGCGTTTTCAATAAATACGAACAAGCACCCGCAATTTGATGTATGAACTATATCATTTCTGTCTACCTTATACTCATGTAAGTCAGATCTTTGACGATATAATAACTGACCAGTTTTATCTCAATATTACGATTAGATTTTTTCTGTATTTTCGTACTCGAACAGTTGCTACGAATTCGTTATTAATATATTTAAATAATTATTTTGTCACTTACTACAAACGCTATATTTTTAACGATAAATTGGTAATACGGACCTAATTAATACTAATAAATATCAAATTATTTTTAGATGACATTTTGTTCATCGCTGATGGTTATACAAATATAATTCATCGATGCACGTATAAAGGCTCGTGTACCGAGTATTACGAAGATCGGGGCGCTCAACTCATGGACATAAAGCTGGTTGGAGAGTATTTATACTACACCGCATGGAATAGACCGTATGTGAATATATGTCAACCAAATTTATCGCATAGCATACGTGCAATTTGTTTAACATTCAAATTTCATGATTTGTGCAATGAGTCTGATAGTATTATAGCTCTGGTCTTGTAAAATTGAAAGTGTTTTCATCAACAGAGAAGGAAATTAATCACCTGTTCTGGTGTTAGGCGATTATCATCGGCATATACCATACATGTCTTGCATACACATATTATGGTTAGGATTAAGGAAAGAGTATACGCTCACTGTACTTGTACGTATTCGGGATTCTTTTACTTTGTACAATAACTTAACACAATTTTTGAAGTAGCCTATATATAGTAGTAGTTACCATGGTGTTCTTGTAATAATTAACTGAAAATGTAATCGTTTTTCTAATACAGATATATAACAAAGCTAAATAAAATTCAAACGACAGATAACAGAGTGATTTCGCAAAATGCTGAGCTTGGCAGATTGGATTCTATATCATACTACAGTTCTACATTAACTGAATCGGGTAATTGGTATTTTAGAACATAGTTATGTTGCTGTTTGCTTAGTCACATGAAATCATATTTAAATCTAAGCCTGTGACATTTACGAGCAAATATTCTTTACATGATTTTGATAGTGTAAAAAACATGTTCAGTGTTTTTTGTTATTCTCTTAGGCATAAAACAGAATGTGTCAGTTTCATATGTTTTAAAAAAACAACAATAGCGGCTTCTTTTCCAGTTTATATCACGAATATAAAAAAGTACTTCCATAGTTGATATCAGTATCAATAAATACATACTTGTAGATATAATATAAATAGTATATTTAAGTTTATGAATTTGATTGTTTGTATATAATTCTCATATATTTGTAATTATTTCCAGTTTCGTCAGTTTGCTCACCAAACAATGGATTAGGTCCATGCAGTACATTCTGCCTGCCAACACCGTCTGGTTATACATGTGCTTGTGAGGAAGGTGTTGATCTACGAAGTGATGACAAGACTTGCGAAAATGGTATGTGCGTGCACCCCTTATCAGCCCTAATGTGTTGTAGACTATTTGTACTCAGATTGTCTTAATGTCTGTTCCCTGTAACAACTTAATCTCTCGTTTATACCTGAGACCAATGTACATATACTGTATTTATTTTGGTTCTAGCTTATATGTGGTTGTGATTTCTGTGAGTTTAGATGTTCACATTCTGAAATGGGCGTCGACTATTTGAATTTATTGTAATTGTTAACATGTTTCGTGTCACCACGTGCTTTTAGGGTGGCTGTACACTTTGTGAACTTTGGAATTACCGGCATTTCGTCTACATACATTTTATTCAGACATGAGCTGCATGGCCCCGGCAATGACAACGTCTGGGAATATTTGTAGACTTCATCTGGTATCAATACCAAAGAATATATTTCATATTATCTAAAACGACGGACTAACAAGTGTAAATCTATGTGTCCCCCCCCCCCCCCACAATTGAGTACCAATCCTTCAGTCACATTTGCGAGATATATAACCATACAAATCAAGTCAGCTATTCGATTATGGTTATTTTATGTGATTAATATTTACTTCTGTCAGATCAAGCAACTGAACGCTACAATACAAACAGGCTTAGACACCATATATGTGTATGAGATTATAATCATGATGTACATGAATTTATTTTACAAGTTAAGAAATAATTCAACGATGTACGAATAATTAGCTGTGAAATAGACTGTTTATAATTTACCTGACATTTTAGTTCCATTAAAGTCAACTACTACAACTACAACATCTACTACTACCACTACAACCCCTACTACCACCACTACAACCCCTACTACTACTACCACTACAACCCCTACTACTACCACTACAAACCCTACTACTACCACTACAAACCCTACTACTACCACTACAAACCCTACTACTACTACCACTACAAACCCTACTACTACCACTACAAACCCTACTACTACCACTACCACCACTACATCAACGACAACAACAACTCCAACTTCAACTGCTACAACTGAGCAATCAACGACACCAACTGAAAACAACACAGGATCTGCCATTCCTCTGTATGGTGCCATTGGTGGTGCAGTGGGCGGCGTCATTGTTCTTCTTGTAGTTGCGTTAGTGATTTGCTTCGTTCTGAGGAAGTAAGATATAAACTTACGTTGGTTTCATTGTTTAAGAAATACATACATTATCACCTTGGCCACCATCTGCGGAAATGTAGGGTATTCAGTATTTATCAACAAACGACTGAATGTGGTTAAAAAACACTTGTACTTTTATTGAAAGTATACTAGTACAATTAGTCATATCGCTAGTACGCGCGCCAGGTCATTGAGTTTTCTTATAGTCATGCGATTGTGGCAAATAATTCTACAGTTTCTTCAATCATTCAAAAAATACCGACCGGTAGGTCAGAGAAAAAGATAAAAAGTACGCTTTTTCTCGAATGTCTGGAGAAAATGTAGCATTACAGGGCAAAATCGCAGTACAACGAGCAACTTTAATAATCTGGTGTTCGTACTGATCACATTGATACTTTATATGAGTATTATTTCAATAAAAACAACCGGATTATCTGATCACACTCCATTGCTTGTTTAAAAAATGACGTTTTTTCTGTAGACGGTAGCCACGGTGATTGTAGTACTATATAACTGTATTTTGTACAGCCTCGCTTAAGCGGTCCTCTCTTCAGCAACACTCTCTCTGCAACAACATTTGCAATGGTTTCTGTGTTAATATTAACGATCTGTTTCACCGTTCAAGAGAGACAAACTCTCAACTATTAAGTCAAAGGGTGTTTCTCTGGAGAGGTTAGTTTTTTTTCTTTGCCTCGATCTTGCTCAATCAGTGAGCTTGAGTTGCTTCAGAGACGGGTTTTCACATTGTGGTCAGGATTTAAGAAATAACTTATTAGGTGTGCGGATGGTATCTAGCTAGTTAACTTTGGGTCACATGAAAAATCATTCCGATATAAAACAGATGCTGTACCGTTGGTTATTGTGGAACATACATGTATATGAATTCGTATATGAATTGGTGGTTATTTTGCAATTACATTGTACAATATTATTTCGTAATTGGAGCAACATGTTTATTTTAGGAACAAAAAAGAGTTACAGTAAAAGATAATAGAAAGGCATCTCGACCAAATCAGCATAACTATTTATAACCATAATCACAAAAAAAAACTCGAAATTCATTTTGTCTCACTTCATTTTTTTGGGGTTTTCATGAAACGATTTTTATATATTTCATGAATTTAATATACAGCTTCTTACTTAAAACATTTCTAAATTGTTTACCTAAACTTTCCTGGCTTTCAGTGGAAAACAATTTGAAATGAAAGCAGTCAGTTAGGTTCTTTCCTTCGCTATATAAAGCAGTTGTAGACTTGGTACAACTTCCTACGTTTGGCACAACCTCTTTGGCATTGAGGCACACAATTTGTAAACTAATTGTCTTGACGTTTCCTACTTGTACAAAACGACTGCTAGCATTGGTATAAATCTTGTTTTATGATTGATATATCCACATCTTTTTTATGGATGAAAAACTCACTGCAATTGGCAGTTTCGATGAGATCTTTCGTACGGGTGAATGTTGAAATTTTAATTCGTGAAGTTGAACTTGGGAATTTGTAAGTTGAATTTGCGAATTTGAAATCGTGAATTTATGAAGTTGAACTCGTGCATTCATGAAGTTGAATTCGCAAATTCTTGAAGCTGAAATGTCACAACAAGGCTTTCGTATAAATAGCTACGCGCTTTCTGAATAATGTGATAAGTGACTGAACATTGCTGATTTCAAGCACAGAAAAGCCAACTTGCTGTGGGAGATTTTAGGATATTTCGTTACTTTGATGGTTATATTTTGTGATGTATCCGGAGAAGGCGAGTGAAATATCAATTGAGGTCAAGCATTTGTCCCTTGAATAGCTCATTGTATTTAAAAATGAGAACAATTGATTTCTACAATATGTGAATAACAACATCACAAGAGTGCATTAAACAAGAATAATTTGAGGGAAATTCATACAGTAAAACCTAAATATTAAGACCACCTTTGGGACCCATGAAAACTGGTCTTAATATTAAGGTGGTTTTAATATTGAGGTTGAATTATTAGCAAAAAAGTGAAAATGGACTTGAAAATTGTGTCCTCTAAGTGAGGTTTTATTGTGTGATAAGTTAATAACAACTGTGGTATGGCTGTGCTGTATACTATACAATTTTGTCTTAATTTAACTCAGTTATTACTTATGTTTGCTCATGTGGAATCTTTTATGATGACTAATGTAAATGTTCAATTGGATCAAAATTTCATGGTACATGTATATTGTCTATTAGGCGCAGGTCGAGTGCAAACTCACAAGCGAGATCTGGATTTGAGAATGAAATGGATATTGCAACTGTGTTTGGACACAGACATAACAGGCACGAAGTTGATTATGGACGTGGTACGGCACAAGATACTAAAAGAGATTCCACTTATGATTTCATTTTATTTGATAATACAGATGAACCTGAAGACAAAGCTAACCTCGTCAATACTGTAAGTAGCTTTATTCATATGTCAAGTATAATAATAATTTGGTATTCTACCAATTTTACATATGTTTGTGATTAGCTATCGATATCTTGACAGTCGCTATGATGTTCTATATTTTAAAAGAATTGACAGGAAAAACCTGATCACTTTGACAACGATCTATAATCAAATTAAAACATCATAACACCTTGCAAGATAGGTGGCATACGTTTTCAGTAGATGAAATTTGCTACTACAACTGTACAATTGGCATCTATCTGGAACAACTTCAGACAATTAAGTTCATTGCAAGTGTTAACGTGTAGTATTGGGTATGTCATAAACAGGGGAAGCATAAATTGATCTCTAGTGAATGGTACAGAACAAAAAAAGGGGAGGTGCTTATAAAACTACTGTCGGTTGGACATGGATGCCCAAGCTATGTGCTTTTAAGTTGAAAAAGGGCCATTATTCGCCCAAATATTGGTGCATTGTAACCGAAATTAAACTTGACCTTTATTTTATTCTCCTATACTTGTCTGCCCAATGTAATTTCAATCCATCCACCCTTTAAAGAGTAATTGTTAAAAAACCCGATTTCAAACGGATACATAGACACACTGATGGACATGGGTAAAAGGAGGAACATGCAGAACTACAGAAAAATGCAGAACAATGAAGATAAACTGAATTATACTACCTCACAGCTTTTGTACTGAAAAACTCTAACACTTGGGGCTTAAACCAACTAGACAGCATGCAGACCTCACACATCCCCTTACTTATTCAAACTTGTGTAAATCAATCATTAGTCCTACTATACATTATCTTATACTGGATATCACTGCCATGCTTATACTTACATAAATACATGCAACACAAAAGAAGCATAGTGATATGTAAATCAATATGTTGCCAATAATAGTTGGGAGTAGTTAAAACTCTAAATGAGAAAACACATATTTCGGGTATTGTTTCCTATGCAATATCAGTTGTAATGTTAGATAACATTATGTTTGTTTGAGTAATTGATATGTACATATCGTTCTTAAAACATTTTTCAGACACCGAATGACTACATCCGAATGGAACACAATTTAAGCGGTAATTACGAAAGTTTCATGAAACGTCCTGTTGCACCGGCACCACCTGTTTCGGCTACGGAGGGGTGGAGTTCTGATTACCTAGAACCAACATCTACAACCCCAGGCGTTCAGAACAATCCTTTTCTGCAAAATCCGTTGTACCAGGTGCATTAAAAATTGATATTGAAAGTCCTGATTTTTTTATTAAATAACAAGAAATTATATTAGTCACATCAATGCTTTCCATTCATAAATTAATGTGTTCGATAGGCTTTATCCGAATGCTTGGTATCTTCCAAAATAAATACCACGTCCGGATGTAGCTCAGGAACATCGAATTAGAATGAACCATTCAAAACCATGTATTATTCGAAATCTATATTTGGACCCGATGATGTAGAATGAAGAGTTTCGACTGTATTTGTTCGTACAATTACTATTTCTATGCTGTATGAGAGCACGCAAATACGACCATCTTTGCTGTATGTGATCATTTGAATGGTACCAGGATATAAAATATTGTGCTATTCCATTGTTTGGAAATTCTATGAACCGCCATAATTATACACCGTCATGCTGTTCGTATCTTGTAAATGATCATACTTGCTATGGTTTGGTTTCAGTTTTGGGACACATTTATGGATTAAGTTAGCTACTGAGTTTTCTCATTAAATATAAAGGCCATTCCAATGCAGTGTTTTGAATTACATATAACTACCACGCTTTCACTGAAAGATATGCATGCAATGATGTCTTAGACATGTTTTGTCTAAACATATTTATTCTTTGATGTTGAAATTCAATGCTGCTTTGTATACCCTAAATGATTGTCCTTCATTTGTTTGTATATGTATGTATATGTGTATAGGTGTATATGCATATGTGTATATACGTGTATATCTTTATATGTATGTGTGAGTATGTATGTGTATGTATGAGTAAATATATGCACAGGAATTGTATGGATCAACAGTATGTTGTATTGCATTGTAATAATGCTTTGGCATATTATTTTGGCTTAAATATGTTGTTTAGGAATATTAACATGTAATATATGCCATCATTTTGAGTTTTTTTGCATACACTGTCTCTCCCGAGAACGCATGTAAAATATATATAATATTTTATGACTATTTAGAAAACAAAAAAAAACAAAAACATGACTTATTCGAGAAATAATAAAATTTCTAAAATTCACATACCCAAATTACATGCTTTCTCGCCATTTGTCCCGCTGCTTATTACTGTAAAAATGATTATTGCTGCTTTGTAAAAAAAACTTTTCAGTGTTCAATATGCAAATAAATATATCTATCTTATAATTGGTTTCGACATGTCTGGAGTTCATAGTACATTAACAGCACTGACCTGGCATTAGGTTCATAAACGAACTAAAGTGTGTACCCACATTAAGATCAACTTTTATGTTTTAATTACGGAATAAAAAATAGTTCGCTACATTGCAAACTTTGGATTGTCTCAACACATATTAGAGCATTTAGTCATTTATCTTTTTAAACTACATCTTTAAATTTGTATTTCTTATCATTACTGACAGAATAATTTAAGAACACCCACTTTTACCGAACTCAAATAAATGAGATTGAGCTCAACTCTGTTTTCTTCTATATTTAAGTCATGGCATATGAGTTTAAAGCAGTATGTATATTGAAAATATCAATATAAATTGATGTTCCACATTCAATAAAAAGAAAATCTAACAACGCCTTCAGAACTGAAGAAATAATTTGCAGTTCAGTTTAGACAAAAAGTTAAGTCATTTTGTGAACCTGAGGCTAGAACTACAGGTTCTTCTCTCTGAATACATAGGAATGTGTAAAATAGTATCATAATTTGTCCCAGTTTGCATTTTTTTGTAACTGAAATAAAGTCACCTAAACAGCGCGGATCGTGAAGTGACTATTCAAGCTATTATAGTGGAGGAAGACCCCAAACAGTCCCCATGGTAAAACCACCTACTTTCCTTAAGCCAGCTAGATGGCTTTCTCACTTACAAATACTATATCTCGGATTGGACATTAAGATACATACATTTGAATTACCAAATTGTGGCTTTCTAATTATTAGTAGTTTCAATAACTAGATCTATTTGATCTAATTAGCTGTGCAAGTAGGCGAAGTCGTATTTTTTTTGTTAAATCTATTTGATTCCATAGAAGCGATAATTAAGAATTAAGTTGTCTGTATCAGCAAAAGTGTCCGAAGAGTCCAGAAAAGCGTTAAGTGGGAACTTATGCGTAGTTCATCATGCTAGAAAATCCGTTCACTACCATACTATGATAGTAAAATTTGTATTATGAATTAACTGCAATACTTAGATCACCTTTCGATATTTAGGACGATAGTTTTGATATATCTTTATAATATACTCTCAAATTCTTTGCTAATTGGTTATCCTATGTAAATACTGCTTTTCACTAAACCGACATTAGCGATTTGTTATATCAGGTTGTATAGTTGACATTCACGTTTTACAATTGCGATTTGGGACTTTTAGACTTGCAACACATTTGGCTGAATTTATAAGCATTTGGCATATATTGCCGTATGACGATGACCAAAAAGAAAAGCATTTGAGTATATGTTAATTTCTAGAGACGTTTGCTTTGTTTATGTTACGATAACTGTTCAAATATATATAAGTGCCAACAACCTCAGTAATAAACTGTAAATAAAGGTTAAATTATGAATTTCGTGAAGTAACATAGCAACGAACATAATTGTTTCGCATCTAGAAGTTTGCTTTGTAATCGCGAGCGGCTATTTCTCTCTGCATTTCCGATCGTTCATTGGAACATATAACATTTTGTTGCATAATTCATAGGTGAGCCAGCTAGGCAATTGAAAGCGCTTATGAACTCATTCAAAACAGAAAATACCGTATTTACACTGAAAATAAGAGAAACAATCACAATATAGACTGCTATTATTGCATTTTAATCCTACATTTAATAGTAACTTAATGTCATTTTGTGTTACTATCTGGAAAGCTCAGGCTTTAAGATATGATTTGTCTCCTGTTTTCAGATCTTCTAGACAATTTTGGCTGTATCTATAATAATAATATAAGACTATAATGGCGACAAAAATGCATACATTACTACACACCTAAATGACAACGATGATCGTTCCTAATTACCTCCCCTTACTTGAGTTAATTAGTCTTGAACATATAACACCATCTATGAAGACACTTTGTTTGTTATTTACTGATTTAGCAGATTAACGTGACATCTTCGAGGACATTTCCGTAAATGGCGTAGTAAAAGTTTAATACATCGTTATGAGAATAGCAATATATCTGAAAAATACATAATGTATACGACTTCTTTATATAATTGTTTGTATGGATTTCATCTAGTAATGTTGTTTTACATAGGCTAAAACATCCTTAATTAGAACCTTTGCAGTATATAACTGATTAAAACAAGACAAAACTAAAAAAACAAAATGCTTGTTAAAAATTGAATTAATTTTAAAATGTGTTTAATGTTTCGACAAATACAGAGGAATACATAGTTAATGTATACTTTGACTATACCTATTTATTGATATTTTAAGGTAAATAAATGAATAAAAAATGAGCATAATATAACTCTAAATTGTGTTTCGCTGATCAGCGCCCAGGATTATAATGGATATTTACACAATCCACTCAAATCTCAAATCACAATATTAACTCTTATTAGAATGATACTGATTTTTCAAGTGTGGAAAATGCAAGAAAACGGCACATGGGTTTGACTATTCTTTTTTGGTCCATTTTCTTTGAGGTTTTAGTGTGATTATGACATATAGGAGAAATTAATAGATTTTAGTACTATGGTACACTCCACACTCAGACCTACAAATTAAACTCACATCGCATATTGCACTCAAATCTCTCCTAAGAGAATGGGCCAAAAAGAATATGCAACACTCTGTTAACATTATTATACAATTTCACACTAAAGATAAATCTCTATTTAAACCCCCAGTTTTACTGACAGTTCCATGGCTTTAAATCGCTTTATGGTTATTATTTCTATATATGTTTAGTTCTCTTTCCCCATGTGCAGTTCTTTCACTTGAAATTATATTCATGTCCCCCCACGCTGGTGTCCTATTACTACTTGTTCCGTAATGTATTTCATCCATTAAATTTCCGCTTGTTGCCCCCTACATTATCCTTCGTTGTTCTTTATGGTCTGCCAGATCATTCATTGCACCCGTATACTTACATGCTTACCCTGTCACATTCACAGTGCCTGATTTTTGTGGACAATTGTTTTCCCGGGGATCTGTGTGGGAAGGCATTGTTTTATGAATGTGCTGTTCTCTGTAACAACTTAATCTCTCTGTCATATTTTATTGGAGCAGTGAAACAATTTATTACAGTTTACATGGATTACTCTCGATGAAAGCCTCGATAACATCCTCATAGGTTTGTAACCATTACTTGCCTCTAATTTAGGGCACATGGCGACCCTATGAAACTATTGATCATGACAAGATTAGATTTCACAAGTGCATCATGGCAGTGGTGCTCCACTCCAAGACTCCTTTTTGAAAGTGTTTTCACAAGTATTTAGACTTTGGTGACGAGAAAGTTCATCTCTCGCCAACTTAGATGTTGAAGACCATATTGGTATAAAATGACTTCCGAACGTAAATATAATTAAAAGAAAGCATTAGCGCAACATGTTCTTATTTCTACACGAGTAATGCCCCTAGGTTTGAACCAGAGGTCCTTAATTGCAACTCAGTATTAACATAATCAACAATAGCTTTCTAGAATATGAGCTAATTTGCAAATACAAATGTTTTTGATAATCGCTTACTGTCACGTTGGCAGAGTGCAAACTACCAACGGCCAAAACAGTAGGAAATCTACATTTTTACCTTGGTAGATCTCAAGAAATATTGAATATTGAATATTTGGAACCAGATTTTAAGTATATTTAGTATAAACCACACCTGATATGGATTTAAACGTATGTTTATGAACTGTGGTTCGGGTGGGAATCGAACCTGCGATCTCTACAACGTACAAGGAAGTCTGAATTTGAACGTAAGGTACATTATATGAAATTCAATAAATCAGAAATTGAATACATCGATCGAACCCATATATTTACATGCCAACATATTTTCTCCATGCATGCACTGACAAAATCATTTATTTTCAATTTATTTAAAAAAGTAGTGCATTGTCTTCATCCGTTAAAAGGACACCGTCAGGCAATACATAGAGACGTCCATTATCACGTAACATGGGGTGTCGTAAATACATTTCCCTTTCGAATACCTACTTTATCCGCTGTCATATGTTTTATCAATTATGCAAAATCACATCAATTTTTAGAATATATTTATAAACGTTTTTAAATTATTGTAATTATCCAGTTTAATTATACAACACCTTTGTTGTTAAAATTCACACATTGAAATTGCCATTTGGGTTCAAACAGCGCACCTTAAGGGTAAACAATTTTTTAATATCGGACATTTTAATTTTTAAATTCTAATCTATCTTACAAAACTTGTGGGATAATACAATAACTCGCCATTGCTTTAGTACTACTTATTGACTATTGTCTATACAACAATGTGTAGCAAATCGTGTGATAAATTATCAAGCTCTGGTCATTTAGCCACTGACACTTGTTAAGGCAACATCTCTGACGATCCGCTTTTTTGTCACCCAGTCAAACTATTCGACAACCGAATGCAGTACGACACTGATCAGTTACGCGACTTAATTCCAGAAATGTTTGATAAAACTGAAACCTACTGTATGCAAAGATAGTTTCAGACATTTCCGATGAAGAAGCTACACACGTCTTCATCCTCGTTAATACAGATGCTGCTCAGTCCGACGAATACATAATTTCTTCGATCGTTCAAATTGAAAATGAACTGTTCCAAACTGTGACAACCCTGAAATAAGACAGACGCCATGCACCCAAATGAAACATTGAATATCTTTGTCTGAACACATAATTTGATTCTATTTTAGCCTTCGCAGCAGTTTCATCCCCACTTGATTATATCATTTAATTGCACATGCAGTCGGACCTCGTTATTTCGACAATTTTCTGTCCGAATACTTGGTATAATCCGAAATAAATATAAGGTCCCGATGTATTTTCTTAGGCACATCAAATTGAAATGGCCTATTCGAAACCATGTTTTATTTGAAATAAAGGTTCAGAACCGATGAATTGAAATGAACGAAGTCCGACTGTATAACACTAACATGATATGCTTTTTGACTATGGCATACACTTTGTTTAAACGCATTAACAGTGAACCACCGACAGGTTTTGTACGCATTCATTAGCAGTATTTAACATTATCAAAAATGCATATTTTCGAAAAGCAAACCCAAATCCTACCAGCGTTAGGACTCTATATATACATATCAAATTTGGTATAGCCTAGTAATTTCATAACCAGGAAGAATTGAACAGCATGACATAAACTATTCAGTACATGTTTGGCAACTGTTCAAACTAAGTCTAGCCTTCAAACGCATTAACAGACGGATAAGATAGAAATAGTTTATGATTTTAGTCATAATTAATAAAATTATTATATCTTGGTGTCACTTCTGGATAAAAGTGAGTTAACTATTTAAAGTTCTCCAGCAAGCGATCTTTCATGATGAATACCTACCTTATGGTGCTAGTTTGTTGCGCATTGGTCCTAACTCAACACGTACTTGGTAAGTATTGTAGTTTTTGAAAATTTGATTATTTTAAACATTTTTGTAAGTAAATACGAGAAACATGATTTTACGCGATCAAAATGTTCACGCTCAATTAACACCGAATCCACTTAGCGAAGCAACGTGACTTAGTATTCGTCAATGAAATGCATTAAACCTTCATAATTACGGTTTGTTTTAATTACAGTTTGCATTACTTAACATAATCCATTTGTTACAAACATCATATTTTGAGATTGGACTGTATCATCATCAGGTCTTTCATTATTTATAGGCCCGCCCGGTAAGCCCAGTCGGTAGAGGGCTCGACTGCTAATTTAGAGGTCGTTGGTTCGCAACCTAGACGAGGCGTATATTCTTGTTAACAATTTGACTAAATATAATGCATCTAATGACCAACCAAATGTTGTCCTCGAAGCGGGCTTTTTAAAATATAACCGATCATATTTCACCCAAGGGGCACCATGCGGGGATTTCGTTCTCCAAAAAGGCACCAACGGGGTTTTCGTAAGCTTTGAGTTTGTTAGCAATTAATATGTTTAAGTATGTATGCCTCTTTCACATCGATTTGTGCCTTCTCATCAAAGTTGTGCCCCTCAAAAATCAATAGTTCCCAACTGCCTGCTTGCTACATTTGACCTACAGACAAAATACATAATAAATAGCCAGGTAAGTATGTTGTCCAAATATTTACACGTTTAAAGCTTCGTTTTACATTTTATATTAATCATCTGGTATTGAGTTATTTTCATTTATTTTCAAACGTAGCTTTGTCAGAAAAATAACAAAATCGCAAGAAACACAAAGTGATGTCCCAGAATGGTTAAATTAATAGTACATGATTAATGTAGGACCATTATTATATTGTTTCAGAGAGGTTGCTTCTCTCATGTTGTTTCTCTGCATATGTACAATCATATTTCTGATGTCGAAAGACTAATTTGACTCTACATAGAGTTTCATGTTGAAATCCATCACCACATCCACTTCGTTTTGTGCACCAAAGACGTCAACGGCCTGCCAAAAATATAGACAATAGCCTTTTGTTTAAATGCACAATCACTTAAGTATGTGCCAACTGAGCTTAACATCCAATACAGTTCGGAAAACCGTACTGAATGAAGCAGAGTGGATAGTTTTGAAGATGTTTTGAACATACACCGTAAAAAGTGAACCCGACTTCAGTTGTGTAATGTTACATTTGTGACCCTACGAGTACATTGCTCCAGCTACATTTGTACTTTTTTAAGGTCAATTATTAAGCATAAAGGAGAGAGAATACGTAGCTACAGGAAACGCCACATACATAATACAGTGCCAATTATGTCAGCAACAATTTGGAGTGACCCTCTCTTGAGTAACAACCACTCTTTAATTCATTATCAATTTTACCTGTTCTTAGCATGTACAGTTTATTTAACCTCTCTACAGCAACAGTCTCTATACAATAAAGAAAATGCGCCTCTCAAAGTCTTACAATTCACTTATTGCTACGAATACCCGACAAATATATTATTTAATTAGTTTATTCTATGTTGGGTATTAGCTTAAAATGTATGTAAGTCATTACTATTTTGGTAAGCTTCAGCACTAAACACAATAGCTCAGTTTGAAACCGTTATAACTAGTGAGAGACGAATAAATGGACTCTACAATTACATGTTTATCGATTCACGAATTCAAATCACAACGAATATTTGACACATTATTCACTCTTGCATGATCTATTTTATGTTTTGTCATTACCAAAACCACTCTTATAGTTCACCCCGCCTCTTCCTGCGTCTTACATCCAATGATTATCCAGAAAAAAAAATTGGCCAACTTATCCATTTATTATGGCATTTCGCACAATATCTATTAAGTAATTTCATTAAGTAAATCTGGTAAGTAATCAACATGGCGGTTTCCAAATAAGTGCAAGCCGGTTATTACTCACATATTAGAATTATAAACACATTAAGTGCTGCGGTCGCTGACGCTCCCTTGCACTTAATTTGCTTATTATTCCAATATATGACCTATACATATTACATTTTATAAGCACAGCAATTCTTAGGTTTAAAATATGGTCTTCATGATAAAATATGTGACTAAATTGTGTTCGATGTTCCATGACATGACACAGTCTTATAGTCGTATAATGTGAATTCAAGCATTATGTTACTTCATATTGTTGTGATTTGGATATAACAATACTTCAGGTTTCGCAGTGGATGTTAGCAATACTTTAATATCATTGTTTTCTTGCATACCAATTTCCCGCGTTGACACCGGTTTTGGAAAAGGACCGGTAGGACCGATATAACCGGCTCTCGGGAAACAGCTTTTAAAGTGGTAATTTGGCAGCGCGTCGTTCCCGCCAAAACAGTAACCGTCACGCCGGATATTTCTATCCGTATCGGATGCTAGTGAAAAATTATTTCCCAAGGCTGTGAGGCCGTTACGTCGATATACGAGTATATCAAAAAAATACAATCACCCAAAAAGTACAGGGAGACTTGAAAATATATACATAAACAGAACAGAACAGATATTTGATTAAGATTTGTACAAAGTACATCATCTACATAATTATATACACAAAGTTCTTACGCGTTCGCATAATAAATATACTACAATTTTAATGTTATGTTATAACAGTGTACAACATAAGTACATCAGTTTACATACATACACCAATTTATAAAAATATATCAGTGTATAATATTCAATACATTATTTCTGATAACTAAAACTTCCTTGAAATGTATTGCTAATTTGCATGAATGATTTTTATTTCTTAATTCCAATCTTCGTCTTCTCGTTCGCCATTACACGGTCACTCCAGCATCACCAACAAACGCTAAAGTCTTCTTCAGGTCTTCCACAGGGTCGTGCAGCTTCTGGTGATGGCTTGTTGGCTGGGGACAGACCTCTGCTCTCTTTTCTTTGTACAGCTGGCAGGACTGGAGTAAGTGTTCAGCTGTCTGGTCTTCCTCTTCACAAGGAAATCTAGCTGACTGTACAAGGCTCAGTATCGAATGTGCATTGAGCCTGTTGTGGCCAGTGCGCAACCGAAAAAGAGTAACTTGTTCAGCTCTTGTAAGGAGGTGATAATCATCCTTTTCTTGTGTTGGCTTGAACAAGGCCTTGTTCAAGTTGCATTTGTCCCTGTAGGAGTCTTGTATCTGTGATTGTTGTTTTTCGCTCCTGCTTTGGCCATTTTGTCTGCATTTTCATTGCCTGGGATACCAGTGTGCTGGATTCCACTGTAGGCCTATTTCCCTCTGGGAGGCTCGTTTTAGAGCGCACCAGAGTGTACTGGTATATTGTTGTTTTGCAGGGCTTGTAAGACAGGCAAAGCATCTGTTAGGGAGACAACATTGTCTCTAGTCCATTATGAGTTATTCACCCTAGCTACAGCTTTAAAAAGTACGTCCATCTCTGTTTTGTAGTTGGTGCAGTGTGCTCCAAGTTCCTCAATTTCAATCATTCCAAGAATGTAAACATATTGTACATGAAAGTATACAAAAACACAAGCAAAAGAGACAAGACACAGACATAAATGATGGACGAAATTAGCATCGCTTTAAAAAGGTCAGCGACAAACAACACCACAGGGGGTAAACACTTAGTTTAAGGGTTCACTTGACCTCTAACTTATTCTACGATTACCTAAATAAAACGAACTATCCAACAAAAGAGACAGCAAGCACAGGATAATGTGACAATGCATCAAGAACAAATTCGGTACGCAGGCTATTCATAACATATATGATATCATTATAGTGTATGTTATGAATAGCCTGGGTATCACAGATATATATGTTATACTTGAACTGACCTATGACGCCAGTCTAAAATGTACCCAATGACAAGAGTTTCCTCGTTTTAATAGTATTACACTGTTCTCTATACACCTCCTCTTTGGTTTGGGATTATTTGTATTAGTCATTCCTAAGGGATCTGTGTGGAGAGGCCACAATTTTATGAATGTGCTTCACCTTCTAGTTTTCAACAATTTAAGGAACTGCTCTGATAATATGCATGCGCATTAAATGGCACTAGTTTGGTTCGACCGCTTCATTTAAACAGATACTGACGTATTGTCATATTTAGCATTTTAATGAATATGATACGTAAACGAATTGTAGGATGGCAATTATTTGTTCCAAGGTTTTACAGTCCTTGTATAGTTGTCTGAATAACCGACGAAATGTTATTTTATTGCACAGGCAGTTATTTATTACACGTATAAATCCATCACGAAGTGTAAAATAGACGTGTGAACACATTGGTTCACTTAATTTAGTATTTATTCAGTTGCTTTATGTGATATACAATCACACATTCTCTTCAAAACGATCACTATCGATATTAACGCCTCTAAAAGGAACGATTGCATGAGCTCATGTAGTCATTTTTTAAGTTTTTGAAAGGTTTAACATGCGTCAACGCAATAGGCATATATACAGAACGAATGGGCAATCGGTTTCCAAAATGAACCGCACTATATACTGCGCAACTTCCCGATTTCCTAGCACAGAGTTTCATAAAGCCAAACAGTCCACCATTTTATCGATTTTTAGCGAGTAAATATTACTGACTGTTGTTCTCTTCATATAACTAGTGTCGAAACAGTTTAACAATTGATTCAGTGTTTGTGGTTACATCAAATTGTATTTTTAAGAAAATGTATATCAGGTAGAGTCTATAAAACTTTAGAAAATCGAACAAGGGCATGCTTGTTTCACTGGATACGCTTCTAATATTCTGGCTTGCAACGGTAATGGGACCGCGGTCATGTTTGTACCCAAAATAAATTTGAAAATTTGTTACGTATTTGGAACTATATATTCATGGAGTATGAATGTGTGAAAAGAGGCAAAGACCGAGAGCTGTGTGGGTAATCACCATCCAAGAACGTACTAAAACGCATCTTTAACACTTTTAGGGAAGAGTTTCACATCTGAAATATTTTGTTGGTATAGAAAAATAACATGTCCTCTAATCTTCTGTTATATAAATGCTTGGCTTTGATCACATTAAATAATTTTAGTGGTAATTCATATAATGTCTTAATACTCAATAACATTGATTCAACGAATTCGTATTCAAGACAAACTGCATACATCAAAGTTTGAGACAGTATATACATGGTACACACATTATGTAATTATAAAGGCTAAACACTGACTATTTAACAATTGTAAGATATACGATTCCGTTTTATGCATGTCATGTAAACACTTTTGAATGCATTTGTACGCAATAACAACATTGACCATTAAGGACTAGTGAAACGTTGTGCGCTATAAGATATGTATTTTAAACAAACATTTACGCAACCTACCCAATATTAAATTCTATTTTATTAGTGGACAACCGCTGTTTATTCACGGCTCGTAAATTTAACATTCATGATGACAGCGCTTTTATTACTCTTCTTGTTACACAATCAATGTATGAATTTTTAAATAAAATGGCAACCGGTACTTCCTGCACCAGCTGAATATCGAAGAGTAAAGTGTGGTGGCATACTAATGCCATCTGTGAACTACATATTTAACTAGATCATTATGTAGTTATAGTGTTAAAGAAAACAGTTAACTACAGTTTTTGTTCACTAATGTCTATACATGACATAATGAGGTAATGAATAAATTACAAAGATACATATAACAGGGTAATCACAATAGAATAATAGTTAAATAATTCCCTGTAACATTTCTAATACTAAAGGTTCAATTCAATACATATAAGAGAAAGAAGAATATAAAGAATAAAGCTGTAGGCGGGTTAGATATGATGTCATATAATATGTACAGTTAAACCTCAATAATAAAACCACCTTTAGGATCTTTGAAAATTTGTCTTGTTATTGAAGTGGCCTTTATATTTAGGTTGAATAAGGAGCAAAACGGTGAAAATGGACTTGAAAATGGTGTTCTTAATTTTGAGGTGGTGTTGTTATTGAGCTGGTCTTATTATCGGTGTGGTCTTAAAGTGAGGTTTTACTGTATTATAAAATTTGCTGAGCTTTACCAATTTTTATCAACCTGTTCAATACAACTTCATACAAACAAACATGATATCAACAAAATTTATGTTATTTAACAAAGATACACAACTTTCTATATTTTATGGTATTGCAATTAATATTCATTAGATATTCAAAATGCCAAAGATTTGATCTTATTCTCTTTCTCCTCGCATTTGCTTTTGCTGGACATTTTAGCAATAAATGGAAATCATCGCCTATATTACATAATGTACACATGCTAAATATAATTCCTATATATGTGAACTCCTCAACAATTTCCAAATTATCATTTTGAAAATGAAAATTATACTGTTTACGTCGACCGTTTGAAAAAAAACTAATATTTACTTTTAGACGTATTTAAAGACAAGCTCTACAAATAATATTGTTCATACGAATTCAATGCTTGATGTAGATCATACTCAGCTTCTGAAACGATGACGGTGTAGTCTGTATGTAAGAACATAAACAACTTAAGATAACCAATCAAGATACGGTATCATCTTAAACAAGTTTTGCGCAGGATACGCCGTTTACTTATCTTCTTTTAACAAAAAAGTCGTGTAGATCATTTAAGTAGATTGAAAATAATATCAGCAAAAAATGTTCACCTCGGCGGTCTACGATATTATATTAAAATAGTTTGATTTCTGCCCATCTTTGGATGCGCATGACTTTGCTTGGTTGTATATATTTTAATTACATTAGTTATCCACTTCATCCCTTAGATATTCCGAACGGAATATCTATTTTTAGATAAATGTTAAGTGGTAATCGTGTTGAATATCTTGTTAACTACATAATTTTAGGCATATGTAAGTGGTTAACGCGTTAATTATGAAATTATAATATGGATATCTCGATAAATGTTTAGATAACTGTTTAGTGGTTAATGCGATAAATACTAGTTAACAATATAATTTCGACAAGTAAATTAGGTAGCTAGTGCGTTACCATACATATTCACATGTACACGACTATAAAAGTCAGAGAATAAGTAGCTACAGGGAACGCCACATACATAAGACAGTGCCTCCCCACGCAGACCTCCGGACAAACAACAATCCATAAAACATAAGGTACTTAAGGAGGTTAAATGGTACATACGTGAAGGAGCAGAGGCACAAGGAATGGCCTGGTAGACGTTTAGGAATAACTAAGAGAATCAAAGTGGACAGTGAATGAGGGGGGATGAATGGATGGAAAAGATCACAGGACGAGTCAAGACAGCTGGCAGCAATAAGCCGAAACTGAGCAGTGAATAATCTGAACACTATTTAAAGTGAAACAATTGCACAGGGTAAAGTTAAATTTCAAAATTCATTCAAAACACAAATAAAAACACAGCCTTGGAGCTGTCAGTAAAAATACTTCGATTTAACAGCTCGCTAACATCACACTTAATCGCTATATGGTCATTGATTTCAAACATAAATTGACTAAGTAGGCAGTAACTAATCCTTTAAAGGAATTAACCATTACGTACATAACAACAGACATACTGTTATTAATCCAACACGAAGGAACAAGCAGCCCTATACTGACCATGCTTATATAACTAAATTTGTAAAATCAGAATGTGAAATAACCTTAAAATATCAAATTATTAATGCAATTTAAAGTAAAGTCAACTTGATAATGTAGTAAATAATAAGATACTAGTGATAGGGAAATGGAATTTAAAACAAATAGAAATATGGCTATTAAGAAAACTAAAACAAAAACACAAAATTACGACTGTACTCAACAAATATTAAGATGTGTTATAAAACAGTATGTAGAGAGAAAAGTGTTCTTGGTAGTGTCAAATGACGTCATATGTATAATAACATATATATGACGTCATAAATGTTAATGGCGTCAACAAACTGATAAATATACGAGAAAAAGTAAGTTGTTACAGAGAACGCCACAGAACAAAATGAAACAAGGACAACACCAACGTAAACCCGACAAAACATAGATAACACAACACAATCCCAAATGGGCTGGTCGATAGTTTTAAGATACTCAATGGAACACACCCTGTTGGTTCCAGAGCAAAAGTTAATGCCTACAAAGTTCCGAACATATAAAACATTCTTCATAAGTACATGGATATATACATTGTTCACAAGCACTTAGATATAAACCATTGTTTCCAAGTGCATCGATATAAACCATATGAAATTGCATTCTGATAAAACATGAATATAACCGAGTGACATATAATTAAGCCATCATACAAATCATTCGCTTTTTTACATTCCATCTTTCAAATCACATATGGGACGATAAGTCTTACAACACTTTTCAGTAACTTTGTCAAACATTAACACAAAATACGCAATTTAAGAAGCTTCGAGATAGTAGTTTTGTTTGTTACGAGAGTCTACGCAATCCGGCTTGTGTTTATTCTCTTCATATTGTCTGATAAAATTATTATGTACTTTAAACCACCGAAATGCACGGAATAAATACAATTATTGTTTTACAGGGAACGATTATCAGAACAGTATTGTATTAACGACCAAAATATTCGAGGAAAATATCAAAATATATCCAGGAACACCTTATGATTATGTCGGAACAAGGAATGGTTCACTTCCACATTACAACTTAAAAGTGGGGTCAGCAAGTACAAACCTTGTGTCCACAGATGTTGACTACCGTCGAGGAAATTACTATTTTTACGATACAAACCGTGCAAGCCTATACAGAGTAGATGGTTTCAGATGGGAAGACAAATTTAGCAACATGTCGATTTCTACTGTGAATGGGGGCATTTCGAGCTCAATATATACCCGTATTGCTGTGGATTGGGTGACGGGCAATGTGTATTGGACGGATCCTTTGTACGCGTGGATAGCTCTTCAAAATGGAGGAACCAGCGGAAACTTTAAAATACTGTTGCACGAGGACATTATCTTTCCGTCAGCCATAGCAGTTGATCCATCAAATAAGTAAGTTATATATTCTTTGTTTATTTTATTCAGCTGATATAGCGTTTATATTAAATAAGTAATCATTTTACATGGAATGTTAAGCGAGTTATTATGCCGAAATGGGAAAGCTTTGTTCTTCTCCCACTACCTTTCCCAATACAAACTGCTCTGTAAAACAGCCATACTATTGTATCGTATAATGAAATCAAATCATATTTTGGGGAGTTGTTGGTCCAATTCTAGAATTATATCACTTTAATTTTGTCTCGATCAACTCAAACAACTGAGTAAAAGAGGCATACTAGGCAGTGTTGTACCAAAATATATAGTGGTAATATCACAAATAGTCCAGATGTATAGACTGATTTGTATGTGTTCTGTGTTGTGCGTTGTGTTTAAATTGTATGATAATTAGACTTGTATCAGCAAAAATAGATGTTTTTCAGATAAAGTCCTTACTAAACGACCTATTTCGCGAAAAACAAGTACATGTGTATGGTTGGCTTTGCCACTTACACCATGTACTCACGGTAAGGGAAGTTGAAGGCCGCGGAAGAATCTGGCTTATGGTGGGATTCTTACCAACAACCGATGTATCAGGAATCTGATTCCCTGCACCCAAACCAATATGCTCCCTTTTCCTTATTATTGATACACTCCCTAACAATCCGCGCTTTCCTTAAAAATCTTCTCATGTCTTTGTATTGTATGAGTTGTCATTAACTAAGATAATTATACATTATCAGTATTGCTGATTTACATTGATGATAAATTTGCAAAATGTAGCATCTGAAAAATATGCAAAATGTAAAGATAATGATATGAAGCCTTTTCGTAATATCAGAAATATACTGAATGTACAAATATTCCAGTTACAAGTATAATCATACACTGAGTAACTGAAAAGTACATAACAGGAAAACGTTGTTTTGATGGTTTCAAATAAAACGGCATGGTTAATGTGACATATCGCTAATGCCGGCCAGTTTTCAAAGGTACCACAAATAATATAACATAAATGTAATATTCCAACTGATCCTATGTTTGCCTGTTGGCTCTTGTTTATTAGTGCCTTTAAAAGATTAAACAACTTGGACAAGATCTACCATAAATGACGATTGACATAATGGTTTAGCACTTAAATGTTTGTACCTAAAACATGCCTTCCGACTACTTGAACATTCTTCAGCTGTGGGACGCTCCGGGACAACTTGCCTAGCTTTCGATTCATAGCTATTAAAGTAAAACAAATTTACACTTGATAAATCACATTACTGTTACATTAAATAACCAGTTAACGCAGGTAAACGCTTCCATGCATTTTCCCCAGTACCCCCAGACACCCGCCTTAATTGCCTCGGTTTACTTTTGCCTCCGCTAAGGGCCTGTCATGATTTCTATATTCATTATTTCAGATATGATAAGAATCGTGAAATCATGTCTCGGAAAATCATGTCTCGGAAAGTCATGTATTGGGAAATCGGAGAATCTTGAAATCGGGAAGTCATGAACTTCTAATTCCACATGTCACGATTACGTGATTGGTTAAACATGCGCTACTTGAAATCGTGAAGTTATCTCAATTTAGTTTAAGATTGTGAAATCATAAACGATGATATCGTGTAGTCCATGATTTTCCGATTCATGACTTCAATAACGAGGAATATAGAAGTGACCCCAGCCTTTAGTACTCACAGGCCATCATGCAAGTGTTCTAATTCAGCAGTCTAACCAAGATCGCTTAACCACAGTGTATAACCCGATTTGTATTCTGCCGAGTGATGCGACTTCGACAGAGGGAAGCGTTCCAGACAAGTGAGTAGTGGAGTTCCTTTTCTGACCAATAATTCATAATTTCGATGTTTAGTAAAACTATTCAATTATATCGCAAAACGAATAAAATCTAGCAGTTGAGGGCGATTTTTTACATTTTTTTATATTTGTCAAATTTAAACGGCAATACAAGCTTTATTCCGCGAAGATATCGCTTGGTTTTGTTTTATAGTAAATTTAGAAATTCACCGTCGTTCAGCCTACAGATTCATCGAAATTACGAATTATTGGTCAGAAAATGAACACCACAATGCACTAGTCTGGAAGGCTTCCCTCTGTCTAAGTCGCATCACTCGGCGGAATACAAATCGGGTTATACACTGTTAACATACCGAAGTGAAGTACACGCTTCTATAAAATCCGTGGTCAGACCGCCAAATATGTATATCATATCAAATAAAGAATTAAGTGATACCTGAGAAACCGTTACAGTTAACTTAATGGTCATGCTTTTTTGCAACAATTTAACTAAATGGTCATCCATTAGTGAATCAATTAAACTCAATTGTCATCCTTTATTGCAATAATTTAACTATATGATCATCCTTTAGTGCAACAATATAACTAAATTGTCATCATTTAGTGCAACAATCTAGTAAAATGGTCATCCTTTAGTGCAACAATTTAACTAAGTGATCATCCTTCAGGGCAACAATTTAGCTGAATGGTCACCATTAAGTAAGTGCAACAATAGCATGGCCATCCTTTAGTGCAACAATATAACTTAATGATCATCCTTTATTGCAACATTTTACTAAATGGTCATCATTTACTAATGTAATGGGCAAGACATGCTATCTTCGGTGACATTCGCAATTCAATATTTCTCTCCTAGCAAATAATAAATAAGAGAAGTTGAAATCGTGAAATTTCAACTTCACAAATTCACGATTTCATTTTTCGCCAATTTTACATGAGAGAAATAATGAAGCCAGAATGTCACCAAGGGTCTTTCGTAGATTTAGCCTGTTATTCAGATGCATGCGTTCTAAAAGTTATTCTACGCACCGTTAGAGTTATTTACCATTTATCAAAATAACATACGTGCCTTTTATTATGTGATCATGTATTCGACAACTTAAAAGTGCTGAATTTCTTATAAAATATTTGTGTTTTGATTTCGTACAACCCTGGTGCCTAGTTTGTTATTCTTCCTTTGTGTTTTCTGTCTTCATAAGGTTTTCAGTGTTTCCGAAGCGGTTATTTGGCTGGACGACATATAAAATGTGATTTTTTCTTCCTTAAATTGGTCGCTCTCACTTCCTGCTTTCGGGATTCATCCACATCCATTTTTGTATTTATAATTTAATTTGCAACCATGAATTGCGAATTCATAAGCTATAAGTGTTTACTACTCTTGATATCACGATGTAATTATTTAAAACATGAACTTAACGATAACTTATTTTCCAAATCCATTCACTATATTATGCTTAACAAGGCATGTAAAGACACGTACTGAAGCGAACATATTTACTAATGAATAAGACAATGGTAAAGAAAAAGGCCATACTAATATATCGATGTCCTTACATACGAAAATCCCTTTGCAAACTGATTTATATCAAGCTATTTTATATGGTTGTCATGGAAAATAAAGACAAACTCCAAACTGGTTATCACCACGCGTATCGACTTTTATTTCTTAATTTTGGCACTGTCGTTTTGAAAGTTCTATAAAAAAATATGAAATCCCATCTATAACAAATATAATTCATATTAAAGCCAGGTTTAAGTTTGTTTCTATTAAATATCAAACCCCCCACTTCACATTGTTCATTGCAGGTATTTGTTCTGGAGTGACATCGGACCAGCAGAAAAGATTGAAAGAGCATCCCTCTCCGGCACCGACAGAACCGCCATTATATCTAGTGGTTTGGTCACGCCGATAAGTATTTCTGTAGATTATGTATCAAATCAAATAGTATGGGTGGATGAAGGAAGAGACACTTTGGAAGCTGCTGATTTCAATGGTGAACATCGTAGAATTATACGAAGACTTGTGGATTCTACTTTTTTGGACGTTGCAGTTTTTGGGGTAAGAAAATAAAAAAGCTTGCACATTTCGTCGGGGATTAGAAACATCAACCCGCAAAAAGTGTATTCATCTGCAAGGCAGTGGCTTCGTCTAACATGCATAACCCGTCTGGGTTTGCTCCAGGGAGGGTCTTGTGCGGTACCTTGTTAGTGGCACTTAAGTTGGGGAAAACTTATAGTATCATTTGTTCTCGAGCGGCCTCTCTTGAATAACGGGCTCCAGTAAAATATCGTATTTAGGCGATGCGACTGCCACAAATTGCCATCAACTAGTTGTCCTATCGAACAACTAAAACAACAACATCCCGCATTTGCGTCTCTAAAAGGCCGATGCTCTTGAAAGGTTGCCCAGTATAACGCACAGTTAACTCCGTGCTGCGTAAATCCTAATATGCAAATTTACGCCTAAAAATGTTGTATACTTCATTATTCATGATACTGTCAAATTGCCTAATTTATCCGCCGTTGGTTAAAACTTGCGTGAATAGATGAACATTTTTGTATTTATGCAACCCAATATTACAGATAAGAATACATAGAGATTAGGCTTATAACTGTATTTGCGCGTTGAGTGTTTGCCCAATGTGTACGACTATGTAGTATATTACTTTTTATAGTTGAAATCAAGGAATAAATATGGTTTCAGTTTCATGATTTATACATGACAGACGATCCAGACTCAGTAGCGGTGTTTATTTGTTTATTTTATTGACCAAAATGTTTCTTCCAAAGGTATGTTCACATAATTTGTTTACAGATTAAAATGCCAAATTGTAAAATAAAAACATTATTCATAAGTGTCACTAGCAATTTCAATTATGTACTGTCATTCGCTTCGGCTATTCAACTTATTGTCCGCGCGATGTTCATTTTTAAATTTGATATCATATTTTTAATGGATGACTTTCAAGGAATATCGTCTGTTACATGTAGCCGTAAATGGAAACATGCAGTATAAAAATAAAAATATCAAAATATTTCAGAACGCGAAAAAGATTAGACATTTGCATAAGATATTGGTTATGGGTTATAGTAATTAAAAATGAAAACATTTTGACACGGACTCCTAATAAGGAGACAGATTGTGTAATACCGGCAACAATTTCAATGCATGCACAACAAGAGAACAAAGTGAGTGAAATAAATTACACATGCTTTGTACCAACTTATTTTAAAATGAAAATAAAACGACGCAGTGAAATGCTTTAAACAATTGATAAAAAGAAATATATTTTTAGAAAGATGGTCGACGTAATCTGAAACAATCAAATGTTGTGGTAGACAAAAAACAAACAAAGACAATACGATATCAATATTCATTGTTTTGTTTAGTTTATCTCACTAATTCAAAAACACGTCTACAAATGTCAAATTTACACTTTAAAAAGATGTAAAAGTTAAGTAAAAAAGGATTGTATAGAAAAGTTAAGTAAAAGTACACGATATCTTGTAAATGAAGGTTAAAATTTTGTTGAAAACATTTTTATTAAGATTGCTTTATATAGTTGTTACTTAAAGCAAAGTCGAAGAATGTATTCTGAATTGGTTCTTTCGGCTATGAATTAAACATATTTTGATAATAATCTTAAACTGGAAAGGTAACGAAAGCAAAATAAGTTGAAATAAAAATCTTCAATCGGTAATAAGGACATACCAATAAGGATCTATGTTTAGCGTCCTCAGAATTCACTTTCCACTTGTCTGTCTCCAACAAGTGTATGATGTTGTTTAGCTCCGGCTTTCGTGTGTGTCTCTGTACTCCTACTTTTACACGCGTCTTCCTAACAGAGCCACACTCAAGCCTATTTGAAAAAACGTGGGATTTTACGGAGCGATTTTAACGGCACTCTTCTAACGTCTTTATTAACGACCGAACAGACTTATGAGGGTTCGTAAAAACTGTAGCAATCTTTCACGAGCTGAACCAAACAACAATTTTTTATTTAAGCGCCTCAAATCACCTCGTCAAGAAGAGAGTGTCAGATGTTTACTACTGAATAATGTTTTGCTAAGGTATCAAGCGTAAATTTTAAAGCCCACAAAAAAACCGGTGCGCCAGTAAACTACCTACATAGCAGCCAATTTCGCCCGCCAAAGTAGCAATACAATATGGCTTTTAATGTTGGAACAACTTTTGATCGGATTCGTGATATATATCACTTTCAGTTTAGGCTCAAGGAGGAGCAAATAAGAGCTTTGGTCCCGGATAAATCTAAAGCATAAATATGTTTTCGAAAATAAGAATATACGCAGTAGCAAGACCGATGGTGTCCAACTTCTATATATACTTTTGTGACTGGTTTAGCAGGCCGTTATACAGCGACAGTTCATAGATGTGGCGTCCATGGCTGACTAGATATTGGTCAACATAGTGTCCACATAATAACGCATTATTTACCTACATTATTGTAAACATAATTTTGTGGAGGCTATACAAAACTGATGGTCTGATGACTTCTAGGTAATTAAAACTTCAAAAGGGAATTGACTTAATTGTACATTTAGGATATGTGATTCATAACTTTGCGTAACATTCATACACGAGCATTCATGGTGGAAGATTTATCAGTTCTTATTGATGTTGTCAACTAACAAGAATAGCATATACATTAACATTTAATGACAGTATAAGCCGTATTTTCCGCCCTGAATATCCGGTGATTTTGCATGGTTTTAACTAGAAGTAGTTTGATTGTTCTGTTCCAATTTATTTTTTGTAGGTTGGAGTATTCCATATTTTGAAAAGAAATAAAAGATGATATTCGCTCATACTCTGGTAGTAACTGCCTTCCGTTGAATCACTAGGAATATAGATTTTACAACCGATGTCGTGTCATTGGTAGGACGCACAGCGATCGTGCTGAATCCGCAAAATTACACAATAAACATAAAAAACTACATAATCTTAGTGTATTCCAAATACTGCCGTAGCATCAAATAATGTCCCTGACCTAACTACCGATCAATAAATCGTTGTGCAGTTTTGTGCTTTTCTACGGCTTTAGTCAGACGATCTTGAAAGTAATGAATAAATTGTATGGTTATTTTACTTCCTGCAAAACCATCATGGTTACATTCATTACAGCATGAAAAGTTTTTGTCTTACCTTGTGAATAAAATGCAGATGAGCAAAACAAGTTTCACGTGCATAAAGTCATTATGTTTACTTCATAACTAATTCGTAAAACTTCACATTTTCATATTCTTCTTGGACCTCCTCTATATTTTCTATAGACATTTTACATAAGTATTGAAATTGTCATTATGGAAGTATTTTTAAAAAATATTGAATTACGGGTGTAATTAAGCACACTTTGACCCTTATCGAATGTATCGTAAGAAAGCAACTTATTCCTCTGTCCTGATGCAGTGAATCTGATGAGATGCGTATCAAAAATAATCAATACATTTGTTTCATACAATGACGCATTGTGCTCAATAATATGTACATTAAAAACTTAACAGCGAAGGGAAATAACTTAAACACATGAAATCAAAGTAATCAATATAGTAACAAGCGCTCTATATGGTTAACTCCCCTGATAAGTTTGTATGATTTATATAATACATACGATATAATTACAAAGCAAAGAAATACGTACTATTCTTCAATATTTGTCATTACCTCAATATATGTCATTCTCTTGGCAGGATTTTGTCATGACAACTGGCTATAGGTCTGGACGCCTAATTATGTTCAACAAAATCTCAGGATTCGTTAGACATTTTTACGCCACAGAAGGTTATTTAACAGTAAAAATGTACAGCAATGATACGCAAGCAAGCAACATAGGTATTTTTTCTTTATTTGTGAGATCTAAATTCATAGGCAATTCTCAGTCATGTTTAACTCACTTACTGTCCATCGGTATGGTGCGCACACTGTCATTGCTCACAACATACCAAAACCGTTCAATTTGTACTTGTCGCTCTCTTGATTACGCTCAGGGTTATAAAGGGTGGTAGTCTAACTAGCTTGTCTGCTGTCAAGTTATCGTGACTGAGTGGGGTATCATATCATATTTCTACTACATCGTATCTGTTTGACAGGGATGTAGCCCTATGACTGGTTTCAAGTAGGCATAGACTTTGTCTCCGTACGGCAGATTCATTGTTTGAGGGGCGTGAACCGAAAGCATACATAAATACTACATGAAACTATGAAACAGCAGGCCCTTTTATTTAGGATTAAACCATATGATTTAAGAATAAGAATAAGAAAATACGAACCATCAGGACAAAATGATGCTCAGTTTATCCATTGTCACATGGAAATTTTGTTTAATTATCGTATCTATCAATATGGTAATGAAACGCACAATCATTTTTATCATTAAACACCGTAGTAAAATGCATTATTATAATATAGTCAAGAGTGTGTTTGTCTTATAACACTTGCCTGACAGATTGATATATTCGAAATATATGATAACAGAGAACTTAGGTGCTGGAATCAGTTCTTACTTGTCTAATATTATTGTAATTCCAAAAAAAAGAAGTTAAAAACACTCTATGCACTTATTTCTCTAATTACTGAACATGATTGGTTTCAATGTCTTCTTTATTACGGATGTTAAAACATCATTATATAATATAATAATAATGCAATACTATATTTAGCGTACAAATGCGTTTAAAAGGGCGTTATTACGAGTTCTAAAGAAGTTTATGCGGGTAAATACGCTTTGTAACTCGTAATGACGCCTTTTTAAACTTGTGATAATGTATTTTAAACTCGTAGTAATGCTTTTTTCAATTTTGTGCGCCAAATTAAGCATCTTTTGTATTTTTATGTGTTTGAAAGTTTGGGCGTTATAACGAGCTTTAACTAGTTTGTGTTTATCAGTGACCCTAATATGCGTTCGTATGATCTCGAATCACTAATAAAGCGGTCAATACTACGAGAAATAGAAGTGTTTAAAAAAATATGTTCAAACAAGTTAAATCTGTGACAATGGAATACTATCGTTTAGAGTTTCTTTTTAGCCAACCCATGTGAGAACACTGCGTGTGACCATATCTGTGTGAATGGTATTAATGGACCTACTTGTATCTGTCATGAAGGTTACATACTGGCAAAGGACGACCAAACGTGTTCAGGTAATTCGTGACATTATTGTTTCTCCCTTCTCTGTCATGGTAACGAAATATGTCTTCCTTCTCTGCAAATTTCGAGCGAAACGTGTAACAAGAGGCTTCTGATAAACAAGAACATGAACTTAGTGAAAAGACTAACTCTGCGCATAATCGACTTTTCCAAGGGATACAAATAGTTACACAAATGATACATAGGTAGATTAGACTGCGAATGTAAACGGTTACTAGTACTCAGTTCCGTAATCTAAATCGGATATTATGTTAAATATTCTCTCAAACTCAAATCAGCTGATATTATACTAAGTTTTACAAATTTATATCCACGAACTAACAAGTGTGTCGCAGACCAACGTCTATTTTTGAGTAACAAATCAACGTTTGGGTTGAGATTTATATAATATATTTTCTGTGTGATAATTTGGAATAATTTTCAAATTTGAATGTACGCGTGGACTTGATATATGATATGAATACGGAGCCAGTCACTTTAATGATGATTTGTATTGACTTAGTTATTCTATTTAACAGAGGATTTCGGAGTCTTTCACCGAGCATTTATCCAGTCCAACAAAACACACATTTGCCTTATGGATATACGTAGTCTTTCAGGCAAACACCGTGATGTACTCGAGTGTATTGTAAGAGATGGTCAAAATATTGGTCATTTTGATATTGGTAACTACTTTATAAGTCACATTGTTTTAGCTGTTCTTTTTATATTGATAAGTGCATTCAATGTTTTTTTCAATGCAGATAATACAGTTATTATAAAAGTATACATTTTTATAACAGGGTTTCATACCAATTCACGAGTAGTTAACATCTGATTCATGTGTGGAAGTTACTTTCGTAGGATTACAATTATAGGTGAACACTGTTTGATTCCCCAAGAACATATCCAGTCGTACATAACTGAAGTACTATCACTTTACACTGAAAACTGTCGAAACCTTCACCACAATACTGTAGTTACAGACCATGTACTTTTATATTAATACACTGCATTTCTGTAAACAGAAACTGTAGACAGTAACAGAAACCGCATAGTGTATACATTGTCACAGGAAATGTCTATGACATATTGTAACAATACCGACATGATGATAGCTGTCGAGTAATCATGTCTGTACTACTGCAAGTACTTTGAAGAAAAACTCCAAGTAAGGCATGTGCATTAGAGGGTTTGTCATGCACCCCAATCGTCATGACGTTTAAGTGTATCTCCATTTCATACATAAGAAATGTTAACATATTACCTAGTCGTATCGTTTGAACATACTACACTAATTATGTAGGAATAAAGTGTCGAGTCATGGCATTCATTCGCAGAATTTTACGACGTTGCAAACCACACAACTAGCATGTATTTACTGAATGTAACAAACACAGACCCATATTACTATGTCAATACAATAATGTATAATATATAATTGTTTTCATAGCGTATATTAATATTCAATGGACTCAACTGGAAGCGACATTGGCCGATTTTTCGTGTTCCTCAAAACATACCAGTATTTTTGCTGACAGTTGCAAGGCGGTAATTCGCTATATGGTTGTTGTTTCTGTTTTGAATGTGTTTTGTATTTCCCTTTCCCCTGTGCAATTCTGTAACTTTATATCGCGTTCAGGTTGTTTCCTATCCAGTTTCGGGCTATTGTGGCCAGCTGTCTTGACTTGTCCTGTGATCTTTTCCATTCATTAATCCCCCTCCCCCTTCCTTCACTGTCCACTTTGATTCTCCTAGTTTTCCCGGAGGTCTGCGTGGGGAGGCACTGTCTTATGTATGTGGCGTTCCCTGTAGTTACATATTCTCTCTATTTTATTTCTATTTGAGGTATGACCTCAAGGAAAATTATAATGGCGGACAACTGTACAATATTCAGCGCCAACATAGACGGGACAGTTCGGAAAGATACGTTTCTAATTATGCAACCATGTAAACCGATCACAGGTATATATATTAACAATAACAGTTTTCATACTATTGTTTTGATTTTCATTTGATCACACCCTGGTACCGAGTAAAAACACACAGTGCCTTTATAAGTTGGACTTAATTGCTGTAGTACAATGTGAAGGTTAATGATGATATTTTTCAAATTGATTAAAACCTGTTTTAACGTAATGTTCATTTACTTGATAAAAATAATTTCATTTAGTAGATATTTGACACAAACCCGTGTTTTATGTATTACATTTACTCGCTACGATTGTATAAATAATGCAAACTTACTTGATACTTAACCATATTATATGTAATGTAAATTTAGATAATTCATGAACATACTGATGTTATACACTTCATAGCTTATACAAAACCATTTATTGGCAATGTAAAGTTATTTGATACAAACCCATATTGTAGACAACGTAATTGCACTTGATACTAAACCATTTGAAAGGCAATGTCATTTACTTGACACAAAACCGTATTATAGGTAACGTAATATACTACGTCATTTTACATGCAGTTTAAATTAACTTCATACCAACTATTTTGACAGGTAATTTAAAATTATTTGTTACAAAGCCAATCTTAGGGGAAGTGAGGTAAAGTGAATTTACTTAATGACAAAACACTAAGTTTTAATTGAACGTTTTGTGAAGAATTAGAGTAAATATGTTAGCATATGTGTACCTACCTACACTCCCACACAGCGCTTTGATTCCGCTATCGTTACATTCACACGCTGCTGTTTTACCAAGTATATTTTGATATTTGATACTCGAAATCACCTTTCGTTCCTGATACTAAATTTCATTGGTAGGCACGATCACGTGACTACTGAGTGTATAATATATGGTTATTTTCCAGTGTTATAGCCAATCATATGTGTAACCAATGTACAGCCTTTCGTGTCTAGGGAAATTTTTACTATCTAGCCATTTACATAAGGCAGTGTTTCGTTCTTTCATCGAGGAATGTACTGAAACGTATTAGAAATAGTGTGGCGAATTTCAGTAACGAGATGCTGAGTATGAACGAGATGACGCATTTTAAAATATACGCAGATTCCGCATCGACAGTTGTTTAAATGAACTTAAATCACTACACATTTACAGGAATCGGAATAATTTTGCCTACAAAACTATAGTCACTTACGTTACATTTATTTAGTTTCTAACAATTTTCATTGTCACAGCGCCATTTCTATAACAGGGAAAGCTGTCTATTCAACGCACACTCGCATTTCTTAAATAAGCTTTATTTACACATGTTTATTGTCCTACATTTGGGACATTAGCGAATCTTTACAAACTACAGGCTGAATCGCTGTTGACACATGTCGATTCGCCTGTCTAAAAATAGTCATGCGGGAGTTATAAAGCAGAGTGTGTATATGAAGGTATGCTAAAGGAGAGAAATGTATACCATGTAGGTCTAGCCCTGGACTGGCGAGATAACAACATATACTGGACAGATGAGAATGGAATACATCTGGTGTCTGAGTCACAAGAAGAATTTACATTGATTAACAGAAATATAGTCAATCCACATGATCTGATCATTGTACCCTTTCAAAGGTTGGTAGTGTGTTACTTGTATTAAGCTTTACATAGTGGTATTTGCTGAGCAATTACATTTACAACATGTATTTTGTATTGAATGTGATGACTTCTATTATGGTCCAATTAAAATGCTTTCAAAGTACTAGATATTATTGTGATTCACTTTCATTTAGATGTGAGAACAACTAGAGACCGAGTGTAAGTTTATACAGCACCTAGTGCTGGGGATAGCACTAGATATTACATGTACACAAACGCCCCGAATGCAGTGGTTCACAAAGTGCAGTATATACCCTGTTATGATTTTAATCCACTGCATACTTTGAACACTTGGTGTTCTGAGTATAGAATGCTTAGTAGGGTTATAATTTGGAGCCTGATGAAGTTTGAAGAGGGGGAACCAATCGTGCAAGCAGATCATTTGTTTCGTAATAAATACTGTAACATTTTGATCTAGTTTGATGATTTGGATATCTGGAACACGCGGGGCTTTCAAGATAGAGAAAGCAAAGTTCGATGGTTCAGAGAGAGCAATCATAGTAACTATCGGATCTTTGAACGGTCCAGAGTCACTGACCATTGATAGAAATACTGAATTGTAAGTACAACGCCTTAACAGGTAATTAAAATAAACTGGACTTACATTGTTACATTTGTATTAAGACTACTTATGTGTTGTATTACATAAGAGTTCAGGCTGTGATATTTCATTTGTTCAAGCAATGATTGAAGAATCCATAATGTTGTTAATGATATTTTTGCAAACTACAAGGTGTAAATTTTAGCCAAAGTCGATGGAAAAACCTTATAATATCCCATGACTTTTATTGTGACTGTCTAGTTCTGTAATGAACATTAGATTGTCCACTGCAGCATGGTCTGTCTTTTTATTTACTCATTTGCATTCCGATCTATAGAATTGCAGTGCTTCTGTTGCAGTTTATATGTCCTAGTCTGCGTTTAATTGGATATTATATTTATTTACCTTCGTAAAACTCCTTTGCGTCTCGGGAAGACATGCTTAATATTGGAATAAACATGTCATGTGAAGGCTAATTGGTCAATCTTAAAAATGGACATATGGCGCTACCTATATGTCTATATGAATACTTTCTACTGATTGACAGATACAGTTATTCTATGCTAAAGTTTGACCGTACCTACAAGACAATTTTATCTTGCAATGTCATGTGACTAGTTTCCAAAACTATGCTTGTCTAAACTAATATGTTCTCACTGTTACTCATTTTAAATACATTACATAAATGTTTTGTGCTGATGGTACTATGTTTAAACATATCGATAATTAAAATGTATAGCAAGAATCTTTCGAAAAAGAAAAGAAATAACTAAAAGCTACAGAACAGTTTAATACCAAAATCATCCGAGAAAACAAAAAAGCACAACACTAACATGCCTATAGTCTATCACTTTTGCAGTACTTTTCCTATTTATTCGACAAGGTTGTATTTTATTGATGGTGTGCTGAAGAGTTGCACCTTAGATGGTGGAGATCTGAAAACAGTACCAAACGCATTTGCTAAACCTCACGAAGTGCTCATCTATAAGGTAACTAGGTCATATGCATACAAACAACAAGAAAAATCTACAAAACATTATCTGCTAATGAACTTGAATTCTCAGAAAGTAAAGGAGCTTGTACCAAATGATGTATATAGGTGATAGTATTTTTCTAGATATGTTAGCCGTTCTTTGCTTTTTACAAATCCACTGGATGCATTCATTTATATCAACTGACCGTAGGTTGATTCCATCGTACTTTTTTTATAAAATCTACTATGCACATTGTATTAATATTTTGCAATATTGAATTAGCAATATCATATGAAAGGGAGGATTAGGATGTGACAGAACTAATGAGTGCCACATTCATTAGGAACTCGAAAAATCGGTCAATGGCGCTACCGGGATTCGAACCCGGGTCTACGGATTGCCGGTCTGTTATGCTAACCACTACTGACCATAAGACAATGCCTCTCCATACAATAATAACACGACCACTGGTAATTAAGGACTTAGACAGGCATGTTATAATTTTGCTATGTATGATTATCTTAATTGATATTGTGTTTAAGCTGCTTTCGTCATGTTCTGTTAGATTTCCTGTACCATTCTATTGTTGTTCATTTTTAACCCATTCTTTTTTTATTTCGTAATTAGGGATGTATGTAATGACACTGGTCGGTAAATGTGGGATTTGCTGTGTTAGTCTTTCTCATGTTTTCTGCGTTTATGAAGTGAAAGCGTGCTTAACACTTCACTGTGGTTTATGAAAAAATTACATATATTTATTTGATATTTAGCAGTGTAATAATTACGTTTTTCAAAGCAGTGCAATTGTCAATTCCCAAAGTGAAGCATGAAATATGTAGAATATGTGTATGTATCTATGTCTGTAAGATCGAAGGTTAGTACACCTCGTGTGCAGTTCACTTACATTTTCACTCGTGGCTACTTCACTCGTGCGTCCGCTGCTCGTTCGATGAAATAACTTTGATCTTACACTCAAACATACAAATATCATCTATAATATTTTGGAGGAAATTGTCGAACATGGTAGAATATAGATATAATATACATTGTGTACTAACGAGGCGTAATATTTCTTCATTTTCTGTTGTACATGGAGCGTTTTGTATTCTTTGTTTAATGAGAGAATTGACTATTGAAACATAAGTATTGAAAATGATTCTGCTTTTATGTTAGGGTATGGGAAACGGATTTATCCTGTCACTTGCTGTAATTTCGACCCGATAACAGGGTGCCTGATATTTTTTGCTTTATCAGGTCACTTGGTCACATGACATTTATCTCACGTCACATGACCACGTGTCTAGCCGGACTATTTTCAGTTAAGTATCGCGATGTTATCATTTTTCCGGACTTACTTAATGGATTTTTCAATAGAATACTACATGTATAACACTTTTCATATTTTTTGTAAAATCCATACAATAAAATGTTAATTTCACCAAAATTGTTCTATTTCATTCAAGCGGTGTTTAATCTTAACAGTTATTAGACAAACCCGGTCTGCAATTTGACCCGAATGTAAGTGCTTTCTGGAACACGTAGTAAACAACGTAGTCAAACAAATTGTCGGCTGTTTACACCATTGGAACAACATCATGTCTGAAATATGGGTCCGTCTGCGTTTGAACTTATCAGGGCTGACTGTGCGTTCGAGTTTCTCATGAAAATAACATATTGATCTGTAGCAGGTAGTTATCGGGTTCGCCTTCGGCTTACCCGATAAATTCCTCCGCCTTGCCTGATAAACTTTCTCATTCCACGTCACTAACCTATTATTCTCTATTTATGTAATAATAGTCTGATATAAATGGAGATTCGTTATTTTCATATCGTTGCAATTTAGTGTAATCGCAAATGTGACGACTCTACGTATTTTCAGAATTATCTCGCGCTTTCAAGAAGTGGGATTCCATATAACACAATAGCAACATACGACTTGAAGCTTGGCACTTTGATCGTGAATCAGATAGATTCAGTTACAGACATGACAGACATGAAAGTACTGGATGATGTTCAACAGCCACATATACCTGGTGAGTCATATCACGAGAGTGTAGCGAGTTAACTCCCCTTCTATATCCCTTCTATAGTGTATATATTACTTGAATTAAATTATATATATATACTATGGCGAATGTTGTTGACGTACTGTTGCTGGTTCCTGTGGTCATTAATCGATTCTCTCACGATTTCCTTATATGTTCATGGTGCCAGAAGCTGATGGCAAATACACATACATTTTAAACAATTCGAATGATGCGATTTGATTGGACATTACCCGTACCTAGAAGTCCTCATAAGTAAACATGTACTATAATATATACTTTGTTTATATTTTTGACAAATATCATAAACCAATAATCTAATATCCATTGGAGTATCTATTTTCAGAATTCAGTTGTTATCAACATCATAGTTAAGCGTCTTATTGGAATCACAGACATAAATAAGTATTTAGGTCTTTGTTGGAATGGACAATATTGTCCCCTGTGTGCACTATCTAGATATTAATCTTGTCCAGACCCCTAATCAGCATTTCTCTTTGTCTGCCCCAGTTTGAATCCAATAAACATCCAATCAGTATTTCCTGTCACCATCTGACACATACATTTGTATATACAGTACCGTTGAGAAGTGTCAAATATTTGTGTAGACTTTAACTAAAATACCATTGATCAGGTCTGTGTTGAATGTTAGAAAATGTGTTTAGTTATTTAAGAACTGAGTTCAACATAGGTGTGATATTTGAGGTTTACACATGATATATTACTCATTTCTGTCCTTATATAAAATGTAAACCTCAGTGAAATTGAAATACTGAAGAAATCAGAACTTTTTTGACTCTTATAAATTACTTTTGAAAGAAAAACTCAAAAGTGAGTAACCAATACCAGTAAATTGCCTGTATTTTCTTTTTTTTCACTTGTAATAACAAAAAGGAAAATATATTCTGGATAAACTCTTATGTTAATGGCTAAACTTGTTTAGGCCTTTATTACTAATTTATAAAGTTATGTCCACCCTAAGGAAATGAAATATCCAAATACTTACTTAAATGATGGTAAAAGTCAAATATTGTAGTTTATCAAAATAATATTATGTTCATTCAACACGCAGATATATTGGACATCTATACAAAGTGCAACTTATTAAAACCAGAAGATGAGTAGGATAGTTTTGAGAAATAAACCTTCACCGCTTTCTTATTATTTGTTCAATTGACATAATTAAGCATGAATTAAGCTAATCAATGTAAAATTGTTTTACAGTATGTTTTTGCTTGCATATATATGAACATAACTTATTTTAAGTTGTTACATTGTTTTCCAAGCAAAAAGTACTCTTTATCAATGAGGCATGGTTCTATATGAATCACAGTACCCCCATACGATCAAATACGATAATTTTGTTTTGCTTTAGATGCTAACACAACTGGGACATTTATTCAACATTCTTTTAAACCTATATGTTAAATTTAGAATTCACACGTATAAAGCAGCTTATATTTCGTTTTTGTAATGAGTGGATTTAAACCAGCTGAACGGAATGTGATGGTTATTTTTCTTTGATGAATATGTTTGATTCACTGATCAATTCATAGATTCAGTTAAACAATATGTATATGTGCACTTCTGGAAGCTGAGCGAATTCTAAACTGAGAAGATTTTAACAAGGGCCGAGGTCCGATTTTGAGAAAATGAGGGTCATGGGGGATAAGTTAAATATTATTGTATCAATGTATTAACAAACTATGTCTTCAATATCTTAATTATATATTTATTGCTTCAATGTAATGCATTAACACATACTACAGTGTGAAATTAAGCACTAAAGGTGATACACAATTAGGAATGTTCATATCCTATTAAACATACAGTCTGATAAAAAGGGTTGAATAGTGTAATCATTAATAGAAATATTTCATTTTTTCTAGTCTCTCCGGATATCTGCTGTCCGAATAAACAATACGTAGCTGCATATTTTCAACATTGTCAAATATTATCATAATATAATATAATCACAACACTATCATTATCAGAAATCTATTGAAAGCTTAATTTTTATTTCTTGTTTGGCTAAGGTTTGTCCAAGGTAAGCGAACTGCCGGAGGTGTCGAATTATCTGATTGGCCAAATCGGCCTGTCAATCAAATATCTGAAAAAGGGACAATTGCCTTTAATCACTTCAGCTTCTATCATTTCTGTTCCTTCGTGGAACGCTTAAATATTGTAACTCGTATTCCCACTAAGTGAATGAAAGTTACCCAAACATATTTTCCGAAATTGCACAAAGTGGCAATTGTTGCGTAGTGGAAATCGGACAACAAGTTTGTCAAACCAATTAATAGTGAACTGTCAATCGTTTCTCTTCTTGGCGAAGAGATAAGTCCTTATAATAAAGAACGGAAACGACTGACACGAGCGTTGGAATGGTGTATTTTATACTTATAATTGTGGGATCTTCAGTCGAACGAACCAAGTACTAGAATGACGGAGTAGTCGCAAATTTGTCTCAAATATAAACGATTATATATATATAAAGTCAACAGCAGTACGGACTCAAGTTTCTCATTGAAGCATGTATTTGACTAATGTTCACGTGCTACTGGTGTATTCCTTGCTTTCCGATGATAGGTCCTTGTGATATTCTGAATGGAAATTGTGAGCAAATATGCATAGCTATTGGTAGAACTAGACTTTGCAAGTGTGAGTTTGGTTTCCAATTAGACGATGATAAAGAATCGTGTTCATCAGGTTAGTATATCGTCCTGTTGTCAGATCGGAGTAGATATGTGTCCATTGTCTGTCGAGAAACCGAGAAAGATTGCATGTGGTCTACAATTATTAGAAAGAGGGATTGTTCTACCTCTTGTCATTTAAGAGACATGGTTTACAAATATATGTTCTACAATTTGCCGTGTATAAAAACTTATGTATGTGTATGGCTTAAGACTTTGTGACAAATTTCTGGCGAATTCTGACATTTTTTAATTTTTAAAACCTCATGTAAAATTGACTTACAAAATTAATAGTATTTTGACTGGACCAATGACCAAATTTTGATGGATGAAAGAATAACTGGTCTATCAACACAAACATTTTATCCCACAATATTTATGTTGCAAACTTATCTCTATCATTGCTTATGTTGACTTTTCTAGAACCTCTCACGGATGATTTCCTGATAGTCACAGACTGGACTCACAACAAAATGTACATGACATCCTTGGATAATGATGACGTCAGAGCTGTGGATACGGAAACATTCGGTAGCCCAATTGGTGTCTTGTATGATCGAAATACTAAAACAGTTATGTGGAGTACAAATGTATTTTTACACAGCTCTCAGATTGATGGATCTAACAGGACAATTATCCGTAACACAGGTCTGTTCAGATATTGTGGCTGCTGTTTGAAACTTAAGAAATAATATATCAAAGTTTTAATGCCATCTGTCATAGTAACATGATGGTAGGGACATGCAACTAATATACAAAAAAAAAACATTGACTGTTCCAGTTACTCGTGCGCTTATTTTGGTTTGCATTTTTCATTATTTAATTTCCATGTCCAGAGCATTTCGGTCGTCTTGTTTCTGCGTTCCATGTCTGTGTTCCATGCCTGTGTTTCATCCCTGTGTTCACTTCATGTATTTACTCCCTGTGTTCCCCCTGTGTTCCATGTATGTGTGTCCTGCCTGTGTTCCCTCCCTGTCAGCGCATTTTTCTTTTTCTTTCGTCTGGATCTGTCTAGGGAAGTTCTGGTTTGTGAATGTGGCCTACTGCATATTATCACGTTATTTAAGCTGGTATTTGAAGCCAACAATTACTGTTGCTGTTTAAGAATAATACAATTTATAACATTATTATGTGACGACGGCTTAAATGTAAAAAAATGGATTTGACGGACAACCTGGGCAGAGGTCTACCTTTATTCCTTTTCTTAGCAGAACGGTCAATAATTACTTAATTCTATTTCAGAAAACATTGGTTGCTATTTTGACCGACTTGCCATTGATTACACAAGTGGAAATATTTATTTTACTGCTGTACCTAATAGACCCGGCATTGGTAATGTCGGGGTCGGAGTCATCAAGCCTAATGGAGATCATAAATTTCTGATTTCGGATGGTGCAAAGCCTCGAGCTATTGCTCTGGATCCCGAAGATGGGTAGGTCCACTGTTGTAGCATGACTGAGCTCCTGACGTCAACAGAAAATAAATGTCCTATTGTGCAGTGTTATAACGAAAGGCCCATCGTTTGACCTGAAATATAACTTGTCACTTTAAATAGCTGTCCATCACTTCTTGCGGAGTGAAAACATTCAATGTCTGACCTACATGTTTGTGTTCACAGGCCTGGAGAACTACACGGCTACATCTTGAGATGTTTACAAAAACATCGCTGTGTCGCAACATCCGTGTAAGGCCAGTTGAACTGTCGTGATATGTCATCACAATGTTTCTTAGACAGCACAAATCTGATGAAACTCACCTTTTTGTTTGGTGTGTGTGTCGCCAATACTAGGTACAATACGGATAATTTATGTTTTAAAGAGATAGCACTCAGGCTTACAAATGAACTATTTATAATAGTTTTGAAATTAAACATTGTTATTGCTCAAGTCATTTTAACCATGGTAGTAATTATATTCAACAGTTTGCTGTTTTGGACTGACCATGGCAGTGAACCACCATTTGTTAAGAAAGCCAACATGGATGGTTCCCAGATTGAATTTGTCAAACATGAGGGTTTGAAATTGCCTAATGGTTTAGCGATAGATAGCAGAGGTAGGGAAACTATCAACAGGGGGTGTATCGACATCCGTCAACTTGCGAAACCAGTACTTGGTAAAACCAAGATTAATCCAAAGGGGCAATCATTTAAGTATTTTAATCAAAGTAATATTCAATGTATTTGCCGTTGTTGTCCAAAATTTGTTTTCCTTATTCAGGGAATTTTCAACCTAAAAACGGGATTGATTCGCACTATGGATATTTTGTAGTTATACAAATGGAAATACCAACATTTTACGAAATTGAAGCAACCCATTAAATTGAAACAAATGTCAATTCCTTTTGGGAAAATGGAATTATAGATTTCCAGACAGATGACTTGACAGACGCGTCATTTCGTTCATGTTTACAAGCCTTCAGACTGATACATTTAATACAGAGTACAATTCGTAATGACTGTTTCGTGCCCTCCTTGATACACTACGTTTCTCGCCACACGATGTGTATGCGTTTTCAATAAATACGAACAAGCAGCCACTATTTGATATATAAACTATATCATTCCTGTCTATCTTGTAAGTCAGATCTTTGACGATATAATAACTGACCAGTTTTATCTCAATATTACGATTAGAATGTGTCTGTATTTTCGTACTCGAACAGTTGCTACGAATACGTTATTAATATATTTAAATATTTGTCACTTACAAACGCTATATTTTAACGATAAATTGGTAATACGGTCCTAATTAATACTATAAATATCAAATTATTTTTAGGTAACATTTTGTTCATCGCTGATGGTTATACAAATATAATTCATCGATGTACGTATAAAGGATCGTGTACCGAGTATTACGAAGATCCGGGCTCGCAACTCATGGACATAAAGCTGGTTGGAGATTATTTATACTACACGACTTGGAATAGACCGTATGTGAATATATTTCAACCACATTTATATCATAGCATACGTGCATTTACATTTAAATTTCATGATTTGCGCAATGAGTCTGATAGTATTATAAATCAGATCTTGTTAAATTGAAAGTGTTTCCATCAACAAAGGCGCAATTGAAATAATAACCTTGGTGCGTTTCATCAAAAATCCTAGGAATGAAAAGTTAGGCTTCTAAGTGCGTTTCATTAAATTATCTTAGGATCGTTTTCGCTACATTTTGCCACATTTTGTCCTGTAATCGCAACATTTTTCTACATCACGCATTTGAGGCACTTGCTAAATTTCTCTACATTTTGCCCCCCTTAATCGACGTATTTTGCTACGTTTAGCCCCATTTACCGGACAAAGTGTAGTATTTCAACGTTGACAATATTAAGTCATATAGAAACGTGCAAAAACTCGCAACATTTTGCCCTTTAGTCGCAACATTTTTCTACATTACGGATTTTAGGCACTTGCTAAAATTCACTCGATTTACATTTTGCTCTATTTAAGGCGTATTTTGCTCAATTTAGCCCCATTTCGCCCGCAGAATATAATATTCCAACATATATGATATTCAATTGCACAATTATTGTCACTACATTATTCCCTTTAATTGCAACATTTTGCTACATTTTGCTGCATTTTGCCATATTTTGCTACATTTTGCTACATTACGCATCTTAGGTACACCGAACAATATGAACGATAACATGCCGTGGAAACCGATATCTAGTAATGATATCCGTGTCGTGTAGAGTATCCATGGGATTTTGTCGATCCCTAAAAACCCTCTCTCGTCGAATTTGCCGGCGTTCTTGTAGCGCGTAAGCTAAAGCTGCCATCTTCCCGAAATGCAAAGCGTTTCGCACTTAGAAGTGAGCATGCCCGCTAGTTAGGTGCGATAACGTTCTAAGAGTACTAGAAGCGAATAAATGTTGAAACGCACCTAGGTGCGAAAAACGATCTATAATTGGCTTATACCATACATGTCCTCCATATTTACACGTATTGTGGTTAGGATTAAGAGAAGATTATACACTCACTGTACTTGTACGTATTCGGGATTATTCTACAATGTACAGTAACTTAAGACAACTTTTGAAGTAGCCTACTTACTTACTCACTTACTTACTTAGTCCTCCACTCTTCTCTGTTGTTTGCTTTTCTTTCTACTGTGCCCCAGGTATATCCTCTTTCCTTTATTTATTTTATATTGTACGCCTCCACGTTGTTTTCGGTCTTCCTCTTTTTCTTTTTCCTTCTGGTGTCCATCTAAGGGCTACCTTGGTCATGTCTTCAGGTGGTTTGCGTAGAACATGACCAAGCCACCTCCATCTCTTTTGTATCAACAAAGTCCCCATGTCCTTGGTGTTTGTGATCTCATGGAGGTCTTTGTTGGAGATTTTGTTTGGCCAGAATATTTTCATTATCTTCCTCAGACAGGTGTTATGGAAGCTGGAGAGTCTGTTGATGTATTTCTCAGTCATTCGCCAGCACTCTGAGCCATATAGGAGCACAGATAGTACACAGCTGTTATACAGTCTAAGCTTGGTCTTCTTTGAAAAGGTTGTTGTTTTCCAGATGTTTCCTAATCTAATGAATGCTGATCTAGCTTTTCCTATTCTGATCTTTATATATCTTTCAGCTCCACCTTCTGTTGTTATACAACTTCCTAGGTAATTAAATGAGTCTACTGTATCCAGTTGTTTACCTTCTACAAATATGACAGGCAGTCTCTCTGTGTTGATGTACATTAACTTTGTCTTCTTGGCATTGATCTTAAGTCCAATCATTCTAGCATTTTCTTCTAGCTTTCTGGTCTTTTCCTGCATATGGTCTTTAGTATGCGATAAAAGTGCTAACTCATCAGCATAGTCTGTATCCTCAAGCGTGGTACATAGTGTCCATCTCAGTCCAGTGTTACTTTCTACTAGGGTTGTTCTCATAACCCAATCAATGGCAATTATAAAAAGCACAGATGACATAACACATCATTGTCTTACTCCTGATTTTACAAGGAAACTAGTGTTAGTTTCAGAGTTGATGGTACATGAGAAGTTTGTATAGAACTGCTTGATGAGTTGCACTATCTTACTTGGTATTCCATAGTTTCTCAAAATTTCCCATAGACTGTCCCTGTGTAAGCTGTCAAAGGCTCTTTCGAAATCTACACAATTCACAAGCAATTTTCTCTGCCACTCATGGCACTGTTCTAAGATGTTTCGTAGGACAAATATGTGGTCTATGCAACCTCTACCTTTTCTGAAACCAGCTTGTTCTTGTTGTAGTTTCTTATCCACAGCTTCTATAATTCTTGATATTAAAATTATGCAAAAGACCTTACTTAGAATGGATAGTAAGGTGATTCCTCTCCAGTTGTTGCAGTTAGTTAAGTCCCCTGATTTTGGTATTGTTATGATGTTGCCTTCAGACCAACTGTTAGGAATAACAGCTTGTTCCCATATTTTGTGGAATACTGGGTGTAAAATATCCGCCGCTAGCACTGGATCTATCTTAAAAAGTTCTGCATTTAGTTGGTCGGTGCCAGGTGCCTTTTTGTTTTTCAAGCTTTTAATGGCTTTCTGTATTTCTTGTTTTGAAGGTGGATTTGTAATCTATTTCTAGGTCCGTGGGTGCTTCAGGATTAATTGCTAGTTCGTCCGGATCTTTTCGGTTAAGAACTTCTTGAAAGTGTTCCTTCCATCTTAAGTATTGTTCTCGTTCTGTTGTTAGTATATTGTTGTTTTTGTCTTTAATTGGCATGTTTATTTTAGCTTTTTTACCACTTAGTTGATTAGTTACTTGGTAAATCTGTCTCATTCTCTGATTTGAAGCTGCACTTTCTGCTTCTCTTGCTAGGTCTTCCATAAAATCCCTCTTGTTCTTACATGTTACTGTCTTTACCTTCTTGTTGCATTCTGTATATTTTGTTCCTAGTTTTTCTTTAGTTCTCTCAGAATATGTTTGACATATTTGGTTGTTCACTTCTTTTCTTTCGTATATCAATTTCCAAGTTTCAGGTGTTATCCATTCTTTATGTACTTGTCTTTTGAATCCTAGTACCTTTTTACTGGCTTCAGTGTATATTATATGTATGTGCTGCCATTCATCATTGACTGATATTGTATTTGTATCCTCAGTGATAAGGTTTTCTAATAGCTGGAACCTGTTCTTTATTTCCAGTTTAAACTCTTGCTGGATTTTTGAGTCTTGTAATTTACCAACATCAAATTTCCTTTTCACATTTACATGGGTAGACAACTTTTTAAGTTTTAGTTTGATGTTTGCAATTACTAGATGGTGGTCACTAGCAACATCTGCACCCCTCATAACACGTACATCTTGCTATGATCTTCTCCACTTTCCATTGATGATAATTTGGTCTATTTGGTTCTTGTCTCTACCATTTGGAGAAATCCATGTCAGCTTATGTATTTCTCTATGAGGGAAGATAGTACTCCCTATTACTAAGTTATTGGCTCCACATAATTCTACTAAACGTTCTCCATTGTCGTTGCTTTTGCCACAGCCGTATTTTCCCATCACTCTTTCATTCCCGGTGTTATCATTTCCAACTTTGGCGTTTAAATCACCCATCACTATTGTAACATCATGTTTTGGTACTTTTTTCTATCTCAGATTGTAGAGCTAGATAGAAATCTGTTTTCACTTCATCGTCTGCTTCATTTGTCGGAGCATAACATTGAATGATGGTTAGTTTTCCCTGCTTTGCTTGGAAGCGAGCTCTCATTATTCTTTCGTTTACAGGGGCATACTCTATCATCACCTTTGTTATGTTTCTGTTCATTAGAATTGCTACTCCTCCTTGGTGCTTCTCATCGTTTCTACCTGAATACACAATTGTTTCACCTGTACTCGTAATTCTTTTACCACATCCAGTCCATCTACATTCACTAATTCCTAGCAGGTGGAGTTTGTATGCTCTCATTTCTCTGATAACTTGAGCTTGTTTTCCTGTTTCGTACATTGTTCTTACATTCCAGCATCCAATTTTTAGTTTTGTTCTCGTGCTCAGAATACTTTTCATGGTGTCAGCTTCCGTTTGGCTTTCACTGACATCATTCATGCTTGCAGATGTCTGCTGATACTCTGATCTTCCGAGATGAGTTAAGTTTTTTCTTGTCCTTGTTTCCGTAACTGCATTTTTTTTATGAGACGAGATAGTTGGTCTTGTGCTCAACCCCCATCCTGGAGGGCCAGTGGATTTGGTATTAAAGTTCCAGTCCTCTAGATCAGTTGCCAACCAAGGCTTACGAGTCATGATCTGTCCGGTTTTGTTCGAGTTGTCTCTCTTAGACAGGTGGCCTTGCTGGGCTAATGACTGATATCTAGCCAAACTATTTACCCATAGCTGGAGCAAGGTTGATGAGTGCTAGGGCATGTACACACACCGATGGGCATACACACTGCATCTTTAGGGCCCTTGCTGCTCCGAGATCCCCAAGCAGTTCAGCCTGACCTCGAGAGATGTGTTACCAACGGGGAGGATACTGCTGGAGTCTTGGTAATGTAGAGGCTGTATACTGCAGGAAAGACTTCTCGCCTCTCTTTTCACATAAAATATGCTAGCCAGCGGCGATAAGAACCATTTAAATAGGTCTACCACACTAGACGCATAACATTAACCCTGTGGAAAAATACACCACAAACACTGGTCTGGTGTTGGGCGACTATAATTGGCTTATACCATACATGTCCTCCATATTTACATGTATTGTGGTTAGGATTAAGAGAAGATTATACACTCACTGTACTTGTACGTTTTCGGGATTCTTCTACAATGTACAGTAACTTAAGACAACTTTTGAAGTAGCCTACAGATAGTAGTAATTACCCTGGTGGGTTTTCTTTAAATAATTAACTGAAAATGTAATCATTTTTCTAATACAGATATATAACAAAGCTAAGTAAAATTCAAACGACAGATAAAATTGCGATTGCCAAAAAACCTGAGCTTGGCAGATTGGAGTCTATCTCATACTCCAGTTCTACATCAACTGAATCAGGTAATTGGTATTTTAGAACATATTTATGTTCCTGTCTGCTTAGTCACATGAAATCATATTTAAAGCTAAGCCTGTGACATTTACGAGCAAACATTCTTTACATGATTGTGATAGTGTAAAACAAATGTTCAGTGTTTCTTGTTATAATTACAGAAAAAAGTACTTCTATAGTTGATATCAGTATCAATAAAAACATACTTGTAGATATAATATAAATGGTGTATTTTAATTTTGATTTTGCGACCAACTCAGTATTACGACCGTTTTTTTCCGGACCCGAATTTTTCTCTATATAATTCAATGGTCGCGCAACTCGAAATTGCGGGCAACTCGATATTGCGTAATGCGACCGCTTATTCAGGTCCCGATCAATAATGAGGACACATTTTCAACTCGAAAATACGACCACGTACAGTCCCAAAACGGGCAGTATGGACTTTAGTCACACCGACAGCCGAGGTTGTTAATTCGGATTTGTTTACGATAATTTATGACACTTTAATTATGTCATAAACACACTAAGAGGTGGGTATTTTATTGTTTGTCCCTTTGTGAGACCCTTAATTGAGCAGTTAGCAGTCACATGTTTTGATTCGTCGCTAATATGTTATTGTTATAATGTAGTCGTTAATTGACGGACAAACAACAAATCGAATTAACTTGCATATAATTCTCATATCTTTGTAATTATTTCCAGTTTCGTCAGTTTGCTCACCAAACAATGGATTAGGTCCATGCAGTACATTCTGTCTGCCAACACCGTCTGGTTATACATGTGCTTGTGAGGAAGGTGTTGATCTACGAAGTGATGACAAAACTTGCGAAAATGGTATGTGCGTGCACCCCTAATCAGCCCTAATGTTTTGTAGACTGTTTGTACTCAGATTGTCTTATGTCTTTATCCTGTAACAACTTAATCTCTCTTTTATACCTGAGACCAATATAGATCAACTGTATTTATTTTGGTTCTAGCTTATACGTGGTTGTGATTTCTGTAAGTTTAGATGTTCACATTCTGAAATGGGCGTCGACTATTTGAATTAATTGTAATTGTTAACATGTTTCGTGTCACCATGTGCTTTTAGGGTGGCTGTGCACATTGTGAACTCTAGAATTACCGGCTTGTCGTCTTCATACATTTTATTTAGACAGGAGTTGCATGGCCCCAGCAAGTCTTGGAATATTTGTAGACTTCATCTGGTATCAATACCATAGAATTTATTATAAATTATCTAAAGAAGTGTAAATCTATGTGCCCCCCACAATTGAGTACCAATCCTTCAGTCACATCTGCGAGCTATACACCAAACAAACCAAGTCAGCTATTTGATTATGGTTATTTTATTTGATTAATATTTACTTCTGTCATTCCAAGCAACTGAATGCTACAATACAAAGAGGCCTATACACCGTATGTGTGTATGATATTATAATCATGATATACATGAATTTATTCTACAAGTTAAGAAATAATTCAACGATGTACGAATAATTTGCTGTGAAATATACTGTTTTTAATTTATCTGACATTTTATTAGTTCCATTAACTGAGCAATCAACAACACCTACTGAAAATCCCAGTCCTGCGTATGGCGCCATTGGGGGTGCAGTGAGCGGCGTCATTGTTTCCCTTGTAGTTGCGTTAGTGATTTGCTTCATTTTGAGGAAGTAAGATATATTACGTTGGTTTTATTTGTTGTTTAAGAAGTACATACATTATCACCTAGGCCACCGTCTGAGGAAAAGTAGGATATTCAGTAAAGGTATTTAACTATTTATCAACAAACGACTGAATGTGGTTAGAAAACATGTTTACTTTTATTGAAAGTATACTAGTAAAATTAGTTATACTGCTTGTATAGCGCCAAGTCATTGAGTTTTTCTTATAGTCATGCGATTGTGGCAAATAATTATACAGTTTCTTATTTAAAAATATACCGACCGACAGGTCAGAGAACAAAATAAAAAGTACACTTTTTCTTGAATGACTGGTGAAAATGTAGCATTTCATGGCAAAATCGCAGTACAACGAGCAACTTTAATAATCTGGTGCTCGTACTGGTCACATTGGTACTTTATATGAGTATTATTTTCTGATCACACTCCATCGCTTGTTTAAAAAAAGGCATTAAATGCCGTATTTTTCCGTAGACGGTAGCCACGGTGATTGTAGTACTATGTAACTGTAATTTGAACCGACTCGCTTAAGCGGCCCTCATTTCTGTAACAATCTCTCTGCAACAACATGTGGTTTATGTTGTTAATATTAACGATCTGTTTCACCGTTCTAGAGAGACACACTCTCAACTATTAAGTCAAATGTTTGTCTCCCCAAGGGCGTTGGTCTGGAGAGCTAGTGAGCTAGAGTTACTTCAGAGACAGGTTTTTCGCATTGTGGTCAGGATTCAAGAAATAACTTATTAGTTGTGCGGATGGTATCTAGCTATTTAACTTTGGGTCACGTGAAAAGTCATTCAGATATAAAACAGATGCGGTATCGTCGGTTATTGTGGAACATACATGTATATGAATTCGTATATGAATTGGTGATTATTTTGCAATTAAGTAATTCACTAATAACTCAAAAAATCATTTTGTCTCATAATATTTGTCTGTTTTGTTTGCATGAAACGATTTTTACATTTTTCATGAATTTAATATACAGCTAATTACTTAAAACATTTCTAAAATGTTAACTGTCAAAGCTTTCCTGGCTTTGAGTGGAAAACATTTTGAAATGAAAACAGTCAGCTATGCTCTTTCCTTCGTTATATAAAGCAGTTGTAGACTTGGCACAACTTCCTAATTGTCTTGACGTTTCCTACTTGTACAAAACGACTGCTGGCATTATTATACATCTTGTTGTAAGATTAATATATCCACATCTTGTTTATAAATGAAAAACTCACTGCAATTGGTCGTTTCGATGAGACCTTTGTTACGGGGGAATGAATTTTTGAAGTTGAAATTTGAATTCGTGAAGTTGAAATCGTGAATTTATTAAATTGAATTTGCCAATTTGAAATCGTGAATTCATGAAGATAAAATCGTGAATTCTTGAAGATGAACTCGTGAATTCATGAAGTTGAAATCCGGCGATCCGGGTTCGATTCCCGGTCGCGGCAGGTCCTACCCTTCCATGAAAATTTGACAAAAAATGTCGATTTTCCTCCACATGTGGAGAAGTTGCCGGCTCCTTGTGGAAGGGTAAGTTAGTACTGGTTAGATTTCAGTCCAGGAAAATCTGGTTAGGTGAACCGGCCGGCGTATATAACTGAAATATCGTTGAGAAACGGCGTTAAACCCGATGAAACAAACATAAATAGCTACGCTTTCTGAATAATGTGATAAATGACTGAACAATGCGGATTTCAAGCACAGAAACGCCAACTTGCTGTGGAGAATTTGAGGATATTTCGTAACTTTAATGGTTATATTTTGTGATGTATCCGGAGAAGGCGAGTATATCAGCCGAGGTCAAGCATTTGTCGCTTGTATAGCTCATTGTATTTAGAAATGGAAACAAATGTGTTCTACAATATGTGAATAGCAATATCACAAGAGTGCATTAAACAAGAATAATTTGAAGGAAATTCATACATAAATTCATAACCTAAATATTAAGACCACCTTTGGAACCCATGAAAACTGGTCTTAAACTTGAGGTGGTTTTAATATTGAGGTTGAATAAATAGCAAAATAGTGAAAATGGACTTGAAAATTGTGTCAATATAAGTGAGGTTTTATTGTATGATAAGTTAATAACAACTGTGGTACGGCTGTGCTGTATACTATACAATTTTGTCTTAATTTAACTCAGTTATAAATTATGTTTGCTCATGTGAAATATTTAATAATACTAATGTAAATGTTCAATTGGGTCAAAATTGAATGGTACATGTATCTTTTCTTTAAGGCGCAGGTCGAGAGCAAAATCACATGCGAGATCTGGATTTGGTAATGAAATGGATATTGCAACTGTGTTTGGACATAGACATGACAGGCACGAAGTTCATTATGTACGTGGTACGGCACAAGATACTAAAAGAGATTCCACTTATGATTTCATTTTATTTGATACTAAAGATGAACCTAAAGACAAATCTAACCTCGTCAATACTGTAAGTAGTTTTATTCATATGTCAAGTATAATAATAATTTGGTATTATACCAATTTTACATATGTTTGTGATTAGCTATTGATATTTTGACAGTCGCTATGATGTTTTATATTTTAAAAAGAATTGACAAGAAAATAACTGATCATAACACCTTGCAAGGTAGGTGGCATATATTTTCAGTAGATGATATTAGCTCTACAACTGTACAATTGGCATCAATCTGGAACAACTTCAGACAATTAAGTTCATTGCAAGTGTTAACGTGTAGCATTTGGTATGTCATAAACAGCGGAAGCATAAGTTGATCCCTAGTGAATGGTACAAAACAAACAATTGGGAGGTGCTTATAAAACTACTGTCCGTTGGACATGGATGCCCAAGTTATGTGCTTTTAAGTTGGAACAGGGCCATAATTCGCCCAAATAGTGGTGTATTGTAACCGAAATTATACTTGTCCTTTATTTCATTCTCCTATACTTATCTGCCCAATGTAATTTGAATCCATCCACCCTTTAAAGAGTAATTGTTTAAAAAACCTATTTCACACGGATACATGGACACACTGATGGACAATGATAAAAGGAGGGACATGCAGAACTACAGAAAGATGCAGAACAATGAAGATAAACTGAATTATACAACCACCTCACATATTTTGTACTATAAACTCTAAAACTTGGGGCTTAAACCAACTAGACAGCATGCGGACCTCACACATCCCCTTACTTATTCAAACTTGTGTCAATCAATCGTTAGTCCTACTATACAGTATCTTATACTGGATATCACTGCCATGCTTATACTTACATAAATACATGCAAAACGAAAGATGCATAGTGATAAGTAAATCCATCGGCTGTCATTAATAGTTGGGAGTAGTTATAACTCTAAATGAGAGAACACATATTTCGGGCATTGTTTCCAATGCAATATCAGTTGTTATGTTAGATAACATTATGTTTGTTTAAGTAATTAATATGTACATATCTTTCAAAAAACATTTTTTCAGACACCGAATGACTACATCCGAATGGAACACAATCTAAGCGGTAATTACGAAAGTTTCATAAAACGTCCTGTTGCACCGGCACTTCCTGTTTCGGCTTCAGAGGGGAGGAGTTCTGATTACCTAGAACCAACATCTACAGCCCCAGGCGTTCAGAACTATCCTTTTCTGCAAAATCCGTTATACCAAGCGCATTAAAAATTTATATTGAAAGACCTGATTTTTTTATCAAATAACAAGAAATTATATTAGTCACATCAATGCTTTCCGTTCATGAATTAATGTGTTGACATTTTTCTATTATTATGTTTGCCTATGAAGCATATCTATAAGAATGGAATACTGTCGGACCTCGTTATTCGATAAGCTTTTTCCGAATGCTCGGTATCTTTCAAAATAAATACCACATCCGGATGTATCTCAGGAACATCGAATTGAAATGGACCATTCGAAACCATGTATTACTCGAAATCTATATTTGGACCCGATGATGTAGAATGAACGAGTTCCGACTGTATTTGTTAGTAAAAATGCTAGTTCTATGCTGTATGGGAGCTCGCAAAGACGACCATCTTTGCTGTATGTGATCATTTTAATGGTACCAGGATATACAATAGTGTGCTATTCCATTGTTTGGAAATTCTATAAACCGCCATAATTATACACCGTCATGCTGATCATACTTGCTATGGTTTGGTTTCAGTCTTGGGACACATTTATGGATTAAGTTAGCTACTGAGTTTTTTCATTAAATATAAAGGCCATTGCAATGCAGTGTTTTGACTTACCTATAACTACCACGCTTTACTGAAAGACAAAACCTGCATGCAATGATGACTTAGACATGTTTTGTCTAAACATATTTATTCTTTCATGTTGAAATTCAATGCTGCTTTTTTATACCCTAAATGATTGTCCTACATTTGTTTGTATATGTGTGCAGGTGAATATGCATATATGTATATACGTGTATATCTATATATGTATGTGTGAGTATGTATGTGTATGTATGAGTAAATATATGCAAAGGAATTGTATGGCTCAAGAGTATGTTGTATTGCATTGTACTAATTCTATGTCATGTTATTTTGGCTTAAATATGTTGTAACATGTAATCTATGCCATCATTTTGCGGTTTATTGCATACACCGTCTCTCCCGAGAACGCATGTAAAATATCTGTAATATTTTATGACTATTTAGAAAACAAATAAACAAAAACATAATTTATTTCGAGAAATAATGAAATTTCTAAAATTCACTATCACAAATTACATGCTTTCTCGCCATTTGTCACGCTCCTTATTACTGTAAAAATGATTATTGCTGCTTTGTAAAAAAAACAGTTCATAGTACATTAACAGCCCTGAACTGGCTCTAGGTTCATAAAAGAACTAAAGTGTGTACACAAATTAAGATCAACTTTTATGTTTTAATTACGGAATAAAAAATAGTTGGCTACATTGCAAACGTTGGATTGTCTCAACACATGTTAGAGCATTTAGTTATTTATCATTTTAAACTACATCTTTAAATGTTATTTCTTATGATTACTGACAGAATAAATTAAGAACACCCACTATTACAAAACTGTAATAAATGAGATTGAGCTCAAGTCTGTTTTCTTCTATATTTAAGTCATGGCAAATATGAGTTTAAAGCAGTTTGTAGAAAACTATTGAAAATATCAATACAAATTCATGTTCCACATTTAATAAAGAGAACATCTAACAACGCCTTCAAAACTGAAAAAAATAATTTGAAGTTGAGTTTAGGCAGAAAGTTAAGTCCTTTTGTGAACCTGAGGCTAGATCTATAGGTTATTATCTTTGAATACATAGGAATGTGTACAATAGTATCGTAATTTGTCCCAGTTTGCATTTTTGTAATTGAAATAAAGTCACCTAAACAGCGCGGATCATGAGGTGACTATTCAAGTTATTATAGTGGAGGAATACCCCAGACAGTCCCCAGGGTAAAACCACCTACTTTCCTTAAGCCAGCTAGATGGCTTTCTCACAAGTTTACAAATACTATATCTCGGATTGGACATTAAGATACATACATTTGAATTACCAAATTGTGCCTTACTAATTGTTAGCAAGTTTGTATTTGTTTTGTTAAATCCATTTGATTCCATAGCAGCGATAATTAAGAATTCAGTTGTCTTTATCAGCATAAGTGTCCGAAGAGTCCAGAAAAGCGTTAAGCGGGAACTTATGCGTAGTACATCACGCTCGAATATCCGTTCACTACCATACTATGATAATAAAATTTGTATAATGAATTAACTGCAATACTTAGATCACCTTTCGATATTTAGGACAATAGTTTTGATATATCGTTATCTTTATAATATACTCTCAAATTCTTTGCTAATTGGTTATCCTAGGTAAATACTGCTTTTTACTAAACCGTCACTAGCTTTTTGTTATATCCAGTTGTATAGTTGACATTCACGTTTTACAAATTGCGATTTGGGACGTTTAGACTTGCAACACGTTTGGCTGATGACCAAAAAGAAAAACATTTGAGTATATGTTAATTTCTAGAGACTTTTGCTTTGTTTATGTTACGATAACTGTTCAAATATATATAAGTGTCAACAACCTCAGTAATAAACTGTAAACAAAGGTTATATTATGAATTTTGTGAAGTAACATAGCAACGAACATAATTGTTTCGCATCTAGAAGTTTGCTTTGTAATCGCGAGCGGCTATTTCTCTCTGCATTTCCGATCGTTCATTGGAACATATTACATTTTGTTGCATAATTCATAGGTGAGCCAGCTAGGCAATTGAAAGCGCTTATGAACTCATTCAAAAGAGAAAAAGCCGTATTTACACTGAAACAATCACAATATAGACTGCTATTATTGCATTTTAATCCTACATTTATTAGAAACTTAATGTCATGTTGTGTTACTATCTGGGAAGCTCAGGCTTTAAGATATGATTTGTCTCCTGTTTTTAGATCTTCTCCACAATTTTGGCTGTATCTATCATAATAATATAAGACTATAAGGGCGACAAAAAGGCATACATTACTGCACACCTAAATGACAATGATGATCGTTCCTAATTACCTCCCCTTACTTGAGTTAATTAGTCTTGAACATATAACACCATCTATGAAGGCACTTTGTTTGTTATTAACTGATTTAGCAGATGTACATGACATCTTCGAGGACATTTCCGTAAATGGCGTAGTAAAAGTTAAATACATCGTAATGAGAATAGCAATATATCTGAAAAATACATAATGTATACGACTTCTTTATATAATTGTTTGTATGGATTTCATCTAGTAATGAGGTAGTTCGATCAGCAACTATAGTGACTACGGTTAGATGATAAAACTCAGTTTAGTTCATCTATGCTCTAGTTATTCTGGTCACTCTTAGAATTTGGTTGGTTGAAAATCCTATAGAGGTGTTCCGGATATCGACTGTAGTTCAACCGTACTAAATCGGTGGTTGAACCATAGTTAATGTTCGGAACACCTCTATATGATATTCAAACCTCCACGTTCGAAGAGTGACCAGATACTTACCCGTATACTTACATGCTTACTCTTTCACTTCCCTGCCTGATTTTTGTGGACTATTGTTTTCCCGGGGATCTGTGTGGGAAGGCATTGTCATATGAATGTGCCGTTCTCTGTAACAACTTAATCTCTCTGACAAATTTCATTGGAGCAGTGAAACAATTTATTACAGGTTACATTGATTACTCACGAGTACTACCTCGATAATTTTCACATAGGTTTATAACCATTACTTGCCTCTAATTTCGGACTTATGACGACCCTATGAAACTATTTGCCATGGCAAGATTAGAACCCACAACTGCATCATGACAGTGGTACTCCTCTCCAAGTCTCCTCTTTGAAAGTGTTTTCACAAGGATTTAGACTTTGGTGACGAGAAAGACCAAATCGGTATAAAATGACTGGCTCCCTAACGTAAATGTAATTTAAAGAAAGCATTAGCCCAACATGTTTATATTCATACACGAGTAATGGCCCCTGAGCTCGGACCAGAGGTTCTTAATTGCAACTCAATATTAACATTATCAACAATACCTTTCTACAATATGAGCAAATATACAAATACAAATGTTTTGGAGAATCGCTGCCTGACACATTGGCAGAGTGCAAATTACCAAGGGCCAAAAGCAGGAAACCTACATTGTTACCTCGGCTGATCTTAAGAAATATTAAATATTGAATATTTGGAACAAACTTTTAATTTTATTAGTATAAACCACACCTGATGTGGATTTAAACGTATATTTATGAATTGTGACCCGGGTGGGAATCGAACCTGCGATCTCTACAACGTACAAGGAAATCTGAATTTGAACGTACGGTTCATTATGATCTGTGGTACTTAACATAACAGAACTAATATGAAATTCAATTAATCATACATCAAATACATCAATCGAACCCACATATTTACATGCCAACATATTTTCTCCATGAATGCACTGACAAAATTCTTTTTTAAATTTATTTTAAAATATAGTGCATCGTCTTCATCCGATAAAAGGACACCGTCAGTCAATACGTGGAGACGTCCATTATTACATAACATGAGGTGTCGTTAATACATTCCTGTTTCGAATTCCTACTTTATCCCCAGAAATTGTTTTCATCAAATATGCAAAATCATATCAATTTTTAGAATAATTTTATAAACGTGTTTAAACTTATTTTTGCTTACATTTTGTAAATTGCAAGTTACATGTAAATAATTATCGAGTAAAATTATACAACCCTTTGTAGTTAAAATGCATAAATCAAAAGTGTCATTTAGGTTCAAATTTCGCACCTTAGGGGCAACATTTTTAATATGACAGAAACTTGTGGGATAATTCAACAACACGCCATTACTTTAGTACAACTCGTATTGTCTATACAACAATCTGTAGCTAATCGTGTGATAAATTATCAAGCTATGATAATTTACCCACTGACACATGATAAGGCAACATGTCTTCAGACTTCTCTGACGATGAGCATTTTGTCACCCAGTCAAACTTTTCGACAACATAATGCGGTTATGACACTGATCAGTTATGCGACACAATGCCAAATTTGTTGGATAAAACTGTATTCAGAGATATTTCGGACATTTGCGATAAAGAAGCTACCCACGTCTCTACTTACATACAATGATGCTCCTCATTCCGACGAATAACTAACCGACTACATGCATCCAAATGAAACAGTGAGTATCCTTGTCTAAAATTTGATTCTATTTTGTCATTCGCAACAGTTTCAGCCCCACTTGGTTATATTATATAATTGTACATACAGTCGTTATTGCGACAACTTTCTATCCGAATACTTAGTATCATCCGAAATAAATATCGTATCCCGATGTATCTTCTTAGGCACGTCAAATTGAGATGGGCGTTTCGAAACCATGTTTCATTTGAAATAAAATTTCGGACCCTATGAATTGAAATGAACGAGGTCCGACTGTATAACGCTAACATGATATGCTTTTAGACAATGACATACAATTTTGTTTAAACGCAGTAAGAGTATTACGTATTGTACGAAGCCATTTGCCGTATTTAACATTTCCAGAAATGCATATTTTTCGACTAGACAACCCAAATCCTACCAGCGTTAGGACCTTATATACACAAAGCAAATTTGGTATAGCCTAGCAATTTCACAACCAGGAAGAATTGAACAGCATAACATAATAATAATATTCAGTACATTTTTGGTAACTGTTCAAAGTAAGTCTAGCCTTCAAACGCATTTGCAGACGGTTAAGATAAAAAATACTTTATGATTTTAGTTATAAATAATAAAAATATTATATCTAGGCGACATTTCTGGATATAAGTGAGTTAACTAAAGGTCTCCAGCAAGCGATCTTTCATGATGAATACATACCTTCTGATTCTAGTTTGTTGCGCATCGTTCCTTACTCAACAAGTGCTTGGTAAGTATTGCAGTTTTTGAAAACTAAATTAATTTAAACACATTCTTTGTAAGTAAATATGACAAAATGCACGCTCAATTCACACCGAAGTCACTTAACAATGAAGAGTGACTTAGTATTCGGAAATTACTTGCATTAAACTTTCGTAATTGCGTTGCGTTTGGATTGTTTTGCATAACTAAACATACTTCGTTTGTAACACGTATTATATTTTGAGATTGGACTTATCATCCTGGAAGTCACTCATCTATCCACAGTCGGTAGAGCGCTCGACTGCTAGTTTAGGGGTCGTTATTTCGCAACCTAGAAGAGGCGTTTGTTCTTCAGTGACAGTTTGACTCAATATAATGTATCTACTGATATTTGTTCTCCACCTCTAAACTCTGATTTATGAGAAGAAGTCGTCAGTTGCTTCCGGAGGAGCAGGTTAGTACTGGTTAGAAACCCAGGAGCACTGATTAGGTCACTGTCCGCTTTACTAAACCTGTAGAGAAACGGCTTGAAGCCCGAAACAAACAAATACACATCATTATGTTATGTGTCATTTACAAGCTACCAAATTTCGAGAAAATACTGAAGAACGCGGAACACTTCCTGATGTAGGCTAATAGTACATAGTACATTTAAATGATTTAAAATCACATGACTTATCACTATTAATAATTATTGTCTATGAAATTATATGTGTGTATAGTTGTATATGCAAAGTGTTACTGTTTTGTGAGGTTGTTGCTCTAAAATGATTAAATTTATTAGTAAATGATTAATGTAAGAAAAATATTGGGCAGATTAAGAAAGTCTGTTTCTCGCGTGTGGTTTCTCTGCATATGTACATTCATGTTTCTGACAACTTAAGTCTGATATGACTCTATATGAAGGACTGAATAACGTCTTTTTTAGGTTCATGTGTAAGACTTTAGTTTTATGTTGAAATTCAAAACCACATCCACGTTGACTTGTGTGCCCAAGACGTCAAACTTCCTGTCAAAACATAGACAATGGCCTTTTATTTAAAAGAATTTCAGTTAAGTATCTACCTACTGCGCTTAACCTCCAATAAAGTTCGAAAAACCTTATTGAATAAAGCTGAGTGGCATAGTTTTCAAGATTGCTTTTTAAAACTCAATTATCAAACGAATAAATACTGTAATTATGTCAGCAGTCTTTAAAGTCATTGCTTTGAAAAGACTTAACAGTATGACGAGTTCAATTCACAACCAACATTTGACACATTACTCACTCTTGCATGATTTATTTTCGTTTATGTTTTGTACTTACCAAAATCACTCAAACATTTTATAAGTACAGTAATTCGTAGATTTAAAATCCCTCAGGGTGTTGATAAATAAAGTGTTCATGATAAAATAAGTGACTAAATTGTTTTCGATGTCCATGACAAAACACAGTCTAATAGACGTATAGTGTGCATTCAAGCATTATTTTACTTCGTATTGTTTTGATTGGGATATTAAAATATTTCAGGTTTTAAAGTAGTTGACATCAATACTTTAATATCATTGCTTTCTTGCATACCAAAGGGGATATCCCGCATTGACACCGGTTTTGGAAAACACCCCTCCCCCGGTAAGGAACGAAATTCCCGGCTCTCGAGTAACAGCTTAAGTGGTAATTCGGCAGCACGTCGTTCCCGCCAAAACAGTAACCGTCCGCGCCGGATATTACTATCCGTATCGGACCTTAGTGAAAGAGTCTTTCCTAAGGTTGTGATGCCGTTACGTCGATATACTATGTACTTTTTTGTATATAAAAAAACAGTATCACCCAAAAAGTACAGGGAGACTTGAAAATATATACATAAACAGAACATAACAGATATTTTATTAAGACATTATCTACATAAAACATTTAATATACATACATAATTATATACACAAAGTTTTTACGCGTTCGCACAATTTTAAAGTTTTAAAGTAATGTTATAGCAGTGTTCAGTATAAATACACCAGCTTATATAAACACACCAATTTATATAAATACATCAGTTTATAATATTCAATACATTCCTAAAACTTCCTTGTATGTATTGCTAATTTGCATGAATGATTCATTCTTACCATTCTTCTCCTTCTCGTTCGCCGTCATACGGTCACTCCAGCATCACCAACAAACGATTGGGCCAACTGCCCGCTTTATATAACTAAAACTGTAGCGAAACGGCTTGAAGCCCTAAACAAACAAATAAACATAATTATTTTATGTGTTATTTAGGCGATTTACATTTCAAAAATGTTGTTGTTCCAATGTGTTATGGTAAACTGTTGCGTAGATATAGATATCAAGCTACTAAATTTCGAGAAAAAACTGAAGAACGCGGAACACTTCCTGATATAGGCTAATAGTACATAACCATTTAAATTATGGTAAAATCACGTCACTTTCCACAGCAAAACACCTTTGATGATCCTTTGAAAGATATTGTGTTGTGAGGTTTTTGCTCTAGAATGGTTAAATTGGTTAGTAAAGAAAAAAGGGTTGATTAAGAAAGGCTGTTTCTATCATGTGGTTTCTCTGCATGTGTACATTCAAGTTGTTTACGACTTAAGACTGATATGACTCTACATGAAGGACTGAACAACGTCATATATAGTTTCATGTGTAAGACTTGAGTTTCATGTTGAAATTCAACACCACATCCACTTTGTTTCGTGTGCCCAAGACGTCAAATGCCTGCTTAAACATAGACAATGGCCTTTTGTTTTAAAGCATAATCAGAAAAAACCTACTGAGCTTAACCTCCAGTACATATCGGAAAATTAAGTAAATTAAGCAGAGTGGCATAGTTTTTAAGATGTTTTGAACATACACCGTAAAGAGTGAACCCGACGTCAGTTACATTTGTGACCATACGAGTACATTGCTTCAGCTACATTTGTACTTTTTAAAAGCCAACCATCAAGCGAATAAATAATGTAATTATGTCAGCAGTCATTAAAGTAATTGCTTTGTGTAGACTTAACAGTATGACGTGGAAAAGTCATACATAGTGCAACCTCTCTCGAGTGACTCTCTTTAGAGTAACAACCACAATTTTACCAGTTGTAAGCATTTACAGTTTGTTTAGCCTTTCTACAGCAACAGTCTCTCTACAATAAAGAAAATGCGCCTCTCAAAGTCTTACAATTCACTTAATGTCACGAATACCAAAACAATATAATTATAATTTAAATAATTTAATCCATGCTGGGTATAAGCTTAATATTGAATTATGTAATTCATTACTATTTTGGTTAGCTTCAACGCTCAACATAAACATTGTCGCTAAAATACCTGTCAATCAAACGTAACTCCGCCCACGGTGCGCAAGTAAACTATTCACCTTACAAACTGTATGTTGACATTCGCGCTTTCGCCAATTTCGCCCGTTAAAGTAGCAATACAATATGGATTTTAACGTTGAAACAACTTTTGATCGAATTCGTGATATATATCACTTTCAGTATTGGCTCAAGGAGTAAATAATAACAATGATCTTAGTAGGGTAATACCTATGTTCGCACCGCCTCCATAGCAACTCTCCCATCTATTTATTTAACAGGTGATTGATTCACTATTTTTTTTACAAAACAAGTATCCATGAAAATATTGAGTCGAAAAGACAAATAAATCAACGAAAATCTACAATTTTATGTCGTACAGTTTTTTATTGCACGCAAAGCATATATCTGTTCACACAAATAAGAGTAAATGCAGTGGAAAGACCGACGGTGTCCAACTTCTATTTACTTTTGTGAATGGTTTAGCAGGACGTTGTACAGCGACAGTATAGAGATGTGACGTCCGTGGCTGGACTAGCTTGAACAAGGCCTTGATCATGCTGCATTTGTCCCTGTAGGAGACTGGTATATGTGATAGTTGTTTTATCGCTCCTGCTTTGGCCACTGTGTCTGCCTTTTCATTGCCAGGGATACCACTGTGTGCGGGATTCCACTGTAAGACTATTTCCCTCCGGGAGGCTAGATCCTAGAGCGCATTAGAGAGTACTGGCAGATTGTTGTTTTGCAAGGCTTGTAATACTGACAAAGCATCTGTTAGGAAGACAACATTGTCTCTGGTCCATTGTGAGTTCTTCACCACAGCTAAAGCTTTAAAAAGTGCTTTCATCTCTTCTTTGTAGTTGGTGCAGTGAGCTCCAGGTTCCTCAATTACAATCATTCCTAGAATTTAAACATAGTGTTCATGCAAGTATACAAAAAACCCAAGCAAAAGAGTCAAGACTCAGATATAAATTAGTATCGCTTTGAAAATGTCAGCGACAAACAACACCACAGGGGGTAAGCACTTAGTTTAAAGGTTCACATGACCTCACACTTATTTTACGATTACCCAAATAAAACGAAATATCAAACATAAGAGACAGAAAGCACAGGAATACATTAATAACGTATCCTCGATACGCAGGCTATTCATAACATATATGATATTATATACTGTATGTTATGAATAGTCTGGGTACCGAGGATGCAAGAACATAGATATACAGTAGACATTGTATTAAGAGACCACCCAAGGGACAATCAAAAGGCGGTCGCTTAATAAAGTGGTCTCTTAATAGATATCAACACATTTAACGAAAGTTAAGTACAAATGAATGTTCAACTCAACAATCAAAACGTATGAATACCATCCTCTTTCCATTCAAATGTATCTATGTTGTGAAACAAAGCTCATACATTTAAACCTTTCTATCAGCTCACTAGGCAATATAACATTAAGTATGTACTTGTAAGTGCCTAATTCTTAAATTCCACGTAAGTTATCCAAAGTTCATGTACTTTGAATCGTGTGGTTGCCTCGTACTTAAAATTCAAGAATGTTCTTATCACACGCGCGAATTGTTCTTACTAACGCGATAGTAAAAGGCGTAACACAGTATATGTAATACTTGAACTTATCGACTCCGTAAGACGACTGCAAGAAGCCCGTGCGATGATCGCACGAAGTACGTACATGAACTTCACGAGTCACGTGCGAATATGTATATTTATATACCAGGCGAATACAAGAGGCCATTTCGTCTTCAAGAAAACTATCATTAGGATACTGGTGTCCGATCTAACCCCATCAGGCAGAGGAACAGATTCGTCATGTCCTCAATTTGGCTCTTATTATCAGAGAGCGCCGACGTATCTTGGAAAAAAGAAGGCGACAGTACTGGTTGCTTTCCTTCATGAGCTGGCACGAAGCGATCCAAAAAGGGCCTGACACATCATCAGCGGATCTTGAACTACCTTTAGGACCAATTGTGTTATTGCTTCTAATACGTGTTCGCTTGAAAGTGCAGGTGACTGATTGATGTTTTTCCCAGGGCAGACCAGCCTTATATACTGCGAGACACCGCAGAATAAATATGCATCTGGTTCCAGTAACAAACCTTACAGTTACCGCTTCACCTTCAAATTTTCAACAATTAAAGGAACTGTTCTGATAATATGCATGCGCATTAAATGGCAGTAGTTTTGTTGGATCCTCTACATTTAAACAGATCCTGACGTATTGTCATATTAAGAATTTTAATGAATATACTACGTAAACAAACTGTAGGATGGCAATTATTTGCACAAGGTTTTACAGTCCTTGCATAGCTCGCTGAATAACCGACGGAATGTTATTTTGTTGCACAGGCAGTTATTTATTATACGTATAAATCAATCACGAAGTGTAAAGTAGACGTGTGAACACAGTGTTTCACTTGATTTAATGTAAAGAACGGTTAGTATTTATTCAGTTGCTTTACCTGATATACAATCACGCATTCTCTTTAAAACGATATTAACGTTTGCAAAAGGAATGATTGCAGGAGTTCATGTAGTCATTGTTTAAGTAATTGAAAGGTTTAACATGCGTCAACGCAATCGGCATATATACGAAACCAGTGGTTAATCGGTTCCCAAAATTGAACCGCACTATGTAATGCGCAACTTCCCGATTTCCTAGCACAGAGTTTCATAAAGCCAAACAATCCCCATATTATCGATTTTAGCGAGTAAATATTACTGACTGTTTTTCTCTCCATATAACTAGTGTCGAAACTCTCGATATGTAGTTTAACAATTGATTCAGCATTGCAGCATTTTTCTATAAATTGTTAGCGTAACACATCAGAATAAACAGTGGTTGTCCACTAATAAAATAAAACTTAATATTGGGTATTTTGCATGAATGTATGTTTACAATCTATACGAAATAACTTATAGCGCACAACATTTCAATAGTCCTTAATGTTCAAGGTTGTTATTGCGTACAAAATGCATTCAAAAATGTTTACATGACATGCATAAAACGGAATTGTATATCTTACAACTGTTAAATAGTCAGTGTTTACCCTATATAATTACATAATGCGTGCACAATGTATATACATTGTAATGTCTCCAAATTTGATTTACGCAGTTTGTCTTAAATACGAATTCGTTGAATCATATTGTTATTGAGTATTAAGACATTATATGAATTACCACTAACATTATTTAATGTTATCAAAGCCAAGCATTCATAACATAAGTTTCGAGTACATGTATTTTTCTATACCAACAGAGAAGTTCAGATGTGATTTCAAGTCTTCCTAAAAAGTGTTAAAGACGTGTTTTAGTACGTTTTGGAAGGTTATTACCCACACAGCTCTCGGTCTTTGCCTCTTTTCACACATTCATACTCCATCAAAATGTAATTCCAAATGCCTAACAAATTTTTTAATTTATTTTGGGTACAAACATGTCAGCGCCCACATTGCCATTGAAAGCCAGAATATTAGAAGCGTTTCCAGTGAGACAATGTGTTTCATAACCTGACAAGTGAATCACTGTGTTCACACGTCTACTTTACACTTCGTAAGCGAGCTATGCAAGGACTGTAAAACCTTGTGCAAATAATTGCCATCCTACAGTTTGTTTACGTAGTATATTCATTAAAATTCTTAGCAAGATATTCAACACGATAAACACTTAACAGAAATAAATAAAAATATATATTCCGTTCGGAATAACTAAGGGATGACGTGAATAAATGGTGGCAGGTGTGGGCACTATCAGACAGTTTTTCGTGTAGTCATATTTACCTGGTATGAAAAGTTATCACGATACTATAAAAACGTTAACCACATAATTATCGTGATAATTAAGACAAGCTTTTGATACTGTTTGGAGAGCGTGGTTATGGTAAAACGTGTTCATACTAATATAAATGGCTTTTTTTTAATGTAATGTAACAACCAAGGGAAGTCATGCGCATCCAAAGATCGGCAGATATCTAACTATTTTAATGTATTGGTAAAACTCAGTAAATTTTATAATTCAGTTAAACCTCACTTATCTTGTTAACTACATAATTTTTAATAAGTGGAGAATGCGTGAATTATCTAATTAATTATATAATTACTTGTTAATTATGTAGATATCTAGTTAAAATATTTTAGATAACTGTTAAGTGGCTAATGCGATAAATATCTAGTTAACAACATAATTCCAACAAGAACATTAGGTAGCAGATGCGTGACAGTACATATTCACATGTATTTCTTTATTACATGGCTATAAAACCTATAAAACATTATTCTTAATTACATGGATTAAAAAAGTGTTCATAATTTCTTAGATATAAACCATTGCTCACTAGTACATATATGTAAACCATTGTTCACAAGTACATATAATTATGTAAACCAATGTTCCCAAGTACATAGAAATAAACCATTGTTTCAAAGTTCATAGATATAACCCATTGTTCACAAGTACATGGATATAAACCATTGTTCACAAGTACATAGATATAAACCATTGTTCCCAAGTACATATATTTCAAGTACATATTTATAAATAATTGTTCCCAAGTACATAGATATAAACGATGTTCACAAGTACCTAAATATAAACCAATGTTCTCAAGTACATATTTATAAACCATTTTCCCCAAGTATAAGATATAAACCAATGTTCACAAGTACATAGATATAAACCCATATTCTCGAGTACATATTTATAAACCATTGTTCTCAAGTACATAGATATAAACCAATGTTCACAAGTACATAGATATAAACCATTGTTCACAATTACATAGATCTAAACCAATGTTCACAAGTACATAGATATAAACCATTGTTCACAAGTACATAGATATAAACCATTGTTCACAAGTACATAGATATAAACCATTGTTCACAATTACATGTAGATATAAACCATTGTTCACAATTACATAGATATGATCCAATGTTCACAAGTACATAGATATAAACCATTGTTCACAATTACATAGATATAAACCAATGTTCACAAGTACATAGATATAAACCATTGTTCACAATTACATAGATATAAAACAATGTTCACAAGTACATGGATATAAACCAATGTTCACAAGTACATAGTTATAAACCATTGTTCACAATTACATAGATATAAACCTTTGTTCTCAAGTACATAAATATAAACCATTGTTCACAAGTACATAAATATAAACCATCGATAAATATAAATCTGGTACATCGATTCGTATACTGACCATGTTAAAAAACTTTAGTTGAAGGCAACACGTCCGCATCTCTGCCATTTACCACATGTAAGGAACTTCTTAGTAGAAAGCATTGATTGCGTTGCAGCAATGTATTTACTTTACTGATCACGTTCGATAGTTCCAAATTAATAGGAATATAAGCGAAAATGTGTCTGAGAGTTTTACATGATATTGGTTAGTTAGCCAATAAGACCCTACATAACTGACAATATGAAAATGTGTTGGGGGGGATTATTTATAGTACATATGCTAGTGAATACCAGACTTAAGACTATTGTTCACTCGAAGCTATTTTGTGATATTAACACATACTTATCCTCAATAGCATCTACCAAATTAATCTATAGATTAAACCTTCGAAATGCATGAAATAAATAAAATTATTATTTTACAGGGAACGAGTATCAGAACAGTATCGTAACAACGACAAACATATTGGGGGAAAATATCAAAATATATCCAGGAACACCTTATGATTATGTCGGAACAAGGAATGATTCACTTCCATATTACAACTTTAATGTGGGGTCAGCAAGTACAAACCTTGTGTCCGCAGATGTTGACTACCGTCGGGGAAATTACTATTTTTACGATACAAACAGTGTAAGCCTCTACAGAGTAGACGGTTTCAGATGGGAAGACACATTTAGCAACATGTCGATTTCCACTGTTCATGAAGGGATTTCGAGCTCACTATTTACCCGTATTGCTGTGGACTGGGTGACGGGCAATGTGTATTGGACAGATCCTGTGTACGCGTGGATAGCTCTTCAAAATGGAGGAAGCAGCGGAAACTTTAAAATACTGTTGCACGAGGACATTATCTTTCCGTCAGCCATAGCAGTTGATCCATCAAATAAGTAAGTTATATATTCTGTTTTTATTTCATAAGTCATATTCAGCTGATAAAGCGTTTATATAAAAATGTAATAAGTTTACATGGAATGAAAAGCGAGTTATTATGCCGAAATAGGAATGCTTTTTTCTTCTCCCGCTACCTTTCCCAATACAAACTGCTCTTTAAAACAGCCATATTATGTTAACGCGTATAATGAAAGCAATTCATATATTGGGGATTAGTTGTTCCAATTCTTATAGAATTATATTACTTTAATTTGTTTCTCTATCAAATCAAACGAATGAGTAAAAGAGGCATAATAGAGAGAAATATATGTTGGTATTATCAAAAATAGTAGAGGTATAAACTGGGTTGTATGTGTTCTGTGTTGTGCGTTGTGTTTTAATTGTATGGTAATTGGACTTGTATCAGCAAAAGATTAAGGTTAACCTTAGCACTAACACTATTCACTTACGGTAAGGGAATTGAAAGCCGTGGAAACATCGTGTTTATGGCAGGATTCTTACCAACAACCGATGGATCAGGAGACTGATTCCCTGCACCCAAATCATTATGCTCCCGCTTCTTCATTATTGATACACTTCCTAACAATTCGCGCTTTCTTTACGATTCTTCTCATGTCTTTGTATTGTATGAGTTGTCCTGAAGTCGGTGTCAGAAGCTCAGATAATTATACATTATCATTATTGCTGATTTACATTGATGAGAAATTTGCAAAATGTAGCATCTGAAAAATATGCAAAATGTACAGATAATGATATGAACCCTTTTCGTAATATCAGGTACTGATTGTACATATAATCAAATTACAAAATTAACCATACGCTGAGTAACTGAATTGTTTTTAAGTATATAAAAGGAAAATGTTGTTTTGATGGTTTCAAATAAAACGGCATGGTTAATGTTTTTAGTGACAATTCACACGTAGATGGTCTTTATTTGAGGGGGGGGGGGTGTACATAACAGGTGATTTTGTGTGACAAAATTGAGTTGATTAAAAACATTGATAAGATCAACCATGAAGGACGATTGACTTAATGGTTATGCATTGATGTTTGTTTCCAAGAAACATGCCTATCGACTACTTGGACATTCTTCAGTTGTGGGACGCTCCGGGACATCGAATAATTGCCTAGCTTTCGATTCATAGCTATTAAAATAAAACAAAATTACACTTGATAAATCACATTAAATAACCAGAAAACGCAGGTAAAAGCTTCTATGCTTCTATCTATTTTCTATGTTTAATTTTGCCCCTGGCTACGGGCCTGTACAGATTTCTATATTCATTATTTCAGATATGATAAGAAACGTGAAATCATAAATCGTGAAATCATGTATCGGAAAGTCATGTATAGGAAAGTCATGTATCGGGAAGTCATGTATCGGGAAGTCATGTATCGGGTAGTCATGTATCGGGAAATCATGTATCGGGAAATCTGAGAATCTTGTAATCTTAAACATGTGCACCTCGAAATCTTGAAGTTATCTCAATTTAGTTCAAGATTGTGAAGTCATAAACGATAAAATCGTGCAGTCCATGATTTCTCAATTCATGACTTTAATAATGAGGAATACAGAAGTGACCATGTCCTTTAGTACTTACAGGCTAGCTTGCACGTGTTCGCATTCAGCAGAAAACAAAGATTGCTTAACATACCGAAATGAAGTACACGCTACTATAACATCCATGGTCAGACCGACAAATATGTATACTATATCAAATTAAGAATTAAGTGATACCTGAGCAAACGTTACATTTATCTAAATTGTCATCCTTTATTGCAAGAATTTAACTAAATGGTCATCCTTAAGTGCAACCATTTAACTAATTGGTCATCCGTTAGTGCAACAATATAACTTGACGTGCATCCTTTAGTGGAACAATATAACTTAATAGTCATCCTTTAGTGCAACAATTTGACTCAACGGTCATCCTTTAGTGCAACAAATCGCATTGATTAACTAGATAGTTATGTATCTAACTAGATATGTATCGAGTTAACTACTTAACACTTATCTAAAATAGATCGGTGCGTAAGTGGTGGCAGTTGTTGGCACTATCAGACAATTCTTCGTGAAAAGATATTTATATGATATGAACATTTATTACGATACTTAACTGGTTAACCACATATTTATCTAGTTAATTAATTAAATATCTAGTTTCTTTAACGTGATAACCAGACAATTATCTAGTTCATTAAGTAGTTAAGTTTACAGAAATATGCCACCATAGTTTTGGGCAAGACATGCGTTTGAATTGCGTAACGCACATAGTTTAAAATTCTTATGTCAGTGTGATTAGAGAAGTCACAAATTCACAATTTCATTTTCACCAATTTCATATTTCCTAGGAAAGAAATAATGAAACCAGAATGTCACTACGGGTCTTACGTAGATTAAGACTGTTATTCAGATTCATGTGTGCTAAAAGTTATTCTACCCACCGTTAGAGTTATTTACCGTTTATCAAAATAACATACGTGCCTTTTTATGTGTGATCATGTATTCGACAACTTAAAAGTGTTGAATTATCTTTTAAAAAATTAGTTTAGACTTCGTACACCCCTGATACCTAGTTTGTTATGATTCCTTTTTGTTTTCTGTCTTCATAAGGTTTTCAGTGTTTACGCAGCGGGTATTTGGTTGGGCGACACACAAAATGCGATTTTTTTATTCGTTAAATTGTAAGCTCTTACTTCCTGCTTCCTGGATTAATCAATATACATTTTTGTATTTATGATTTCAGTTGCAATCATAAATTGTGAATTCATGAGCTATAAGTGTTTACTACTGTCGATACCACGATGTAATCATTTAAAACATGACCTTTACGATAACTTATTTAACAAATCCATTCATTAATAGTAGATGCGTAATAACGATAATATGACATTTGAAGACACGTACTGAAGCGAAAATACTTGCTAATGCATAAGCAAATAGTAATGAAATAGGCCATACTAATTTATTTATGTCTTAACATACGAAAACCCCTTTGCAAACTGATTTATATCATGCTATTTGTATATGGTTGTCATTGAAAGCAAATATAAACTCCAAACTCGTTATCACAATCTTTTTCGGGTTTTATTTCTTAATTTTGGCACTGTAGTTTTGAAAGTTCATTAAAAAAACAAGAAATATTAAATCCCATCTATAACAAGTAGAATTCATATTAAGCCAGGTTTAAGCCTGTTACTAATAAATATCAAAACCTCCAGCCTACGCTGTTCATTACAGCTATTTGTTCTGGAGTGACATCGGACCAGCAGAAAAGATTGAAAGAGCATCCCTCTCCGGCACCGACAGAACCGCCATTATATCTACTGGTTTGGTCACGCCTATAAGTATATCTGTAGATTATGTATCCAGTCAAATAGTATGGGTGGATGAAGCAAGAGACACTTTGGAAACTGCTGATTTTAACGGTGAAAATCGGAGAATTATACGAAGACTTTCGCATTCTACTTTCTTTGACGTTGCTGTTTTTAGGGTAAGAAAATAATAAAAACTTACAAATTTCGTCGGGGATTAAAAATATTAACCCGCAGAAAGTCTCTTCATCTGCCAGACAGGGGCTTCGTTTGTGCGGTACCTTGTTAGTGGCATTATAGTTCAGAAATAATGATAGCATCATTTTTTCTCGAGTGACCTCTCTTGAATAACAGGCTCGCGTAAAAATCAGTATCGTATTATTGAGTAATTTTTACTCACCTTCTAAAGCAACAAACTCTCAACAACAACAAAACAGTTAAGCGCCGAAAGCAGTGGAGTTGTTCGGTATTGAACACTGGTTTTGTTTTCAACACAAAACAGAAGGTACGTATTAAGGCTATATGACTGTTGAAAATTACCATAGAACCCAGCAAACATTTGTCGTCGCCTCAACGTTGCATAGACGTTGGACCCCGACATTGGTTTAACATTGGAATTTGGTTGGTTTTGCAAATTGGATAGATGTCAGAAACCCGACGTCTATCCAACGTCGCAATTACGACCATTTTTGACGAATATCCATTCCCAGGGACCTTGCCCCCCGATGGATCCGGGCCTTCATATCCTTATGAAATGAGACATGTAAGTTCTGAATGATATGCAATATAGAAAATGTCAACCAAATAATAATAATATATGCGTTTAATGATCAATTTTGAATATATCTGAAATATCATATGTTTTCGCTAAAATCTCCAATTCCCTTTATTTATTTGATTTTCAAGCACTATGCAAACAGCTACTGGCACAATTTAAACAAAATGCTTATAGCAAATGTAAAATGCTTTTAATACATATTCAACATACTTGATGGAATAGCAATTTAATTCAGCAGGGTTACGCTTTCCAAACTGTATGCTTATGTTTACCGCCATTTCTACAATATGCAGAGCTAATATGTTGCTTATTTTCGATTGATTTTTTTATACTATTAAATAAAACATTATTATTATGGTAGAGGTTAAATACTACTAAATTGATTAATATTATGGTTACCATATAGATCTATATATCAGATGAAAATATATACACACTTCTGACGATTAACCAACGTTACGACAACGTCGTAAATCGACGTTGCACGGACGTCGTGGTTTTAACGTTGGTTAGACGTTGGATTGTGGTCGGCGACGTCATTACCCAAATCCAACGTTGGGCCAACGTCGTATTGATGTCAGGTGTTTGCTGCGAACTAGTTGTTCTGCCGAACATCTAAAACAACAACAACCCATATTTGCGCCTCTATAAGGCCGATGCTCTTGAAAGGTTGCCCTGCGTGACTGAGTGTGGTATCATGTGGAATCATGCCATGTGTCTACGACATCGTATCCGCGTGACAGGGTTGTAGCCCTATCATTGGTTTCAAGAAGGCTTAGACACTGACTCCGTTTGACAGATTAATTGTTTGAGGAACGTAAACCTTAAAACATACATAGATACATACATGCATGGTATTATGATATAGCAGGTTTTTTTACCGAGGATTAAACCGTATGATTTAAGAATAAGAAAATACGAACTATCAGGACAAAATTATGCAAAGTCTGTCCATTGTCACATGTAAATTTTGTTAAATTATTGTATCAACCAATATGGTAATGAAACGCACAGTAAACTCCGTACTGCGTAAATCCTATGATGCAGATTGATGCAAATAAAAGTACATGTATACATATTTTTAAAGTACCGTTTATAGTTATATATATATGAATATAGTTTTAGTTTCACAGTCCATACATGACAGACGATCCAGACTAGATAGCGGTGTTTAAGTATTTGTTTTATTAAACAAATAGTTTTCCGTCTAATATGTGTTCACATAATTTGTTTACAGTTTGAAAAATGTATCAAGCACTTTCAATTAGTACTTTCTGTCATTCGGCTATTCAACTTATTGGCCGCGCGATGTTCATCTTTAGATCCTGATAACAATTGAGAAATAAATCGTTGCGCAGTTGTGTACTTTTCGACGGTCTTTGTAAAAAGTATGTCTTTGTCAGACGACCTTGAAAGTAATTCGCAAATTGTATAAAATTAATAGTTAATTTTACTTCCTTAAAAACATTGAGTTTACATTCATTTCAGCAAATTGTATAAACTTGTATAGGTAATTTTACTTCCTTAAAAACATTGTGTTTACATTCATTACAGCGTGAAAGCATTTTGTACGACCTTGTAAATAAAATCCAGATCTGAAAATCTTTTTTAGCAAAGGAAGTTATACGTGCAGGAAGGCATTTGTTTACTTAAAAACTTTTTCGATTGCGTAATATCCTCTTACACTAAATTCTAATTTTCATATTCTGCTTGGACCTCTTCTATATTTTCTATATTCAATATACATAAGTATTGAAATTGTCATTACGGAAGTATATTTATATATAAAAATGAATAAATGGTGTAATTAAACACATTTTGACCTTTATCGAATGTATCGTAAGAAAGCAACTTATTCATCTGCCCTAATGCAGTGAAGCTGAATATTTACGTATCCAAAATAATCAATGCATTTGTTTAATAAAATGACGCATTTTTCTCAATAGTATGTACATTAAAAACTTCATAGTCAAAGGGAAATAACACACGAAATCAAATTAATCAATATATATAGTAACAATCGATTTGTATGGTTAACTCCTCTGATAATTGTGCATGCTTTATAGGAACGATATGATTAGAAAACAAAGAATAACGTACAATTCTTCAATATATGTCATTACCTTAATATATGTAATTCTCTTGGCAGGATTTTGTCATGACAACTGACTATACGTCTGGACGCTTAATTGTGTTGAACAAAATGTCAGGATCCGGTAAATATTTTGACGCTACAACAGGTTATTTAACAGTGAAAATGTACAGCAATGATACGCAAGCAAGCAGCATCGGTAATTTTACTTTATTTGTGAAATATACGTTCATAGGCAATTCTCAGTCATGTTTTACTCACTTAATGTCCATCGGTATGGTGCGGATACTGTCAGTGCTCACAACATACCGAAGCCGTTCAATTTGTACTAGTCACTCGCTTGTTTACGCTCTAGCAGTCCGCTGTCAGGTTAGCGTGACTGAGTGTGGTATCATGTGGAATCATGCCATGTGTCTACGGCATCGTATCCGCGTGACAGGGTTGTAGCCCTATCACTGGTTTCAAGTAGGCTTAGACACTGACTCCGTTTGACAGATTAATTGTTTGAGGAACGTAAACCTTAAAGCATACATAGATACATACATGCATGATATTATGATAGAGCACGGTTTTTTACAGAGGATTAAACCGTATTATTTAAGAATAAGAAAATACGAACTATCAGGACAAAATTATGCAAAGTCTGTCCATTGTCACATGTAAATTTTGTTAAATTATTGTATCAACCAATATGGTAATGAAACGCACAACCATTTTATCCTGACAGCTTAATATATTAGAAAGATATAATACCAGAGTACTTAGGTGATAGAATAAGTTCGAACTTGTCTAATATTGTAATTTCAAATAAAGAAGTTAAAAACATAATATGCACTTAATTCTCTAATTGCTTAACATGATTGTTTTCGATGTATTCTATATTACAGATATTATGACATCATAACATTATTAATAATAATGCAGTTATAATTATGAACACATACAAAAAGGCCTTGGGATTTGACGAAAGTCTATAAAGGCCACTGATAAACATTTAAAAAGGCGTTCTAGACGCATTATAACGCAAAAGTAGTTTTTATGCTGAAATTAGCGTACAAAATTTAATGCAATAAAAAGTGTTATTACGAATTTTAAAAGGCGTTATTACGAGTTGTAAAAGAATTTAATACGAGTTAATACGTTTCTTAAACTCGTAATAACGCCTTTTTGAACTCGTAATAGCGCCCTTTTTAAACTTATAATAATGCCTTTTAAATTCGTAATAATGCTTTGTTCATTTTTGTTCGCCAAATTAAGTATTTTTGGTATATTTATGCGTCTAAAAGTCGTGTTTATGGCGTTATTACTAGTTTTAATTATTTTTGTTTAGTGACTCTAATACGCGTTTGTATGATTTCGAATAGTACAAGAAATAACATTGTTTAAAAAATATTTTCAAATAAGTTAAATCTGTGAGAATACGATACTATCGTTTAGAGTTTTTTTTAGCCAACCCATGTGAGAACACTGCGTGTGACCATATCTGTGTGAATGGTATTAACGGACCTACTTGTATCTGTCACGAAGGTTACATACTGGATGACCAAACGTGTTTAGGTAATTCGTGACATTCTTGCTTCTCAATTCTCATGGTAATGAAATATTTCTTCCTTCTCTGCCAATTTCGAACGAAACGTGCAACATGACGCTACTGATAATTAAGAACATGAAATTTGGGAGAAAACATACGGTGGCATATTACTGCCACCAGTTAGCATGATAGCGTTCGCGAATTAATTCGTGTTAACCACTTAATTATTACGATAATTATCTAGCTATCTAGTTAATATTCGTGATACATTTTCGGTAGGATAAATATCATACAACTAGAAACAGGCTTGAAAGTGCCCAGAACTGCCACCTCTTACCTTTTTATGATGTATTACACTAGATTTAAGTGATAACACGAATCTTATCTAGATGTCCACTTATTATGTTACTTAGTAACTCAAATTCGCGAATTTCACTTAAGATTCGTGTTACCACTTATATATTAATACATTTTTGGCTTCTAGATGTAAGTGGTAACACGAATCAGCTGAGATTTAACCAAGTTTTACAAATTTGAAATCCACGAATTAACAAGTGTGTCACAGACCAACCTCAATTAATTAATGTTTTGAGTAACAAGCCAACGGTTGGGTTGAGATTATTTAATATATCTTCTGTGTGATGATTTGGAATAACTTTCATATTTGAATGTACGCGTGGACTTGATATATGATATGAATTCGGAGCCAACCACTTTAATGATGATTTTTTATTGACTTAGTTATTCTATTTAACAGAGGATTCCGGAGTTTTTCACCGAGCATTTATCCAGTCCAACAAAACACACATTTGCCTTATGGATATACGTAGTCTTTCAGGAAAACATCGTGATGTACTCGAGTGTATTGTGAGAGATGGCCAAAATATTGGTCATTTTGATATTGGTAACTACTTTATAAGTCACATTGTTTTAGCTGTGCTTTCATTGATAAATGCATTCAATGTTTGTTTCAATGCAAATAATACAGTCATTATAAAATTATGCATTTTTATAACAGGGCTTCATACTAATTCACGTGTCCTTCACATCTGATTCATGTGTGGAAGTTACTTTCGAAAGAATACTATTAAAGGTCAACTCCGTTTGATTCTCCAGGAATAAAGCCAGATGTACATAACTGAAGTACTATCACATTACACTGAAAAAGTCGAAAACTTCACCACAATACTATAGTTACAGATCATGTTATTTTATATCAATACACTGCATTTATGTAAAGAGAAACTGTCGAAAATAACAGAATCCGCTTAGTAAATACATTGTCACAGGAAATGTCTGTAATATTGTAGCAATACCGACATGATGATAGCTGTGGAGTCTGTACTACTGCTAGTACTTTGAAGTAACAACAGTAATACTGCTTCTGTTTGTACTGCTACTACTTCCAATTTAAAATCGATGACCAACATTATAACCCTTCCCGGAACGCCGATATCTAATCGATAGAAAACTCGAGAATAAGTGCGATAATTGCATCTATAAGCCAGTCATGTACATAAGAGGGTTTGTCATGCACCCCAATCGTCATGACGTATAGGTGTATCTCCATTTTCATAATCAGAAGTGTTTACATAGTATCTAGTCGTATCTCGTGAACAAACTACACTTATTGTGTGCAGGAATGAAGAGTAAAATCATCGGCTCCAATCTCGGAATTTTACGAAGCTGCAAACCAGACAGCTAGCATGAAAACTGAATGTAACAAACTCAGTCCTTTATTACTATGTCAATAAACTAATGTATTATTGTGTTCATAATATTTATTAATATTCGATTGACTCTATTTGAGGTATGACCTCGAGGAAAATAATAATTGCGGACAACTGTACAATATTCAGCGTCAACATAGACGGAACAGTTCGGAAAGATACGTTTCTGACGATGCAACCATGCAAGCCAATAACAGGTATAGATTAACAATAACAGTTTTCATACTATTGTTTTGATTTCATTTGTCCACAGCCTAGTACCGAGTGAAAACACACAGTCCTTGTATAAGTTGGACTTTGTCGCTGTAGTACAGTGTCAAGGTTAATGATGATATTTTTCAATTTGATTAAAACCTGTTTTAACGTTATGTTAATTTACTTGATAAAAATTATAACATTTAGTTGATATTTGACACAAACCCGTGTTTTATGTATTACATTTACTCGCTACAAAACGATAAATAATGCAAATTTGCTTGATACTAAACCACATTAAAGGTAATGTAAAATTAGATTAAACATGTACATACTGATTTAGTACACTTGATTGTTTATACAAAACCATTTATTGGCAATAAAAAGTTACTTGATACAAACCCATAGAGTAGATAACGTAATTGCACATGATACTAAATCATTTTAAAGGCAATGTCATTTACTTGACACAAGACCGTATTATAGGTAACATAATATACTACGTCATTTTGCAGGCAGTTTAAATTCATTTCATACCAAACAATTTTACAGGTAATATAAATGTATTTGATACAAAGCCAATCTATTGGGGAAGTGAGGTGAAGTGAATTTACTTAATGACAAAACACTCAGCTTTAACTGAACGTTGTGTGTAGACTTAGAGTTAATCTGTTGGCATATGTATACCATGTAGGTCTAGCCCTGGACTGGCGAGATAACAACATATACTGGACGGATGAGAATGGAATACATCTGGTGTCCGAGTCAAAAGAAGAATTTACACTGATTAACAGAAATATTGTCAATCCACGTGATCTGATCATTGTACCATTTCAAAGGTTTGTCGTGTGTTACTTGTCTTAAGCTTTAAATAGTGGTATTGGCTAAGCAATTACATACACATGTGTTGTGTATTGAATTTGATACGTCTATAATAGTCCAATTAAAACGCTTGCATAGTGCTAGATATTATTGTGATTCACTTTCATTGAGATGTGAGAACAAATTGAGACCGAGTGTAAGTTTATATAGCACCTAGTGCTGGGGATAGCACTAAATATTAGATGTACACACAAAACCCGAATGCTGTGGATCATAAAGTGCAGTATGTACCCTGTTATCATTTCAATCCACTTCATACTTTTGAACATTTGGTGTTCTGTGTATAGAATGCTTAGTAAGGGTTATAATTTGGAGTCTGGTGAAGTTCGGGGAGTGGGGAAACCTATCTGGACGTGCTAGTAGATCATTTGTTTCGTAATAATTACTGTAATAACATTTTGATCTAGTTTGATGATTTGGATATCTGGAACAAGTGGGGCTTTCAAGATAGAGAAAGCAAATTTCGATGGTTCAGAGAGAGCAATCATAGTAACGAGCGGATCTTTGAACGGTCCAGAGTCACTGACCATTGATAGAAATACTGAATTGTAAGTACAACGCCTTAACTGGCATTTACAATAAACTGGACTTACATTTTTACGTTTGTATTAAGACTACTTATGTGTTATATTACATAAGAGTTCAGGTTGACCATTTTTGTGATTTTTCATATTTCAGGCAAAGGTTGAAGTATCCCGAATAGCTCTGCCTATATGTCTATGTGAATAGTTTATACTGATTGACAGATACAATTATTCTATACTAAAGTTTGACCGTACCTACAAAAGGCCTATATCTTGCAATGTCATGTGACTAGTTTCCAAACATATGCTTGTCTAAACGGTGTAATATGTATCCCATTTTTTTCTCACTGTAACTCAGTTTAAATGCATTACATACATCTTTTATGCTGATGGTACTATGATTAAACGTGTCAATAATTAAAATGTATAGCAAGAATATTTCGGAAAAAAAGAGGAAATAATCTGAAAGCTACAGAACAGTTTAACACCAACTTTTCCTATTTGTTTCGACCAGGTTGTATTTCATTGACGGTGTGCTGAAGAGTTGCACCTTAGATGGTGGAGATCTGAAATCTTTAACAGTAGCAAACGCATTTGCTCAACCTCACGAAGTGCTCATCTATAAGGTAACTAGGTCATGTGCATACAAACAACAAGAAAACTCTACAAAACATTATCTACTAATGAACTTGTTCTCAGAAAATAAAGGAGCTTGTACCAAATGGGAATAGTATTTTTCTAGCTATCACTGCGTATAAACCAAACTGTATCATTCCGGATGTTGCAATGTGATTTCAGTGGCGCAACACATTTCCATGTCACACGTATTTCGAGAAAGGTGACTTTTTATCATTTTTTGTCTTTTTGTTTGATAATCAAACGATAAATGATATTCAGCAGTGAATGAATATTTCTCGTGCATGCTATTGTGCCTTGTACATATTGAAATAATGTTGAAATACGTCACTGATCACCAAACATCGCGATAAATGTTCATGACATCATTTTTAAACCCATGCAGTATTGAAGTTTTAACAAATAACGAGAACTATTTATGCATCAGATATTATGTTAAGAATATGTACTTTCGTACATGAAACTTTATTTTCCCCAGGAATGTATTTTTACAACAGAAATGCATTCGATACTGAACACATATGCAGTTGGTACTGTATCACTTATTGCACAGACTGAATTACTCATTTGTATGTTTATAGCGATTTTTCTGTATGCATTATTGCGATTTTCATTACGTGATTTCTGGTTATGATCTCGTTATTTTTGCTTCTAAATGTTAAAACACATTATAATTCATCAGCAAGAATGAAAAAACGACCCTTTTTTCAATAAGAATTTCGTTCCATACCCTGTTGGTGACATGCTTTCCCCAAAGAAGTTGATGATTTTTCCCACAATAATATAACTTGTTCAATTATAAGCTCGTTTGTTTGTGTTATTACGTCACGTTTAGGCTTATTCTCTCTACATATTCCTTTAAAATGTTTCTCACTAGTATAGGTTATAGCTCATACATTGGAATTATAAGCAAAGTAAGTACAAGGGGACGTCAGCGACCGCAGCACTTAATTTGTTTATAGTTGTAACCGGCTTATAGTTAACTCCGCATCTTTCTGGCTGCACATTTCATGTATTTCAAAACAAAACATTAGCCAGCCCATTCGATTATAGTATAGTTACATATATATTACCGTAAAGCGTATGTTTAATGTATTCTCGACGTTTTCCTTTCAAATAATAAGCCATTTAGCAGAGATTGCCAACACGAACACCTACTCGTTTTGTTGATGATGGTGATTATGTTGTTAGCGATGATGCCAATCTGATGATGATAATGATTATATTAACACAAAATGAAAGTAGAAATTGTTACAGACCCCTTTGATTATTACTCAACATTTTTTTGTTATCTATATATGTATTACCTATTGCAAGTGACTATATAATTGGTGAACTTAATACTAGATATCTAAGACAAAACGCATTGGCTTAGAAGCAGAACCCCTGCAAACAAAGATAATGTTTAAATTTAAGTTCCAACCAAGTATGGTCAGTCGTAAGATACGTGTAAGTCTAGCCATCTTGTCAGATAGCACATATTAAAGTACAGTAAAACCATAATAATGCGACCATCCTTGGGACCCTTGAAAATTGGTCTTAATATTGAGGTGGTCTTAATATCGAGGTTGAATAAAGAGCAGAACAGTCAAAATGAACTTGAAACGTGTGGTCGTTATATTGAGATGGTCTTATTATTAAGGTTGTCTTACAGTGAGGTTTTACTGTATTAGCAATTGGACAGAAGCCAAAGACCCGGATTCTTAATCGGAGTTGTACATTAAGAAAACAAGAATGACTATAATGTATCAGATGGGATGGAAGTTTAATGTCAAATGGTATATATGGATACTGAGAAAACATAGTGCACATGAAAATTGTTTAGTAATTTAAAATAGACTGAGCAGATAAACATGTAAACCAGTCAAAAATGTCATTTTAGACCATCATTTTATAATCTGTGACATTGGTATTCGTTTGTCTTCCATTATAGTCTCGCAACCCTCTTCAGCGTACACGGCGTCTGGCTGATACACAGGCAACACTTTTGACGCTAGTGTAGCGACTGCATTAATTTCATTTTCCACACCATGCTTCAAACGTTTATCAACTTCATCATAATGTTTTTCTTTAGTTTGCTGGTGATAAACAACTCCAATATGTTCTTTCTGCTTCTTTAAGCCACTTAAACCTATCGCCGTACGGCAAGTACTGCCGGTGACTTTCGCTAAATGTCTCACCTCATGGCAGGGTCATGATCCGTGTGATGCTTTTATTTCTTCTGCTGTCAAATGAGAGAGTTTGTCAGGGCCAGAGCGACATAAATAATTACCCTTTATTGACAGGTCACATGTTTTCCCGGTTTCATACAAATGTCTAGTTCCATTACACACTGATATCCAATACGCTATGGAGTCAACTGCTTTCAAAAGACAATTGATACAAACGTTCATTTGGTAAATATGAGTTTTAATGGCACTCAAAGCATATGAGTACTTTGAACGAAGCAAATCACTCGAACATGCAGATTTGATTTTCTCTAGTGCAATCATTTTCTTCTGTTTACTCAATCTCATTTTTTGTACACGTCTACTCATCAGTGTCAAAATTTCTTTTCCCGATTCAACCAACTGCTCTTTGACAGGATTCATGTTCAAATTTTGAAATTCGTATAGATTTTGTCTCATTATTTGGAACAATATTTGAAGTTTTTAATTCTTTTGGGATAATTTGAAAGTCTTTTGCATATGACGATAATTGTTTGTTAGTGGCACAGTATTTTGATATTTTTATCTTAAGGTTCCTGTTATCATGCTCTACCGTACAGTGATTTATTGTCTGGCCGAAATCAGTTGTTGAAAAATCACAGTATATACACTTGAATTCGTCCATGCTACCTGAAACAAACACAATAAAGGTGTAATCAACTATTGTTTATCACAATAAATGATACACATTTTGTGAAATCAGTATAAACAAATCGCAATAATATATACATAATGCATATGTGTAATCACAATAAGTGATACAGCATCAGTGCAATAAATGATACAGTCATTACGAAACACCACCATGTACATTTGAAGCAATTTCTTGTCATATTGCAAAATGCCGGTAGATTTATGTATCATAGATGTGATCTGACATTTTTGCGATTATATTAAATACAAATAATGTATCATTCGAAGCGTAATTCAGACGAAAACTGGATATTCAGGCATATACATCGAGCTGTTTTTCAGTTTCCTTTGGTGATTTTCTAAGTTTATACAATGTACATCTGGTTTTAAATGGAACCATGCGTTGATAACGGAAAAAGGAAACTTCATGATAATAATTTATGATGTAGAGCTTACTTACTGTTTTGCAGAGTTAATCCATTTAATTACGTCAAAATGTAAATCCCTGTATATTTATCGTCACTACGCCATTGAAATCACATCGCAACATCCGGAATGATACAGTTTGGTTTATACGCAGTGGCTATGTTAGCCGTTCATTGCTTTTTACAAATCCACTGGAAACCTTCATTCATATCAAATCTACTATGCACATTGTTTTAACGTTTTGTAATATTAAATTAGCAATATCATATGAAAGGAAGGATTAAGTTGTTGCAGAATTAATGAGCGCTACATTCATAAGACAATGCCTCCCATCCAATAATAAAACGATCACTGGTGATTATGGGCTTAGACAGGTATGTTATAATTATAATGTTATATGTTATATGTTATAATGTATGATTTTCTAAATCAATGTGTTTAAGGTGCTTTCGTCATGTTATGTGTAGGTTCACTGTGCCATTCTGCTTTTTTGTTCATTTATAGCCATTCTATTTTTATTTCGTAAATAGGGATGTAAACTCAACAAAATTCCTAATCGGTCATGAATTAAGTTGAAAATGGAAATAACCACCAATATATTGGCTACAAACAAATAATGTCAATATTCTTATGAAATTTCAAAAAATAAAACCCACCTGTCGTAAATGAGTTCCGGCCTGTATCATTCCGACGGCTCGGGCGCGTTCTTCTTCAGTCATTCTCACCATGTTTTGTGTTTTTCAAAAAGGATTTTCATCAGCAATGACAAAAGTGTACACGAACACGTGCAAATATGTGTCCATGCCCCGTACGTGCAAAACGTGCTATAAACGTCAATACGCGTAATACGATTAATTTCATAGCGAGCCGGCTAAAAAAAAACAATAATTCGCTGCATTACCTGTTCAAATATCGGTATGGGAATTTTTGTGTGAAAACATGCATTATTAGAAAAATAATGATACAATATAAACTGACCGGTTAGGAATTTTGTTGAGTGTATGTGGTGACAGTCTGGTCGGTGAATGTGGGCTTCTTGTGTTACTCTTTCTCACTAGTTGTAATGTGGTCCGCGTTTATGAAGTGAAAGCGTGCTTATCCCTTCACTGTGCTTTATGAAAAAAATATATTTATTTATTTGAGATTTAGCTGTGAAATATGTATTTCAAAGCAGTGCTATTATCAATTACCAAAAATGAATTGTGAAATAAGTAGAATATTGTATGTTGGCGTGTAAGATCGAAAGTTATTTCACCTCGTGTGCATCTGACTTACATTTTCACTCGTGGCTACACCCTCGTGCGTCATCTATAATATTTTCAAAGTAATTGTCGAACATGGTAGAATATAGATACTATTAATATACCTTGTGTACTAATATTTCTTCATTTTTTGTTGTACAATGAGCGTTCTGTATTCTTTGTTTTATCAGAGTATTGGCTATTGAAACATAAGTATTGAAAATGATTCTGCTTTTATGTTAGGGGATGAGAAATTGATTTATTTGATAATAGTCTGATATAAATGGAGATTCGTTATTTTCATATCGTTGTAATTTAGAGTAATCGCAAATGTGACGAGTCTATGTATTTTCAGAATTATCTCGCGCTCGCAGAGAGGGGGTTTCCATATAACACAATAGCAACATACGACTTGAAGCATGGAACTAAAATCGTGAATCAGATAGATTTAGTTACAGACATGACTGACATGAAAGTACTGGATGATGTTCAACAGCCATATATACCTGGTGAGTCATATCACGAGATTGTAGCGAGTTATCACCCCTTCTATATCCCTTCTATAGTGTATATAATACTTAAATTATATAATATACTATGGAGGCGAATGTTGTTGACGTACTGTTACTAGTTCCTCTGGTCATTAATCGATTCTCTCATGATTTACTTATCCGTTCATGGTGCCAGAAGCTGATCGCCTATTCATACATATTTTAAACCATTCGAATGATTTGATTGGACATTAACCGTACCTTGAAATCATCATAAGAAAATATGTTATTTAATATATACTTTGTTTATATCTTTGAAACAAATCATTAAGCCATAATCTAATATTCATAGTAGTATCATACATTTCAGAATTCAGTTGTTTAATTATTCTTATGTTGTAACTACTTGTTTGTAAATGATGTTAATTTTCATTTTTAAAACAACAAACTTGGGATTTGGTTTGATATGCCTAGTATATATATATGGACCCTGGTCTATTGGACATTATATTAAAATTGCAATTGCCTTTAGTCTCTTTATCTTCCATCATTTATGTTCCTTCGTGGAACGCTTAAACATTGTAACTCGTATTCCCACTGTGAATGAAAGTTACCCATACATATTTTCCAAACTTGCACAATAGTGGCAATTGTGGCGTAGTGGAAATCGGACAACAAGTTTGTCAAACCAATTATTAGTGAACTCTTAATCATTTCTCTTCTTTGCGAAGAGATAACTTCATATAATAAATAACAGAAACGTCTGACACGAGCGTTACAATGGTGTATTTTATACTTATAATTGTGCGATCTTGATAAGAACGAACCAAATACTAGAATGACGAAGAAGTCGCAAATTTGTCTCAAATATAAACGATTATATATATAAAAAGTCAACAGCAGTACGGACTCAAGTTTCACATTGAAGCATGTATTTGATAGCTTTGACCGAATTGAACTGACTAATTTTCACGTGCTACTGGTGTATACCTTACTTTTTGATGATAGGTCCATGTGATATTCTGAATGGAAATTGTGAGCAGATATGCGTAGCTATTGGTAGAACTAGACTATGCAAGTGTGAGTTTGGTTTCCAGTTGGACGATGACAAAGAATCGTGTTCTTCAGGTTAGTTTATCGTCCTGTTGTAAAATCGAATTAGAAATATGTCCATTGACTGTCGAGAAACCGAGAAAGATTGCATGTGATGTACACTATGTAGAAAGAGGGAGATTTTCTACCTCTTGTCATTTAAGAGTCATTGTTTACAAATGTTCTACAATTTGCTGTGTACAAACACTTAGGTATGTGTATGGCCTAAATTTTCTGACAAAATTCTGGACAATTCTGATTTTTTTTTTGATTTTTTCAAATCTGAGGTAAAATTGACTAACAACAATAATAGTATTTTGACTACACCGAAGAAGTGTTTAAATTTTGACGGATGAAAGCAAAACTGGTCGATTAGCACAAACATTTTATCCCTCGATTATTTTATCTAGATTGATGTTGCAAAATCCTATCTATCATTGCTTATGTTGACATTTCTAGAACCTCTCACTGGTGATTTCCTGATAGTCACAGACTGGACTCACAACAAAATGTACATGGCATCCTTGGATAATGATGACGTCAGAGCCGTGGATACGGAAACATTCGGTAGCCCAATTGGTGTTGTGTATGATCGAAACACTAAAACAGTTACTTGGAGTACAAAAGACTTTTTACACAGCTCTCAGATTGATGGATCTAACAGGACAATTATCCGTAACACAGGCATGTTCAGATATTGTGGCTGCCGTTTGAAACTTAAGAAATAATATATCAAAGTGTTAATGTCATCTGTCATAGAAACATGATGGTAGGGGCTTACAACTAATATACAAAAAACATCGACTTCGTGCGCTTATTTTAATTTGCATTTTTCATTCTTGAATTTCCATGTCCATCTAGCATTTCGGTCTTGTTGTTGGCGTTCCCTGTCTGTGTTCCATGCCTTTGTTCTCTCCCTGTGTTCACTCCGTGTATTCCATCCCTGTGGTACCTCTCTGTGTGCGCATCTTCCTTATTCTTTCTGTTTTGGGAAGTTCTGGTTTGTGAATGTGGCCTACTATGCTCTGCATCTTTTCACGTTTTTTAAGCTGATATTTGAAGCCAGCCACTCCCTGTTGCTGTGTAAGAATTAAACAGTTTATAACACTATTATGTGACGACGGCTTTAAAGTAAATTTAGCAATTTGTAGTAAAATATTTACGATTCAAACTAATACTTTAAATTGGCATTTGACGGGCAACCTGGGTCAGAGGTCTACCTTTATTCCTAAAGGGGTTCCTTTTCTTAGCAGAATGGTCAATAATTATTTCATTCTATTTCAGAAAACATTGGTTGCTCTTTTGACCGACTTGCCATTGATTACACGAGTGGAAATATTTATTTTACTGCTGTACCTTATGAGCCCGGCAAGGGTAATGTCGGGGTCGGAGTCATCAAGCCTAATGGAGATCATAAATTTCTGATTTCGGAAGGTGCAAGGCCTCGAGCTATTGCTCTGGATCCCGAAGATGGGTAGGTACACTTTTGTAGCATAACTGAGCTCATGACTACGTCAACAGAAAATGTTATTTCTATTGTGCAGTGATATAACGAAAGGCCCAACGTTTGTTCTGAAATATACCTGGCCACTTTAAATAGCTGGCCAGCACTTCTTGCGGAGTAAAAACATTCAAGGCTTGTCCTACATGTTCGCGTTCACAGGCCTGGATAACTACAAAGCTACCTCTTGAGAAGTTCACAGAACATCGCTGTGTCGCAACATCTGTGATAGGCCAGTTGCAAGAAGAAATAACGGTCGTAAAAATGAGTATTGTCGTAATATATCATCACAATATTTCTTAGACAGCACAAATGTGATGATACTCGCCTCTTTGTTTGGTGTGTGTTTCGTCAATACTAGGTACAATACGGATAATTTATGCTTTAAAGAGATAGCTCTCGGGCATGCAAATGAACTATTTAAGATTGTTTGGAAATTAAACATTGAAATTTCTCAAGTCATTTTAACCATGGAAGGAATTATATCCAACAGTTTGCTGTTTTGGACTGACCATAGCAGTGTACCACCATTTGTTAAGAAAGCCAACATGGATGGATCCCACATTGAATTTGTCAAACATGCGGATTTGAAATGGCCTAATGGTTTAGCGATAGATTCCAAAGGTAGGGGATATATTAACAGGGGGTGTAGCGTGTACCACCCACCAAACTAAGACACATCCGTCAGCTTAAGAAACCAGTACTTGGTTAAACCAAGATTAATCTAAATGGGCATTTAATTAAATAGTTTCATCTAAGTAATATTCAATTTATTTGCCGTTGTTGTCCGTTTTCCTAATTCAGGAATTTTCAACTAAAAAACGGGATTGATTCGCACCATGGATATTTTTTAGTTATACAATTGGAAATACCAACATTTTACGAAACTGCCCAAGCGACCCATTAAATTGAAACAGATGTTGTCAATTCCTTTTGGGAAAATGTAATTAAAGATTTCCAGACGGATCACTTGACAGACAAGCCTTCAGACTGGTACACATAATACAACGTACAATTCGTAATCACAGTTTCGTGCCCTCCTTGTTACAATACCTTTCTCGCCACACGATGTGTACGTGTTTTCAATAAATACGAACCTCTATTTTGATGTATGAACTATATCATTCCTGTAAGTCAGATCTTGGACGATATACTAATTGGCCAGTTCTATCAACGTTCATAATTACGATTAGAATTTGTGTTTAGTTAATTATTCTATAGACTTGCTGGTCACCGATCCAAGAGGTTTTGTCTGTATTTTCGTACTCGAACAGTTGCTACGAATTCGTAATTTAAATATGTTGTCACATACAAACGCTACATTTTAACGATATTAGTAGTACGGACCTAATTAATACTAATAAATATCAAATTATTTCTAGATGACATTTTGTTCGTCGCTGATGGTTATACCAATATAATTCATCGATGCACGTATAAAGGCTCGTGCACCGAGTATTACGAAGATCGGGGCTCTCAACTAATGGACATAAAGCTGGTTGGAGATTATTTATACTACACGGCATGGAATAGACCGTATGTGCATATATTTCAACCAAATTTAGCTCATAGCATACGTGTAATTTGTTTTACATTTAAATTTCATGATTTGCGCAATGAGCTCTGGTTAAAAACTAAGATCTTGTAAAATTGAAAGTGTTTCCATCAACAAAGGAGCAAATAGAAATAATCACCTGATCTGGTGCTGGGCGATTATCATTGGCATATGCCATACATGTCTTCCATACACATATTGTGGTTAGGATTAAGAGAAGATTATACGATCACTGTACTTGTACGTATTCGGGATTCTTCTACTATGTACAGTAACTTAAGACAACTTTTGAAGTAGCCTATAGAAAGTAGTAGTTACCATGGTGGTTTTTCTTTAAATAATTAACTGAAAATGTACTCATTTTTCTATACAGATATATAACAAAGCTAAGTAAAATGCAAACGACAGATAACCGTGCGATTGCCCAAAATCCTGAGCTTGGCAGATTGGATTCTATCTCATACTCCAGTTCTACATCAACTGAATCAGGTAATTGGTATTTTAGAACATAGTTATATTGCTGTTCTCTTAGTCACATTGTAGACGTTTACGGTTAGTTTAGAAGAAAGTTTCAGGAAGTCACGATACAACGTATGGTGTGTTACAATACAAAAGCTAAGACTTTGACATTACGAGGAAATAGTCCTTACATGATTGTGATAGTGTAAAAATCATGTTCAGTGTTTCATGTTATTCTCTTTCGCATAAAACAAAATGTGTCATTTTCATGTTGTTGTTGTTTTTTGAATACCAATATCGGCTTCGTTTCCAGTTTATTTCACGAATATATAAAAGTACGATACTTTATATCAGTATCAATAAATAGATACTAATTGTAGATATAATATAAATAGTATATTTAAGTTTATGATTTTGATTGTTTGTATATAATTCTCATATATTTGTAATTATTTCCAGTTTCGTCAGTTTGCTCACCAAACAATGGATTAGGTCCATGCAGTACATTCTGTCTGCCAACACCGTCTGGTTATACATGTGCTTGTGAGGAAGGTGTTGATTTACGAAGTGATGACAAGACTTGCAAAAATGGTATGTGTGTGCCCCCTCCTCAAGCCATGATGTTTTGTAGACTGTTTGTAGGCGTCTTATGTGGCGTTCCATGTAACAACTTAATTAATATCTGCATTCATTTTATTAAGACAGGAGTTGCATGGTCTCAGCAAATGACAAAGTCTGGGAATATTTGTATGTTTCATCTGGTATCAATATCAAAGAATATATCATACATTTATCTTAAAGGACTAACATGAGTTAATCTAACCCCTACAATTGAGTACCAATCCTTCAGTCAGATTTGCGAGATAACCATACAAACCAAGTCAGCTATTCAATTATGGTTATTTTATGTGATTAATTAATATCTACTTCTGTCATTCCAAGCAACTGAACGCTATCTTAAAAACAAACAGGCCTAGACACCATATATGTGTATGAGATTATAATCATGTTGTATACATTAAGAAATAATTCAACGATGTACGAACGATTTCCTCTGAAATAGACTTTGTATAATTTACCTGACATTTTAATAGTTGAAAACACAACTACTACCACTACAACCCCTACTACTACCACTACAACCCCTACTACTACCACTACCAGTACTACACTAAAGACAACCACAACATCAACTAGTACTTCAACTTCTACCACTGAGCAATCAACAACACCAACTGAAAACAACACAGGATCTACCAGTCCTGTGTATGGTACCATTGGTGGTGCAGCTGGCGGCGTCATTGTTCTGCTTGTACTTGTGTTAGTGATTTGCTTCATTCTGAGGAAGTAAGATATAACTTACGTTGGTTTCATTGTTTAAGAAGTTACATACATTATCACCCTGGCCACCGTCTGTGGAAAAGTAGGGTTTTTAATAACTTAACGGTATTTAACTATTTATCACAAACGACTGAGTGTGGTTTGAAACACGTTTACTTTTCTTGAAAGTATACATGTATTGAAATTAGTCATATCGCTAGTACGAGCACCAGGTCATTGAGTTTTCTTATAGTCGTGCGATTGTGGCCAATGATTCTACAGTTTCTTCAATCGATTAAAAAATACCGACCGATAGGTCAGAGAAAAAATTAAAAAGTACACTTTTTCTTGAATGACTGGAGAAAATGTAGCATAACAGGGCACAATCGCAGTACTGGCCACATTGGTACTTTATATGAGTATGATTTCATTAAAAACGAACGTGTTTTCTGATCACACTCCATCGTTTGTTTTCAAAAAGCTTGCATTAAATGCCATATTTTCCCGTAGACGATAGCCACGGCGATTGTATTACTATATAACTGTATTCTGGACAGCCTCCCTTAAGCGGCCCTCTCTTGAGCAACAACCTCTCTTCAACAACATTTTTAATGTTTTATGTTGTAAATATTAACGATCTGTTTCACCTTTCTAGAGAGGCAACATCTTAACTATTTAGTCAAAAGTGTGTCTCCCAAAGTGTTGCTCTGGAGAGGTTAGTTTTTTTTCTATTCCCTTCGCTATATAAAGCAGTTGTAGACTTGGCAAAACTTCCCAAGTTGAAATCGTGAATTCGTTAAGTATTATTTGCGAATTAGAAATTGTGAATTCATGCAGATAAAATCGTGAATTCATGAAGTTGAACTCGTGGATTCATGAAGTTGAGTTCGCGAATTCTTGAAGCTCATGAAATGTCACAATGTTCAAGGCTTACGTACAAATAGCTACGCTTTCTGAATAATGTGATGAGTGTCTGAACATTGTGGATTTTAAGCACATAAAAGCCAACTTGCTGTGGAGGATTTCAGGATATTTCGTATTTTTTGTTGATTGTTGTAACTTTGATGGTAATATTTTGTGATGTATCCGGAGAAGGCGAGTGAAAAATCAGCTGTGGTCATCATAAAGCAATTGTCGCTTGTATATCTCATTGTATTTAAAAATGAGAACACATTTGTTCTACAATATGTTAATAACAATATCATTAAAGTGCATTCAACAAGAATAATTATATACAGTAAAACCTCCATATTAAGACCACCTTCTGGACCCATGAAAACTGTTCTTAATCTTGGTGGTTTTAATATTGAAGTTGAATAATTAGCAAAATAGTGAAAATAGACTTGAAAATTGTGTCATTAATTTTGAGGTGGTCTTGTTATTGAGGTGTTCTCCATGCGAGGTTTTATTTAATGATAAGTTAATAACAACTGTGGTATGAGTGTGCTGTATACTATAATAGTTTGTCTTAAGTCACTTATAGACTATGTTTGATTATGTGGAATATTCAATGAAGTCTAATATAAATGTTCAATTGGATCAAAATTTCATGATATTGTTTATTAGGCGCAGGTCAAAGGCAAAATCACAAGAGAGATCTGGATTTGAGAATCAAGTGGATATTGCAACTGTGTTTGGACACAGACATGACACACACGAAGTTCATTATGTACGTAGTACTGAACAAGATACTAAAAAAGATTCCACTTATGATTTGATTTTTTTTGATACAAAAGATGTACCTGAAGACAAAGCTAACCTCGTCAATACCGCTGTAAGTAATTTTATTCATATGTGAAGTATAATGATAATTTGGTATTCTACCAATTTTACATATGTGTGTGATTAGCCGTTGATATTTTGGCAGTCGCTATGATTTTTTATGTATTTTTTTTAAATTAACAAGAAAATAACTGATCACTTTGACAATGACCCATATGTAAATTGAAACATTATAACACCTTGCAAGATAGGTGGCATATATTTCAGTAGATGTTATTAGCTAATACCCCTTCAGGAGAACCGTACAATTGGCATCAATCTGGAACAACTTCAGACAATAAAGTTCATTGCAAGTGAGAACGTGTAGCATTGGGTATGCCACCTTCATACAACAGTGGAAGACTAAAGTGATTTCTAGTGAATGATATGTACAAAAAAAATGGGGAGGTGCTTATAAAACTAGCTTTTGGACTTTTCAGTCAAAAAAGGGCCATAACTCGCCCAAATATTGGTTTCTAGTAACCGAAATTGAACTCCACCTTCATTTCATTATTGTATGCTTTTGTGCCCAATATGACTGGAATGCTTCCATCCTTTCAAGAGTAATTGATCGTGAACCAATTTTTCGCACAGATGGAGGGACACACTGATGGACATGGGTAAAAGGAGCGACATGCAGAACTACAGAACAATGCAGAACAATTAAGATAAACTGAATTATACAACTGCCTGACAATTTGTTCACTGTAAACGCTAAAACTGGGGGCTTAAACCAGCTAGACAGCATTCAATCCTCACACTTCCCCTTTCTTATTCAAGTGTCAATCATTAGTCCTACTGTACAGTATCTTAAACTGGATTTAACTGCCATGCTACTTATATAAATACATGAAAATCAGTTGTTTGCCATTAAGCGTAGGGAGTAGTTATAACTCTAAACTAAATGAGAGAAAACGTACGTCAGGTAATGTCTCTATTGCAATATCAGTTGTAATGTTTGTTCACGTAATTAATTTGTGCATCTTTTTCAACAACACTTTTTCAGACACCAAATGACTACATCCGAATGGAACACAATTTAAGCGGTAATTACGAAAGTTTGATGAAACTTCCTAATGCCCCAGAACTTCCTGTTTCACCTTCGGAGGGGAGGAGTTCGGATTACCTAGAACCAACATCTACAACCCCAGGCTTTCAGAACAATCCTTTCCAGCAAAATCCGTTGTACAACTTGGATTAAAATGGATATTGAATGACTTGACTTTTTATCACATAACAAGAAATTATAATAGTCACATCAATGCTTTCCATTCATGAATTTAACCTATGTGTTAACATGTTTGCCTAGGAAGCATATAAAAGAATGGCATACAGTCAGACCTCGTTTATTCGATAATCTTTATCTGAATAATTGGCATCTTCCAAAATAAATATCGGGTCCAGATGTACTTTAGACACGTCAAATTGAAATGGGCTATTCGAAACCATGTATTAATCCCAAAAAAAATTCAGACCAGATGAATTCGAAAGAACAACGTCCGACTGTATTTTATTGCCATTTCTTTGCTGTAGGAGAGCTCCCAAAGACAACTTGAATTGCTTTTATTATCATTTGAATGGTACCAGGATGTTATAGTGGAATTCCATTGTTTGAACATTCTGCCATAATAATACACCATCATGTTGTTTGTATCTTGTAAATAACCATACTTGCTATAGTTTTGATTTCAGCTTGGGACACATTTATGGATTAAGTTAGCTACTGAGTTTTCTGATCAATTATAAAGGCTATTTCAATGCAGTGTTTTAAATTACCTATAATTGGTGTCAACATATCTGAATTTCACAATACGTTAACAGCACTGAACTGACCCTAGGTTCATAAAAGAACTTAAGTGTGTATCCAAATTAAGATCAACTTATATTTTTTAATTACGGAATGAAAAATATTTAGCTACATTTAAAATTTGGGTTGTCTTAACACATTACAGCCTTTAGTTATTTATCATTTAAACTTCACCTTTAATTTTTTATTTCTAATCATTACCGACAGAATAATTTAAGAAAATCCACTATTACAGAACTCATATAAATGAGATTGTGCTCGACTCTTATTTTCTTCTTTATTTAAGTCATGAAAAATGTGAGCTAAAGCAGTCTCTAGAAAACTGTTGAAAATATCATTATAAATTGATGTTAAACATTCTAACAACTCCTTCAAAACTGAAGAAATAATTTGAAGTTGAGTTTAGGCAGAAATTTCAGTCCTTTTATGAACCTGAGGTTAGAACTACAGGTATATGTCTTTCAATACAAAGGAATGTGTAACATAGTATCATATTTTGTCCCAGTTTGCATTTTTGTAATTGAAATAATGTCACTTAAACAGTGCGTATCATGAGGTGACTATTCCAGCTATAAGGATGGAGGAAGACCCTAGGCAATCCCCGGGGTAAAACCACCTACTTTCCGTAAGCCAGCTGGATGGCTTCCTCACTTACAAATTCTGTATCTAGGTTGGGTTTCAAAACTGCAGTGGTTAGGGGCAAGTGATTTGAAGTCAATGACCATAACCACTTAACCAAGAAAGCCTCACCCCAGTCCGTTTTAGATGTTTTTATCGAGAAATAAATCAGTACAATTGGACATGTTCTAGGTAATTGAACAATAAAATGTTAAACCTTTCACAATTTTTGATGAAATCAAAACAATCTAGTAAGTTTTCATGTTCCTTAGCCAATTAGTAAATCATGTATACAAAACACAACATATTTACTTCATTGTAATAGGTATCATTCATACTTTTGTTTTTATTTTCGTATCAATCACTAACCATAAATTGTATTTTTGCTGTAAAATGTTAACTTGCTTCTATCATTGTTATTATCATATATGCTATGACACTGTACTTATATTCTTCATACCCAGTCATCGCAGTCTTACTTTGCTGGCATATAATCTTCATAACAGTCAAATGGATCATAATTTCTTTTCATCTAAATATATCTTTCAACCTTTATTGTTATTAAAACGGCATATCATATTTTAGGTAATTAATGTATATAAAATTTCTTTCTTTCATCAAATGGTAAGGATTGACATTCTTGCCGACAAAATAGTTTTACTTTGCTGAATTTCACAAAATTTGCAGTAAATAGGACATTTAACTCCTAACTTTTTCCTGTCATTGAATAACTCAAGGCATAAAATGTGGAATGTGACGATTGCTGTCATGAATAAAAGAATGAAAAACTTGTAATAAAACCTTATGTCATTCCCCATTCTTAATCAAAATGATAAATCAGAACATCCTGGCAAAATCCCTATTTTCGTTTTCTTGTCCGACTCCAAGTAGGCTACTTTCAGTTTAGAAACACTTCAATAGTAAACTTACAGAACATCTCTGTGAAATGAAATTTGAGTGGTTGGAAACTACCATGTAGCCATCTGAGAAGAGAAAATGTAATGTAATGCCACTTAAAAGTATGTTAAATTGGATAATAATCTTGGAAGAAAATTTAAGTATTCTTAATGACAATTCAATGGATTCAAAAATAAAAACAATTATTCACAAAATGCTGTTGTAAAATCTCATGTATAATCATGAATCAGTGTGCTTTCATATAAATGATTTAATTAAATGCCATACTTTTGTTTGTGTTTCTGTAACACCTTGCCTGGAGGCTAGCGGATGAGGCATACAGCGTCTGACCCCTGAGTATGATCCCTGTGGTGAGTGGGGTTTCATCACAATCCCAAATGTGAGGTCCGGTTACTCAACCAGGGGTCTTATTCACAAACAATTTAAGACTGAAACTCAGACATAGACTTCAAAAATGCAACATTTATATTTACCAGTATTTCTGTTACATTAAATCTTAAAAAATTAAAATTGTGTCTGCATAATTGTTATTACCCACAGTATACTATTTGCTTGTTTTTTTGCCGTACTAACAAAGTATTGGAACAGAAGAAAAACATTCTTTGATTTTCTTTTGTGTTCAGTTTCATCTTTCAACTATTTTACAGTTTATCAATGATAACAATATCATTCATTTTCTACATTTCATATTATGCCAAATTGTTTCAATGACTGTTTTGTTGTCAAAATACCGAAGTACTGCCAGCAAGCACTATTCACTTATGCTAAGTTCTATTAATATCTAAAGAGTTATAACAACATTTGAGCAGGAAGAACTTTTAACATCTTAAAGTCCAAGTCTGAGTTTCATTCCTGTTATGTTAATGAACAAGACCCCAGCAAGTATTCATCAAGATTCAATGCATAGATGAAACTACACTACCAGGATCATGAGAGGAAATTGTCAGTTGCTCACTGAGTAACCAAATTAGAGAGTTATCTCCCCAGAGCCGCCCCAGAGCCGCCCTATGTCAAGCAACAACATCTCTACAATAACAGTAACACATTTCCTGTAATCTAATCACTAGTGAGCAACTGCCAAAATTGTGTCATCAAAAAAGGCATTACTGTGGAGAAGTTGCACTGTACTGACTTGTAAGCTGCAGTTTACCTTACTGTTTAGACCTGAATACAATTGAAACTCCCTACATACAATAAATCAAACATACATCCACTAGATAGAAAGATGAATCACACATTTAATAAGAGTAATCACAAATTTTTATTATCGTAGGTTTGATATAGCAGGTCAGGGACATGTTCTCCATGTCAATTTGACTATAGATAATAATTCACAGTTATTTGAATAGAACAATTTTAAGCCAATGTATCACATTGCTATCGCAATAGTTTTATTCACTACTGTACAATTAAACAGAAGCACACACATACATCAAGTTCAATAAACAAATAATTATTTCTAACAACTTAATTCCAAATTACACATTGATTTCTGGACCTTTGACTTACAAAGACACCTTCGATTTTTTAGATGAATATGTGTCATACGACACAGGTAAGAAAGTCCTTCATAAACTAGTATGTCCAGTTTTTTTTAATGCCACGACGCATCAACATTCAAAACGTCAACATTCGACACATCAACATTCGATATTTTTGTATGTTTCAAAAGCTTTAGCATTTGTCTTTTTTAGCAAATAACCAAGCTGTCTACCTGGTCCGACTTCGTACACTTGAGGGTAGCTTACTTCTTCAGGTCTTTTAAAAATACCATACATTGTTTGCTCCCATTTTACAGGTTTAAAAAGCTGTTTTCTCATTATATGTTTCACTCCATTCATCCCACTTACGGCATCATTAACTCTGAAATATATACATATAACATAATGAGTGGCATTTGATCCATATAAGGTAACAGGGACTAACATCAAATTTACCACTCAGTTAATTGACAGATAGCATAACAACATTCCTACGGTGTTATAGTTCACTTTTCATAGTGATAGAAATATAAATAGGTGTGTCATGAAAGGCAACAAATGCGTTTACATGTCGAGTCAAATACAGTCGAATCTCGTTCATTCGAATTCGAAATTTTATTTATAATAAAACATGGTTTCGAATAGTCCATTTCAATTTGACTTGCCTAACATACATCAGGACCTAATTATAATATTTATTTCAGATGATACCAAGTATTCGGATAGAAGGCTGTCGAATAAATGAATTGTATATCGATGATCAATTTTTCGAATTTACGATACTTGTACATAATCTAAAAGATGATAACTGGTGTGAATTCCAAACACCAAGTGATGCTATATGCACATGATATAAATTGCCATTGCATTTTCTGCCAGAAACCCAAAATGCTCCTAAACCTGGAAAATTCTGGATGCAGCCATTTTGTTTTTTATAGGCAACCATAATGACTTAAATACATACAAATGAGCACAACACAGAGAGTCCATCTACATATGTAGCTGTCTCTTAATTCGTACATTTTACAAAAATCTAAATTAGCCTCTACTTAAGATTCTTAAAAAATTGTAGAAGTCGAAACATTTCCTGTATTTTTGTAAAATTCCGATAAGGTGTCAATGTGGATGAAAGTTGAAGGCTATACCGGCCAATACGTCACTAAACACGTGTTTCATAACATATGTACAATGTAAAACTAGGAGTCATCCATTTATATGTAAATGATAGCAAATACATGTGTTTGGACAAGTCTGACATCTACTGTGTAACATAAGAGTTAGGAAAATCAGCTGAGATATTATTTCATTAATGTGTTGGAATTACCCGAAGTCACTCTATTATAATAAAACAAGAGTGCCAAACTGTCACAAAATACGCCCGTCATTAGTCAGAGCTCAGAGTTAAAACAAGACAAATTTTAGGTAATTTCTAAAATCAAAGGGTGGTAACTCCCAGGTGACATGAGCGATATGACTGGTTATCGAACTTGGTCGAGATATTATGCCCACAAACATTTTCACCAAGTAAGGTGAAGATCAAATGAAAACTGTTTGACTTGGAGACCGGACAAGGCTAATTTTGCCAATTTTGGATAATTCAAGGGCCATAATTCTGATGTACCTGGGGCGATGTGGCTGGTTATCGAACTTGGCCGAGATATTATGCCCACAAACATTTTCACAAAGTTTGGTAAATATCTTTGACTTAGAGAGCGGACACTGCTAATTTTGCCAATTTTGGATAATTCAAGGGCCATAATTCAGAAGTGCCTGAGGGGATGTGGCTGTTTATCGAACTTGGCCGAGATATTATGCCCACAAACATTTTCACAAAGTTTGGTAAATATCTTTGACTTAGAGAGCGGACACTGCTAATTTTGCCAATTTTGGATAATTCAAGGGCCATAATTCAGAAGTGCCTGAGGGGATGTGGCTGGTTATCGAACTTGGCCGAGATATTATGCCCACAAACATTTTCACAAAGTTTGGTAAATATCTTTGACTTAGAGAGCGGACACTGCTAATTTTGCCAATTTTGGATAATTCAAGGGCCATAATTCAGAAGTGCCTGAGGGGATGTGGCTGGTTATCGAACTTGGCCGAGATATTATGCCCACAAACATTTTCACAAAGTTTGGTAAATATCTTTGACTTAGAGAGCGGACACGGCTAATTTTGCCAATTTTGGATAATTCAAGGGCCATAATTCAGAAGTGCCTGAGGGGATGTGGCTGGTTATCGAACTTGGCCGAGATATTATGCCCACAAACATTTTCACAAAGTTTGGTAAATATCGGATGAAAACTCTTTGACTTAGAAAGCGGATACGGCTAATTTTGCAAATTTTGGATAATTCAAGGGCCATAATTCAGAAGTGCCTGGGGCGATGTGGCTGGTTATCGAACTTGGTCGAGATATTATACCCACAAACATTTTCACCAACGTTGGTAAAGATCGAATGAAAACTTTGACTTAGAGAGCGGAAACCATGTGGACGCCGCCCGCCCCGGGTGTTCCCATAATACGTCCCGTTTTTCAAACGGGCGTATAAAAAGATGATTTAGTGCTTGTACATGTATATACTATTCAACTATCCAAGCTGTCACTTACCTGTATCTGTTACCATCCATATTGGAATAAACAGAAAATTTAGGTTTGTTTAGAGTAACCTTGTCCAAAGCATTCCAAAATTTAAAGTAATCGTCACTCTGATCATTCATCAGGTCAGTATGGAAAGGTCCAGATACTGGAAGTCGTTTCATACTTCCGAGATGCCATTCTTTCCCATATTTCTTGATGAAATCCAATGCCTGAATAAAAGCATTAATACTTGTACAACATGGTAATGAGAACTTTCATATACATTTATCAGAATGAAAGCCAGTTGTGAAACAAGTTTGTGACTGAGGGTATCAAACCAGTATTTTTACCTTATTAAGTGATTGACAATACTGCGGGGAAAAAGTCGGCATAGGATCAGTATTCCAATGCTCAACCCATTAACCACTATGCCAACCTCGCAGTATGTATACATGAAAGTGAAATGAAAATGCTACATATATAGATCTATTACCAATATATTTTTATGATGCGTGCAGGAAGGATTGGGCAATTGCATAACTGCAATGCCACAACAAATTGCCTTTATTATTATATTTCTTCAAAAAACACTTCTTGACTTGCACATTATTGATTAATGAAAAGGTTTTAAAAATATTTACTAGTAAGAATTTATCCAGATGTAACGAAATAAGACAGGTTTCATTGATTTTAGACAAATTTACTGAATTTTATTTAACTGAAAGATTTTCATTTATTTCAGTACAATAGAAAATCAAAGCTTGGAAGTATATGATAAATAAACAATGAAGAGTAATCAATCTGGTCAAAAGGAAACAAAAATTCATTTATAATTGCTGTTAATACACACTGAAATGTTTGTATAACTGAAATGGACAGTAAATTAATTTAATATTAAGTTTTATATTCTTATATAAACACCATCGGGACACTCACAATCGCAATGCATCGATAGTTTGAGGCGTTGTTACACCACTAGCAATTATTTACAACTATACAAAATACTTTTCCTTATGGTCTAGGCGGGCCACAGGAGTGTTGCTGTTTTTCAACAATTTGTTTAGTTAAATGACAATTGCTAAACCCTCTCCCTATGAAGTAGTTAACAACCAGTACTAACTTGCCCTCTTGCAATCAGCTGACAACTTCCCAACATCAGCCAGAGGTGGAGGACAAATGACCATAGCTAAATGTCATGGAAGGACATGATCTGACTAGCAGCTGACCTTGCCAATTTCCAGCATTATATGGGTTGTACTAGGGGAGGTGTCTACGAGGTGGTACTACAGTGTGGCAGCACTACATCCAGTAATTTCCGGACGCTTTTTTACTGCATCTCCGACACAATTTTCAGGCCATGGACAGTTTGCATTTATGAACAGATTTGTAATCGCAGGACCCACATGTGTCCGATTAGTCCATTTTTGCAAATGGCACTTTTCATTATTTAAACGCCTTTGTGGTAATAACTTTCTCCAAAATATCGCCTCAGTGCTTGCACCTTGCAAGTGTCTAGGTAATACATCATCACAATAGCTGATGTATAATTTCACAAAAATCTACTATTGGGACCCCCGACATTTATCAGGGACTCTCAAACTTGCAAGTCCCAGGACCCCTGAAAAATCCAGCGAAAATTCCTGTATATCTGCTACAATTTGTCTCCAAATATCTAAAGGAATTTATAGTGGGACATAAAACACAATACAACCAGCATAGAACAGAATATTATAGAAATATGATTGTATTAAAGTTTCATACCTCAACATTTCCAGCGATTACTTTTACATTGGAACACAGATAGATTGCAACATTACATACAGGCTCATCTATCCCAAGTCTTTGTGAACAGTATTCTCTAGCTGCTACCATAGCAACACGCAGTTTAGATTGATGATCACAGACAACAGTCATCATACCACCATTAACACGTTCAGATATTGCTTGCATCACCTGCGCCCGAACTTTGATCAAATATAATGCTGAAATATAAATTGCAATAAACGCTAGCAAAATGTGTGGTAACTTATTTCAAAACATATATTGACAAAATAAATTTATTTTAAAACTGTCAGATTGTACATTAATATTGAAGACCACGAGTGCTTGACACTTAGTTATTGTGTGATCAATGCTATATAAGACTGCTGGGGCCTGGCCCAGTGGCATTTATTGATTGTGTAATTAATGATAGAGCAGACTGCTGGAGCCTTGTACTTACTGATTGTGTAATCAGTGAGACTTGTTAGAACTGACAAATGTTATGATTGTTTAGCAGACTTTGTTTGCAAAGTCCATTAGATGACAAGATGTAAACAAATCAGATAAGGAAACACCATAGAGTGATCCATCTTTTATACTGTAGTCTGTATTTATACATTTATAATGCAGCAGTCTGCACAACAGCTCAACCAAAATTTGTCCATGGTATTATAGAATTACAGGTTAATTTCTGAATATCTGGCAAAGACTGACTATATGTTAGCCAGCCTATAAGCAGGCTGAATTTATTGCATAAAGTAAGTGCACTTCTAAAAGTACTTTAGCCTTCATACCATCTTCAAAGCTAAGCATTCCACTAGCAATCATCGCTGTATATTCTCCAACACTAAAACCTGCAGCGCCAGCAAAATTTTCTAAAGTCTGAAATGAGGTAGAGTTCAGACAATATAATACAAATACCCTATTAGGCTCATTTTCTCCATCTAAACAGCCAAAATTTTAACAAATACTTGAATACGAAAATTTTACACTTAAAGTTAATGACTGATGGTTATCAGTAATTTCAGTTTATCTTTGAAAAACAAATGCATAGAAAAACATCAAGGGTTGAGTCAGAATGTCTTTTTTCGAAATGTCTTACAGATTTACTTGGGGTGAAAATGTGCAAGACACAAAATGCCTCGATTCTCCAAAAACAATGCCTCTCCACACAGACCCCCGGGAAAACATTAGTCTACAAAAATGACAAAAAGGCACTGAGGAGGTGCAAGGGTAGAAGTGTATGGGAATAGGAGAGCAATGAATGGTCTGGCTGACCATAAATACAACCAAGGACAATTTAGGGGGACAAGAGGGGGGGGGGAGTTTATAAGAGGGCAACAAATCAAGACGGTCGGTATAATTATAGGCTGAAAGGGGAGGGGAGAAAAAGACATGAATATTACATCAAGTAAAAGATCTGCACATTGCGAAAGGTATACATTTGTGTATTATCATTAGTATATATGGCATAATGTATTTATTAAGTATTGATTCATTCCAAGCAAAGACTGATTCAAGAAATCATAGTATTTGCTTGCTTAGCTATACATTTATTTAACCATTTCCACTAGGCCATGTGATGTATAATATTAGTTTATTACAGTGACTGACAGTTCAGTAGGGGCATTGGAGACAATTTGAGCATGTTGATGTAACATACTGACTGTTACATTTACAAGCAGTTCAGTCTTGGTTTATTGTTTTTCTATCTACTTTCATTAAAGCCAGATTTCCTTTCAGCAATACAAGCTATCTTAACAATGTCCATAGGCATGATGTATAAATATTGCATTATCAAAGCTAGTTGTTGTATGCAACTCACTATTAGGCTATACATCACATAGTTTTCATTTTACCAATCTAAAAAAAGAAGACATCAACTGTGAGAGTGTAATACAGCAGAATTGGAATAAACATGCCATTCTTCTTTTCCTTCCATGTAAGAACGTGGATCTTGAACAGAGCACTGGAGGTTCCGTGGGACTTTGCATTGCGAAATTTATCAACATAGTCCCATGAAAATTGATTAAAATGTAAATTAAAACTTAAAATTAATTTAATTAAATATACATGTAACTGATGGGCCTAAAAGAATGTGGGGCAAGCCTGCAGATGAGAAAAAACCGTCCACTGTCTCTGTTGCCACTGTTTCCATCTTCATATTATTCCATTTCCAGTCTCAAATGATCCTGGGAAAAAATAAGTATCAGTAGACTTCACTGGTGGGATGATCTTGGTTTATTTATTTAATCCTTAAGTTCCACTGCCACCTCTCGTTAAGAAGTCTCCTCTCTCGCTGTCCACAAAACCACTGATAATTTGTAGTGTATGGTGAGACGAATATGATGCTATTGTCCAACGTATTTAGAAATAATCCTGATTTTGTTCATGAATATTCTGGAATCTCTGGTTATGATATTTGTTGGACACTGCTGCAAGGGTATCCAGTCCAGGCTTCACAAAATTAGAGATACATAAACATGTATCCTGGATGTGTAGTCGCCTGTTGCCAATCGTGTTGCATGCTGTTGCACTTGCTCCAAGGCATCTATCATCTACGCTCTCATGCTTGTATGGGTCCCAAACTGAGGCCACATATTCCATCCCTGATCCTGGTAGATCACATTGAACTTGAAGTATAGATTAGATGACATTATATCACTTTAGTAATAAGGATCATACAATATACTTAACCTTTGGCACATCCTCTTTAAGCCGCTCCATGGCAGCAAGTGAAGTAACAACAACAGCTGGTTGACAATACACAGTTTTGTTCAGTTTTTCTGCCGGTCCATTAATACAAACGTTCAACAGATCATAACCTAGAATGTTACTAGCTTTATCGTAAAGCTCTTCAACACCAGGGTAAGATAAAAGTTTTTTACCCATACCAACAAACTGACTACCTTGTCCAGGAAATAACAATACAGATTCTGTTGCTGGATCAACACTATGTCTTTTCTCATACTTCCCTAGGCCTAGTCCGTCCGTATGCTTACTGTGAATATCTGATGGAAATTCTATATCAACATTTTTCTCAACAACAGAATCTTTCAAAGCTTGTTGTATATTCAACGAAGTAGAATACTTGGCTTCTTTTAAAGAATCTTTACTTATGTCCAGATCGTCCTCTGTAAGACCTCTCGCTTTCAAACGCCTTTTAACTCTTTCTGGGATGTAACGATCTGGCGCTGCCTGATTTTGTGAATCACCTGGGTCATCACGACTACAAAACCAACGAACGTGCAACGGACAAGACCGAACGCGATAAAACACTGCAGTTGAAGTTACTTTTGCAAAATTCATGCTGTACTTATGCCATAAACTGGTCTTTGATTTTTTAAGTTTCACAGACGCTTTAGTTTCATTATATACGCAGAGGACTTATAAGCGGTTCTATGACTTAGACTTTGTCGTAAAATAGTCTTACTTCTTTATATTTTTAATTCCAGAACATATTCTTTACTATAGATCATTTTTTAATATTTTTGAGAAATATATATGTGTGTGTTTAATTTGCACCCTTGTAAATTAAGTAAAGTATTATGTAGAATCAAATATTTGAATCAATTTAAATGATTATAATAAAAAGTGAAATAACGAATTACTCGGTTAATTTAAACAGTCAAAGTATCGAACGCATCCAAGGTCAACAAAGATGGCGGCTTGGTTGCGGAAAGCCGGTGATATTACACAGAAAGTTGTCATTTTTACCCAAAACAAGGTGTTTTTTTATGAATACCTACTAATGCACAGTTAATCATACATGTTGACATAAACTACTGTCTTTAAAACAAGCTGTCATCTTTATTCAAGCGCCATGGCGTGTCTAAATTCAATTTCAAAATTTTAGTCAGAATGGTCTGTTTATGGTTGGTGACCCAGATCTGTGAAGAATTTGACAGTCAGCACCCCATATTCTAAATTTCTCATAAATTAGCCTCCAGACAAATGGTCACCTCATTCACTTACTGATGTAACTTACTCTTGCGCTGGTTGGTGAGGAGTTTGAAGTAATTCAATCAAGGGGAAAATGTGCACCCGATATGGGCCTCGAATCCGCGACCCCTTAATACTACTAGTGACTGAGCTAACCGGTTGACCATCTAACCCCTACCACACCCCTTACGGCATACGAAGCTGGGTGACTGTGTAATCCCTCATAACTACAAGCTAAACTAGAGAACAAGTCGAGACGTCCCCAGATATGACAGCTCTTAAATTGGCAATATAGTACAAGGTTGGGTAATAATTAAGCAGCGTAATTAAATCAGTTGTCGCAAGATTGTTAACAGTTAAAAAATGTGTCAAAGTTATAATTGTATTTGTTCTGCTGAATTTCAATATATGTATCGGGAATACTGAACAAAGCAATTTCATTTGTAAACTAGAAAATATACTTCAAACCTCCGATGTATATATATCTCCACTAAATTTACTTGATTGTGACAGAAATATAAAAATCAGAGCCATTACGCATCGCCTGCCTATACTCCACAGCAGACATACCTGATATTAAGAATATATTTGTGTATATTATAAGATATAACGTTGCATGTCTTCTCAATGGTCGTATCTTCATTTGGCAGCATAAATTTTATTTATTCTGTTTACAAAATACAGATGATTTCATGCCTTAAATTATGAAAGAGTCCTGTGTAATACTATGTACTATATCATATGTAATGGAGTGATGTCATGTCTTTTATAGGTCTGTTTTCTGAGCATTCACAGATCTATGTATAAAATAGACGTCAAATTTAAAACATATTTTTATAATGGATCTAGATTTCTGTTAACATGTTTAACTCTGTTATAAGGTCAGGATAATACAATTGTCATTCAATGTTTACTGCATTTTGACCCATACCTTTCAAATTTGGAATTTTTGCGCGTTAAACTAAGACATTTGGGGAAAGTCAAGCAAAATTTTAGGAATAAAAAAGTAAAGGATGTAGTGATTAATTAATCATTAATTGTTATTTATAAATAGAAACAGTCTGTGAGAGAAAAGCCTCTAACTTTGTCAATTTTTGGCTATTTTTTCAGATTTATTGGGAATTTTTACATTCAGATTGGGGAAAATATATACTTTATGGCATTGGGAATATAGCTGAATAATGGCTATAAAAACAGCTGAAAAACCCTGTTTTTGTTATTATGCACCCTCCATTGTGTCCTGGTTGATGGCCTGTTATGTATTTAATTTGTCCATTGTTTGTCATGTTAGTGTGCATAGTTGGTGCATTTTTTATTTTACATTTATGGTTAGTTCTTTTTACATATTGTTATAAAATTTCAGTGTGTCCAAACCAGTGTTCTTCATACAGTATGTGCTTTTACATTTTATTACAATAGGCCTAAACAATAAGTTTGTTTCTGGTTTCAGACTGAAAAAAATGGGTTTGTAGGTAGGGAATTGTTCACATTAAGCCATTGGGTCAGGGTCAAATTGGAGTCACAGGATAAACCAGAAACAAACCTTTTTAGGCTTTGACTTATATCTTCCTCATAAACATCTATCTCCCATTTAATTTCCATTTAGCAGAGTATATATATGACATGTACATTGTTATATTTAAGGATTTTCCTTCAGGCTAGTAATCTTATTTAATTTTAAATGCACACAGGCATTCGAATTGTTGTAAATAAATAATTATTTGTGTTTAATGATATTACTCCCAGCTCATGGTTTTTAAATGAGAGGTTTGTGAACACTGGTCAGCATGGCTAAACAGTAATCTATGGATATTTTAATGCTCATTTGCTTCCAATATCTGTTCACAACAGTTAAATGTAGACATCCTGGATAATACAGATTCTTTTGAGGAAAACAATAACTAACAAATATTCCCACTGTCCAGAACATTAAAAACATACACTATTGTGAATAGATCAATATAAATATACTAGGAAAGTAAAAGATGTTTAAGTAGTGTATGTTTATCACTTATTTCAGATGATCCCAACTACAAAGATCATGCTGGGTAAAGTTGGACCACCTGTTGTAAATACTTCGAAATATGTGGCAAGGAAAATGGGTCCGCCTCTTCGAAAGTCTTCCAGATATCTTGTTAATGCTGCCAAGCCTCAAGTTTTAAAGTAATTTATTTTGTTGTCTATAGATCAAGATTTGCTCGTGGTATCTGAAAATTGCCCCAGCTATTTCTGAATACCTTTGTTAGTTAGTTCAAGTTATATAGATTTGTAAATTCAATGTTAGGATGTATATGTTTCATCTAGCGCAGTTAATGATATATTTACATCAGTCATTCATTTGTAACAAGATTGCTATTATAATTTGATTTAAACCCCTTGTGGAGTCGCAGCATTTAACAAGATCATTGTATTTAAATATTTTATTGAATCACAGCATTTGAGCTATTATCGTGATCAACACAATCCAGAATTAGCCACAAGGTCTGGTTAGTAACCATAGAAGTGGTGGCATCTACAGATTAATTGTACTTAATTCATATTTGAATTATAATGAACAAGTTCAAATTCAAACTAAATTGATATGCCTCACAAAGGCTATACTGTTGTTATTACATACTGTAATGTTTTAAGTCTGCATTGATGTTTCAGGTCAAAACAGGCTATCTCAAGTCGTATATCTCCTCATATTGAGAAAGGCCAGGAAGCACTTACTAAAACACTGTCTTCAGTAGCACCTGTCACCAAACAGAAGTGGGATGGAGAGGTTCTGTTACCTCCAGACGATGATGATTATTACAGGTGACTTTCAATATACTATGGAGACTATTTAAGATTTTTCCATTTTTGTTGATGATACTGTTGATTCTTTTTTAAAATGTTGCTTTCTTGCATGTATATTTTTGTGTGCTTATAGGAGTATTTCTGCCTCAATTGGTACTACAAAGAAATAACTGAAAAAACACGTTGTTGTTGACCTCTCCATTATTTTAATTGGTACTACAGGCTTTGATCAATGACCACAACAGTATGCAATTCATTATTGTGCAAAATTTGGTTGTTGAAATTCCAATCCACTAGGTTTAAAGATCAAATTACTGATCTGCCCAATCAGATGTGTCATACAGAATTATGTTGTTGTAAATAATGCTTTTATGGATCTTGTCTAATTGTGCTAGTTGTTATTTTTTGCAATAGAAAACAAATTTTATCATGGAAAAGCACAAATGTAATGTATAATGTGAACAATGCATTTGAGCAATTTCCTGTGGACAGAGTTTGCTGTATGATAAATATCACTTGGATTCAATAACATGTATTCTTGATTTGTAATTGACTCTTCACTGTTGAGGTGTATTTGTTTTTGTTTTTTCAAGACTACGAAATATATAACATCTTGTTAAATAGAGATTTTGCAGAAATATGGAAACTCATTTAAATTCATAAGTTTATAATGATATTATGATAATTGTTGCGTGTATATACTATAATATTGAATGGGCCGGTGACCTTTATGGAAAATATAGAATTGATGAGTGTGGGATCATGTACTTTAGTTGTTAATCGACAAAATGGTGGTATCATGAATGGTATTTGAAATATGCCGGGATGTTTATTTTTGCAGAGAAAGATTTATTCCTATTACACGGAGATCTGTTGTTCGCCATCTTATGATGAGGGAGGATTTTCTCACAAAAGAGGAATTGCGAAGTTTTGAGACTTTCGCTCTTGCACTTGATACAGCCATTGTTAACAAATATCATGGTGTTCTTCAAGAGTTGAAGGCAAGTTGATTGTTATAAATAAAAATCTGTTCCTTCAAATTATTTTAATGTTATCTTCTTAAGCATATAAGTACAATATTTTATAGAATTAATCATTTTGGCTGCTGACATTAATTTTGAAGGAAGTGGAACATTGTACATGTTCATATGATGCTCTTTTAATCTGTGAACCTGTGTTATAAATAACAGCATATAAAATTCAAGTCTTCGCCATAACCCTCTTGATTTTTGTCCAGGACAAGTAAAAATTGGTTCTCACTTGCAAAAAATTGTTATAGTTTATACCACATGTATAGTAAAATCCATGATTGTGATAGTTGGTTCTATGCCCTGTGTGACCCATTGCTAGTATCAGTTACATTATTTCAATTTTCAGTGCTGAAATGAAATAAAAATAATTGTCAAATGCAGTGTAATCTGAGAAAAGCGAAATTCTGTCTTAACCGAACAAATGTTTTGATCCTAAAAAATAAACTTCTTTATTTCAAGGTAACTAACTCTGATAATTCCCAATTAAATAGTGATTTGGGCCCAATCTGCGCATTTATGCAATAATTGTAATCTAAATACCAAAAAATCAACTGTTCAATGACCATACCCTGTGAAAAATCAACAAAGATGTTAGACATAGTGTATGTCACATGCCATATTAATTACTTATTTATTATTTCTCTCACTTGATGGTTAATGTGATTTTTAATCGAAAATTTCTTTAGACAGTGATCACAATTAAAAAAGGTTGAATTTTAATCACTAGTTTAATGCCCTATATTTGAATAAAGACATTTCAAATATCTGGTGGTTTTATTTACTCAGTAATCATCATGATGTGTAAATGTAACAGCGGTTTTTTACAGTTGAATGATTACTTGGCTATTTTCATCGACTGCATAAAATATATTGTAAATTCAAACTGTTTTTTGCATTTATTTTTATGTTTCAAGACCCTACTATCAAAACTTTGTGTATTTGGTCTAAAGATTAGTGTCTTGTCGTCAAACCACTTGATGCAAAATCCAGAAACGGTTACTTTTAAATGGAAATGAAGTCTGATTGGAGAATACATGATAACTGAAAACCAAACAAAATTTCCACTCTTATTCCTGTTCTTTTTTCTCAGGTTACACTGTACCATAATTTCAATGACTTGTTCTTGTTTTATCTGAACAGAATCTTTTTGACCCAATCAACCCCGACAAGGATACAATAGAAACACGGAAATGGAATCCTCGTGAACGTCAGGAAAATGAATTCTGGTTGTTACAAAGACTTGATGACATTATGGAGAAAGGTAACTTCCATGAGCTCCCTCAAGAAGTTGTGGACAAAGCATTGGAAGAACATGAAGTTGCTGATGGAGTCAGGGTATATAACTCTTTAGAACCAAAACAATATATCTATACGTTATAACTTGTCAGTACGCAAAGGTTTTGTTTTTATGTAACCAATAATTTTTGCTAGTTGTACCGAGCTTATGTCAACAATATTCCATATGTTTGAACACTGTATTAATTTCCCTGGACTGCATATTAAAATGTTACAATTTAAAAGTTAGTAAGTACTGAATAGATTGATATATACAGCTTTTAAATGCTACTCTAATCATGTAATTATTATGTCTATGCTTGTTTGTTAACCAGTATTAAGTATTGGCTCATTGTAAGCAAATTATTTAAGAAACAAGAAAGACTTACTTCCTGTTGTCATTCATCATTGAAAATCCTTGCTGTTGCAGATGCATTGCCATGATTTACATATATATTAACTGATTTCAGAATTTTGCAGATCTCTCTCTCTACATTTTTGTGATACTTATAATAAAGATCACCATGTGTCTGAATTAAATCCATGTTTTTCTATCTCTAGGTTTCCGTTGATCGAAACAAGTATGATATTTTAAAGTTCTGGGCCCTCGGCAGGGAAAAGATTCCAGTGAATGTGCCATGGTACAAAACATTTTTCATGAAGCAAAAGGATATACCAAAACCTAGATTGTATTATAAACGTGTTGTGATTGCTCTTAGATTCAAACGAGACCAAAAACTTATGCTTAAATCATTTAAAGAAATACCTGTCAATGCATTAGAAATGATGCTACCAGATGGTAAAGTAAAAATTAGCAAAATGGACAAAGGTATAATTGCGACCTCAGTGAGTATTGCTGCAATTGGAGTACTCGCTAAGATTGTGACAATTTTAGCTGAAATGAATGTTGATTGGATGTTATTGCTAACAGGCGTGGCAGGACTCGCAGCTGTTCAAAGCTTGTCAGCATATAAAAACAAGAGAAATAAATACCTTGCAGACTTATCTAGGGTGTTGTATTTCAAAAATATTGCCAACAATCGTGGTCTATTGGCATTGTTGGTGGATAGAGCTGAAGACGAGTCATTCAAGGAGGCCTTACTAGTCTACACATTCTTGCTGGCAAACAGACCACGATCGATGTTTGACATGAGAAGTGTGGAAATGTCACCGGAAGAATTAGGTAAGCGATGTGTATGCATGTTTAGATTTATGTGTCAGAGATGAATGAATATGAATACATGTAGACTAGTAGTGTTCGTAAGCTATCAACTGCTTCATTAGCCTTACTGTTAAGATTGCTGTTAGTATTTATTCCATGAATAACAATGCAGATGTGTAATAACACCTGTATTATTTTCCATAATTCATGACTGATAAAATCATGTGATGTCACAGTTACTTTCATAGCTGGCCACTGCTATTACAATGAAAGTAATTAAATTTTACCAACAGCATGTGTGATATAAAATGTTATTAAATTTCAGAGCACTACACCGTTTTTGGCAAATTGCTCAGCCAAACCACTAGCCCAGAATTATTCACTCGAGCCTGAACTTGCATAATACTTATTCCAAAAAGCAGAATTATCAAAATTGTAGATGGATTTTATTTTTTCTTAAGTATATTCACTTAATTTTAGCACTTGCCCGTTCAAGTTAGCAAATTTAAGTTGCTAGCCCAAGGCTTTTGGCTAGTGGGTTACTGTGAAGACTTCATTGGTAACCTCAAATGACACCCTCAAAAGAATTTGGAGGAATTTTCTGAAGTACTCTCATATCCAGACAATGTGATATTGACAATATGCATTTCTTTTCTCACTCTTCATATATCAGTAAATTTAGTGTATAACATGATTTCTGCACGAACATTGGACTGTGTCCATTTAATGTGAATTGAGAAAAGAGCACAAGTGTTTCATTTGACCAGTAAACAATGTGAAAAGTGAAGCAATAAAGCTCAGCATTGCAATATGCCTGTTTAATAGGACACAGTGTAGTTCTTTGGTTTATAAATATCAATATATGTCAAAGAAATCTTGCACACCCTTAAGTTTTGGATTTACACATCCAAATTCTAGTTATAATGATGTTCGTAAATAACACATTATTGTTATTAAAGGCATTGTATTACTGTTTGTTTTTCAGGAGGACTAACTGCTGTACAACTAGAGGGTAGAATTGAGAAATGGGTACATCAAGTAACTGGTACCAATGCAGAAATTGAATCAATGGAGGCTGTTAATATACTTAAGCAGTTTGGTATATTGAATGAGATAGACAATAAACTTCATGTTTTACCACTGAAAGCTGCTTTGCGTAACCTTCCACAGACCCCACAATCTCTCGTTGCTAGGGAGGCAGAGTCTGATATGCTCGAAGGTTACGATAGAGACGCATTTATTGAAACTGAAGAGCAGTATACAGAGGAAGAAAAGGTGCAGAAAAGGGTTGGATGGAACTGAATTTAGGATTATGATAGGATATAGTCAATTTGTTTGAAATGTTAAACCTCACAATGAAGTATAATCAAGTTGTATGTTAGAAAAACATGACATTAAGTTGAGTGCCAGTTATGTGAATTTCATTAAGTCAGGCTATTTTAGTTCTAACATTTCACTAATAATGACATTATTCTTTGTGCACATGAAGAATGCACATGTATGTACTCTAATTATTATGACATAATAAAATTGGTCTTTTTATCATCCCAAAGATAAAGCTTAAGGTATTTGTTATGTATGATATCATATTGTTATATTTCAATGTGATGACAGATTTATATGGTTTTTTGTTTCTGCCTGAAATAGCAGCTGTAGAAATAAAATTGACCCTGAATTGAGATGTGAGAAGGTCTATCATATCTTTTATACCTCATTATAAATTATACATGAAATGACTAGAAGTATGACATGAAACTACTAGAAGTATGTCATGACATGGGTTAATTTTTCTTTGGGATAGATCTCGGGTAAGAGGTTCAGAAACTCAAAAGATCCAACACCTTAGGTGAATACTCATGAAATTCTGCATTATTTGATCTACTGCAAGTGATAAGATGTCGATATTAATACACAGGCGAGATAAAAACCTTGTGTGATAATTTTCCATGTTGTGTTGCATGTGTAAAATGAAAACCAGCGAAATATATGTACTAATGTTCCGATGTTTTGTTTATTGTTGGTCTATTGTCACATACATGTACATACATCAAGGACATAAAGTTTTATGTGAAGTAATTTTTTTGTCACTTATGAGCTATTCATGTATAAGATGTATGTATTTCTGGATTACATTATTTGATGGTTGTGTATTTTGTGCAAAAATTGTGTTCATTATGTTTGTCACCTGATCATGACTGTTCTGTTTGACCCTTAATTTAATAATAGAATTTTATCATGTTTGTAATTGATTCCTTTCATATGATACACTAATAGGACCACTATTATTGATGAAGTACTGTTAAACCTCAATAATGCAACCACCCTTGGGACCCTTGAAAATTGGTCTCATCATTGAGGTAGTCTAAATATTGAGATTGAATAAAAAACAAAATAGTAAAAATGGAGTTGAAAATTGTGTTCCTAATTTTGAGGTGGTCTTATTATTGAGGTGGTCTTGTTAGTGAGGTGGTCTTATTGAGGTTTTACTATTGTAATGTACAAAGTCATATTATCTGTGTATTTCAGTTTGTGTAGTACACATTGATATTAATTACAGCAAACGCTTGCTTCATTAAAATGTGTCCAAGAATTTAAAATATCATAAATGATATTTATTTTTTTTAAAGCTGTAGCTGGATGGACAATTGAATGATTTTTGTTTATAACTAGATATTCTTTGCTGTATAATTTTCACAAAATATCAAAAGTTTGTTTCAAGGAAAATTGAAAATTGTCATTCAATTTTCAGGTCAAGGTGCTGTCAAAGTACCAGCAATATGTAAGATTCAGATGTTCTGTTGCAGCGCAAATTGCATACCATGTGTAATCTTGTAAATTTTTGCAAAATAAAGTTGCAAATTCAAGATGCTTCTAAAGTATACAGGTTTGGAAGTGACCAATGTGTGTTGGTTGTTTTGTGTTATATTGAATGGATATTGTGTATGTGTATAAATGTTTAGTGTAGCCCCGTTTATCTCATTGAACTTGGTGTGTTTATTATTATATTGAATCAATTTATATTGCAATGGCATAATTGTTGCTGTTCTGAAAATGGACTGGTGTTTGCTTCTATTCCTGTGTTTTGTAGCTTAAACATGAACTGAAGTGCTGATATTTATTATTATAAATGAATTCTTGTTAATGCCGAAATATTAAAAAATGAAAAACTTTATACTTTGATTTATTTGTATTTTATTCTTCATATATAACTGTTAGCAAAGAGCGTTTAGTGCAATACACAATTTCTAGTTTTAATGAGAAATATTAACCTTTTAGGGTAATTTCATGTCATTTATCAGATAAGGTTTACTGGTATATTCTCTGTGACAATTTGACAGAAGAGAATGCATTCAAAGTCATATGTCCTCCATCTATGATTCATCTTGAGAATTTGATAACTGCTTGCGGAGGAACAGTTTAGTACTGATTGGTTGGTTGGGATACTGGTCAGTGCACCTGACAGTGCATAAGTGAAGTGCTGTTTTATATTGACATAAAAACTGTCAAGAACATCTGCTAAAGAAAGGCCAGACAAATTGAAATTTTACCATTGAACAGTGTGTACAGAAATAGCAGTCTCTATAGTTGCAACTACAAACACATGAACATAATTTGATACCCCTCTATTAAATGTACGATGTATTGCTAATATTTTCACTCACAGTATAGCCTAACATTGGATAGATAAGAATTACACAATGATTAGTCCAAGAAGGGGAATAATTATACAATCTTACATAGTGTCACAAACTTTATTCCCTGATATCACTAAATGTTATATAATACATGATACTTCATGTGTTTAGAAACTGAAAACACCTACTATACTGATCTGGTGACTCGAGTGTGGCTGCAAGTTGGATTCCCTGCTGCTACATGTCAAAGTCATTATAAATGGAACACGTTATTTCTTGCCTTTGCTCAGCATGATGAGGTTGATGCAAGGTTTGGTTTGGCTTGCTGGATCATGCCTACAGTTTAATATCACTGGTTGGCAGGCCTATATTTGCTGCAAGAAGACACCTTCTCTATATGTATCTGAATAATCATTGGTTGAAACTCAATCAAAACACTCGTGAACATGCTCTTCCTACTATTAGGAATTTGATATATTGATCTGCTGTTGAGGTCAAACTGACAATAAATTGTTTATACTCTGTCAAAGTAATAAAATACGATATGCCTCAGTGTCATTTGTATGAGATTTTATAGGCACTGCTGTAATGTATTCATAGAGTTGTTGAATTTTATGCTGCATGGTAATTTCTGCAGTTTGATATTAAGTGTGCATAATTAATACAGATTGAATAATAAATACATTCAAACAATAAACTCAGATATTTTCCTGGAATTGTTGTTGATTGCCACTGATAAAAATCATTGAATTTAGCATTGTTTAGAATATATTTGTTTTCTGTTTTCAACAGGTTAACAAAATGTCTGCCATCATTTCACTCAGTGACAATTTGACCGTAGATAATATATTTGAAGTAATTTGCCTTCCTCTACTGATTCATGTGAGCAAGTTGTTAGTTATGTCTGAAAGTACTGGTTGGAGGAAACCCAGGAACATAAGTTGGATTAAGTGACCAACTTGCATAACTGAAACATATAAAAACGGCATAAAGCTCCAACTCAACGCGTTTGAATTGATGATGAATTGCATAGACTGCGTAGTTGTGCCAGTGGAGTACATAGACCACGTAGCCATGTCAGTAGTGAAGCCGCCAGATTAGTTCAGTAGTTAGAGCGCGTTGGGAGGTCCGGGTTCGATTCCGGGCTGGGCAGATCATGTCCTTCCGTGACTTTTGGCTACGATAATTCATCTTCCACTTATGACAAGTAAATAATTTTAGGAAAATTGGCAATGTCAACCGACTGCCCTGTATAACTGAAATATTATTGAGAAGGAGCATTCAACCTGATTGAACCAAACAAGTGGCGAGAGAAAAGTCAAGGATGATATTTCTATCGTTGATGATCGTGAGGAATCACGTGTCTTGATTTTATTTTCTGTGTAAAATAAATTTTTCATTGATGTATCATTAATCCTGCCATGTAGGTAAATATTTGGCACTGGTTCACACTACATAGAAAATAGAACTCCTTAGGGCGTATCGTGTACGATATATAGCATTGCATTTTCTCTTAAGAAATTTACAATGCAGGAAAACTTTAAACATTAGCGGCTTTTGTGTCACTAAACAACTCTGAACGCTTTGAAAATGAAGTTAAATGGTTTTATTTCTTCACATCATGATATAATTTCATGTCATTACGCACTTTTCAGCAAACATAAAACAAAGGTAATGAATGCAAGAACTGCAGAACTTCCGATTTCAAATTGTAGCAAGGGTCAGCGACACGAACTTCTCGCTGCACCCTATAAGAGATTTAAGATTGGTGAGCGGAAATACTTTTATAACCGAAACCGTGAAGTAGAAATGCGGTTCTCACATGTACGGACAATAAGTTGCCCAACGATAATGTATGGTGTCTGATTTCTGCCATCTCGCCATGGTTCACGCAAGAACAAAAAATAATTAAGAAAGATAAATCTTAACCGAAACATTACGGCAACTGCAATGTACTATAATATAGTGAAATAGTATTGCTTATTCTTGAAATAAGTCCTTTAGCCGAAATATGTATACCGGGGGTACGTTTTATTGAATTATCTAATTTATTTTGTATGTTTTGAGTTTCAAATAAAGTTGCTTTCTTAGTGTGATTGTTTTAACTCCAGTTTAAAAACAAACAAAAATAAGTTGAGCAGAAAATGCCATGTACAAAGTGCACAACCACCCTAAACACAAACGAAGAAATAGAATACTTACAATAACAAAGACACCAGGGACACAAACATAAAGTGAGCGCCGCTGTACGATTTCCAACATCTTCTTTTATTGACGTCATTTTCAGAAAACATCACATGTGACGTCACCATGTCCTCACACTACGCAATATTTGTTCCATATGGCAATATGACAGCGAAATGATCATATGGAGTAAATGTTGTTTCTTGCTTGCACATAGTGATAATCACATGTGGCGTTTTCTTGAAATGACGTTGTAAATCCCATAGCAGTGCTCAAATGATGGCTGAAAATAAGATCACCACCTTGATTTTTCGATATCGTCTATTTCAGAATTATCCTAGAAAAAACACAGCATGTAAGGCAATTACACTTGCCTTTTACGAGAAATTCCAAGCTTTCTTCTCTAACATTATAAAGAAAACGTATTTGAGATAAAAGTCACACATATTCCTACTCACAGTCATTTGCAATTAGGCGATACATGCTACACGTTGAAAAAAATAAGACAATGATCGAGTAATTAGAATGTATCAAAAGCGGTTTGTTCATCAAAGGGTCTTTTTTCTTTGCTTTCTTACAGCTATTAGGAAACAAATAGTGAAAGCCAATATGATTTGTCTGTCGAATCTCCGTTTTGGGTATTTGTCTTTTTTCTTCCATTTGACACTTTTGCTCGACGTTGAAGTAGTTCGACGTCTTACCGAGTAACTCCAATAAGACTAAATTTATCAGCATTATGATACCAATTAAGACGACAGCCATTCCGGTTCTTTGTAGTCATAGTTCAAATAATGCCACCGACTTGTTTTAGCCTTTTTGTTTTAATTCTTTTGAACTGGTAGTGAAGAGGTTTTAATAGGACAGCAACGATATTGGTCTTCATTTTATATAAGATTGTGCCCTGATCACCTTACATTTACAGTAGCACCTCACTTAAAGACCACCTCAATTATAAGACCACCTCAAAATTAAGAACACTATTAATTTTCACTATTTTGCTCTTCATTCGATTGATTGATGTTTTCGTGACAATGGTATTTGCCTCGGCTGTCATAGTTTTTTTTTAACTTGTAAAAATGTTTAAGTAATTGAATATTTAACTTCTTGAATTTGTAAAATCTATTATTTACCGAAATTTCTAAATTTAACTCACAGCAGTGAAATCAATACGTATATATGATTTAATGAGTAACGATTTATTGATGACTTCTGTCTTAAAATATATTTATAAAACACATTGCATTGTTTACTTTTATTATATTTGTTGCGACGATGCTGTTAGGCAAACATATAGATAAATGCTGCACTTAACATAGTTCTATATATGTATTTATTTCATTAACGCGCAGTGAAAATTATTTCAATCAATCCATTTATAAAGATGCTGTTGAATGGAATTATTCCATGAAAAGACAGCTCGGAAACAGGTTGACATATGGTGATAATGTTGACATAGTGTCCATATTGAGGCACTAGGTAATATAAGCGATTGATTCTATCAATAACTCTAGTATGTCTGATAAATGCCGAGTTGACTTCCAGTTGTCAGTACAAATAGTGTTGGTATGAGACGAATATTCTATGTCTTGACAATGTGATATCAGGAATGTACACAATCAAGCCCTTGTCCAACAAGCAATTGGCGGCTTCAAATAACACCAAGTCATAACGCTAGTTGGATACTCGAAACATACACTCATTGTATACACATATATAAGTGAATTCTTTACTGACTTTTATATTTTTCTGTAAATAACGGCATGAAGTAAGACAAAGCAGAAGTAATAATATACACAAAGAAAAAAGCACCCCCAAGTTATTTTGAAATGACAAATGATACGATTAGTGTCATGAGATTACGGACCAAATAATCGCAAAAATCCAAATGTGGCCTGTTAGGATATTAAATTAGCTTTAAAAAACACAACAAATATCAACAGAAATGATAATTAAATGAATAGATTATCACAAAATCACAAGCTGTCGCCATTCCCGGTGCAATGCTGCTTCCAACTGACGTAAGTTGTGTACAGGAGGTTCGACTGCATGTACACGACGGCCTAACATGTCCCAAACATGCTCTATCGGATTCAAATCCGGGCTCATGGCTGGCCATGGAAGAGAAGTCACGGCTTCACCTTGAAGGTAGGCGGTTATGGCCCGTGAACGATGCGGCCTGGCGTTGTCATCCATAAACACAAGTCTTGCAGCTATCGGATGGTTGTCAAAATGGGGGACAACAACTGGCTGAATAACTTCTCTGATGTATTGATCACCTGTACACAACTTACGTCAGTTGGAAGCAGCATTGCACCGGGAATGGCGACAGCTACCACAGCAGGAAATCCGACGACTGAATGGTCTTGTTAAAATCAATATTTGCATTTAAATTGAAATTCGTGGTAACATGCTATAATTCAATATATCAGGGAGTGCTTAACTTTTTTCTTTGTGTATAGTAACTATAGTAATAGATAACAGTAATCAGTAAGAATATTCAAACTGCTGCTATTACATGCAATAGGAGTACATATTATTACTGCCACTAATGTTAGCTATACACTTTTACATTGTAAGCGCTTCTGCTGCTAGAAGTAACATTAACTTTACTATGTACGTCAATAGCAGCAGTATTACTACTAGAACTGCTAGAAGTAACATTAACTTTACTGTGTTCGTCAATAGCAGCAGTGTTACTACTAGAACTGCTAGAAGTAACATTATCTTTACTATGTACGTCAATAGCAGCAGTATTACTACTAGAACTGCTAGAAGTAACATTAACTTTACTATGTACGTCAATAACAGCAATATTACTACTAGAACTGCTGGAAGTAACATTAACTTTACTATGTACGTCAATAGCAGCAGTATTACTACTAGAACTGCTGGAAGTAACATTAACTTTACTATGTTCGTCAATAGCAGCAGTATTACTACTAGAACTGCTGGAAGTAACATTAACTTTACTATGTACGTCAATAGCAGCAGTATTACTACTAGAACTGCTGGAAGTAACATTAACTTTACTATGTACGTCAATAGCAGCAGTATTACTACTAGAACTGCTGGAAGTAACATTAACTTTACTATGTACGTCAATAGCAGCAGTATTACTACTAGAACTGCTGGAAGTAACATTAACTTTACTATGTACGTCAATAACAGCAGTATTACTACTAGAACTGCTGGAAGTAACATTAACTTTACTATGTACGTCAATAGCAGCAGTATTACTACTAGAACTGCTGGAAGTAACATTAACTTTACTATGTACGTCAATAGCAGCAATATTACTACTAGAACTGCTGGAAGTATTATTGCTCCTTACTGGCACTGTTTCAGACATTCCTCGATGTTCGTAGTTGTATATATATACAACTTGGAAATATTTGCTGTGGCCCAGATGCTGAAGACAGCGCTGTTTTTAGTAAAATCTATGTCAGTATTTATCGTGCGCATGGATTATGAAAATACAAAGTGTAGTTTTAATTTGAATTCGTTAACAAATCATCGATGTTTTTCTGTTAGGGTTATTTCTTGGCTATCGGCATTTGTAGTTGTAATTGTGTGAACTGTGAGGTGTTTTGTCCTAGAATCCGTGACTGGGGTTGTTTTACGGTTAAAGAGTTGTGTCATCCAATATATAAGTTTGTTGTTTTCACCAAACGGGTTCCGGAAGGCTATCAGTAAAATTAAGCAACATGATGAAATTTCTTCAAATCTCATGACGGATTGTAAAATCCACCAATCCCAAGCATGCACATAGATGGCGTCACTGTAAATACCAAACTCACTAGACGCTGCATAAATATGCGTCCCTGCGACACAGATTGCAACGACGGAAGCAACAGCCGATATTCTTATGAGACGCACGATTTTCCGATTTTCTGATGCTGAAAGTATACAAAGAGTGAACAATTACGTCATTAATTTCTTCTAAACATACCTTATAAAGATTGTTACCGAGTAGTAAGCGTGGTAATAAACATTTGGACTTGTTAACAGTTATCACGCATAGTTCCGCAAAGCTAATTAAGATGTTGTACGGCGTTAATGAAATTAATACTATGTCATTACGACCATGAGCGTGGTACATGTACTGAATTCTGAGGGTAACAATACAATATATAGATATACTGCCAGATAGCATGCATCTGTCTTTGACGTCAGTTAATATCGAACTGGCTGGTGTTGCTTTTGTCTCATACAAAGGAATATTGACTTCAGAATTCCCTAAAGCATTTAATTAACAAATAATATGCAATCAAAGCAGGTTAGATTGTCTCCAACGGCAAATGACTTGAAAACAAACAAAACTTGCCCCACCGATTATTCAATTCAATACAATGTGTATATATATCAACATAGGCCGGATCTGATTTGTCATGAATTTGTTCGAATGCAATCACCATATTCACATCTCCTTTCATCGGATCATTATCTAAACATGCCAATCATCGTCATGCGAATATATGGCAAGTAACACAATAATTATTTATAAAGCTTCAATAGGGTTTATTTGAGCTCTATTGTCATTGTAGCTATATTCATTAATATCAAATTACAGTCAGTACAAAAAGCAACGCAAATGGCATATAATCTTGACTTAATCCGTTTCTGTAAGATGAATAGCAAATGTGCAATCATTCACTCAAACGTTTATTCATTCGTAAACAAACACAACACAACATCATCGGTATGAATGTAAAGCCATTCAATCGATTGAGCAAACATGTACCCGTTTATTCCCCTGCAGTTTCAATAATCATGACAACATAGTTAAAATGTGCGTTTCTTTTCTACTGCATGTATTTTGGTTGCATGCATAAGACTGGCTGCCGAGTTTTCACGCTTCACAACGTGGTAAGTTTGTTATATACGGGTACATTGCAACATCCTGAGTGAGACTTGTGATTGTTGTTGTAATGCTATTGCTCTTGAGAGATTATAATGAAGGTTAATTCTCACTACAGGAACACGTCTACTGTTGTTGAAGAGAGATTGTACTGTATATGTAAGCAGATGTAATACCTAACCGGTGTGTCTGTTTTCACATGTCTGCATAGAACAAACTTGTCAAATTATGCATACACTGTTTTATGAGGTTTAAGAGTCATTATATACATAAAAAGGTACAATTATTCAATCGCTTCATCAAAAAAAAATGATTTCCAAAATCTGTACCCAACGTTTCAGTCTCTCATGTAACAACAAGCAATTTAGTCAAAATAATAACTGATCCCTTCATGACCTAAGCGGTATATTAACATCCATTTGAAGAGTCATCTTTCCCAAAACATCTGTTTACAAATGGCGGATCATTTTATTAATACAGTGGAGTAATTCATAACTTGAAGGACGGTAAGTAGATGCGTAATTTGTATGTGTGTCTCTAATATAACAAGGTATATTTCTTCAATTGATTTGTGTATGATTATGGTTTATTTGACATTAAATCTGTATGTGATGAAGATTCAAAGAATATGTGTTGTTTATGTTGTAGGTAGAAGCCATTGATTTTATTTTGATAAAAACAAGCGAATAATTCACTCATGTAACATTCATTCATGTTACGGGCATTTTTGTTACAGTAAAGATGCAAAGTGCTACAGGAGAGACACTCAATGCATAAACATAACGAGAATATAGTTGTGTTCATTAATGGTATAATAAATTAAAACATCATATAGTCAGAACGTCAATATATAAATTAATAACCCATTTTAATGATGAAAATGCTAACACTATGGTTTCTAGTTTCGTAGATCTAATTATTCTGTTACATGAGAGACCAATTTTTGTGACAGTAGAGACAAAACCTCAATATTATGTCAAATAAGTAGCTTTATAACTATGTGTATATGATTTTTAAGTTAAATGAGCAAATGTTTAATTGTCATCTTGTGGGGAAAACATAGTTTTATGTTATAATACACATTTTGTCATTGCACATGATAACTTATGGAAAATGTGTTACAGGAGAGACAAAATTTTGTTATAGGAAAGATTTTCAACGACCATTTTGATATTTTCCAATGTGATAACATAGAAATTTGAACTTTTAATTATTAAGTTGTGTCCATTGCATTATAATATTATATCTTTATTAGACATCCACAACATGTTAGCATTATAAGAACTGGAAATACTGTTCTGTGTTTAACTGTTACATGAGTGAACACATGTTACATGAATGAAAACATCACTTACCTGAATGGCAACACATACTTCATTTTATTCATCACCATCAAATGGTTATTGTTTTATTTAGCTGGCAGTATATTGTATTGAAATAAAACATCCATCAACACAAGTACTAAGGCCTTTTTGCCTGTTTACTATTTGCCAGTCTACTCTGGAACTAGTTACACGAGGGAACCTCAGACAAAAAAAACGCATTAGAGATTGTGTCGCATAATATGGACTGTTATGGTCTTTGTAGACAATCCTATTCACTCTGTGTATCCAAAGTTGGGAAATAAATCTGTACGACAAGATCTAAATAGACTTATAATCCCAGTATCAGACCATACAAATGACCCTGTGTATATTCTATGGTCGTCACATAGAGAAGATATGACAAAAGAACACTGGATACCCAACCACTTTGTGCCATTGTTGCATATACTCATTGATTACACCATTAATGATACACCTCCGCAAAATACAACGACATTTGAAACAAATGATGAAGAAATTTCAATTTCAATGGTAGATGAACATGGCAAAAAAGGGATTGAATGTGATTCAAAGCAACAGCATATGAATGAATCTGAACTCAATGCTGATGCATGTGAAGAGGAGATCACAAATGTAGATGCAGAAATTGCTGAAACCAAATCAGTATGATATGAAGCTAGATGAAAATGACAATTGCGTAACGATGTATGTTCACAAGAATACGGATGGTGGATATGACATTGACCTTAATGACAGAAACACTAAAAGTTCACAAGAAAGAGTTCAGAAACATAGCACTGAAAACAATTATGACACAGTAAAGCTATCAATTGGTCAAGAAGAGTCATCCAAGACTTCTTTTACACCAGATTGTGCCAATACGACTGTTCAAATAGAAGTCACAGATGACACTGTTCCAATAGATGGCACCAGTGAGACTGTTATACTAGAAAACGCGAATGAAACTGTTCCGATAGAAAGCATAAATGAGAATGCTCCGATAGAAAGAACAAAGGAGACTGTTCCGAAAGAAAACTACAATGAAACTGTTCCAGTCAAACACACACATGAGACCATAAATATAGAAGTAACGAAACTAGATGGCACCATTGAGACTATTATAATAGAAAGCACGAATGAGACTGTACCGATAGAAAGCACGAATGAGACTGTTCCGTTAGAAAGCTTAAATGAGACGGTTCTGATAGAAAAAATAAATGAAATTTTTCTCATAGAAAGCACAAATGAGACAGTTCTGATGGAAATGACAAATGAAACTGTTCCCATAGAAAGCACAGATAAGACAGTTCCGATAGAAAGCACGAATGAGACAGTTCCGAAAAAAAGCACAGATTAGACAGTTCCGAAGGAAATGACAGATGAGACAGTACGACAGAAAGCACAGATGAGACAGTTCCGATGGAAAGCACGAGTGAAAGTTATAATAGAAACCAAAGATGAGACAGTTCTGATAGAAAACACAGATGAGACAGATCCGATAGAAAGCACATATGAGACAGTTCCGATGGAAAGCACAGATAAGACAGTTCTGATAGAAAGCACAAATGAGACGGTTCTGATAGAAAAAATAAATGAAACTTTTTTCATAGAAAGCACAGATGAGACAGTTCCGAAAGAAAGCACAGATAAGACAGTTCCGATAGAAAGCACGAATGAGACAGTTCCGAAAAAAAGCACAGATTAGACAGTTCCGATGGCAATCACAGATGAGACAGTGCCGATAGAAAGCACAGATGAGACAGTTCCGATGGAAAGCACGAGTGAAAGTTATAATAGAAACCAAAGATGAGACAGTTCTGATAGAAAGCACAGATGAGACAGATCCGATAGAAAGCACATATGAGACAGTTCCGATGGAAAGCACGAATGAGACAGTTATAATAGAAAGCAAAGATGAGACAGTTCTGATAGAAAACACAGATGAGACAGATCCGATAGAAAGCACAGATGAGACAGTTCCGATGGAAAGCACGAATTAGACAGTTATAACAGAAAGCAAAGATGAGACAGTTCTGATAGAAAACACAGATGAGACAGATCCGATAGAAAGCACAGATGAGACAGATCCGATGGAAAGCACAGATAAGATAGTTCTGATAGAAAGCACAAATGAGACGGTCCTGATAGAAAAAATAAATGAAACTTTTCTCATAGAAAGCACAGATGAGACAGTTCTGATGGAAAGAACAAATTAAACTGTTCCCATAGAAAGCACGAATGAGACAGTTCCAATAGGAAGCACGAATGAGACAGTTCCGAAAAAAGCACAGATGAGACAGTTCCGATGGAAATCACAGATGAGACAGTTCCGATAGAAAGCACAGATGAGACAGTTCCGATAGAAATCACAGATGAGACAGTTCCGATAGAAATCACAGATAAGACAATTCCGATGGAAATCACAGATGAGACATTTCCGATAGAAAGCATAGATGAGACAGTTCCGATAGAAAGCACGAATGAGACAGTTATAATAGAAAGCAAAGGTGAGACAGTTCCGATGGAAAGCTTAGATAAGACAGTTCTGATAGAATGCACGAATGAGACTATATAGAAGTAATGAATCTGAGTGCTCCAATAGAAAACACCAACAACACTGTTTCCAATGAGATTGTCCCAACGAATGTTCCAAATGAGTTACCTCCAACAGACGGTATCCATGAGACTACCAAAACACGGAGTGTCAATGAGACAATTGAACCCATTGACATCAGCAACCCTAGGATGTGCATAGGAAAATATGTAATGATTCTTTACAATAAAATACCTTATCCAGGTATTATTGTGGACGCTCGTGGAACAAAGATTCTTGTTAGCTGTATGAAACAAACCGGGAGAAAAAATGCTAACATTTTCACTTGGCCTAGAGTAAATAAGGATCAAGATTGGTATACAATCGACAGTGTTATGGGAATCATTCCTGAGCCGAAGCATGTCAAAGGCAATCACTTTAAAATAAATGATACAATTTGGGACAATCAGATGAAGTGTAAGAATTACTAAGACGTTGTGTCATTGTCATGGGCTGAAACATTTCAAAGCCAGTTATTATAAACCAAACGATACCATTTGATATATCTGAAAAGTGTATGAACAACTAATGGCCAGTTTTTAGCACTTTTGTCGGTGCGAGGAGTTTACGTACGTAAACGCTTAGCAGAAGTTGAAAAACTGGCAATGTTGTCAATAAAGTGTAAATAACCAGCTTGTCAATTTATTTGTCACTACTGTAACTGAGATATGATTAGGCTCACAACTCATTTGAATAACAACAAACCAAAAGAGTTTTAAACTTTTAGTGTTATATTCCATTCATCATTATGTAGTTATTTGTTATTTCATTTTCATATAGTTAGACATGAATGTCAAATTGTGTAGGCAACGGTGTCCATAAAGTGTAAATAATCACTTTTGTCAATTTATTTGTCACTACTGTAACTGAGATATGCTTATGATCTGAAATAATTCCAATAACAGTAAAGTTAGAGGGTTTTAGTGTTTAAATAGTTGATTCGTCATTATGTAATTATTTCTGTTATTTCAATATACATTGAGTTAGACAAAAATGTCAAATTGTGTATGCACTCCTGCATGATGACTTTAGTGTCTTTACAGTAACTATAACCGTCCATCATGTAACGTGTTCACACTATTATAACTTCACAGAGTTAAGATTTGTTGGTTACCTAAAACAGTTTTAGTATTCTTAGTGTTAAATATGTTCCCAGTTTCGAGATTATTTGTTCTCAATCATATGTTTAATAAAAACAGTTATAGTTCAATTTTTTGTCTTGAAATGTCACTCCCATAACATAAAAGTGTCCTTCGTGTTACACAAGTGTCCCTACTGTTACAGGGACAAACTGGTATTGATATTAGTTATATGTATACAATATTTAAAATTACATATAGTGATTCTGAAATACTAGGGTGTCCCTACTCATGATTTTTATTTAATTTTTCACAAAATGTCCCATTTTTTTTAGTAAAACAGTTGGTGCTATAAAACGTATGTTTTCAAAAAGTGCACTTCATTTGGAGAAAAATCAGGATCATTATATTTAAAGTCCATACATTTTATGATTTAAATAAAGAAAAACACTTCAACTTTCAAATTTATTAATGGTTGCCTGGCTAATCGTATTTGAATAGAAAATATGTGTACAAATGTAAATGTTACAGTAGGGAAAACAAGATGGTACAGTCCTTAACAGTTGATCAAATTCTACTGAGACATAGATGAATTAAACATGCAGTCGATCATTTTTAGACAAAGTATACATCCCCACGTCACACTAAAATGATGAAATTATGAAACGATGATGTTTATTTTTCAAAAAGTATTTTTTCAAATTGTTGCCACAATATATAATGACTCGTATCAACCATGACTAACTTGCCATTCTGCAAGCAGCCAACAACCTCTCCGCATGATCAGAGGTGGAGGACAAACCACCATAACTAAATGTTACGGGAGGTCATGACCTGCCCCGCCAGGGTATCGAACCTGGACATCAATTTATTTAGTATAAGATCTGACACAATTATTTTGATATATGCAAAGATCTAGTTCTTTGTGCAGTGCGTTTGTGAATATTTTACACATTTTAACCTTGATCAAATCATTAGTAAACTTACAGGTGAATCACTTTCCTCTAATTCTCTTACTTGCAGCTATAAGGATGGTACTATCCATGTAGGTATTACTGACCGTAACATGACTTACTGTTCAAGAAGAGTTCAAAAACGCCACTTCAATTAATATAATACTGTAGAAAATAGATAAATGGAAGTTTACAGTAGAGACGGGTTCCTTCAAAAACTTGCCAGTGCAGACTGGGGGGTACTTGTTTTAACTCTGCGTGTATAAATAAAGCCTGGTCAACATGTCGTCGTATTTCCATGCAGGTACTGGATGACACAGTACCGGTAAAAGAGGTTAGACTAAAGCAACGGACCGAACCATGGATGGCATCAGAAATTCTATAACTAATTAAGATAAGAGAAAATGCTTTGTACAATTATAAAAAAGATAAAAGCTTGCAGATCATTTTATGAAATTTTGCTACCTTCGTAATAAAAGTAACTAATTCATCAAATCTACAAAACTATTTCTCTAATAAGGTTGAAGAACATCAATTTGACGCAAAGGGCTTATTGCAACGCCTGAAAAGACCTGGCTTCAAATCTAAGTCCAATATTGTTCTCAATATTGACAACGTGACATGTCATCGGCAAAACATTTCAGTCATTTTGTCAGTACAATTGCAACCAATCAGCTGACTGACCGAAAATACAAATCTGTAGATCCAATCATTTGCTTGGTACTTTGTGTTGTTTTTGTTAACTAACTGACAGTTTTTATGTCTTGATGTTTAATGTCTTTGTTTGTGAGAAGAAATATGTTTTAGATCCAAAGGATACGTTTTTATCGACACTTCGTTTGTTTTTTCCTGCCTGGTATGTGGGTTTCGAAAATGAATCTGACGCTGCACAAAGATATAATTTGGTAAAGCCAAAAATGTTATCTGACCTAGAAGTGAAAATATTGATGGACAATAAGGTGGTGTGTTTCCTTTACTGAGTCTATATTGTACGCATTCTATAAAGTATCCAAAAAAACTGGGTAAGTAACTTAAACAAACGAAACGAAATATGTGTTACGAACAGTTGAATTAGTTGATATACAGAATGATAAGGGTCTTTTATGTTGGGGAATTGAACAGCAGGGATTGCCTTACATATATATTGTTCAATTTAGTTTGGTGACTGTAATTGCAATAGCTATCTTATTCCCATAACTATCAAACAACTGTTCCAAATAGACTCCTTAGCCCAGTGAACATTATACGGGTTTTCACCTACCTCCCTGGCTATTAAGTAAATGTAATTGATCTTCATCGCAAGACAATTCGAATAGCATTCCTAACGGTGACCCTATTACTTTGATTCTACAAATCTATGTTAGCATTCCCAGTACTTTGATTCTACACAATCTATGTTAGCTTTTGTGGAGGATCAATTTGTAAATATCGTATTCGGCCAATTTCGACGTTGTTCGGTATAGAAAGCACATAAAACAAAGTTGGGAATAACAGAGTTTAGAGATAAGGGGTCGTGGTAAAAACCTATGTGTAGTACCCATATAGTGTTTTTTAAGTAACATTATTTGAATTAACGATACTTTTAACAAATAAATAGTTATTTCATTAATACTAAGATACTTGAGGAAGCAGACAGGGAGAAAGAGACAAATAGAAACAAATGCGTAAAGACGACTTCACAAAACAACAAAACGGCTATCCTTTCTAATCTAAGGAAGAAGGGATATAGGGAAATAACCGCCGACCAAGCTAAGCAGAATGCGCCCTTCGCTGGACTATACAGACAGTTAATACAACATAACTGACACATTATATACAACTTCTAGATAACTTGTGAACGACTTTGAAGGACTTGACTCGACAGTACATCAGTGAATCTTCAGAAATTTCAATTTTGCAGTGTATGCAATGTATTTCAAACTTACGCGTGGATTTAACAACATAGTTTCTTGACAACTGGTCGTATAAAGACATTAAAACATAACGACGTTGGTCCATGCAGCCAATGACAATGTGTCAGGTAGCCAATGATCATGTTCAAAAGGTGAAAAGGTCATTACTTTATACTTAATGTGTGTTGTTTTTGTTGGCTAGTAGTTTGTATTTTAAGACTTTGTGTGTAATGTCTTTGTTTGTAGGAAGAAAGATACAAACTTAAATTTATTTTCGTGACTTGTAGGTAGGTTTCGAAAAATGTACCTAACGCTAAACAAAGATAGAATTTTGTATGGCCTAACAGCTACTTAAAACAGTAAATATTGGGAGAAACGAAAAACCAAATTCTACCCAAATCTAAGTGTAAAATATAATCATAGTCAACAAAAACTTGGTATTGCCATGAATCACATAATAGAGATCCGTACGTAGAATTGCAAAATCATAATTGGCAATTGAGAGAGGCAGATTTTATAATGTGAGAGGAAGATTTAGTATTATTGATAGATATGTGCGCTCTTGTGCGTGACTTGTGTAACAACGTTGTGGGTAGCGATTTTATACGGTGTGTGCAAATTTGAGATTGTGGAAGATTTCACAAAATATAACAAATAAAAAGAAAATCATGCCTAGACTAGGTTCATTTAATACATGCGACTCAAATAATAGTATGTTAATAAATTCTGCCCAATTAATCATTTATTAACTACAATGAAGGAGATTTATATCACTTCATAGTGTGATTAGTCATATACCTTTTGGTTTATTTCACTATAATTCACCAGAACTCATTGCATCACTCAGTCGTGAAATCACAAGTTTATGTTAACTAACTTATTAAATATCGATTTATCAGATTAAAGCAATTGATACAAATAAACCATGAAAGTTTTCTTAATTCCGACATCGCGCAATTTCCCGTGGAGTTCTAGAATATCACTTCATAGTGTGATTAGTCATAGACCTTATGGTTTATTTCACTATAATTCACCAGTGCTCATTGCATCACTCAGTCGTGAAATCACAAGTTTATGTTAACTAACTTATTAAATATCGATTTATCAGATTAAAGCAATTGATACAAAAAAACCAAGAAAGTTTTCTTAATTCCGACATCGCGCAGTTTCCCGTGGAGTTCTAGAAATATACTGTAGATCTCCTTCCAGTAGCAGTTGTTAAGGCAAACAATATTATGTTCATCCGGTTTCGTACAACCCTGTCATATTAACAGTTATAAAAATAAAGCCTCTGTCGCGATCAAAATGTTTTTTGGAAAACATAAAACCTTTGCAATAATTATGTTCATTACTTTGCTTCGAAAGAATAAAGTACAAAACAATAAGCATGCCATTTTAAATAAACAAATATATAGGCTTTGACTAAATCCAATCCGCGTCAAGGTTACAAACGTTGTTCGATTTAATAGAATTTGGTTAAACGGTTAACGTAAGATCACACTCAGTCTTCATTGCGATATGTAGAGGGAACTGTCAAGGATTCTTGTGTGTTGATTAGTGTCCTAGATTAGTGAGCGTCATTGTGTCGCGCATTCAACGCACACATTGGCTATAAATTACTTAATTTAAATTAGAACCTTAATTAACGTCTTATAATAATAATAATAATAATAATTAAAGCATTATCTTCAGAAGGTGAACACAAAAGGCAGAAAGCTTTACATTTCAATTTAACTTTATTGCCTCCATTTTCTGGTGATATATAAGAACATAATTATAAAAAAATACAAAGCACGTCTTATTTCAACGTGGCCTTTCATAAATCATTATAAAAAGGTTAAAACTGGTGAGTGTTATACTTTTCTTAATAATTATCTTCGATAATGTACTTTTAAATATTGGCTATTTCTTTCAAACTTTTACATTGTAATATTTTCAACTTTGTCTTATAGATTGATCATTGACATTTGGGCTAGACAGAAGTTTCCCAACATCCCACATATTACAATAGTGAATAATTGATTGCATTGTTATAATAATAAAATTATTATTATTGCAATTAAATTTCATTTAACATTGGTTCGTGTATTAAAATGACACTATGTCGAGTAGCAATACGTGTGGTGACAATCATATTATAATTACAATTGTTCAAGTGAAGTTAATCAGAATAATTAAGTTATCAAAATATGCAAATTAGCAATGCTTGGACACGTAATGCTTATAATGGAACATCCATTCATGTTCAATATTGAAAGACGAAATAAACAGCTAAAGTAACAAAGAACTTCACAATGAAATTGTCAAGACTTCTTACATAAATTAATATTCATATTTACGATCTGATTCAATAATTTAAGTAAATCAAGCATGGTTTCTATAAACGTTCATTAAGAGCATAAACTTTAATTTAGTAGGCTGTTTTACGACGGATAAATGCTATAAAGGTGTTCAAACATTGCGAAGAATGCCCTTTTGCTCACGATATATCGGTATTAGCGGAGTCTGGGTGAAACACGGCTATGTTTTGTAATTTATGACGGTATGCATAATAAGTAATAAAGCCATCTTGAAAATATTAAATGGGAAACAGACTGTAATACTCATAGCTTATGCTTATATTCTTATCCGTTTTGTCGCAAAATGAAATTGATTTTGGAACATCCTTTTTTAATTAAACCGTTTTCAAAATTTCATTCGAGTCAGCTATGTGGAACTTTGTATAATTACATGTAAATCATATATATATATATCAATATACATATTTTTTGGCAAAAGCGCGAACCCACCAGTTCTATTTCATTTGTTTCTAAAAAAGTACCGAATACATCGTCTGTTGATTAAGTACGCTGAAATATTTATGATTCAAATAAATCGGACTATTGAAATATGTCGGGATTCGACCTCACGACCTTAGAAACCCGCATTGGGCTATGTTACAATCCCTGAAAAAGTGAGTATTGGTTAGTAATCCAGCTATCGGTCAATGCGAGTGATCAATACTTATTTAATAATCGATGTAAATTAAATCAGTTTAAAGAAGGCAATGTGTGCTTACCATGTATGACACTATTGATACATTTTCTGTAGAGAACAATCGCAGTGTAGAGGTAACCAATGGACAATAGAGTCCCATAGAGGATGAAGAGTAGCTGGCAGAACATTAACATTGGTTTAAAAGCACTGCTGGACAGACACACAATGTCTGATACCATCACTATAGCGAAATGGCAAGCTGTAAACGTCAACAACACTGGTAGCTTCTGAAAAATCGGGGGTCCTAGTGTCATCTTTGTTGTATCTAGGAACACAAGTAACAACACGCTAAATGACGCGGTGAGTCCTGGTAAAGCCAGAGACCAGACTATAGCGAAAACCTCCTCTGGTACATGTTTTAAAGTTTGGTAAGGGTTGATGAACATACTAAGAGACCTAACCACGGTAAAGAAAAGCAGAAGACATTGCAAAGTAAAGGTCAATGTTCCTTGCTTTAAGGCTTGTCTGTTTTTCAAATAAAACAACATGCTACTGCCAGTTAATATCGCTATTAACAGAAATATGCCCGCACATGCGTACACGTGTAACTCCCAAGCCGGTCCGTACTCTTCGAACGCCGTTGGCCAGTAAGGTTCAGGTTCTGTAGAGCCCGATTCTGATTCTGGTTCCACTTCTCCTTCAGCCTCTGGTTCCGCCATTGTGTTATAATCAGGGAAACACGAATTGCCACTTGTACAGTTTACACTGTCAGCAATTTATGATAAAGTATGAGTAACACTTTAATGTACAACACAAGTGACGTTTGAGATTTTGAACAAAAGCAATCCAATTATTAATTCACATTTAATCAATTGAATTAATAAAAATATGCCGTTGTAATTAATTATGTAATTATCTTTTTGTCATCTCACGAATATGAAATGTATTCCTGTGATGATATCAGTCAGGAAATTACAATTTCAATTTTTTATGTTTACTATCCATAAATTATCATATCACATATGTACTAAAATTATAGAATGAACGAATGCGCGCAAATATTTAAAATAAAATCATTCACGTTAGTCCACTCTATGTTAGTACTACGGTAGAAAATCTCTTTACAAATATTGGAACAACTAGTCGAACCAACGTCTGCGTTCCAATTAATACACGGTGTTTATATGGCTTGCCTAGATTTATATATTGTGTACGGCATCTAGTGAATACTGTATAATTACTATTGGAAATCCCAGGATCTCGATCAAATCAATCAGCTTGGTTGTTTCATGAAGAAACAGTACTGGTGGATCTTGGTTCTAATACCAATCCTGTGATGGCTGGTAACACTGGGGACATTAAACAAGGGAAAACTTGATTCGACAATAGTTTCAAATTACTTAATACTATAATAAACACACCGGACATTAACGCGGATGTGGGTCCGATATGAGCTGATATATTTTAATGATAAAGTTTAAGCGAAATGTGAAGTGGTTGAACTTAATACTGATTTAGATCAGTATGCTGAAGTTTTAAATTGTGAACAAAAATCACTCTATGCAGTTTTAGCAAAAATGCTACCATAGTTAACTTGGTATACAGAAAGTCACTTATACTGTTAGCAGTCGGGCAACTGGCGAGATATTTATGGGAAATGTTAGCATGTAGAATTTCCTTCGCTACTATTGTAACAACTTTGACTTAACTATTACGTACTTGTATGTAGTTTTTTCATACAAGAACGATATTGAAACTTCTAATATTTAAGCTTTATAAATCTATTATAAATCTACATATACACCAATCACCTTTAATGTAATTATTGATTTTCATTCATTTTACGCACGCTAATTGAATTACTAATTGAAGTATTTATGACAGACACTGAAAAAAACTACATGCAATTTAAAGCAATCGTTTTCAAGATTAATCACGCAACAGCATGCAATGTTAGCCGTTAACTGCAGTCAATCATTCAGGTGTTTTCCTGTAAGATTATTAGATACCCAACTCATCAGGACTTAAAAAATCATTTTTACTGAAAACAAATAATCCTGATAATAGTATGCGTTTTTATCATGAATTTGTAACTTGATAACTGGAACTAATATGCATATTTAGGTCAATAATATTTACAGACGAGCTCGCACATAAAGTATCATGAATAGTTAAACCAATACTTGACGTCCTCATCGATAAATATGTACATAAAGAACATACAGGAAGGTGTATTCAATTATGACAGCAGCAAAAATGACACTCAGTTATAAATAGATACGCACTTATAATTATTAAAAGTACGAATTTACTTACTAAAGAACGCGATTCATTTTTAACGGGTAAAGAATTTTGAAAGGAAAAGTTACAGTTGCAAATCTGAAAAAAAACCGTACCTTTATATGCATGTCGACAATTTTAAGAAGATATCTTTTTCTACATTATCAAATAAAATTTGACATTAATATCATGCACATTTTCTCGAGGTGAATTCAGGCAATGTCGTTGCAATGGTTCAATAGTGATGGTTTTACAATTTATTCGTGATAATCAGATCAGATTTGTTTTTAATATTTCGGCAACGATTTGACACTTAGAATGTATCTTTCAATAATTGATTTAACAAATATATCAAAATATACTGAAAAACAATGCCAAGTCCTCGGCTGTCAGGGACTAGGATTATGTCAGCGGAGTAGGCCTACTTGTGTTTAGTGTCGTATTAAATATGTATGCAAGGACAGAATGTCTGAAAAGTCTTGGAGTCAATGAAAGTTAAAAGTTGTCAGTTTAAATTAAAGGTCACCAAATTTGACATAATAAACAAAACAAGCAATTACATGTATTCGTATATAAAACCGCATACAAATAGTTTTATTCGCTTCCAAAATGTTCGCGTCCAAAATTGAACGGTTATAATGTTATCTGCCGACGAGATGTGTCCAAGTTGTAGATCCTTGTTTTTTAGTAGTACAAAATTTGCGGTCGCAATCTTTAATGCACAGGGAATAAGCGAAGTAATTTACAAATGTGTGTATAGTCAGATGTATATGTAAGTACATATGTCACTAGAACATTATAGTTTACATGTATCATATGGTTGACACACCTTTGTCATGCCCAGCTGTCACTTCGACGATGTAATGGTTTCCTTCGTTACCAACAAACCGCGTTGTTTACTTAACCCTTGTAATTTACCAACATAAAAGTCGTACTTAAAACAATACAAACAACAGTTGGAGTACAAACACATTATAAAAACTACAAAAAGCACTAAAGTGTTGAGAAAACAAATATCGTTTACTTCAGCATTAATTGTAAACAAAAATACAACGCTTCACAAAAAAAACATATGTTCATCACAGATCGTATGTCATGATAATTAGTGATATTTTATCAATAACGAAAGCTTAAATCACAAACTACGATATAAACTTAATGCTTGGAACCAATGTCACGATTTGTAGTCGTTAAACTGATAGCGTAATTAAAGCGCAATTTGTATCTATCAACGAAAGCAAAGTGTTCAGTTATAGCAAAATCATTTTAACGAATGTATCAACTCTCGATTACATTCATTAGTATACACGTAATGTGGTTTATAACACGAAATGAGAGTACAGCCTCTCAAGAGGGGAACTTCCCTTAAGCAAAAAACTCTCGTCAACAATTGTGTATGTTTTCCTGTAATAAGAATTCACCATTATTTTACCCTCTCTAGAGCAACAACCTCTCAACAACAGCCAACATGTGCACCTCCAAACAGGTGTTGGTCTGAGGAGGTTACACTGTGCTAGAATCTTTTGTTAAATACAAATTCAGCTTTCCGTGATGAGGATGAGTAGAGATATATATATAAATAGGTGAATATATTTCTGCATCGTCAAAAAAGTAAGTTTAGCTTTCCATAGCAATAAATAATGTTATACCGTACTTAAAATAAACGGAATTGTTTAGACAATGCGAACGCCATTGATGCGACATTGAAGCATGCCGGTTGCCACCAGCGCTATATAATTATTGACCTGTTGTCACCCGAGCAGCATAATTATGAATCTATCTATTTTAAACTGAAGATGAAACCGGAAGTTCATTGTACCATAATTCCCTTGGAGCGTAATAGTTTTTAATCACAGTGGTTGTATTACATAGAGGACACATTATACCGAAATCTAGATCCATTTTCCGTAAATATCTTACAAGGCAACTAGTGTGCATCACGTGAGAGCATGTTAATGCGCGAGCCTCGTTTCCGGGTAATGCTTCGAGACATATGGGGCAGTTATCAGGAGGCTCTTCTACTATGTAAGGGGTATTTGAGTTTGGACAACTTCTGTCTTTTTCCGAAGACATCGACTCTTGGCGTGGCGAAAATTCTGGTGAAAATCTCTGATTTCGATTCAGAGAAGACATCGAGTCCGTGACAAATGCGGAGTTATCGTACCTTGATTTCGCATCCGTTGTTCTATTCCTGTTCAAGGAATATCGCTTGTCCTTAACATGTCCACTTTTTGTTGATGATTTCGTTGGTTTTTTAAACCAAATCGGCACTTCTTTAAACATTTGTTCGGTATACAGTTTAGGAGCATTGTCTGAGTGTTTCCTTTTAGATTTTGTGACCGCGCATTTATTAGCACTTTTCTTGCCATTATTCATCTTGTCATCACGGTTCACGCTCAATTTAATTTCTTTATCTGTAAATTCAATATCGATGTCTTTGCCTTTCATTTTGTTACTGTAACGACGGTGAATTCCATGCATACCATTTCCTTTGTGAATGTCTGTCGATTCTTGACTAAAGCCAATTGCCCAGTTCCTGTTATATTGTTCTAGTCTGTCCAATTCCTCCTTCTCGTATATATGTGCCAAACCTTCAGAACTTCTGCTTCTTCTGTATGGCATCTCGTTGTTGCCTCTCCTACGATGCTGTTTACCATCAAAGCTTTGAGAATGGCCCATGATTCTCGTATAGTTTGTCGGTGCTTTATATGTCTGTTTTGTTCCTCCTCTATCTGACGACACAGACCCAAACTTTCGTTGCTTAGTTACATCGTTATGAGGACGAAGAAATCCATCATTCGACGAATGGCGTCCGTTGCTGTTCTTAGGCGATGGTAACCTACTTTCATTCGATCTAAAACTTGTTCTCGATACTCTAGGTATTCGTTGAATACTACTGGCCTCCTGTGTATGCACCCAGTGCGTCTGACGGTCCCGAGCATGGGACAGGTCAACAATGGAGTGAGAAATGGATGATTTTGTGAACAAAAATCGCCAACAGTTTACAAACCAACATGGCAGCCACCATGGACGCTTGATTCTATCCCGTCGAGCACATACGTCACACAAATTTTCTTTACATTCCAAACAACGCTTCGTGGCTGATTTTCTTTCCTGACGAAGCCAGCATTTATCACAGAGTATTGAAGTAATTGACGATGAATCACTGGACCGACGGGATGGCACAGACCGTCGGTGCACCGAATCTGTTTCGGAATCCGTATTTTCAAGGATGGAGTATTCAGCACGACGTGGTATTCTTCTGTTCCGGAAATCTGGCAACGCAGCCATATTGGAAACCGCTTAACATTTCTTGCCGGAAACAGTTCTGCAATGGAAGAATTACGTATGTTCAATGTCAAACGATGTTTTTATTTCTTTTCATATCTACATTTGTATTTCAAATAGACAGTTCATTTATTAGATTACCCCATAACTCTTCATATACTATATGCATATAAGTAAAGTCGACAGCGTGAAACCCCATGTTACATTTGCATCTCCTAGATCATGTCGTTCATTTATGTCAGCAAACACATATCACAACGTTTTGAATGGAATTGCTGGGCGTCGCACGCATCCTAGTTTTATTATTCGATGAAAGTACTGTACGAATACTACATGGAATAACAAAGTAAGTTAGATTAATATAAATCTGAACGTCAATAAGAATACTATGTATAATACATGTAACACGATCAATGAAAAATGTTACACTAAATACGCTCCAGTATTCAATTTCTACATTTTATTACATGTTTGATTTGATATTATTAAATTTCAGAGCATACCTTTGGCTTACTGTACAAATCCAGCCACCTTGCTCATTATCCGTTATTTTACTTCTATATAAGCCACACCAATTAATATACTGTCAGTTCATATATGGTCATTCACCAGATGTAGCCATAGTGTATGCCAAACATTTACATCACTGTCGTGTTTGCCAACAAAATGAATGAATCAACTGTTAACAGATGTAGTAAATATTTAGCCAACAATGTCGGATGGGAAATATGTTTATTTTGCATTAAATGCATGACTTAATCGACAAGTATGTGACATGTGTATGTTTTTTTTAAGAAAAAGATTATAAATCGACTGTTTCAGTAGCCACAGACGTAACAAACACTCACATTTATGCAGGTTTTGTTTCTTTTAACATCTCTTAATTATTCCATTATTAATTAATATCACTAAAATAATAAAGAATATATAAATATTGTATTTCACAAAATTAACAATTATGTGTAAACAAGCACAGCTACTGTCAGCAGTCACACTTGACAATTGACCAGAACAAATGAGCTGACAAATCAGCTATCTGCCTCGAGGGGACATTTACTAATTAACTTCACATCTTACATTATTTGGGTGGGTCACAACGGTGACACGACGAAATAGTCGGATATAAAGAGTATTCACGTGAACAATTCATCACGATTGCAACCATCTCGATACACGTGTGATCTTGTGAAGGGTGAAAACAAGTACATAATGAGACATTCATTCTTAAGTCTGGAATATGACAGAAGTGTTCATTTAGTGTTAAACTCACGTTTATTATACTGAGTCTCTTTTCCAATCACTTCAAAGGATTCTTAGTTGTAATATTTCGTTTATTACAGCTACACAAAAATATAGGGGGACTATGATTTTGTTGTTATTGTTTAAATTTTTATTGTGTTAATTAAAATGAAATGAATGTGTGTTAACTTTGCTGTAAATTAAGAGACTCATGTTACCAACAAAATCTTGCCAAGTTTTAGATGTGACAATTTCTCCTTGTTAGGTAAGTTTTTAGACCAGACCATACAAACTAGCGCAAATATATGGAAAGTCACTTTATCAACGATTGGTATGAATGCCGATATATTTTGTTTGATGGTCTTGAATTATAAATATTACTTCCACACAGGCATGTTATAATGACACCAGAACATGCATAAAAATATGAACAGAAACTTGTGTTGTAATGTAGTATTATGTAGGAGATAAGTTGTCTCATAGAGAGCACACATAGCTTGTTCTCGGACAATTTATGTCTTACAAACATCCTTAAGTTCACACAATACGTCCTAGACCGAGGACATTTGGCATTGAGCCAATGCACGTATACACCTTGTGTCATGACGTTTTCACTGATATGCCTTCCATTCATTTACCAGATATAGTAACCACACGTGGTATTTTCTACCTAGTGAAAAGTATGGTAAAATATTTATTATACAAATAAAATTAAAATTTAAGTTAGAAGGCACAGAAGTCTTAGCTATTTTTTAGCAACTTGTAAACATCACAACTGTTGAATTCCTGGTAACTGACACTGTAACTGGTTGTACTGATGAGGTTATCTATAAAGAATTTTTTCTTCTGATACACCAACTCCTCCAACCTTTATGCGTCTTAGGCAGGATTGAGTCTGCTGAAAACTAACTTACCTGCCTACCCCAAAAGATGCAAACAAACCTTTTAAGGAATACCCAAGTAATAGAACACAAATTTAGTATTTTTCTGTTTTATACAAGATTCATGGCATAAGTTAATACAATATTATGAACAAAACACAATGGTAAGAAAGAAGGACATGGCCTTCCCTTAAAATAGAACTAATATTTGTGTTCATTCGACTTAGAAATGTGGCAATGGTTTATTTGACAATAAAACTTCTCTCTTCCAATCTATCGATAAGTTAAACTATCAGTTTATGCCTGAATGTCTGACTAAGTTGCTATGGTAACACATACAATATTTTGGTTAAACACCACGAGTGTTAATCAACATATCAAGCCAACACGTTTTGTACATAATTAAAGGCATATTAATGAAACATAGTGGTGAAAAATGGAAACATCTGCCATAAGTTCACATCAACATGAATTTACAATCATGAGGAGTCATCAATTGTACCTACTGATAAGCACTTCTATAAGTATAATATATAAACGTCCATCTGACAAACAACCATGGATGATTCAGATTACAAAAATGCTTGTCCACTGTTTGGTGATGTGAATAAGTATTAAACAAAGAACTAAAAACATCAAGTAAGAAACATCACACAAAAAAGCAAATAAAAAACAAAATAAAGAAAATATGTCTGAAATATACCCTTCCAACTATGAAGACAAAGAAAATATGTTAATGCAGCTGCGACACTCTGCCAATATCAGGCAATCTTAAAGAACGGGTAGAATGTAGCTGACTCTGTAGAATATACTAGAGTATAGTGGATTTTTAATCCCATGTTCAAAATTAAAAGGCTTTCATCACTGAGAGTGAAGGATGCCAACAGCTCCTCAAGGCATCAAACCAAATACATCACAGCTGGATAAGTTCACGTTCCTATTGTAACTTCAGAATGTTTCATATTAAAACACACATAAATAAGCAATGCTAACACGCTCCATCACAAAGTACAGACAACTCTTCAGTGCCTTCCCTAGTGAACAACTTAACAATAACCTTTTCCTCCATAGTCTATAATCCTTCCCTAAAATGCAACTAAATAATACATTTTACATAGAGACTGCAGTTCCAATGTCTATTTACTGATAATCAGTATTGAGCAGTAAGATTGTTGCACAAATCTCACAGAAAATAACCATCATTCCCACCGAATGTATCACTGTTTATGATGAATCATCGAGATCACTCTCTTCTTTCGATTTCTGCCTCTCTGGAGCAAGAATCCACGCTATCACAAGTATAACCAGAAACACAGCGACACCATACATCATAGAGGATGTGTGATTGGACATACGATGTAAACTGAATCCTATATACCTGAAAGAACAAGAGTTAAACATAAAAACATAATTATCAGAAATTGTCTTTAAAAATACTGATTATGGAATAAAATGGAGAGAAAACATGTGCTCCCTTTGCCTAGAGCTGTCTAGGGAAGTTTTGATTCATGAATATGACCCTTACTGGTCCACAATTTTTCTCTTAAAGTATGCAGTGAGACAATTTTTATAAACTAACCCTCTACTGCCCTTTTTTGATAGTAAAAGTTTATTATGAAACAAAGAATTGTGTCAGATATACAGATGAACAATTTTTTTGCAATCACCAATATTCATGACTCTGGCCAAAAACAATATGCCCAAAACAATATTCGCGACTTAACTATTCATGAATTTGTAAGTCAAGATATTAATTTTCGCAAGTTATCATGTCTTGAACATTCAGAAGTTAAATAACTTGCAATATTGAGTGTATACAATACTCTTTGTTAATTATTTCTCCAAGGTAATGGTCTTTGTTTTTCTAAGTGGAGAGTTATTGTTATCAGATTAGCAGTAATTGGTATCAAGATTTTAACAAATTATCATGATAATACAATATTATAAAACCTTGTCACAACACCTCTTTTATAACACTTTTAGTTGATGCAATAGTGTGGGTTTGGTGTAAAACAGTTGTAACCAGTTTTGCACCAAATGTTGATCTGCAACTTGAGCGTGTGTACTAATAACAAACAATATTTCATGGTTAAATTGCATACAAAGCTGGTTTTAATATGTGATACAAATAGTGAAATTATTACAGGATATAAACGAAGTGACTGCTATATAAAGGCAGGTTTCAATACATACCCAAATTTACATGTAAATATCACATCATTGTATCCATCATTATTGAAGTCACCAACAACGAGTGGTCCAGTAGAAGGACAAGGTATGGAATGATCAGCGAGTATTCTACCTTCTGTAAGCTCTGTCAAACTTATACCATTCCAACCAACAGTTAGAACATTAACCTACAATAAAAATAAAGTGTAACAGAAACAATTCAAGAATTAGGTACAAATTGGATGATACACTGTACTTGGTACAGCAAAATCAGAGACAGATATATTTCCTCATAAGCAAGCATTGTGTTGTTAACATCTGAGACATACTGTCAAGTTCTTTAGTCAAGGGGGCGTAGCACAAGACTTATTAGATATTTTTTCACTCTGTCTGTTTTGTATAATAGTCAACTCTCAAAATTGGTGCGCGCACACAGGCGTTTCTCTTTATTGTTTGACGTTACTGATGTATGCAACTAAGCAGACATGGCATGCATCGTGATTGTGAAATTGAAAACTCCTAGAAGTTTAACCGATCTAATACATGTAGCATGCACCTGTGACGTTAAGCCAATGCTGCTATAGTATTGATATGAAATGTCGCTTTTGTCAACAGAGTGGTTACTAATGGTGTGTGTATCTAAATACCTTACTGTTAGTTATGGCACTCTATCCTTTGATAATTAAGTCCATCCCCTTTAGTTAACGTTGTATTTAGCTCCACGTCTCCAGATGTAGTACTACAAACTTCAAAGCGAACTACCAAACTATGATACAATCATTTGTTAGGTCCTGAGAAAGCTTTCAACATACCATACATAGTGAACAGATTTCTATGTACACAAAACATGAACAATGGGACCTTGAACAGCAACAATGCTGTGCAGTAGTTAACATTTTTTTCTGTAATGATTACACATATTAAAAACAGTACCTTACATCCAGCAGACAAAGAAACATTTTAAAGCAAAGGAGTTCACAGTCACAACATAGCTCCACAATTTAGTTGTCAAATCACTTAGTACAGTGCAATCTCTCCAGAGAAACATACTTCAGGAAATGCAGATTGTTACTCAACAGACGTAAAAATGGTAGTATTTTTCCCTGGAAAACTGATAATGTTGTTGAAGAAGGAAGACATCTCTGGAGAGATTGTACTATATTCTTAATTGAGAGCTACCATATGATAATCACCTTATCTCCAAATAACTGAAGAGACATAAGAACTCTATCGGGATAAAATGAATTATGGAATTCATCAGCAAGTTCTGTCCATTCTCCTTTCTTCATCTTTCTCATTGTTGTAGCAGCATATTCCCATTCTGCATTGGTCTGAGTCTGAATATAAATGTATCATATACATTGAGAGTGACATTTTGTAAACTAGAGAAAACAAATGTTAAATTGACTCAATGGAAGACACACTTTCAATAAAGCCAGTAAGGATAATTGGCAACTTTCTCATGCCATACATGTAAAAGCATAGAAGTTTAAACTCCAGAAAGGCCTGTATTTGTTTGCAATGAATTCTGTTGTAAAATTTACTATACAGACCAAAAATATAATATATAAATTGTTCAGTACAACTGGGCTTGAAGGACAAAATCTTTTCACATAGAAATTTCACAGGTAATTCATGCTTTATAAACAAATGCAATAGTATTCTATGACACGTAAAGCTGGGCATGAATTTTAGAGCAAAACTAAGCAGGCAAAATGAGATTATGTGGATAAAAATGTTTTCAAGATACTTTCCATCAACTACATTTACTAAAAATTATTTACTAGAAAATTACTTGACAGACATAAAAAATTAAATTTGCCATTTCAGGCAAAATGGGGCAAAATGTAATATACATTGATAATTATAATTGATAATACAGTTGAACCCCGTTATGTCGACATCGGTTATATCGACATTCCGGTTAAGTCGACATATTTGTAAAGTCCCGATTTCTGTCCCTATATATTGTATATGGAAAATGATTTTCATGTCAACATTTCTATGTCGACAATTTCGGCTATGTCGACGTGATTTCTCTGGCCCAAAGAGTGTTTTCACACCTTAAATGCACTTGTTTGTGTCGACATCCTCTCGACGTGATTGAAATTGAAAAGGTGTCAAATTGACCGTGAAGAGATAAACAATTTTATCTCGACCTATTGTTTTGTGTCACAATTAATTCGTTCACAGTTGGTAAAACTGATCTTTAAATTAACATCGTAGTTTGCAATATGATTGATAAGTGTTGCAGCGAATATTTACCAGTTTCAGTAAAACTGATAAATTCAGCCACTCGTCGTATATGATTAAATATTGTTGAAAAAGGGCATTAAACCCGAAAAACAACATAAAAATCGAACATACACATATATTATGTCTGTGATATTGTTTATTTAAAGTATACCAAATATCACGATTCAATTAGTTTTACAACACCTGCAGCAAAACACACGAGTGGTAAGTTTTACAACACTACCATAGCAAAAATACGTATATACAAGACAAGTAAGTTTGCCAGTAATAGAATCGGATGTGTCGACATTCGGATATGTCGACATATTTTATCAGGTCCCTGTAATGTCGACATAACGGGTTTCGACTGTATACATTGATAATGATTATACATTGATAATTACAAGTTATATATTATACATGCAACTTCTTACCTGCCAATTAAAATCTCCATTTTTATCCACTGAAGTAATACGTCCTAAACTTCCAAATGAGATAAGGTCATACTGTATGGCTTCTTTCCTTAGATGATGGCCAAGCAAATGTCGTACAACACCTGACTTTCTGGCAATACTGAAAAGTGAACAAAACAGACCATGACCCTTGACTATCTCATACGTTTTTATCATACATCATATGACTTTAATGTTTTACATTGTCTTTCACCTAATTTAAAAAAAAATGTTTGTTTGGTATAACTCCTCCCAGCAAACTTCAGGTGAGAAGGTCGGTAGGTAGGTAGGTATGTGGGTTGGGTTTTGGGTGATTTGGGTGACTGTATGGAGTATAACTGAATGGATAGGCTGAGGTCGTTATAAGTGTTATATTACTTTCAGAATAATCATCAGTTGCCAATGAGTTGTAGGTATAGATGTAATTCATTAATGAAATAGAGATTATGTAAGACTGTTTGAAAACTAACTATTCATAAATCAACGCCTGATAAAATAACTTGAAGTTTTGAAAAAAATTGAAAAACATAAGCAATATAAGTAATGTCCAATAATCAAATGTACCTTTTCATAATCAGGGGAGGTACTTTGACAAACATGTCTTCATCATACACCCAGTTTGTTGTAAAAAACAGTCTCTTTGTAAGACAGACAGGAAATCTCTCCAAATTTTCTTTTATTGGAAACATTCTCCAGATTTCAAGAAAACAGGGACTGAAGTTTTCTTGTTCACCCCATGACAGTCTCTTGATATCATTCTCTGTATCCATTAAACCATAGATGGCGTTATCTTCAGGAAGTTGGAGTCGGGTGATAGGACGTCCATTTAGGATATTCAAAGCTTCTACACCATTCTGATGACTTATGACTACAGCATTAGGATTAGATATATGTTCTTCATCACTGTGGGGTCTTTGACCACCATATGCATATCCTGCATAAGAGTACACAAACATGAGGCATAGATTAATTTAAACTTTTGTTACATCCATTGTGAAACAAGTTATTACAGCTTAAACTAATCCCTCTCAATAACTGCTTTTGGGTTACTTATCAGTACTGGCAACACATAAAGGAGCAGTCAGACCCCGCTTAAAGCTCAGCTCAATTGCACAACCTTCGGATCAGGAGTCAGACGTTCTATGTCTCAACCTATACATCTACCCAATATGATTAAGCAGGATAAGAAGAAATATAGCATGTGAAGGACATTGAACAATAATTTATACAACTGTCTATACCATATCAAGAGAAGTAGCTAAATGAAAAGATAAGGCTGTATAAGGTAAACACATCTTGCTATCAGTTTCAATATCAACAAAACAACTAGACTGTATGATAAAGCTTTTGTCTTCTATAAGAATAATCTCTACAGTGACTCATTTATCAGGTTCAATTTAACAACATATTCATACAATGACATATATACAGGGAACAAATGTGGTCATTATAACAGAAGATGACCAGACAAATATCATGGTCATAAGAATTTTTCCAAAGATTTACACCAACAGTATCAGTGTATTCTACCTATGATATGGTTTGCATCAAGAGCAGACTTTGTTGGTGTAACCATGGTGACATCCTCCTCTTCCTCGGCTGACATACTTTCATCAACAACTTTCTGATAACGACCCAATGAAAACTTTGTGTCTTTGATAGATCTCCAATGAAATGGCTGCAAAGGAGCAAATCAAGTTAGCATTGGTTCTTAGCAGTACAAACATAACAGTCAAAAGTGTATCATGTTTATGATCTGAATAACATATTAGTAACTTCTCAGTTAGTTAATCACAGTCAGAACCCATTGTATAAAGTCCATGAGGTCAATTTAGCTATACAGTACTAGCTAGTCAAATATGATAGTTTAAACAAGTTAAGTTTACATCAATTGTGAAACAAGTTATTACAAGTTATATTAATAACTATTGGTAACTGATTCTTGGGTATCTAACCAGCACGTCTGCTTAATTAAGGGACTTGAAGACTGTCGAACATTCTCACACACAGCAAGATTAGAACTTACAACCTTCATATTAGAGCTCTAGTGATCTACCCTCATAACATGATGTCAACAGTCAAAGAGGTTGATGACCACATTTTCAATGGTAGGTAAGTCCAGACTGTAACATTAATGATTGCTAAATAATAAAGTACAAAATTAAGACTTACTAATGATTTGTAGAGTTCCTGCTTGTAGTATGTCCATGGTGATTCTCCGATATGAAGACGATGGCGTTTTAAACTCAACTTCCAGTGATGCTCTTGAGTTTCTTCCTGATCAAACATTATTCAAACAAGTAAGTTATGTCATAGAAGATGATCTAGCAGTATCAATATGACAAAATTGTGCAGTTGACATAATCCTACCTAACCTACTCATGAAAAACACTCCTTTTCAAATAATCTTTTGCATAGTCAGAGTTAAATTTTTTTGGGGGCCGAGTATTAATAGTTGAAGCTTGAATGACCATGCAAAGCTATAAAGAAAAAGTAATAAATAAAAAATTAATTACCTACCTACCTACCCATCTAAATTTTGCTTGATATGGCTATACAAACACCTTTTAAAAACAAAATGACGAAATCAGAGGATACCCCAACACTGATAAACTGTTGAGTTTACTAATATGAAAAAAATGTTTTGAATATATTGAATGTTGGGTGTAAAACTAATGTATGTATGTATGATGTGTATTATAAAGTGTGATGGTTAGCTTGGCAAGACCATTCCTTGCACCCCTATTCCCATGCATGTTTACCCCTGCACTTCCTCAGTCCCTAATGTTTAGTAGACTGTTGTTTCCCTGGGGTCTGTGTGGGGAGGCACTGTATTGTGTATGTGGCATTCCCTGTAACAACTTAATCTCTTTTTAAACTTAGTTTTGGTAAAGAAGAAGGTACAATAACATTGTGTCAATCTTGTGATGTGATATCAATATCATGAAGCACAGCTGAAAATGCTGTAATTGTTTTATTACACACATTTTTGTCATTTCTTCCTGAAACACTTAAAAGGATATTTAACCGATGAGAAGACTGTTCTAATCAGATAATTCTCACTTTACAAACATAATGTCATATTTAACATCAGTTTTACATATTTATTTCACAAAATGAGAAGATATCACAGTCTATGGCAATTTCTGTAGCATTTGCAAGAAACCGACCGCCATATAAGGAAAGCTAATTGGGATTCCCTTGTTGCTATTAATAAACCAGTAAATATCAGTAAATATTGGTGAATATCACATATTATGGACTTGATATTCAAGATGCACTGTCACACAAAATAAATTATGAGTATCATAATTACAGATGGTAACATCATAGTCTCGTTATCATGACCTGAAGAATGTAGCAGATTTAAACACAGCCAATTAGATCTACTGTGGATTCAAAATTAGTGTTAGTACAATTATTGTGTACGCTAAGTCCACTGGTCAATATGTTCCTAAACATTTTTATTGGTTGACCACCGTAAAGTTTGTTTACAACCGTCATGTAAATACAAATGGTTTATGATCATTAGAATGTTTGAAATGTGACTCAAAAGTACAATAACAGAGCCTGACTCACAGAAGAATTCAAACTAGTCTGTCTCAAATGTTCAAAAACTAACATTGTGAGTTAAAGATTGCAGAGCCAATCAAATATGTTGATGTACAAACTGACTTTAAACAAACAAGCACAATTCTCAATAGTGAGACTGTTTGTTTTGTGATTCTTGTACTTACAAGGCTTAAAATATTTGACTAGCCAAAAGGAAGAAGTTTGTGTAAGTAAAATGAGGCATTATAAAGAAATATGTCTTATAAAATATATAAGCTTAATGTACGTTCATTGCAAAAATTGATATATTAGTAAGATGATTTAATATGTAGATGGAATTGTATATGTAGGGAACATGATAGACAAACATACACAAAATATACAGTATAAATGGTAACATACTTCTTTTTTGGTTTCTTGTTCCCCAAATTCTCCTGGTAAATGATGCCACCTTGTTGTACCATCTTTAGCACTGAGAGCAATCGTTGAGAAATGTGTGAACTTATTTTCCTCCACTGAATGGTCTGTATGTTGTTCAGAGTCATTTATTGTTTCATTTCTAAAATAACAAGCACAGTGGTTATTCAATGAAAATAGGTCCAGAGACCCTGAATCACCATTAAACTTGTTTTTTCATAAAAAAATGAGCTGTCATTAGGGTCAGGACCACTACTTGCACAATTTTGAATCCCTATCACTACAGAATGCTTACAGTCAAATCATAGATTTTCAGTTGGGTGTATAAGGGTTCCTGAGGCTGACAACGTGTGTTTGAGGGCCACAGCAGAAGATTAAAACAATTATCTATGTTTTGCCCCCCTTGTACCTCTGCCCAAATATTTATCTATGTATTGCATCGTTTGTACTCCCTGCCCAAATATTTACAAATCTTGAGTCTTAGACTCAGACAGTTTAAAGCAGTCTGAATTATCTAAGGCATTTTTTAATAATAATCCCCCTGACCATAAATTTGCACTACTCTACACACAATAAAACAACAGCAATTTTGGAAGTGTTTTCATTCATTCTATAACACGTGTACATTAAATACAGCACACTATGTGACTTACATATACTGGGCGTGCTCAGAATCATCTTTTGTCTCTGGCTTCTCTTCTGTCTTCTTTTCTTCTAGGTGTTCTTTATGCGCATAACTACCACCAACTATCACCAAGCCTTCATCAGATTTCTTGACAGAATGAGATGTAACTACGGCACCCATTGATTTCACATAATAACTTTCTAACTGTTGCTTGAAGTCTAACAACTGTTTCTGCCAGAGTAGTGTCAAGTCAGATGAGTAACAGAACACCCACCAAGTGTCTGTCACAATCACAATCACCTTGAAGTTTAACAATTACATGAATATATCAAGATATACAAACAAACACATGAAGTCCCAGAGATACAGTGCCAAGCTCCTGATTTCATGGTCAGTGGTTCAAATCCTGCCATATAGGAGATTCTTCTGCATTCTTGACAATCTCTGAATCAGACATGACTACTGCTTAGAAACTCAGGAAATAGTCATCTGAACTGATTAAAGTTGTGATAAATTGTAAAAAAAGACGAGTTAACTTCATATAATAACTTTAATAAAGTGATCAGCATTGCACAGCTATAACTGTAGAATACAACACAATTCTTCTGTAATTACTATTCAATTTCTGTAATGTTTATGATACTCGATAGTCATTTAGTAAGAAATAACATATTTACTTATTAAATGGTTATTTAGAAAGATACATAAACGTTTAATGAAGAAGTGCAATTAAAAAAATACAGTTGTATGTTTTATTTTGACTATGAGTATGACACAACTGTCATAACATGATACAATCTAATTACCTGTTGTCTAACCTGCATCATGGAAAGATATGGAACTGTAAATCCAGTTACCATGACAACCGGCCATCCTGAAGGCTGGTCTTGACTTTTATTAGTAGCTTGAGGTAAAACTATTTTGTGTTTAACTTCAACATGTGGCAATGTTTTATCATCCTGGTCCTGACTCACAGCATCAGGCAATGTCATTACACACAATTTGAGATCATTTGTAATCAGTATGATGTCATTAATACTATCACTGTCTAAATCCGTGATGACTGGAGAAGGGAGCTGCTCTGATTTGGTAGGAAACTTTTTGTTCTGAAAATGATGGTATTCAGCTCTTTTTCTCCAAACAGGACGGAGTTCATATGTATCATGTGATCTCATTAAGTAACCAATCACAGCACAGAGTAATAATAAAATGAAATGGTTCTTAGATGGGCTTCTAATTTTGTGAATGACAGACATTTTTACACAGTTGGGTTCAGCAAAAATCTAAATTTCTTCAGTGATGTATATCATGGTCTACACAGCATCCTCAAATGAGTCCTCCTGAAATAAATATAATAACTATCTGGATGTTCTGCCAATCATGATTAAAATGCCAAACTAGTCCCATTTAAATCGTTCCACTATACCGGACTATGTTTGTCATTTGAAATGTACATGGAATACCCTATCAAAGGTGCCTTCATACAGATATACTCAAACACTGCATTATCACTATTCTTAAGTTTGCTGGAACTGCAAAACAAGAGTCTGATACAGGTATGTCCTATGCTAGCCCTAACTTTGCGTGTAGGTCAGGATAGAATATATCAGACAAAAGTTGTATTTGTGTTTTGGGGAAAGATGTAAGAAAAGAGACAATGCTGTGTTGTAACTTGTAGAGTACAAATTTATGTATGAGGTCTTTACCACCAGGTATATTTACAACTGGACATATTTGAACAAAAAATCAAACATATCTACCTTTGAAGTATTTGTAAATTGTAATTACATGTTGTAAATGAAATTTATCTTATTTTGTTCACTTATTCTAGCTGATGTTTGATCAGGGTTGGCAAAAAGACGGGAAATACTCTAATTTCCCAGGACGGTGGGATATACTATTGTGACCATAAGTTTAACCTCTAGGTTTGGTCATAACATCTCTGTACCAGATTATTGATGGATTATTAGGTGACACAGAACATATAGAGCATAGCCCATGGCACTTCTTTACTAAATAGTATGCTAGAAACAAAGTAACAGTACATTGTTGTACATGAATATTAAATCACCAGATTAATAGATGGATTATTAAGAGACACAAAACACAGAGCATCTAGCCAAAGGCACTTCTTTACTAAATAGTATGCTACAAACGAAGAAACAGTCCATTGTTGTACTTGTCATTACTAAATTGTAAATGGCGATAAACTTGTAAAGTTTATGCCTATAAATATATGTATGTAGGCCCTACATGTATAATAAATCCAATAATAGACAAAAGAGTGAACAAATTCACAAATCTCTGCTCTTAACATTCACTCTCTCAAAATAATTGCTTTTAGTATCTACTATGATAATATATATGGTGAAATCAAAGACCTAAATACCACAGATGCGCTACTCGGCCAGATATCGTAAACTCTCGTGGCAAATAAAATCTCGCGAGAGCAGGTTAACGTTTACCAGATATGGCGCATCGATACTATGTTAACGGCAGAAGTAGTCTAAGAACAATATATTGTTGTCAAAATAAAATATGAAACTCTGTCTGTTTTGTTATTCATACTCAGATTAAATATATATTGTTTATATATAGTTACTTTTAAAGGAATGTCTTATGAAAATGGCACATAGCGCTAAAATCCATAAAATATTTTAGACGTCTGTCTGTGTTCTCATATAAATTGATAATTGACAGTAATAAATGAATTTTCTTGTGTTTTAATTAATTTGATTGGTCGATGCATTGTTTTGCAATTCATAAACCACGCCCTCGGCAGATTCGTTCTACTGGTCACTACTGTAATTGAAAATTGCCCTAGGTGTCAGCTGTAAAAACACAAGAGTCATAAAACCCCAGGAGATCTTTGTTATGTGTTAATTCATACTGCTATTTCCTGTTTAATAGAATAAGTCCCTTTGATAATTGAAATGATTAGGTCATATCAGTCTGTGATCTCAATTTGTAATAAACACAATCGGGTTTCAATGTCAGTCATCTAGAAATGTTCATATTTCAAAGATTAAACCTGCCTCTTGCGACATTTTTTAATGTTAATTCTTGTTCAGAATTAAATTGCTGTCACCACCCTGTTACACAGACAATAAATACATTGATTTGACCTACTATTTTTTTTATTTTTCACACCCTAGTGCTGGGGAAAATAGACGACTTGTGTACACAAACATGACATGCTCGCGTGATTTACATCATTTGTTTAATTGATCTTTACACAATTTTAAGATTATGTGAACACAGATTGTTTTTCACAGCAGCCTTTTAAACTATTTAATTGACATTGAAGTGTAGTAGTACAATTAGAATTTGATGAAATATCCATAAATGAAGCGGAAATAACCGACCTGTTTACAAAATATATAAAAAAATACTACTACACATGGCCCACGAAACAGAAATTGTCTAATCTCATGACAGCAACATCAAACATTATTTCACCAATTTGGCCAAATACATATTCTACGCCAATCTAATTAGAAATTGAATAATCTATGCTCATATTTTGATATTTTGTTTGTATACATGCACTGTAACATCATGTGCTCTTCAGAAAATCTATGCCTTTTGTTTGTCAGAAATATTTTTGTATAATTGCTATAAAACATGTAAATATGTTTTGAATGCAATAAACTATTTGTAGTTGTAGTTTAGAAATATAGTTATGAAGCAATAATGTTGTGAAAATTTCTTTTATCTTGGATTGTTTGATCGCCGTTTCTGGAAAAACTATCAATATTAAACACATTTTTTTGAGGATTTGACGTCCTAAAAGATTGCCTTTTACATTTGGGTAAGTTAGATATTTATGGTTCTTATTGTGAAAATCCGAGAATTGATAGGAAACTTAACGTGAGTTTGTGAAGAAATTACGCTTCAGCGTGTGCAGCGTAAATTCGCTACTTATGATTACTTGAATGCTGTTAATGCAAAAAACTTGAATATGTTGTAACCTAATATTTTTAATGTGCTTTAACTTAATACAAGGATTTATCATTTGATAAGAATAAATAAAGTGTCCGATTTGTACGAAAAAATAAATTTACGACCGAAATGCAGAGGCGTGATTCAGCTTTTCATTCGAGCAAAGACCTAAAACGTCTTTTAGGTCTTTTTTTGGAGTAAAGGATCTTTACATATATTAACTTTTTATCATTGAAAGCTTCTTTAAGAAAATAATGGTTTCAAAACTGTCCAACTGTGTTTTGAAATGAAATACAAAATGGCGACGTCTAGCAGTTTTCCTAATCTCGCGCACCTGTTTCGTTTCTCGGATCGTCGAGTGAACGAACGAGACTTCGTTCTATGGTCCATACTAGTAGCACATCTATGGTATTTAGGTTGGTGAAATGCACATTTAACTTCTGATCCCCTGACAGTAAAACATGAAGCCTAAATATCCTGTGTGGAATTGTAATGATATGATAGTGACTCTGATGGTTCTACATTTTGGTCATAATAGACTAAATTTTGCTGAAATTTGGAGTATTTCCCACTTTCTTAAATTAAAGAGTATTTTCCAGTACGGGAAATACCAGAAATTACCACTGGTAAATACCGTAATGTGATTATATACATATATTATAATTTTGTTTCAAGATATGATATGATTAGTTTATGATTTCCTGATATTCTTAGCCGGCACTAAAACTGGAACATTTGTTTAAACACCAACCGTTTGTCCGAAAGTATTTGTCCGAAATACTATGCTATTTTTACAGCTACTTTCATTTGAACGGCTACGGAAGAAGTTTACTCAATAACACAAGAAATATTCAAACATACTGATAAACAATCACCTACCTACTTACTTGAAATAGTTAGTTTCTCATGTAAAACGATTTAATCTTACTTTTAACGTGTAGTTTCTTACCGGTAAGCGGATCATATGAATATAGGCCAGACACCTATACTAATGTTCAATAGGCCAAACTTGACTAAATTATCGTTTTCAATGTACCACGATCCTATCAATAGGCAGTAAAAGTGTATAAGGTCTGAACAGTGATCGTTCCGAGCTACTTTGTTAATCCAATACAATTTTGCAGATTGGATTATGTAGTGTATACAGTTTTATATAGTGAAACATCTTCTCGGTGTAGAGTAACGTTAGTGTACCATTGTAAAACATCCACTGAGATGACGACTTTGGACCGCGACGACTTTATGCAATTTTAACAGACGACTTCAGGTCATGGGTAATGGGATAATTCAAAGATTCATATTATTGAAAGTGAACCAATTAGCAGCATTCAAACTGATTTGCATTCTTGCTTATATAATATACATTTAATTGGTGTACGTAGTCCTAACGTCAGATATTGAAAAGACACAATGCATGTAATATTAGATGTGACGATCTTATGTTATCGTACTTCAGTGTGGACATTTCTGTTGAAGTAAGAGAGAAAGAGAGGGAGAGAGAGATATGGAGGGAGAGGAAGAGAGAGAGCGAGAGGGGGCGAGAGGGGGTGGGGAGAGGGAGAGAAATATTTTTTATCAGAACATTTATTCACATGTAGAGCTAAACAACGAGTGAGTCTGTCCACTATCAGAGAGGCTATATATATAACCCAACTTATACAGTGTCATATATCATATATAAGATAAGAATACATAGATGTGTAAGACAAACTTATATATATATATATATCTCCAATACGGTGACTGTCAACCTGTTACTGATTCTAAATTTAGTTGCCTTTAATAAGTTTAGAATTATATGACGAAACATAAGTGTGAACTACAGTCGGACCTCATTCATTTGAATTCATCGGGTCATACATAGTTTCGAATAGCCCATTTCAATTTGACGTGCCTAAGAAGATACATCGGGACCTGATATTTATTTCGGAGATATCTAGTTTGAATATTTGCTTGCCAAATTTTTACTCTGATATACATCGACAGATTCCGATGTTGACAGATTAAGATACTCCGGAACTGAACTAAATGTTCTTATGCCCATTTGATGTTTTATATACTATTACAGTTAATATTGATTTTGTATTTTTGTGCCCCCCCCCCCCACATAATTGTAGGGGGACACTTTAGATTTATCCTTGTTCACCCGCAAGTCCGTCCAACTGTCCCACAAAACTTGTGTCGTTCATATGTCCATATAGTAATGCATATCTGCATGTGAAGTTGTGCACGCGGGTTTTCAATTCCATCTCCAATAACTATTTAAATATATCCCCATTCAACACCAGTGGCGTTCTCTCAATACTCGAGACTGTGCGTAACTGTAGCAGTGACCATATATTAAATTTTATGTAAAAAAAACATTAAAGCTATATTTTTATCTTAGTTACATATGGAAATTCATTGAACTGCATCATGAATAATAGTATCAGTGCCAAATATTCAACAGCATCTCCATCACATGTAGCGGATCCGTGGTCCAGTGGTAAAACGCTGGACTTGTTATCCAGGGATCGCTGGTTCGATTCCCCGCTCCATCACTGACCGTACTTACAGTCTTTCGGACGAGACTTTAAAATCCGAGGTCCCGTGTATGATACTTTACACCGAGCACGTAAAATAACCAGGGGTGCTTCTGGAACTGGGGCATCTTCTGTATCATGCACTATCCTCCAAAAATCTAATATGACTAACTTCTTCTGGAGGCGTCGCCCATATGGGAAATCGGTAGCGACGATAAATAAACGCAAATACAAACAAACATCACATCCAAGAAATATTGTACATGTGTATCAGATAGAGTGTCCTTTGTGATTGTGAACATGAACATAATAGATGTCGTGATAAACATACAACAGAGACAGCTTTCTACATACGTTTACTACGTAGTGTGTATACAAATTAACTAAATAACTTCATGTAAATGTAACATTGGACAAACAGGCTTGTAATATAGTACGCCAGTTATGCTAATATGCTAACATGTCATGTATGTCGTTGAATGAGTTCATGTAATTAAAATCCAAGTATATATAAAACAACAACACATACTCCTTTAAAAAGGTTAAAATGAATGCTTACATTATAATTATTACATATACGCAGATGTTCTCTCTTTTACATGTATATCTTTTACAAATAGAAGTTTACCACCCAAACATGAGTACACATCATAAATATTTCACAAATATAAGACCGCTTTATTTCATCCCTTCAAAAGCATTTTTAACCACTTCCCAATTTATATTGACCCCTTTCGACCTCTTCAGTTCATTAATTAATGCGCCACAAGTTGCCTCATATCTTTGTATTGAACTCCAAGTTTTAAACGCCTCAAACATCTGTGTCTTAACATTTCGAGAGTGCTCTTCCTCATGACGTGAAAGACAGACTTGCTGAAAGGTAGAAAATAAACTGATACTATCTATTTGCAACATTCGATCTCGTAACCATGGCATTTGTAACACTTATCTGAAATGATTAACACCACAGTATGTTCCTTTTGAATTTTCAAATTAATGGATGTTCAAAGTAACTTTCTGATTAACACGAAAACCACATACAAAACGTTCTAGTTAAGATACAACTTGCTTTACTAAAAAAAAAACTATTGCCAATGTTAAAGATATGCAGATATGGAATAATCACCATATTCCTAGTCAGCAGTGGTAGACATTTGTTCAAATTATCAGGAATTCACTTATGTAACTGTAAGGCGTAAACATTGAACATTTATTTTCCTGTACCTTAACGCCCAGTTGATCTCTCATAAAAAATTGCCAGTTCTTTCCTATAGCCGCTGTAAGCTTCGCCAGCAAAGATTCTGATACCACACGATTCATCAAGTGTTCTGGTAGTTGGCGAATCCATTGATCTACATATTGATAAATGTAAAGAAAAGGCGAGTGAAGGCCAGTACCGCGATATTATGCACTTATCATTGTTCGTGTCAGGGATGCGGCGGGACATAGAGGGCTTAAACTCCTGGCATAGGGGAATAACAGAGTTACCCGGAAATGTTGTCCCAAACGGATTTTTGATGTCTGTTACACATCTGTTTGGATAAAATAACTCTTAAGGGAAACAACATTAATATTGTACATAGGCTCTCGACTAGCGTTTATGAATACGTATAGCCATTGCCATTTAAAACGCACGCTAATCTGACCGCTAAAATTTGCTTAAACTGACTAAAAATAATGGTAATGAAGTTGCATAATGTATCAAATTAATAACTAATTAATCATATCTGTCAACCAACTTTTGAATCCTAGCGCCCGCCTAGCATACATATTGGAGGCCGTAAAGTATGTAAAAATGAGAGTAGGAATATTAAAAAACATATCATACATCTTTGTCTGAAATCTATATGAGCAAACACTACCTAGTAGAGATTCTTTTTCAACACGATGCTGTTCTGGAATCTGAAAATTAAATAAGATTCGTAAAGTGAATTAGAATTCAATTAGAAGATATCTAGTACATGAAATACGTCATTCACAACACTAGGATCAGAAAACTAACATTTTTTGTTGTACATTATATATAATGAGTAAGAGAGATTAATTAAGATTAAATTCTTTCAAATCCAGTTTTATTGTATTTTCAATGATCACTAGTGTTACTTTAAACGAAACACAGTTTGTGGACTATATGCTAACTGCACGAGTGTTTCAAAACAGGTCGTGAATTGGCCTTACCGAATCATTGAACCATTCCACCAACAATTGGACTGGTTCATATTGGTGTGGACCAGTAGCGTGCAGGGTACAGAAAGCATCCGTATCGACATCTTCTTTAACCTTTTCCAATTCCAGCATACCTTGTTCAAGCATATTATTTTCATCTTCCTTGCCACATTGCAGTTGATAACGAAACGGATCAATGTCATCGTCGTTGGTGCTGTTAAAACGTTTGAACTCCTTCCGAATAGCATTGGCAACGAATCGCTTGACCCTGTCACACACTTGAAGATCTGTATGTGTTATTTCCTTTGTACTGTAACGAGTTACTCGTATACCCACTTTGGACCTTTTGAAAAAGATTTGAAGCCTGTGTCTATCTTCATCTGGACGTTCCTTTACCTCAAACACAGCACATCCACAATATAGAAATCTTGTCTTTCCTTGTCTAGCAATAGGCCATTTTGCTAAACACAGAGCAATTACTCTGTTAAAGATAGCTGGCGGCAGGAAATTGTTGCTGAATTTAAAGCATAGAATTGGCGTACTCACACTATTTGATGCTCTGATTGGCTGCAATAGTTGTTGCGGAGGGACTTCTTTAAGAAGACAAGGAACATAATAAAAATCCAGTGGTGTTTTCGTCTTTCCGTCTTCTTTCAGCTCAGATGCCCTGACAATAATGTCAAGCCTTTCTAGGAATTTCAGTAACAGGTCGAAGTTTTCATAGAAATGGTTCTTGTGATCTTGTTTCCAGATACTCTCTGCAAGTGCAATGCTTAGTTTTCCTGTGTCATTGAATTCTTCCCATTGCTTCTTTAACTGACCATACTTTTCACTGAAATCTTTTGCCCTAATGAGATGGCGAAGTGCGTGAATAATCCATTGAGGCTCTAAAATAATGTTGTTACGTAGCAGTTCAGAATCGTCAAAGTAAATCAGCATGCCCATTTCATGTTGAACTCTCAGAAACAACCTTAAATGATCATCACTTTCTAAAGGATATGCTAGCATATTGTTTATCTTTTTCAAGTCTTTCATCTGTATAAAATTTGATCCGTCATTTCGTCGATCACATAGCGCTTGTTGTAGCTCTACCCATCTTGCTGGAACCTCACCGCCCCAGTAAAATGAACTTTCAGCAACATCCATTATTGCTGCTTTCAACTGATCGATATTTGGATCTTGCGTACTGTTGTCTAATATGATGTCACATCCCATAATGTTGTCAGCAATTGGAGTATCATGAAATATGTCTCGGATGTTTGCAAAATAGCGCCTTGCTTTCCTAATCTTCTCTTCTTCATCCTATTAACGTAAAATATTACTTAATGCATAAACACTTAGTTTTCATGATATTAACACTGTTCTAACTATCAAGCAGTTCTAACTAGTAGTTCTATCTCTCCTTTCAAATTCATTATAAGTATTAAAGAAAATGTGTATATCGAGTTCTTGTTTACGTGTTATTATGTTATGTTTCTTTTTCAAAAAGCGATGAAGAAAAATGTGATACATACTCCAGGAATTTTATCTTTGTGCGTCCCAACAAGTACAATTGGAGGAATGCCCCTCCCCCCTGAACCTTTGGCGTATGTGTAGATTGAACTCAGCCAGAAGTGAACCCCACCTGAAATGAACAAAACTTCATTGAATTTCGTTCTACAAGATTAGATTACTATCGAATATGTAGTTTAGTACTGATAGTGAATGGATACAGAATAATATATAAATATAACCAGTTTTGAAAGGGGTTTAAAATCGAAATTAAGCCATATCAGATTCTAACTACTTCATTCTGTGTTTTAGTAAATTAGGCTAATATTTTTACCTTGTGATTCGATAGATTCCATACCGCCAATATCCATGTACCAGTCCCCTAGCACTTCGTTTAGGTCTTTTTCCAAATTCAGTATAAGCAGATATATAGACCGAGGGCTAAAGAATAACTGATGTGTTGCATAGTAAACGTACTGCCCTGCAAAATCCCACAATGAGACTTGTGCTACTTCGGAAGATCGATCTGAAACACCAGTATGATGAAAAGAACAGTTTGTACTTACATGTACAGGTACTCTAGTTACACACACGTAGCCACAATCATGAATCAGCGCTTCTCCACACAGACCATTGAACACGAAATGAAACAATACTTATAAGGAGGGAACATTAAACATAATGTAGTATTTCACAAAATGAAGGTCTTAAACAAACACTAGTAGACTGAAACAATTGATTATTTATGCAAGGAACAACACTAAAATAACATAGATTATTTCATTGACAGTATGGTCATGCTATGTAAGAATACTTTTTTAGAATAACAAACCTGTCACGTTTTCTGAATCCCGGATGACTCTTTGAGCTGTACGCAAAAATTCAGGCTTGTTTATCCTGATCGACTCTTCATCGTTCATTTCAATGTCTGAGAATTGAGCAAAATCCATATCTTGTTGATCACTTGTTGAAGTGTCAAGCTAAAATTCAACATAAGTTTTTATTTTTTAAAACTGAAATTGTTTGATACATTATGGCTCAAAGAAAATACTGTAACAACATTTGAAAGTCATGCCATTTAAGGAACATGATATTGTTTATTTCAACTAAACTAAGAGTATACTTTACTTCCAGTCATTACTAACTTCATGAGTGTTTTCTGTTATATATTTAGTACAATCAAACGAATGATTCACACTCGCCAACCATTTGGAATTTATTATCTTACAAGAAAATAAGCTACCACTGACTTCATAGCGACACAATTATGTAATACTTATATCATAAAATAATGATCGAAGTTCATGTGCATGTATGTACACTCATTTTATCCCAATCACTTTGATCAGATATTGAGGATGAGGTTTCGTTTGTGTCCACACGTTTCCTTCGCTTCTGCACATGTCCTGTGATCCCTCCTTCAGCCGGAAACATTTCTACAGAATCTTGAGATCGATTTGGATTCTTCACAATATCAGATAGTTGCTTGTATGGCTTGATAGTCTCTGAATCTAAAATTTGAATACAATTGTACAATATAACCCTGCAGCAAGGACATTTTTGGCAGAACCAGAGGGCCATGGTGACCCTATGTTCCTTACATGGGTAATACTTATACGATGCTTATGTGTGCTTTATCTATAACGGAATCCAGCCCTTATCACTGGCAGTCATATTTGACTGATCAATATATAATTTAGCAAAGTTTGTGTCGAGTCACCATGATGCCAATTTTATCTAATCGTTTTTAAAGTCTGACTCGTGGTATTAGGGAAGGCGATTTTTAAAGATTCTTTTATATAATACAACAAGTCATGACCTCTCGTATTGATGCGTCTTTGACTTCTCCAAATGATCTTTGAATTTGTAAACTTATAAGCCAAATGGCCATGTCAATTGTGAATTCATTGCACCGGCTTCGGATAAAAGGAATTTTAATGTTTATTTATTTTGTTACTATAGATAGCAAAGAAATAAAGTCATGTTTGTGGAACACGAAACATTGGTCAATGGCGCAACTGGGAGTCGAACCCGGAGTCTGCAAAGACGTGCTTCATTTGAGGCAAATCGGTGGTAAGCAAACAGATTTATTACTGTCAAGATCAACTAAGTGGTTTCAAATACTATTTTGCATTGTCAGTCCGTCCGTCTGCCCGTCTGTCTGCCTGTCCGTCCTTCTGTCCGTCACAAAACCTTATGGCGCGCGTTTCTCCAGAAGTATATAAGCCAGAGTCACAAAACCTTACAGGAATGTTAACCAGCATGTGAAGAAGTGCACCTAAGATTTTGTTTGTTGCTTTGCCCAATATGTGCAAGGTTAAGGCCCTGGACTAAACAACCGCACATAAAGCACGGAAGCTTGTGTCACCGTTATCGCGACAGGTATATAAGCCAGAGTCTTCATTAAACTTAAGTGGAATGTTAACCAGCATGTGCAGCTATGCATTTGGGGTTTGTTTGTGGCTGTGCTCAGCAGCAGAGTTATGGCCCTTGGCATAATGAAAATTAGGCATACAGAGTATGGAATTTAGTACAACAGTATTTGAGTCAAAGTTATAAACCTTCAAAACAATGTCTATATGTGACGTTTTGCACCTGAGGGGTCAATATCAAGGTCACTGTTACAAAAAATAGAAGAAAGTATTTATTTTAGATCAAATTGAACATTGGCGATACAATATGGATCTAGGTATATTCCAAGGCGGAAAGTTTGGTATTGACTTTTTATACCCCACTCTTTTAGGGGGGGCATACAAATATACCCTTGTCTCTCCGTCTGCTTGTCTGTCACAAAATCTTGTGTCATGCATATGTTCAACGTATAAGAGATAGAGTCTTAAAACTTCACAAGAATATTAAACAGCATGTGAAGTTGTGTATCTGGTATTTTGATGCACATTCATCAACTAAGGGCAAAATAATGACCCTTGCTTTTGTGACAAAGGCGGGAAGTTGGTGCATATGTGTTTGCAAAAGTTCAGTAAGAAAATGTCTTCAAATTGTGCAACACACATTTTTGTTTTAATTTTACCATCAAGTGTTTCCCAACGACCAGTTGCTAAGTCTACTCTGCATTTTCCAATGTAAACATCGATGCCATCTGTGCTAGTGACGTCATTGATGTCTCTTCCCATAATTCTACGTGCAGTGGATGTTTTTCCGGCACCAAAAAGGCCCACAAACATAAGCCTAACATTGTATGATTTGACAATTCCTTGCTCCAATACCTTTCTGTACATAGCAAGATCCCTTGGGTTCAAATTAGCTGACTCGAATGATGGTAGCACTGAAACGATTCCATGTAGTTTGTAAAGTTAATGAGCAGGGAAATTCATTTCAAATCCATTTAAAACATAATTGTTTTCAAATCGACACACTTTTCTCCATATTTCATTTTTATTTGTTCCATATCTCAGGATAAATTAAATAATATTTATTGTTCAAGTATTTTTTAATTGATTTTATATTATGTATATAGCTCATTCGGTAGAGCGCGTGACTGCTAATCAAGAGGTTGTGGGTTTGAACCGAGCCTTAATGCGTATGTTGTTCGGTGAACAATTTGTCTGAAGATAACGCACCCAATGTCATTTGTAATCCACCTCTGAACTCTTATTTATGCAGCAAAGTTGTCAGTTGCTCGTGAAGGAGCAGGCTAGCATTGGTTCTTACACAGAAGTACTATGTTAATAAGGTCAACTGACTGCTGTATGATACTTAAATAAATTTGAAAAACGACATAAACCAATAATCAAATTATACTGTATATCAAGTCCTCACTGGTATGTACGTTGGCATGTATATGAAGTGTTAACTAGCATAATATGAATATAGGTGCTTTACCTGATTTGCTTACACCGGGGAAGAAAAAGAAATCTTTTCTTAAAGTGCACAGTGTGGAGGAAGAAAATTTGTGATAATCAGAAAACTGCAACAGCTGAAAAATAAAACTATGTTTTAAGTGAATGCAAGTAATTGATTATCATCTTACAATACGTGTAAACCCAACATTTCTGTCACACACACCATTAATAGCAACTTACTCTTTTTTTTAAAATGACATGCGATAGTTAGTCATATTCAAGCGCGCAGTCACCCAAAATGTACAAGGAGATGTGATACAACCACAATATATAAGTCGACATAATAAAGAAGTTTATATTTGCTGTTTGGCTACTTTACTTTATTATGTATACATACTAGCTGAGGAGGAAGGTAGGGGCTTAACATGTTTGTCTTTGGACCCTTAATGCCTTTTGGTCACTTCCAAATCGTTCCTTTTAATGATTCCTGCCTGGTTCTGATAAAGTAGTCGCTTAATTGCGCAGAGAAGTTTTTCACTTCTCATTTCCTTTTTATGGTTTGTGGACTTTGATGTGTCCATCTTTATGTCACACTGATAATAATATTATCATTTTCACAACTTATCGTTTGTTTTCTTAACTACTTATATATTTAATAAAACGTCCGGCATTGATTAGCTGTCAGACATTTCAAATCCACACTTGCGATTGTGTCTTTACTGTAACATAAATGAACTGCATTGGCAGGGAAACACTATTATAAATATGGTTAAAGGGTACACATTTCCTCACTCTTATCTAGAATCACTCAATAAAACGACCAGATTAAATAAGAAAAAACATCAAAGGACTGATCATCAACAAAAGGTACGTTGAAGGCATAGAACACAGAATACATGATGCTAAACCGCGTTGGAACTATCTAAAACGTCAATGCAAGTCTACCAGTTATGATAGAATTATTTCCCCCACTTACCAGTTTCCATATATCTCTCGCTGATAGTTCATGAACGTACGAACAGAATACATAGATGAAGAACATCATTCCGTAGAACCCTTAAAACAACAAATAGAAAATAATACAGTATATATCATCATTATCATCTTTCACATTCCGAGGTATAAAGCCTGTCTTTATTGACTTTTCATATGATCTTGTTTTCCTTTATTGGAATATTAACTTAAAACAACGTTGTTTCATTGGTCTATAAAAACGAATCCGAACAAGAACCCTTTTCTGATAATTATGGTCATCTAAATTAACTGTTCAGATTAAAATGTACATTATACTTTCTACTCAATAACCCATCATTTTCATTATTTATCACTCTTATACTCTTACTGTATATATATATATATATATCACCTGTTGCAGCAAGAAGAAGATCGGGATCCATTCCGTGTTTGTTGATCTGCAGAACTTGTTGAACAATGGATTCTTCTCCTTTGGGATAGATAGATTATAAGTTTAAGTTTTAAAATACTATCACATTATAACGTTCACGTAAATGATCAATAATTATGGTCTTATATTATACCATTCTACTCAAGATCATAAACCTTTCTTCTTAAATACTATCATACCACTTCATTGAATTTTTAATAAATGTTAAATATAAAAATGTTCATAGATACCATCATACTCCTCTGTTTAAGGTAAGTTAAAGATATTAATGTTCTTAGATACTGTAACGCCCCCTTAGAAACTTTTGCTTATGAAATAGGTAAAAGATGATGATGTTCTAAAATATCATCTCACCTCTTCATCAAATGTTAGGACACAATTTGAAGATTTTCTTTCTATGGTTAAGTACGATTATATTCACACACACTTTTTCACTTCTTTACTTAAACGCTATTTCGTGTTTCATGTCCATTTAAGAGGTCACTCAAGTTATTGTATGTACATATACGAACTGAATACGTATTCTAACAAAATGCAACGAACATAATTGCAAGAGACATTGAAACATTTAGAAAGTTACCTCAGACACTCAGGCATTAAATAACATAAAAGAAATAACGTACATGTAGTGTTTTATAAAAAAGAACACACATACCTATGACATAAACTAGTTTAGGTTTATTGCGTAAGTAAGGTGCACATTTAGACTGCATTGACTGAGCAATGTGACTTAATTGTAGCCCTTCTGGCGTTCCATAGATGATTATAACAAACGAATCGACCAGTTCGTTTTCCTCTCTGGACACTTCTCTTTGTATTACAGCCAACATATCCTGAAAAAACAACATCATATATTCGTGTATTTCAGGTTTATTACTATAATTGAAAAACATAGAGTAATATTGTTCGAGGCATTGAGCGCCCGACTTCTAATCCGAAAGTTGTGAGTTCGAATCCACCTTGGCGAAGTTGAACCACTTACTACACAATCGCTAAAATAAGACGCGAATACTGGTAGTAACCAAGGAAGGAGTGATGGTAAGTTATATAATTAAAATTTAAACTTGTTTAACAATCGATTTTAGATAAAAACTATTCAAAATTAGCATCTCACCTCACTTCCGTTTATTTCTGCATGAACCACGATCTTGTAACCCATTTGCGTGAAGAGATCTTTTAAAAGTCTCAATGCCTGATACCCGGTGTTTGATATCAGAATGGCCTTACCTCGGATGTGCTTTGCAATTGAGTATACCTGAAATAAGAGTTTTAATGAAATATATCACTTTTTGTTCTCGACGTGTGGTTGAATGTAGTGGAAATACATGTACCACTTTTATCCTATCACAAATGCTCATCGACTAACAAGCGCCAGAGGACTTATAACTGAGAATACAAGGATCACAAAGGGAAAGGATTTCTTAAACTGATGTAATCCCATTTAGTCTCAAATAGTTTCTTTCTTTACACCAGGAACAGAAAATCATATCTTGCCGAAACACAAGTTCGTCACTACAGAATTAGAGCGCGCATGATTGTTTATAAACTCCTTATTCACCTTTACGGACAAATATCACGTTTTACCAGTTTTTGTAAGAGAACAATATATAACACACTTAAAAGTATAAATTTACATACATTTGGATCATGCATCTTTGTCTGAGCGTACATATTGTCACATGGTGAAATAATGATGTTCCGACCTGTATGAACCCAGGAAGTGTATGTCTTGTCTGAAATGAACGAACACTCTTGTTACTTCCACTAGTTTACAAGGGGAGGGACATAGTGGTTACGATATATCTCGAATGTCTCACTCCAGATCCGAGTGATTCTGAGTTCGACTCCCTCACGAGAGGCTGTTCAAACCGCAAACTGCACAATCTATGAATCGCCCACACGTACTGATTCGTAACCAAGGAAGCAGTCATCGCAACTGATTAATATACACGTTTGTTGAAAGAACTTGTTTCAAAACATAATAATTATATTCGATTTGATGTCATCAACGACCCCTTCTGACCAAATCATGTATCTTTACAACACCATGTAATTTAATAGTGTCGTGTCGTGACATTTCCGACCTAGTGGTAAAAATGACGTCACGTCAACAACAGACGACAAATGTTGGCGTCATGAAGACGTGTTAATTGTTTACGCGCAATTACCGTTCCATTGAATTGTCTCGTACAGCCTCCTCGACTATGTGCGTAACCATTGACGTCGTGTAAATAATGTAGTACTCGGTTACTGGTTCACCGTGCTAGCCTACTGCATTAAACTGTACACTAATTAGTGTTTTTTTTTTAATTTGGAGTTTATTTTAATCATGAATGTATGGCAGAAGCGGATGAATTATGGATGCTCTCAATGAACTCTTGTTTCATATGTTCCCCACCCATATGTCCCCCGATCAAAACACTATATTAAAAAACTGTTAACAGTATCAATGAAGTATTGTATTTCAATGTGGCCAATCTCCAAACTATTCACAATCTATTTTGATAAGACAAAATTACCAATAACACATAGATCTCGGAGTACAAAGATTGAGTACAGAATATGAGTCAACAAACACTCCATCAACAGGTAATAGATCTAGTGTCCAGATGAAAATAACTAGCCAACGATTAGTTGTGTTAGTTATTATTAGATATCTAGATAATACATAATAAAACGCTAGTGAAATTTGAAATATAGACTACTTATATCTAGTTTAGCAAATATTTCATGACGGTGGTTATCTGTATACAGTTTGCTGCTATTTTCGCGTTACTTCCGGTCTCGCGTTATTTTGGTACTTGACATGGTCAAGTTGCAGCGCCATATACAGAAAACAAACGTGACAAACGATTATTGCTGATTGTTTGTATCGTTTAATACTAGGGTTAAGGTACCAAGGAGGGCGTCTGTTTTTAGATGTCCACATTGTTCACTCGAAGAGTAACACACACAAAATTAAACTCCGCAGTATGAATGTATGTGTGAATGAACATGTTCTTGTTTAATATTTCCTATTTAAATGTTATAACCGTCTCGAAATGGAACTTGTTCACAATTTGTTCATGTTTTTACATTTGTTACTCTTTAACTTTACGTAGGCCTACAGTATGGTAGAGGTATTTGTACCGCGAAATTATAATTAACTCCCTTGACGTCAGTGATCTTCACGTGTGTACATCAACATAGTGAAAAAATAAGACATACGTGTACTAAGAAAAATACGGGAAAGAAATGATATTGTGTACATATTTATTAATTGTAAAGGATATGAAAGAAGAAATTTAACACGAAAGAAAATCGAGGTTTTTTTTTTATTCCGTTACGTAATTGATTTATTTTGTTAGTACCGCGAAAATAGAAGCAAACAGGGTATCATTCGGAAATCCTCGGCCAATTACGTCAAGTGCCTCGGATGTACGTTACGAACATCAAACTAACGAAAAAGCCTCCTCGTGTAAGCAAATGTCAACGTTTTCTGTACAAGTTATATAAATACACCCTGAATAGTAACGCAAGGCGGCGGTCCTTCTGTTGTGCGAATATGTCTGTTACCCATTGTATGCCGATTTGCCTTTCACGGTAACCATTAAGCAGTCCAAGGCCGGACAGCCGGTCGATTGTCATTGTTGAGCGAATATATGTTTTTAACCCCCTCATTTTTTAAAATGAACGCTCCGACGTCGTAGCGGTCGACACCGGCATAACCAGCAGCACTAACATACACATTCGTGAATTTGGGAATGGATTTGGATGCTACTGATAATTAAGCTCTTATCAAGAGAATCGTATTCTGCGGATCCAGCTGCCACTTAGTTTTGTGTCGCCACCGTTGGCATTCGCCGGAAAATTCAGCTGCATCACATGTTGTGTCTTCCTAGTTTTCACGGAAAATGTCGGCGACTATCTCGACAGTTTATTTCACTGCCTAGTAATATATATTTAGGTAAGGTTAGGATAATTTAATATACGTGCTGAAATATTAGATGAGAGTGTACACTATTTTAAATCGTTAAGTACCGAATTACCATTTTGTCGGAAAATAGCTCATTGAGCTAATGTTATTTGTTAATATATTCCCGATTTTAATTTAAGATTCTTGCGCGCTTTGCACATTTTACCCAGGCTAAATAAAACTATTGACAAATACTGACTTAAAACTGTTTGATTCTATTTATCTCACGAGCTCGCATTTCGACGTAATACATGTAATAAAGGTTAAGAACAACTCATCATTCGATTCAACGTATTATCAGGAAGAAAACACATTATATTACATTGTATACCTGCAGAAGGAAAATTCATAGACACTTTCCTATCTTGCTGTTCAAATGTTTACTTTATTTGCATCATTTAGCGTTTGTATATTGTCTTTGTAGGACTATATATCAAGATACGGATGTTCAATATTGTCGTTTGACATTTTGAAACTTCCGGCTGTCTAAATGTCATTCGAATATATTCGGTATCTATCAGCATTGCACTCATAAATTACAGAAACAACTCACAAGGCTTTTATAACTCACTTTGTAGGCCTATACTGCAGGGAATAAAACGCGTTCGTCCAAATACATGTATAAGGTAAACCAGGAATTTTGGGCCTTTATCCTCTAACCAATTTTAAACGCTTCGTCCCCATTACCCTTAATTTTTATTTAATTTTTAGTCTTTAATACTTTTTAATCCATTGACGAATTGTACGCATTGACGTATTTTGCGTAACGGCAGTTTCGCTACTGACTATATAGTATGATGTATGGCGAAACCTAAAATTGTCTTAAAAATCCTCCGGTATTTTTTTAATTTAAATCTCTATTTACCGTCATGATAACCAATATAAAAGCGAACACATTTTAAACCATCGAACTAGAAGAGATTTATTAGCATTTTAAAATGAAAATAAGAAAGCCTGGTGGTGAAATTTGCAAATTCAACTTCATAAATTCGCGATTTCAAATGCACAAATTCGCAAATTCAACTTCATAAATTCGCGATTTCAAATGCACAAATTCGCAAATTCAACTAATCGAAACTTCTATTATAAATTCATGAATTCATGATTTCAACCTCTTGAATTCATTATTTCAATTTCATGAATTCTTGAAGTTAAAATCGAAATCGTGAATTCATGAAAATGAAATCCCAAATTCATGAAGTTTAACTGGTTAATAATCATGACAGAATATAGAAAGCATGGCAACACCGGTAAGAAACCAGTACATGCTATCCAATTTACGACGTTATATGCGAGTGGTTATTTTTTTACGCACTTTTTCTGTGGAGAATGGTTTGCCACAGTCCTGTGTCCCACATATAGTAATAACATTTCCTAGTCACGATTGTGTGCGACACGTGAGAAATTTACGAAGAGAATCGTGGATGCCATCACAGACGTTGGAAAGCTCGACGCTACAACACAGATACAGACACATCTGTATGAAGCACAAGCTGAGCGAGAATTGTATTTGTTCCTACTCAATGTAGAATAAGGAAGCAATACAGTCAATGCTGCCCAACAATCATGCACTACGCATTTGATTTTGCACAAAATGTTACACTACCACACCACTTTCGTCAGATGAGCTCTCTCTACTTACTGACACTCAAAACGTTAAGCGTGAGAACCTTGCAGTTTTAGGGATTTAATCTTCTCTTTAATTAATTATACTCGGGAGAGACAGACATACCTGTATAATCAGTGCGACCATACGTGCGTTGATATGCGCAAGATGAGACCTGCCCATCCCCCCAGATGAAGAATAAGTTTGAAAACGTCGTAACGTGAAAGTCACGACGTCGCGTAAATAAATTGTTACTAGCGTACTGGTTGTGTTCTAATTCATAATTAACCAATTTATACTCGTCAGAAATTCATGAAATTAGTTTTAATAATTTTCTAAAATATTGAATTTTATTAAAAGTTAAACCTAAAAATGTTAAATTTGACCACTAGGTCGGAAATCTCATGACACGGCTATTATGTAAAACAAGTTTATTTACAATACTGAACCAATTTAAAAGAACGAAAAGGAAGAACAATTTATCGGGAAGAATTCCCCAGTATATGCATATAATTTTAAACTTGATGCTTACCAACTTCTTCGATTTTAATTGAGGAGCCGTCCACTCCAAGGATCTTAGTTTGAATGTCAATAATGTCCATTCTTACTGTTCGATATCTGCAAATTAAATAAAGCAGATATAACTGATAACATAATTTCTTGTGCATGATCTTCCATTGTTTCTCATTCACATGGATTTGTTCATGTTTGCATATTTTTGAGCGAAAGAGAAGACATATCATAACTTAAATGGATATAAAGTATTTCGGCATTTCAACTTAAATAATAAGCATTAAAAGAGCATGAAAGAAATAAAATAGTGTTTTATATAAAAGAACACACATACCTATACATCTAAAATTATGTTGTCGCCTTTAGAACAGCAGGGACATATCGAGAAGTTTTAAGGGAAGTAACTCTTGCAGTCTTGTTGAGAATATCATCTGGGGTGTGGAAGTCAATTGTCGGAGTCAAAATTCAGAACATTGCAAATTCGGCGTATAACCGATTTGTCAATGGTACTTCCTTAGTAAGAATTGATATTTGCTGAAATAAACCGCTGCATTTATAAAAACATATTTGAAATTTTAGTATATGTACATGTACATACCTTTACCAATAGGTTGAATTCCCTTCGTATATGTCACATGATAATCCTATTCTCTAAGTCACGGGGAAGTCCCTTCATTTTCAGTATTTATTTTAAGAATTTTGGGAAACCAACTTTATGTGAAACCGTGTAATGTATACATATTTGACCTCTTAAAGGTATATTTTCACTGTGAACATTTTCTTGCGCATGAGCACGTTTGATTCTGAAATTACAAACACAATTATAATTTCAATGCCATCAGAGACTTATGAGATCTTACTTACGCACGCATATTCTTTTCGTCTTTAAATTACCAATCAATTAATATTCAGATACAAATTAAGGAATCATTGCACTGTAAGAAAAAACTGACAACAAATTTGCAAAACGAGTTTTTCCTAATTTTTGGTCTAATTTCGCATGAGTTTTCTTTCAACCTAATCAATAATGCTCATCTGCAAATAAATAAATACGCGTTTGACATTGCTAACAAATCGTTAACCCACACACGTATTATCAAAATTGTATTCGATCATAAAACAAGTCATAATACAAAAGAATAATGTATGTCCCAGTATTTCAATCACAATACCATTTATCTGTCTGTGTATGTCAAACACAATTTAAAATTCATTAATATACGTTATGTCTAGATTCGAAAATAATTTCTTATATAAAAACACCACTTAAAAAACTCTATTTTCATTGTTTGTAATTGGTATCAATAAATGTGTGCTTGTAAGTCAAGGAGGAAGTTAACGAATGTCCTCATCACAACCGCTATTTTGTCGGTATAAACATACGCACCAACGGAGGTATTTGTACTATTTATTATGGTGGCATATTACTGCCACCAGTTAGCATGATAGCGTTCGCGAATTAATTCGTGTTAACCACTTAATTATTACGATAATTATCTAGCCATCTAGTTAATATGCGTGATAAATTTTCGGTAAAATAAATATCATACAACTAGAAACAGGCTTGAACGTGCCCAGAACTGCCACCTCTTACCCTTTTATGATGTATTACACTGGATTTAAGTGGTAACACGAATCTTATCTAGTTGTCCACTTATTATGTTACTTAGTAACTCAAATTCGCGAATTTCACTTAAGATTCGTGTTACCACTTATTTATAAATGCGTTTTCGACTTCTTCATGTAAGTGGTAACACGAATCTTATCTAGTTGACCACTTATTATGTTGCTTAATAACTCAAATTCGCGAATTTCACTTAAGCTTCGTGTTACCACTTATTCATTGTTGGCTTCTAGATGTAAGTGGTAACACGAATCTTATCTAGTTGACCACTTATTATGTTACTAAATAACTAAAATTCACGAATTTGACTTAAGATTCGTGTTACCACTTATTCATTTTTGGCTTCTAGATGTAAGTGGTAACACGAATCTTATCTAGTTGACCACTTATTATGTTACTTAATAACTCAAATTCGCGAATTTGACTTAAGATTCGTGTTACCACTTACATAAAAAGCATTTATAAATAAGTGGTAACACGAATCTTAAGTGAAATTCGCGAATTTGAGTTACTAAGTAACATAATAAGTGGACAACTAGATAAGATTCGTGTTACCACTTAAATCTAGTGTAATACATCATAAAAAGGTAAGAGGTGGCAGCTATGGGCACTTTCAAGCCTGTTTCTAGTTGTATGATATTTATCTTACCGAAAATTTATCACGAATATTAACTAGATAGCTAGATAATTATCGTAATAATTAAGTGGTTAACACGAAAAAATTCGCGAACGCTATCATGCTAACTGGTGGCAGTAATATGCCACCATATTTATGATGTATAGACATGTTGTGATACGCTAACTCTAGACAAGATATCCAGCAAATGTGAAACTCTACAATACAGAGATGGATCGTATGGTACAAATATTTTCTGTTGTGATATTTTTTATTTCAACCGTCGGTGCTGACACAGGTAAGTTATTTAACCGGTGTTTAACTGACTTTTACATGAAATTGTAGTCTTAATTTACGTTTACTTCTTAGAGCACCATAGCATGATTATATTATGTTATAACAGGTGATAATTTTATCCACTGACAATAAGTTAGAATGTGCTTACAGAGGAGGGAACGTTTTTGTCGCGGATGTGCCGGCTTCTTAGTCAAGAGGCGGGTTCGAACCTCGGCATCTGGGTGCCATTTCTCTTAAAAAGACATCAGTACTGGTTGTTCCCAAGAAAAGGAATCGATAATGGTTTATATATAAAAGTATATGTATATGAAGTCATTACTGTCGAGTTAGAATACATTGGTTAATCCAAACATGCTAGATTGTGCTATTGCGTTACCTTTCAGCACCAATTAAACATTGTATAAATTATCCTCACGTTTGTTTTTAAATTTCTTTACGAGGACAGTGTTTGCTTATGATTAACTGTATTTATGTTTATCTTGTTTGGGCATAAGTTGGCATATCTTCGAGGTTTCTTACGTCCATGCAGCATTCGCATCTTGTTTGTACAATTTAAGGTTAATTATGAATATTTGCAAATTTCTGACATCCAAGTACACAATATCAGATTTCAGGCGTCCGTACAATATCAGGTTTCTGGCGTTCGTACAATATCAGGTTTCTGACGTCCATACAATATCAGGTTTCTGGCGTCCATACAATATCAGGTTTCTGGCGTTCGTACAATATCAGGTTTCTGGCGTCCATACAATATCAGGTTTCTGGCGTCCATACAATATCAGGTTTCTGGCGTTCGTACAATATCAGGTTTCTGGCGTTTGTACAATATCAGGTTTCTGCCGTCCATACAATATCAGGTTTCTGGCGTCCATACAATATCAGGTTTCTGGCGTCCATACAATATCAGGTTTCTGGCGTCCATACAATATCAGGTTTCTGGCGTCCATACAATATCAGGTTTCTGACGTCCGTTCAATATCAGGTTTCTGACGTCCATACAATATCAGGTTTCTGACGTCCGTTCAATATCAGGTTTCTGACGTCCATACAATATCAGGTTTCTGGCGTCCGTTCAATTTAACGTTTCTGGCGTCCGTTCAATATCAGGTTTCTGGCGTACGTTCGATATCAGGTTTCTGGCGTCTGTACAATATCAGGTTTCTGACGTCCGTATAATATCAGATTTCTGACGTCCGTTCAATATAACGTTTCTGGCGTCCGTTCAATATCAGATTTCTGGCGTCCGTTCAATATCAGATTTCTGGTGTCCGTTCAATATAACGTTTCTGGCGTCCGTTCAATATCAGGTTTCTGGCGTCCGTACAATATCAGATTTCTGGCGTCCGTTCAATATTACGTTTCTGGCGTCCGTTCAATATCAGATTTCTGACGTCCGTTCAATATAACGTTTCTGGCGTCCGTTCAATATCAGGTTTCTGGCGTCCGTTCAATATTACGTTTCTGGCGTCCGTTCAATATCAGATTTCTGACGTCCGTTCAATATAACGTTTCTGGCGTCCGTTCAATATCAGTTTCTGGCGTCCGCACAATATCAGGTTTCTGGCGTTCGTACAATATCAGGTTTCTGACGTCGGTACAATATCAGGTTGCTGGCATTCGTACAATATCAGGTTTCTGGCGTCCGTTCAATATCAGGTTTCTGGCGTTTGTACAATATCAGGTTTCTGGCGTTCGTACAATATCAGGTTTCTGGCGTCCATTCAATATCAGGTTTCTGGCGCCCGTACAATATCAGGTTTCTGACGTCCATTCAATATCAGCTTTCTGGCGTCCGTACACTATCAGGTTTCTGGCATTCGTACACTATCAGGTTTCATGCGTCCGTTCAATAAAACGTTTCTGGCGTCCGCACACTTTCAGGTTTGTGACGTTCGTACACTATCAGGTTTCTGACGTTCGTACACTATCAGGTTTCTGACGTTCGTACACTATCAGGTTTCTGACGTTCGTACACTATCAGGTTTCTGACGTTCGTACACTATCAGGTTTCTGACGTTCGTACACTATCAGGTTTCTGACGTTCGTACACTATCAGGTTTCTGACGTTCGTACACTATCAGGTTTCTGACGTTCGTACACTTTCAGGTTTCTGACGTTCGTACACTGTCAGATTTCTGACGTTCGTACACTTTCAGGTTTCTGACGTTCGTACAATATCAGGTTTCTGACGTTCGCACAATATCAGATTTCTGACGTTCGTACACTTTCAGGTTTCTGACGTTCGTACAATATCAGGTTTCTGACGTCCATTCAATATCAGCTTTCTGGCATTCGTACACTATCAGGTTTCATGCGTTCGTTCAATAAAACGTTTCTGGCGTCCGCACACTATCAGGTTTCTGACGTTCGTACACTATCAGGTTTCTGACGTTCGTACACTATCAGGTTTCTGACGTTCGTACACTATCAGGTTTCTGACGTTCGAACACTATCAGGTTTCTGACGTTCGTACACTATCAGGTTTCTGACGTTCGTACACTATCAGGTTTCTGACGTTCGTACACTATCAGGTTTCTGACGTTCGTACACTATCAGGTTTCTGACGTTCGTACACTTTCAGGTTTCTGACGTTCGTACACTGTCAGATTTCTGACGTTCGTACACTTTCAGGTTTTTGACGTTCGTACAATATCAGGTTTCTGACGTTCGTACAATATCAGGTTTCTGACGTTCGTACAATATCAGGTTTCTGACGTTCGTACAATATCAGGTTTCTGACGTTCGTACAATATCAGATTTCTGACGTTCGTACAATATCAGGTTTCTGACGTTCGTACAATATCAGGTTTCTGACGTTCGTACAATATCAGGTTTCTGACGTTCGTACAATATCAGATTTCTGACGTTCGTACAATATCAGATTTCTGACGTTCGTACACTTTCAGGTTTCTGACGTTCGTACAATATCAGGTTTCTGACGTTCGTACAATATCAGGTTTCTGACGTTCGTACAATATCAGGTTTCTGACGTTCATACAATATCAGGTTTCTGACGTTCGTACAATATCAGGTTTCTGACGTTCATACAATATCAGGTTTCTGACGTTCGTACAATATCAGGTTTCTGACGTTCGTACAATATCAGGTTTCTGACGTTCGTATAATATCAGGTTTCTGACGTTCGTACAATATCAGATTTCTGACGTTCGTTCAATATCAGATTTCTGATGTTCGTATAATATCAGATTTCTGACGTTCGTGTAATATCAAATCTCGGACGTCCATAAAACATTTGACCCTGTTTGCAAGATATAGGACATTTAACTCCAATTATTATTTTTTCTTCATCACACTTTCCTCTAAGCAAATGCTACTAAATGTGACATTTTGTGAAATAAAACACGTATGAAGACACCAAAGATGTCGCAAAATAATCTGCATCTTAAGATTTACATTATTTTGAGTAATGCATTAATACAATGTTTAAAAGCTGAAATAAAATCATTTATCGGAACACTAGAACAGGATAAAAACTTATAGTTGTCTTGGCCAATTTCAAAACATACTAGAAAACTGTTCGCAGCGAATACTATATTTCCCAAGTAATAGCTCTAACATTAATTATACCAATTAGTCGAATCTATTTTTGCGATGGAGTTTAAATTTCAAATAATATTTATAACAGGATATTTCTGGCATATCACGGATTTTCATTGGGACTTCTCATACTGGACAAACCAACTCTCATGCAATGGAATGAACATTAGTGAGCCTGGTCAGTTTGGTGACCAATGGTGTGATTCACCATACCAACTTGTGCAGGCAACTGTTAAAGGTATCAAGGATGTCAAAGCTGACGTGGATTTCATTTTATGGACTGGGTAAATATTTACTTTAAACGTAATCGCGATAAAGAACTTGATTTGTTATCTTTACGTAAGCATCTGAAATATAGTTGTTTACTACAATCAGCAAAGGAAGGGCTTGTGTACCGTTTTAAATTCATACAAAACGATCATATTTGTCATCAAGAAACAATTTGTCGATAACAAGCACAAACATTTACCTTTTCCATGGCTCTTTTGATTCACAGATGTTGTCAGATTGTATAAATAAACATGATAATCTATGTAATAAACATGATAAATGGACATTTATCTCCGATCATATGTCTTTGTTCTATTCTGCGTAAAATGTTGTTGTCGACATATATTCTGTGTCTAGGTTTACTGTTCTACTTATATGACACCACGTGAAGTGGGCAGTCCACTGATATTGCAATCACTTGTGACCCAATCCTACGAAAGCCTTCTATGGCCACTTATAAACAAAGCATATTTCAACCTCCTTATAACGTCTAACATGCATTAAAATTACATTCAGAACGAATAAAAACGCAAAATCGTTATATAATGTTACATTTCGCGTAATTGCGAATTTAAGAGTTTCAGAAAGCGTATTTACGCCAAAAAGGCGTTATTACGAGTTTCAAAAAGCCAATTTGATAGTCACCTAACTGTAGCACTACTTAAAGGTTTCATTCTTAACGCAATATAATACTTTGAAATGAAAATATAGATTTTATACTTACAAACATGTAAGAGAAATGCTTGCGTTACTTCTGTTCCGGAAACCATTTCTTAATCTACCAACAGTGACAGTGTGCCTCATGTGTCTGCAAGTCATTTAAGTGAAGACATCAATAAAGACATTGTGAGAAACATCACGACACTGATGGAAGATCAGTTCTCGGACCAGGTGCCTGTGTATGCTACTTTTGGAAACCACGATTATCACCCAAAGGATCAATATCCACCTCATGGGAACTCGGTGTATAACGACACGTATGACCTATGGAAAGCGTGGATACACAATGGCGACATAGTGAATATAACTTCCGAACAAAATCAGACATTTTTGAAAGGTGACTGAACACCAATGTTTATCATTATGTGTTAAATGACTGCATGTAAATGTATATGCATTCTTTAGTCTTTCTGATCATTAGATACAGTTTCGTTCAGTTTAAGTTATTGTTTTTTATTAAAGATTGGTTTAATTTTGTGGACATATCTTATAATTGTAACAGATATACTGATGACAAAACATGATACAGCCAATGCAATGGTCTTATTTTGTAACTATTTACCTACAACCATTCTATGTCAGTAATTTGTCTCTTATTTGAAAGTAAGCTGAATGGGCAATCTGGTTCAAATTACATGTGCTACTGTTAACTGCTCGTTTGCTAAGAGTCCATATTTAGTTTAAATTTCCGAACAGCTCATGGAATTTTCGCAAGAGGCTGCTTGTTTATTCATAAGCAACGAGTGTTTTATTGAAATTTATTGAGGCTGGTAGATAGGTCGCCTCAATTATACATTCGTTACAAACTTTGCAAATGCATATATGAAACACCTGCGTTAGTAAACGCAAACGCGTTAACATAGAGGAGCGTAAACAGTATATATTTTTTGTAGGTGGTTACTACACAATCCTTGCACGACCTGGCTTAAGAATTGTTGCTATGAATTCTAACATGTACTACACAAAGGATTTACCAACACAGAATCTTGATGATCCAGCTGATCAGTTTGCATGGCTTAATTCTGTTTTAGTAGCCGCCGAAACAAAACTTGAAAAGGTATGATAATACATCTGTATAATGCACACACGCTATCTTGACCGGCATGTTTATATACAATTAATGCTTATATTTTGGTTGCGGGTTAATTCAGTCTACATCGGTTACATCGGCTCAGTCACACTTGCCTTTTACACGATCAGTGAGTCATATGAACGTACTAAAACATACTGCACAACAAATAAGGTTTGGATACTTATTTAATAATAAGAAATCATAAGTACAATTGAAATATTAATCGCTATTCCATAATGTATATACATGTATTATGTATATTGGATCAATTCAAAAGTAATTTTAACATTCAGGTTATTTTGACGGGCCATGTTCCACCAGGTTACACAACGCCACGTGCAGTCAGATGGATGTCAAAGAAATTCAACAAACAATTTGTAAAAATTGTACAACAACATGCCAGTGTAATAGTAGCGATGCATTTTGGCCATGAGCATCATGATTGTTTTCGTCTGTTTTACGACAATACAGGTGGGTACAGTGCAAAATTCATAATTTCGCAAAAGTATTTAGTTTACTTATGTTTAGATGGTCCATAATTCTATAACTACATTCCAAATCCATGTAGAGACCTCAATATCCCGGTCTCCTGTATAGCTGTGGTCTTTTTGGCTAAATACAACAGTAAACGACACAAACTATTGCTGCGTATAAAATATTTATAGCAGTATGAGGTAATATGACAAATTGAGTTGGAAAACACTTTTTTATAGTCAGTAAAACATAACAAAATATTGATAAATTGATCAGTGTGTCAGATCCGTGTTCGATTTCCAATTTTGGTAGGTTATTTTCTACCATGACGTATATGACTTAATACCTGTTGAAAATCGTTAAACCCAATGAAAACAAAACAAATTGATAAATTCTCTAATCATTAAACGCCAAAAGGTCATCCGAACCAAACAATTTGTGGATTTTTGTTATTCAGATGAATATCAAATGAAGTGTATGATGGTGCTGGTGTTTAAACAACACTTTGAAGACATTACATGTAATATGTAAAGATTTCAATTCTTAAGGTATCCAATTTGTTTCCAAAACAATGTCAGGACTGGTTCGTTCTGTAGGTATGGAAAAAGCAATTATGTAAGTGTTTATAATGAATTTATACATGCATTATGAATTATTCACGCATCTTTAGCACATCATTGGTATGGTTCTTAATGAAAATGTGAATTTACCTGTGTTTATTTTATAGGGAAACCTGTTGTTAGTCTTTTCATTGCACCATCGGTTACACCATGGAGATATCAGCTTCCAACAGGAGAAAAGGAACCGCCTCATAATCCAGGGGCAAGACTGATTGCTTACGATCGTCAAACAGGAACACAGCTGGATATCCATCAATATTACCTGGACCTGAATAAGGCTAATGCTGCACAGGTGGCAAATTGGACCCTTGGTTACAAAGCTACAAGTCTTTATGGGATAAACGATATCTCGGCTGCATCTATGGGAATGCTTGTGGAAAAGATGACTTCTGCCAGAGAAAAGAACTTTATGTCCTATGTGAACTGGTACAATACAAACGCCGATGCACACATGTACCCTTGCGATGATACGTGCTATAAAACTGTGATGTGTGGCTTCAAACACTTAGAGGAGGATGCATTCAAAGGTTGCCTCACAGTGAGCGGATCCACGTTGTCAAGTTGCATTAACGTCTACGTTGTTCTGTTGACATGTTTTGCCACCATGATAATACAATTGGTGCTATAGAAGATTAATAATGACAATCAAAAATAATGCATGACGTTTTTTGGTATGATTTTAACATATACTGCTTAATTATATTCCGTGTATTGTTTTTATTTTAGATCATAGTACTTTTTATATTGGCAGTAAATGTTCTATGTACTTTTTGTGACAATGATAAACTCCAGCACATTGATGGGTGTAGAAACAAGTAGATCAGTACAATTATCATTTAATAAATATCGTTTTATCCGATCAAGTTTTGATATTCGTATTTTACAAGTGGTACATATACAGGGCGCCGTAGTTGTCAAAAGGTTGAGCACCTGTCACCCTGTACGAGCACCTGGCACCATGTACGAGCACCTGACACCCTGTACGAGCACCTGACACCCTGTACGAGCACCTGGCACCCTGTACGAGCACCTGGTACCCTCTACGAGCACCTGACACCCTGTACGAGCACCTGGCACCCTGTACGAGCACCTGACACCCTGTACGAGCACATGGCACCCTGTACGAGCACATAGCACCCTGTACGAGTCATAATCCCTGAACTAGTTTACAGACCCATTGCAGGAAGCGATCATTGTAATAAATTGCATCACAATCGATGTAAAAACGTAAATAGAATTACACTAGATCGATATTTCTCATACAATTAAATGTAGCGTTGTAGTATGCCTATAGGGGTAATATTCACAAAAAAATTGAACTTTGCTGCTCAAACAGCGACTTGGAAAATGAAGCTACAGTTAGACATACAGAGAATGACTATCTGTGGTATAGACACTTATGTACGAAAACAATGACAACACACACATTTGTCTATATTAAAATGTCTGGTGTTTCCCTTCTAAAATGTCCGTAACCAAAATATTTTATCAAAAATATGAAAGCAACATTTTCATGTCGGAAAGCTAATTCTCATTTAAGGATAATCATATAACTTTGAAATCACGAAGATGATATTTGCTACAGAGAGACATTCATTACACAGATAAAGTGGTGTTAATCTTAATGATGTTGAGCTAATGTAGTTACAACACTGGATGAAGACCATTCAAATATTGTGAGTTCAGTTAGGTCAGATACATCATTAAGGGAAGAGTCATATTTTTGGGTATTTCATAATACAACATTCCTATTATGCTTGTCCATCCCGCTAAAATGCTAGATATCAGGTTATCTCAGGTTCGATTATGTCAAGTGGTGCTATATGATAAAGTTATTACAAACATACGTACGTACAGGCCGGGTATCCGAACAGTTCTGATACATTGTGACCCCGAAGAAGTAATGCCGACCGTGATGATAGACAATGTTGACATTATTTGCTATTAACCTAACACCGTCAATATATTACACCATATACACACATTATTGTTGCATCAGTCACTGTAATATAGCTGTAGTGCAGACGTAATGAATACATGGCACAGACCTCAGTATAGTGTTCGCTTCCGGTAGCAGTAATGAAACTATTGGAAATACCCTCGGTGCGGTGTGTGCTATTTTTAGGAATGTGACTTGTCACAATGGTACGTATTAACCATGTTATATTAGCATACTTGTTTACGAGATGTTATAATGGAGGTTAAACACGGAAAATAAACGGGGAAATATTCTTCAGTACGTATTTTTGTGTCTAACATTTAAATGGCAATTTACAATTTACAACCATGTAAAGATCTAGGTAAATTGTGTTAAAAATGCGATTTTTGTGAAACTTCATTCAGCGCATGATAGCTGTATGATCAGATACACAGAAAGCTCAATAAATTTTAATTTAATGAGTTTTATACATTTAATGGGGCGAATACAATTTTGATTGGTGACAGCGTTCCGGTGAACATGGATCATATAAAATAGGATGACTCTCATGCGCGGATCCAGCAATTTACGTCGGTCGGAGGGTTAAGGGGGGCCCAGTTCCAGGTGAGGCAGCCTTTGGAATTCGTATCTTGTAATGTAATACGCTAATTTTGGGCAAACACAGTGAGGCCCTTGATTGTCGAACCCTCTTTTGATCTATGATTAGATTCGGACCACCCCGGTTCCTCCGCACGGTACTGCGCCTGACCCTGTAATTAACGCATGTAAAGCCATCTTAAGAAGTCAAGATTTTTTGCTTATAGATATGTTTCTGTCATAATGAAGCAATATTAAATGTATTTACTATGTAGGATCACACATTTTTCAACACATTTATAATTCAGATATATTACTAAATTATTTTTGCAGACTGACACAAATTATTTCATGTTCATCTTTGATTTAAATGACACGAGGAACTACAAAAACATTCTGAACATTTTCAACCACCAATTTTGCAACAACATTCATTTTCAGCATGAACGTATCAATGTTTTGCCTAACATTTAAACATCTCAACTACAGATTAATTACTTTTCATGTAAAGTTTTGTGGACATACTACTCATTTCAACTGCGTTAAATACGTTGAAAATTATACATGCTACGTTTTAAAAAATAGTGAAAATACTTAACCTTGGTTCGAACCCAGTTCCTCATTGGTCACAGTAGTAGCTTTCTCCTGTTTGCACCAGGGCGGGCAAATACAATTGTTAGTTATTGTCACCTCGCTATTTTCGACCCATACACCTTATGCGTGGTTACGTATTGGAATTTGTTTACATTGGCCAAACTATAGATCACCGTTACTATAAGTATAGTATATAAACCAAATATGCGACAAAATGATCGTTCTAAGATTTGATTTTTCTTTCAGTATATTTGCCATTTCGATTTCTGTATATCACGGAAGCATCCAAACTTGACATGTGGTGCGATATGCTATAATGTGTTCATGGGACGGTGTCACGGTCACTGACTTTAATCCGTAATCACAATATAAACATTCATTGTATATCGTCAAATTTCACAATAGCGCATTTGGATTATATAGAGGTAGTTCGATCGGCAACTATAGTGACTATGGTTGGATGATAAAACTCAATCTAGTTCATCTATGCTTTAGTTACTCTGGTCACTCTTAGAATTTGGAGGGTTGAAAATCCTATAGAGGTGTTCCGAATATCGACTACGGTTCAACCGTACTAAATCGGTGGTTGAATCATAGTTAATGTTCGGAACACCTCTATATAGTATTCAAACCTCCACGTTCGAAGAGTGATCAGAGTAACTAGACCGTAGATGAACTAGACTGAGTTGTATCATCCAACCATAGTCACTATAGTTGCTGATCGAACTACCTCATAGTATCCTACATGACCTTCGATTATCGGTCAAACAGGCCCAAGTAGCAAAACTAAACCCCTGACTGTATACAACTGTTTTAACCTGATTGTACTTTTTCTCATTCTAACAAAACCTCTGCTTTTACCTATTATATTGCTGGAAGAAATCGCTCCCAGTTTTTATTTTTCACTTTAAAAACTAACATTACACGTGCTCCCTGTCCGTCATTTTGAGTATTTTAAAAATCGTGTCGCTGTATATGTAAAAAGATACACAGGTTGTACACTAATTATGCATAAAAAGATGAATTTTTGCATCGAGTGGAATCACGTGGTTATGAAACCAGTTTACTTATATCTCAGTAAAGAAGCAGCTATAGACTTTGTATGCTTTAACTCCCTCGAAAACATCTCCCATCAATCATCTCCCATCCGCCATACATATACAGTGTAATCTCTCCATAACGGCTCTCTCGAGCAACAAATTCTCGTCAACAACACTATCAATTTTCCTGTAGTAAGAATGCATTATCAAATTAACCTCTCTAGAGCAACACTCTCTCTACACAAGCCTAAATGTGTGTCTGCCAAAGAGAGATGTTTGTAGAGGTTGTGCAGTATATCCAACAGATCTTAACAGAGGCGGATCTAAAACTACACGATGTCGGTCACTCTAGACTTGAACTGGTCCTTCGTTCAAAATGATGATTAGGCGTATCTGTGCATAGTAAGAAATGACAGGGAACCATGTAGATTGCCAGGTACACTCTGATTCTAGGGTACATGCCTGTGCCGATAGTGTCTTTGAACTGGGAATGTTTTGTAAGCTTTGCCATGTTAAAAATGATTCATGTACTATACCTTTACATCAACCCGCTACCATAAACCTGAGTTCTACGGTACTATTGGGTTACCTGTAAGTTAAACCAATTCAATATATGCTAAAATACACTGAAAGAAATTCATGTAATCTTTGTTGGTATCTTTTACAGGCCTGTGTTCGAAATAAACATCAAATATACGAACATTGGAATGTATTAAATATGAAGGATTGGTTGATTGTTTCTTACACTACGACGGAGTATTATGGAAGTATGTAGTTAGTCTAGTTTTATCTGCGTATCGAAAGTTATCTACTTGACTCTGTACACATATTCTGTATGCAGATAGTTACAGGAAATGAGCATTTCAGGTCCGCTGATATTTGTATACTAGTCACAACACGCCTTATAAGTGTCAGCAGCTTGTCGTCTGCTTGATTTCAGTGCGCAATACAACGCAACAAGGAGTAATTATATCCCATGATGCAATGTTCGACATAAATGGAATTATGAATGACTTGTGATACGTTTTCAATTAATCGGACTATTGTAGAATAATCAGTAAGTTTAAATACATTGCAGAGACTTAGTTCACATTGTAGTAAATATTAGTAAATATAGATTGAGGTATCCTGAGTATATAAGTTACAGTTATCTCATTCACATGACGTGTATCAAATAATAGTTTGCTGTGATATCATAGCTTGTATTGGCATCATTGTATTGTTTGTGTGAATCGTTTACAGTGGGATTTACCAACACTACGTCATCGTAAACAGTATTTAGTTTATCAATTCATTGTGTTATGGAAATGTAATGTTGTTAATTATTATTTACTGATATTTGGCTAAGTATGCACACATATTGTAAGTAATATTTTTCACATATCACTGTATTATTTAAGTGCACATTAATACAGATAGTGAAATATTAAAGTGCCTTTCTGTCAACAATTAATTATGTACAGGCATTATTGCAACTTGATGCATCATTGCAGTTTATATAAATGACTATGGTATGTTAAGGACTCCTTTGTGAACAAGAAAACAACAAAATGGCGGACATTGATTAATTAAACTTCCGACACAAGATAAAGTCAAATTATTCAATATCAATAAATCTGTGGTCTAGTGTCCGATAATGCTTGAAGTAATGTTGTCACTTAGTATCGGTATTATTTAGTGATCATCTTCTTTGGTCTCTGGTCTGAAAAACAACTGATTGATTTTGAAGTATGCATAATTATTTCTAATCCAATGTGTGATAAGTTTAGAATTATAAACTGATCGTAGTCTCACACACAGAATAAAACTAGTGAAAGTTTTGACAGACTATTATAATTATGAAACGTGCATAAAACATCTGTTACATGTATGTAAGCGATTATATTCGGTGTTGGAAACTTTAGAAATACCGCTAAATCCTATTGATGCAATCGTTAATGGCTTCACAATAATATAGTTATTTGTATATTTGTCATAGTGTACTATAGAATCAAACTGCAGTTGATGACATGCAATGCACAGGTAGCCGGTGAGTAGACATGACATTTAAAACCCGCATTGAATTTTTTTTCAATCTGTTCTTATAGTAAGATAAAGGTGTCCAACTTCATACGTATTTACAATGAAAATATATACACACATTTGCTTTGACGTACTTTTCAAAGCCATTTCTCAACCGATTTTTATCACTGATGTCTTAAAATACACACAAGGGATTTATGTCGACAGTGTATATACTCAAAAACTATTCACAAACAGAATAGACTGTTTTTTTTTATCGTCAAACATCAAGAATGGCTAGGTCGGACAACTTCCTACCGTTAGACCGAGTCGGTATTTTCAGAACAAAACTACTATAAATCGCTCTTCATCTGACGAACGACTTTAGATTTCAAAAGAAACATTAACAAAGTATATTGCAATATCAAACAACTAACAAATCGACATACAGACGCGGAGATCACTATTTTTCGCTCGTAGTTTTCCTTTTACGCGAACGCTGCCTTTTTGAAAGGTGGTGGCTCTGCGTAAGAACACATTTTGTAAGCCGAAAACCAAAAACTTTGTTTCAATGCGGGTTTAAAATGTCATGGCTACTCACCGGCCACCTGTGATGCACTGTATGTATTTCCACGCCCCCTTAGTGTTGCTTTTGGATGGCTGGGTACTTTGTATTTGGTAGTCTCTCCTCAACTGCAACATTAATTTATGTTCCACTTAAGCACGGAATTAAATACCTGTTTCCAGGTGAAAAATGGAAGACTCCAATAAACAAATATACTCAAATCTAAATACCATTATACTCGGATTCTGTTTCACAGTTGATTCGAAAACCACAAACAAAATATACTGTGTTTACTGATAAGCCTTCATTAGTTTACTCGTATTTAATTGTTGACATTTTAATTTCAGGATGATTAAGTACTTAGGTATGATGACAACATGACAAGTGTTATCATTTTGAGCACAGACAGAACTTTAGGGAGACAGTGTGCTTCTCGTGTGGTGCCAAACTTCTATAGCGGAGATTCTAATGACGAGAATCAACTGCTGATAGTTAAAAGAAACATTAAGCTACAACCAACTCAACAAAGTAAGACTTTGTGTTGATAAAGTTCAGCTGATTTAAATCATATGATTTTACTTAGAGACCTTAGCTTTACAATATACGTCAAATGAGTAAATTTAAAACTACAACCAAGGTACGTGTACTGCTGGATTGTACTAGATGATTGGGATATCTAAAGTCACACATCTACCCCTTTCAAATGAGTGTCTGTATATTACCACTTGATTGCAGAAGAACATGTCAGTAGCTATATAAAAACTCAGCATCACATCTTAGTCCTGATGCCCACCTTACATAATTCAAATACTGTTGAAAACGCTTATTATTACACTTTTAATTGCATGCACCACCAGTTGTTAAGAAACTACGATAAAGTACCCTTAAATACTGTTTTGTTGTTATTTATTGGGGGTTGAGTACATTTGTATTGTATAAAATATGCATTTCACTTTATTTGCAGATGGGCAAAGCCAAAAACATTATTTTTGCCACGGAGAACTATCAGATAATTGTAGCCATAGGATGCATCATCTTAAAGAAGTTCCTTCCAGTCTTGTGGGACCTTCAGGTATGGAAATTGACAACGATGACCCCACTGGTGATGGGGAGCCAAGAATGAAACATTTGAAGTCGAACCCAGTTCCAAGTCCTAGTCATGATGACGACACAGATTCAGGGATAAGTGACGAGGTTTGTTGAAATTCACAATTTTGAAAGTTTTCCGTAGTAAATAGGTTTTACTTTTGGTTTCTCCTATGTATTATTGAATTTAAAGTTTACTTAAGCTAACTTCGTTATATCCCGTTATTACAATAAGCAACTACTTTCATGTGGATTGGTATTTTAAAAAATAACCAATTTAATCTATGATGGTTTAATGATACAATGTTTAAGTTTCACAATCGGTGAAAAAAGAGAGTCTTAGTACTATAAATACCCCAAAACGCTATGATATTTCCACAAACACATATATTTATGCACAATAATGAAATAATCATATTTATCAATACATTCATTGTGACACAGGCACAACTTTCAAATTCTTTATTCAATACTAAGTTTTGCGTATGAGGCCAAGTTCAAGCGAAAAGCCGCTGGTTATATTTTCTGTTGATTTTATTTCAGTAACCTATAACTTTTATTTAATTCAAAATTAATGTAACAAACTATCGAATAATGTCAATGTAAAATTGTCGATATCAAGTTCATCGTCTCAGATCACTTTGTCATAATGTGCTGAATGTAACTGAGGAGTACTGTGATTTTTAGGTACAAGAAACAGGTGGCAGGATTGTAGATGTGTACTTGTTCATCCTTAAAGACAATTTCGCATTAATATTGGAAAAGGCAAGAAGCTGTATTCCAAATGGGTTGATAATTGTGCCAATACCAACAGATATGTCCAAGGAAAGTGAAGGTAATATTTTTCTTAGACAGTAACAACTTGAAACATACAGTAGATATTATGATGCTATACACAATGGTGGATCAAATTATATTGTGACTGATTCTTTTCTCGTACTTCACTATCTCCTGTGTATATTTTGGTTCTGAACTTCTTAATGTTAATACGTTTAAAACCACTGCTAAATTCGACAAATGTAAGATTTATAATTATGATTTAGACGGGTTTAGGTCATGGTAGTAAATCGTTAATGTCCATTTTCAGTTCTTGATATTGGTCTGTGATTTAATAAACATATTTCATGTTTCAGCAAAAATCGCACGTTTATTGAAAAGTATTTTGGATGATGTGACTATGAAACGGAATAAATCTGTGCCACGGATAGTATTCGTATCTATGCAATCTGGGGCGGTAAGTGTATTTAATTGATAAATAAACTTTAAAGACTGTGAGGTTAGTTTAATCAGTAAAGGTATCTATTTTACATCAACTGTGAACCGAGTACTTCCAACTTTCCACTCTTAACGACTGCTTCCGGGTTTTTCCTGTCAGTACTCACACTTGAATCAGGGAGTGTTAAGTTCATGATCAAACACCGCTCAGTGGGGCTCAAACTTATATTATTTTTTTGGATTAGGCATAAGCTTTCATTGCTTCAACCACTAGAGGCTGGTAACTACAAATCGTTGCCTTTTAAATTAACTCAAAGTAATTAACAACATCTTTTAGATAAACATTCCTGGAATGTTGTATGACTGCATGGATAAGCCAATTACAGTGCAACCTCTCCAGAGCAACATCCTTTGGGAGACGCACATTTTATCTGCTCAACCGCTGAGAGGTTGATGCTGAGGAGAGGTTAACTAGATTATAATCAGAAGAAAATTGATAATGTAATGTTGTTGTAAAGACAGGTTGATGCTCTAGAGAGGTTGTTGCTCTAAGAGAGGGTACATCCGGAGCAAATGCATTATATTTTGGTATTCTTGTATTAAACAACATTAAGTTTTGGTTATTTTTTCAGAAAAATGACATCCCCGGAAAGGGCACAATGACACACATATATCAACTGGTTGGAAGAAAGGACAGATGTGAATGTTCCCTTGATAAATTACGACACAAAGTATGTGACTTATTGCCAAAATTTCCACAGTGTGACTACACGTGCCTGGAAGATGAAAGCTATGATGACATTTTTGTGGGAGATGATTTGCCATCAGATCAGATGAATGCACTCTTAACAGAGAAAAAGATTATTCGATTTAAAGTGTCGGCACAAAATAAATACTGCACATGCCCAGCAGATCTTATAGCGAGGTTCAGCCAAGCTACACAAGGCTTCGAACAGTACAAAGTAGAAACGTCAAGATTGCTGTCTGAAATGGATATGGAACTCAGTGACAAACCAGTTGTTTTAGCTGCACTTGCTTTTCTGAACTTATTATACCCTGGTAGTGGATCATATGTCTTGATACCTCATCTCTATGATAAGTTTGACCTTCATTCAGTATACATGTCAAATAAACCAAATGCTTTACGCTTTGCATCAAACTGTGCGATTGAAACTTTTGACAATTTGGAGATATTCGTCAGTTGTGATTCGTTGGGCTGGAAAATCAAAGAAGCTAGTGAATGGAACAATAACGGTCATGATCGTGTACCAGATGTTTTTCAATTGATAAAAGATAGTTTAGCAGTCCTAATGTGGTTTCATGTTAATATTTACATTTGTGAAGTAAAAAATCACAAAACAAGTGATAGAGAAAGGGAAAATCTTGAGTCGTTAAAACTTTGTCTTCAGAGATGCATCGGAAGTGAGATAAAAACATCAATTTGTTGCTCCTATAGCAGTGAATCAAATGAAACATTTACAGCTGATGGTTTTATACAAGACAGTGTTAATACCTCACATTGTTTTTGGATAGATGCCAGTGACGCAAAGCTGTATTACGAAATAGATGCGCTTGATCTGCTGCGCTCGTGGATAAGTCCTTCCAGGGTGAGATGACTTTCTTCTAGCCAGTATATTGAATTATTATAAAGTAGTTTTATAGACAGAATGTTCCAACCTGTCAGTTATTACACCATAGTCGGGTTGCACGATAGAACGCGACAATGTATAATTTAAAGGGTGAATTAAAGGTAGATGTGCTTAGTGGTAAATTTAAGAAAATGGCATGTTAATGTCTTAATACAGACATACTCTAAAACACTGTATAATGAACCAGCTAAAAATGTTTCCTGGATCCGAAAACGCTTGCCTCATACTAGTAGTTGATATGCTAGCGCTAAGTCAGTGCGTAGGTCAGGATAGAAAATACCTGTACTGAACACTGGTATTTGTACTGTTGAGACACATGCATGAAAAAATGACAAAGCAGTGTTATAGAGAACATCTGTATGAAGGCAATTACTACCATTTTTTCTGTAATTCTGACTAAGCATATCTTTTGAAAAATAAGACTATGTACCTTTACATTACATGAGTGTCAAATAATATTGATTACCGGTTTCCAAAAATGGAATACTCAAATCTAAAAATAAATCTGACTGGTCAAAACTCTCACTGTTATCGTGACGCCTTGTATAGTGATGTTAGATTGACCGCGAGCATGTGTGTGAACTTTTTGTACGAAAATTCCTACAATTGCTTTAGTGACTAAAAAAGGCTACGGTCAGTTTAGAAAAGTGTCGTTATCAAACTAATAGAAAGTCCTTGTGTGAAGAGAAATGCAATTAAGGTGATTTGGAACTTTAGTTTGTTCAAATTAACCTGATCCTATTTAAAGTTGATTTATTGTCTATATTCATCTTTGGCTGTTTGAGCGTTATGTATAAGTGTGACAACATCGGTTAATATTTTCTCAGGTAGACACCGATAATGCATAATTCTCATGTAGACATTGATATAGTCTGCGTAATAGCCTTGCAATATGACACCCTTGATCCTGAAATATCATTTCATGTAGTTTTGGTATGTTAAATATTTATGAGTCTCTGCTTTCAGTTTTGTAGAAATTTAACACAACAATATTTTGCAAACATTGATTTTCGTTTATATATCAATCTTATGAAAATAGATAACATAATCCATTACAAATTCTGATTTAACAATTAAAAAGTAAGACGAGATCAGGTTTTGTTTAGTGATTTTTATCCTGAGGATGCGATGCCAATATTTATAAAACAACAACATGATTAACCAAATCCTATAAAACTTGTTGTCAGAGAGGCGTATTCTAGGTAGGGTCAGGTACTCCTTACCAAACAATTACTCTGCATAATAATGCAAAAGCAAACGGGAATTTATTAAACATCGTATTACGGGTCTCATAATAAACCGCTATTTCAGTATATTGCAATATGCGACGAAACTGTATTGAAAACCTTATGTATGAGTATATCTGTTTATTTTCCCTTATTACTTTACAGTCATGAAACCATATATTAAATTACCAGTAAAAACCTAATATGAGAGTGATAACTGTTCTGATATTATGCGTTTTTTCAACATATTTGAAGAGTTTGGAGTTAAACAAAATGGCTCAAGTAAGAAAACATTCTACAGTCACAGCTTAGGTAAATGAGACAATATACACTCGTACTGTGGTGCATTGTATAATTGCAAAACTTTGCTAACATATTGTAATATATCATGGTATGCTTATGGCGTATCGTGACATCCCTATCTCATAGAACAGCAATTTCTCTTCTTAGATTATCTAAGTATTGAGTTGTTGGAAGTTATTATCTGAGCATCCATTTAGTTTTTCATGAACTTTATGTTGTAATCATATTTGCATCTAAAGTACCATTTTCTTTTTTCAGGAAGTAACATTCAAACGGAAGCTAAATCAATCTTTGAATGATACCAGCATTGCGACATTAACTGGGTGCTTTGGACAACACACTGAATTGTTATTCACTGAACAAGGCATAAAAAGTGTAACTGTTGCCCAAATAAAAAAAGACACCGACTCCTTTAAAATGTTTGTGAAAGAACTACTTCAAGTTTGGAAAGAACATTATTCTGATAATGCAAATTTGTATACTCTGAGGAAAGCAATTATTAGCAGTCAACATCATGCTGTGGATTTAATAGACTTTGACAAAACAGTCGGAGACTATTTAAGAGCCAATCCAAGAGACAGTTTAATTTGAACATATTCTGGTTGGGAATGTAAGTTGGCAACCAGGCAAGTCAGTGTACTGTCAGGCCTCTAACTGCTTGTTTCCTTTTAACAACTTCTAAGTTAGAGATTATAGTCTTAAGAAACTTGGTTCACTTGTAGCTTATGTAGAAATGAAGGTTGCAATTGATTTCAGGGCTGCTCAGGTCAATGTCTTTGTTGCAAAAAGTAAAAATGTTTCTATTCTACAACTTTAGTAAGAAAAGAGATATTGTTATGAAACTTGATTCACATGTAGCTTATTTGCAAGGGGCAAGGGAATACTTCTTTTGGTATTGATACATTATGTATAAAATTGCTACTAATTGTATTTTGGAAAAGTAGTTTGGCTCAAATTGTAAGCATTTAAAAACAACATTCAAAAATATCCTAACTGTGGTAAAACCTTTTTTGTCGCATGTCCAAGTTTCTTATTTCTTATATGAACCTTATCAATACTGTGCTTTTTTCAGCTTGACAATGTTGTGCAAGAATGTTCTCTCTGTCAATACCTTTATAAATTAGAGAGATGGGTAAATCAGTGTGAAAGTGCTATAAATAGTAAAACCATTTGCTATTGCTATAGCTGCCGTAACTTTACACCGAGGGCATCCTTATACATGTTTGTGTGCAGTTACGCCACCGACTCATAAAAATGCCGCAACTCAATTCATCTTTTCAGGTTCAATTTGTTTTGGTCTGCTAGCCATTACAGTACTAAACTAAACAAACCTACCTACCCACCCTCTGATAAAATTCCGTGTCGCTTAACCGCAAACAAAGATATTTTAAGAATGACCTGAAAATAAGTAGGCGTTTATACACTGTATTCATATCTAAGCTAATCTTCATCGTAGGAAGTATTTATTTGATTATTGTACAAGTTGATAGCAAAGTATTACAACCATGATAACCGATAGAGAGAACAGTCATGTACTGCTTCAGTTTTATTGCAGTGTTTTGTTGTACTTTTATTTAAAAATCCAGTTTCCTTATGCTGATTGATCAACTGACTTATCACATTGTGAAATTTTCCATGTATGTCTGCACTCTTAAATGGACAGGGTAAACATATGAATTGTTTGTTAGTAATATCAAGAAAGTATTTTAGTACCAAAGCAGTTTTATTTTATCGTTTCTTACATTTTCGATAACAACAAAAGTAAAGATGATAATTTTTTAATTGTTTGTCAATCTAATAAGTATATTGAAGAACCACCCCCTAACTTTGATTGCACGCATTTTGATGTTTCATATTTTAAATGTTATTATAAACGTCTAGGGGTGACTCCGGTTATGTTGCACAACAGGGTAGAAACAAGTTATGCCAACTCTTGACCAAATTTAAACTCCATTTCATTTACAAAGTAATGTTTTTCATAAATATTGTCTCTGGTATTTGTTTCATTGACCCTTTGATAAGGTTGTATGTTATGAGCATTTTTGAGTCTTTGTATTTATATTGCATTGTATCATTATCATTATTCATTATTACTATGAGATATTTTTATTTTACATATGTATAGATATTTTTTGACGTGATATGTACACATATATTGGTTTGTTCGTTTCGTTAATTTAATGTCATTTTTCAACATTTTCTCAGTTATGTTTTTGTGGCACTAATTATCAACCAGTACCAAATTCCCTTCCACGAGTAGCTTATAACTTTTCCGCGTGAATTAGTGGGCATGGACTGCCCCACCTTGCAATCGAACCCTTACCTCCCGAGTCACAGCCTAGCACTCTGCCAAGATAGATGAAAGTGCCTATATATACACCTGTGTTAGTGACCTATATTTGTTGTAGTGTGTGTATGACTAGTAATTACTGTACATAGTGTGTGAGTGACCAGTAAACTTTACATAGTTGTAAAAGTGACTGTTCTCTGTATGCGTTTGTGCATCCTTCTGATATCGTCCAGACTGTAAGATTGATCAATTGTAAGAAATGTTGGCCAGTGGTGTGCACGATTCATGAATGCCTCAACCTTAAAGGTCATGGTTAGACTTGGGGTTCCTTGGTCATTGCTGATAATGTCTGAACTGCTGAACTGTACGTTTGCCATGCATGGAACATTCGTGGAAGTAATTGGCAACAATGGTTACATGAATGAGCTGTAGTGTACAAAACCCAGGCCCATAGTATTGTCAAAGACCCCTTTGGTGTCTTCGTCCATGACATATTTTCCCGACGATAACTGTGCATGTGTTGAGTAGAATGAGTTATATAAAAAGACATGAGCAGAAACATTTCCTTAATGGAACAGTGATTGCAAATTTAATCCAGTTCTTTATTTGAAGGAATTCTTTATAATTGTGTCTCATTGGTTTGTCAACAAGTGATATCCTGTTGTCTTTTAGGGATCAAAGTTTAACTTACCCTTTATGATGTAAAATGTATATCTTTGGGGATATAAGGCCTTATTCATACATCATTTTTATGCCCCCCCCCCCCTTCGTCACAAACAGTTTCCGATCAATAACTCAAGAACCTCTTGACCTATCATCCCCAGACTGGGTCCACACATTCATCTTGGGTAGCAGAGGAACCCTATTGATTTTGGGGTCACGGGCTCAAATGTCAAAATCACAGGGGAAAATTGTTCCCAAACCGTTTCCGATCAATAACTCAAGAAGTTCTTGACAAGAACCCCTTGACCTTTCATCCCCAAATTTATCCCATACATTCATCTTGGGTAGCAGAGGATCCCTAATGATTTTGGCGTCACGGGGTCAAAGGCCAATATCATAGGGGTCAATTGTACATAAACCGTTTGCGATCGATAGCCCCTTGACCTACCATCCTCAAACTTTGTCCACACATTCAGTTTTGGCAGCTGAGGAACGCTAACGATTTTGGGATCAAGGGATGAAGGGTCAAAATCATAGGTCAATTGTATTTAAACCCCCTCCCCCCATTAATTGGAATGTTCAGTATGACAAAACTGTGGACTTCTATTGTACATGACTATCTATAAAAAAATAAGGTCAGTTCATCACATACATGAGCTCTTTCATTACCTACAGTTACCAAACAACCTGTTGTTACTGTTACTGTTTCCAATATGGCACTTTGCAAACGATACATCAAAGAAACCCTTTTTTACCATTTTTACTATAAAATATTTCTAGCATGTATATTTGTTCAGCATACTTTGAACTTGCTTATGCAATTGTCGAACATATAAATCTGACAAAAAAACATGAGGGGGCATAATGTTTTACGAACATCTCTTGTTTCAATGTATTTTGCCAATTTTTACAATGATGTTTCGAATTGTAAAACAATAAAATTACAAAATTGCATGTATATTTTGTGTTTTTATTTTTGGAAAATCCGTCTGACTTCGTTTGTTCAAAACACACGAGGCCAACCTTTGTGTGGACTCTCCTGGAGTTCGCCAGTGCTTGGGTCCTCCTCAGTGGAATTTTTTCCTCTCTCTTCCGTGAACTATGACAAGCATTGCCAAGTGTCATAACATACCGACTTACTCTCATTTGGCTCGTAATCAAACTTGATTGAAATTGGTGGTTGATGTATATCATATCCACATATAAATAACTTAAGGTTATAGAATTTAAACTTGATTAAATACAGAATATTTGAGTCAATCATGGGCCATAACTCTTGAATTTATTGTCAGATTTGGCCTAAATCTAAATATAGGATTCCTCCAAATGTGATTAAGATTGTCTCAGAAATGTAGATACTGGAGTCTAGAATGTTTACAAACACACTTGGACACAGACATACAACAATCCTAAAATATCACTATGAGCACAGGTTAAAAATTAAGGCTTGTGAAACGTACTGGACTGAAATTAGAACAAATAGCTCATTGGTTTAAATATCGTCATATCGTCATAAAAGGTAGCAAAATTATATTTATTAAGGCAATCCAGATGTACATTGAACGTACCTGACAAGTTATACACGGACATATTCTGACACTCCAGTACTATATCACGTAATATCTATAAAGCTACAGAAAGCAGCATGTTTATTAATTGTGTTTGCAGTAATTTAAGCCATACAATTTATTCTTCAAATAAATTGAACCGTCGACCAAAGATGATTTAAACCTGTTGAAATTGCGTGTATCGTTTCAAATCGCTTTGTCACAATATATCTATCAGGTTCTCATAATATAAAACGACAGGTTAGATCTTTTGACCAGTATATGTGGGTAATGTAGCGTGAATATGGGAAGTCTACAGCAACAGGTATATCAGAAACATGTGTATTTGTTTAAATGTTGATAAGCTACTATAACGCTTGTAAATCCACCTTTTATGTGTAATGGCTTACTTCATATCTAGTTAAGTTGTTTTTCGTAAATTTGTTCTATGTCTTGATAAGGGGAGTGGTTTGCCGTACAATAAAGTTACGCAGCTTTTCTGCGTAATCTTGAACTAATTGTTCGTAGTATTCTATTTTTAGCTTACAAATAAAAATGGGACTTTCCACCAAAAACAAGAGGAATTTCATTTGAAGAAAAACATGGAGTTTTAATATAACCTTGATATTTGTGCTGGATGGAAAGGTAATTTGATAATACATGTATATCTGTTTATGGACAAACTGGTTAAAATTGCTGTTTGCATAATATCAGCCTGCTTAAACATGCAATGCTTTTCCTTTAAATTGAAAGATAATTTCAAGGGAATGTAATCTTGTTAAGATTTAGAATGTGTAAGTAAAAGTTATTGTTCTTTTATCTGAAAGGATCTACACACAACCGACCCACACATATTTGTTATGACTTTATATTATATTTACTCCTTGATGTAGGATATGATATTTAATACTGGTAGATATGTTGGGTGTTTGGCGCAGAACTATTATATAAACTGCTTCTTTACTAAACTATGTTAAAATATACTGGTCACCCGCCAGTAGGCCTACTATTTCACATCGTTTCTAAACAGCTACTGGGTACATCTTCTGTTGATTTTGATTACATATCATGTGATTATTCTGGTTATAAGAATGTAACTAACAATAAAGTCGACTGGAAACATAACCAAATCATGTTCATCATTTCATATCACTACGTTGTGGTGTGGTAAAGATTCCCATCAAACAAAATGTGCTTTTTTCTGTGTTTTTCAGACGAACTTCGTTTTGGTGTCCTGTCATTCGAGTACTTTGTATTTATAGTTCTGGAGGACATATCAAACAACAGCTCTACTGAGATTTAACACCTGAGTTACTACATACAGACCGTCAGTGGTGTATACTACACGGAACGTTTACATAATAGCCTCAAACACTCGGTTAGAACAGCCATGGATACATTATCAGAAGTTACAAAACTGAACGGAGAGAAGATTGATATGGGCACTTTAGGTAAAATATGATCTTGTCATCATTCAAATCTTTATATTTTATATCAATTATTGTATGAATCTTGTTTAAATAGTCTTGTAATTGTGTTTAATACATGTACCACATATTACGACGGCATTCAGTTAATTAAATGCATTTTTCTGAGATTTACGAAACTCTTTAAATTATTTCAAATTACAGGGCGGTCCTTTGACGCTTGGGTTCACACTGGTCGGAAAATAGTCATAACAAATTGTTCCCCAGACAGTCTTATGGCGGAACAGATGAAACAGACTGACAAGGTATCATGTATCTGTTATACCATACTATTCATAGAGGCATGAACTGGTATGTTCATAGATTGAAAATATGTTTAAGCAGTACAAGCTTAGTGTATTCCAGAGCAGAATGGTATATAATTACCACCTCTTTTAATATTTGAATTAGACATGTCACAGTTACTGCTTTGAAACTGAATTAAATTGGTATCTAAGTTGAAATCCATGACTTTTTGTATTTCGACATAACATTTGCAACTTAAGTAGCGAGGTATGTGGCATTTCCTGCTCTTTAAAAAATCTTAATGAATTTTTGGTACAAAACTATTGTTAAAGCTTTTATTTATCTATTACCATATTTTGCAATAGCCCTCAATATTACAGATTTGGTTTATTTCAGGTTTATCCTATAACAAGATATGTGAGAGGTCGTGTTCTACTTGTGTCCAATGCTAAATATCAAGCTTTGAGGTTGCTCCAGGACATATTCACGCAGATGAACTATATGATTAAAATCGAATTGGAGAAATCTGCAGAAGTAAGTACCTTCGAATATCACAATATTGGAACTTGACAACTGTATTGTTTCATATTGTTTCATTTCAGAAATCAGTTAATATTTCTAATGTTGATGAACTGAACACTATCATGTATCCGAATGGTTTCATGCTTTGGTTTTTCTATTTTGCGAACTTGTGTTTATTTCGAAACGTGGAAATGTTTGCGATTTTCATGAATTGAAGAATGTCCGAGGAAAATAACAGCTAGTATAAATTGCCTCGTTCACAGAAGTATAGTTTTATATCCGTTACTATTAAACTTTTAAACAATACAGTAATCACTTCTGTGATTCGCAAACATTTCTCCTCGCAAAAACCTGAAATTGCAGAACTTTTTAACTCACGGAAAATCCACATATCGAGGACTAAACGCGACACTGTCGTAACTCATATATATAGGTATAGGAGTTACGACAGTGTTGCGTTGAGCCCTCGATATACAGTATATTTGATTTATTTTGATGGCCGCTTGCTTGATAACCAACTAGCACTCGCGCCAAATTTAGTCTGTGAATTTTGCGGAGGATTCTTGCACAAGTTGAGTCTGTTGCTCGACAATTTTTATTTGAGGTCCTTTACAGCCAATATGTTTTAAAATACTATTAAATGTTTGAAGTGTTCGATAAGAACTAACTTTAGATATTTTAATATGTTAACTAATTGTTATATTTGTCAATGATTTGTATATGTTTCTTAGGACATTTAGGAGATTATTGAAAAAGAAGCGAAGAACGAGGACAATAAGTATGTTGACTCTTTTGTGGTCATAGTCTTTGGCACACCGGATAATTTTGAATTCAGTTACATTCCAGAAGTACTGAACGATCAAAATGCTCCAATATTGGCCGGGAAACCAAAACTACTATATGTCATAGGTAACATATATTTATAAATTTCCGTTATTCACCGCTGATTAATCAGGAATGGTTGCTTGCAGAAGCACATGTTAGTAATGTAATACCCTTTAAAACCAAGCTATTTATTTTTTAATGTGTAGTATTCTTACGTGAATTACAAACATATACAACACTGAATATATCCCGGGGATCTTATCTTGATTTATCACTGTCTTTGTTTACATTTCTGAAATATTCATTCGAATATACCACTTTGTTTTATACTCCTGTTGTTTAGAGTATGTCCTTTAAACTTATCTGCTTTACATTAAGTGTGAGAAAAGTTATTACAACTTATATCAATCAATCTGTTTGGTTGCTTCCTAGTTTGTCAAACAGTACTCACATCTATCTCAGCGTGTGTGGAGTTCAAGGTTCAGCCTCACCGGGATTAGAACCTACGACTTTCGAATCAGGAGTTAGGCTGTTCACCCTACACCTCATACATATGCAGTATTTGTATGATTTGAGTGAATTGGATTGATTCCACATTAAGCAGCTGCACTATGATTCAATTTTTTGCAACATATTCAGGAGATGATGACATGGTAGCTCAGATGGAAAACATTGGAAAGACGAACAAGGATCCAGATTTTCTCTCCGTGTCGACAGGTATGTATATACCCTCAAAAATAGGACCACCAGTGATTCTGAAGAAAGTCAGTCGTCTAGGTTGTGAGATGGTCAGAATATCGAGTTAAATGAGGAAGAACTAATTTTTATAAAACGGATTTATGAAAATATGTGTACTGTCATTCTAGCAAGGTATTTTAGATATCGAGATGGTCTTCGAGTGAGATTGTACTGTACATGTGTGTTTTGTCTTACATACTTATGGCAATTGTAAAATACTGTGACCAGTCATATAAACCAAAAAATGGTCAAATATATCACAATGATGCATTTACTGCATTCATCTTGCTGTTCATGTTCTGCATCTCTACCATTAGGAACCAACATAGAATGGTTTCTGCCATGGTAAAATAAATTCAGCATGTGACCTAAGTATGGTCAATGTATGGTCAGTGTATGGTTAATGTATGGTCAGTGCATGATCACCACATGGTTAATGTATGGTCATAGCATAATCACCACATCGTCAATGTAAGGTCCGTGCATGATCAGCACATGGTCAATGTATGGTCAGTGCATGATCACCACATGGTTAATGTATGGTCATAGCATAATCACCACATCGTCAATGTAAGGTCCGTGCATGATCAACACATGGTCAATGTATGGTCAGTGCATGATCACCACATGGTTAATTTATGGTCAGTGCATGATCATCACATGGTTAATGTATGGTCAGTGCATGGTCACCACATGGTTAATGTATGGTCAGTGCATGATCACCACATGGTCAATGTATGGTCATAGCATAATCACCACATGGTCAATGTATGGTCCGCGCATAGCCACCAGATGGTCAATGCATGGTCAGTGCATGGCCACCACATTGTTAATGTATGGTCAGTTCATGATCACCACATTGTTAATGTATGGTCAGTGCATGGTCACCACATGGTTAATGTATGGTCAGTGCATGGTCACCACACGGTTAATGTATGGTCAGTGCATGGTCACCACATGGTTAATGTATGGTCAGTGCATGGTCACCACATTGTTAATGTATGGTCAGTGCATTGTCACCACATGGTTAATGTATGGTCAGTGCATGATCACCACATGGTGAATGTATGGTCAGTGCATGATCACCACATGGTTAATGTATGGTCAGTGCATGGTCACCACATGGTTAATGTATGGTCAGTGCATGGTCAGTGCATTGTCAATGTATGGTCAGTGCATGGTCACCACGTGGTTAATGTATGGTCAGTGCATGGTCACCACATGGTTAATGTATGGTCAGTGCATTGTCATCACATGGTTAATGTATGGTCAGTGCATGGTCACCACATGGTTAATGTATGGTCAGTGCATGGTCACCACATGGTTAATGTATGATCAGTGCATTGTCACCACATGGTTAATGTATAGTCAGTGCATGGTCACGTCATGGTCAATGTTTGGTCAGGGAATAACTACTGTACATTCATAATACAGAGACGGATCGATTAAATTTATGGTCAGTGTATTGTCAAGTAGTGGCGATATGAAGAAACAATACTAAAAGAAGGCAAATTGCTAAATACTATCTAAAGTATCTCGTTTTACCATATTTATATACGAGTATACAATGCATAATATTTCAAGCACTCTTATTTCTTAAGGTTTCAACGGGGTTATTCTCTACATTTTTATATTGTGTCAGTTTGCTCACGAATTATCTGCCCAGGATATATGCAGGATGGTAAGTTTTATATTTGTATTATAAATATTCAGAATTGTCTTTCGACCAAACTATCATCTAATGTTTATGAAATTCAGAGCATCTACACATTGCAATATCAAACTTACGAGTATGAATTGATATCTGTGGTGATAATAAACCTAAATATACTAGAATAATGTTGTCAAAACCACGGACATAAAAAGTCGATTCAGAATCAAGATTGCGGACATCGCAATTTTTTTCGGATCATTTTCATAAAATTGTTCGAGGTGTTCCGATCGTTTGATCTCGGATGAAAATCTCGCCGTTACCGAGAGTTCAAACTAGTCTAAGCATGAATACCAGCCTGTTTCGAATGTATGGTTTATATGTCCGTGTAAAAACATAAAATACATTTTGTCGAAGACATCTTCACATCACTTTAAAGTTTCTAAAACATTTCCACCCGGTTCTTGTGCCGCCTAATTCGGGAACTGTGAAGTTCAAAGTTCAACCTCTCCCAAGGATTTTACCCATGATCACTATTCCGCCTTTTTGAATAGTGTTCAATTGCAGAGCAAGTTACAGTTGGGGGGTGTAGATGGTAGGAACAATTAAAATGTGATTTTGAATAACTTCTTGGAAGTGTTATTGGTATATATTTTGTACGAGGTGTGTCCGAAAAATACGCGTAATATTTTAATATTTTCTAAATACAAATGTAGAAAGAAATATTTTGATTTATATTTTGTAATGCGACATATACTACACAATTGTAATATTGTTTTAAAGTTTGAATTTTATGCAATACAGTTAAATATAGCGAGGCAAGTAATAAAATGTACAATTTTAAACCTGAACAATCTTCATGTCTAACGCTATAATTTTTATATTAACAGCTCCTGCAGAAAGCCAGTTATCATAACTTCACGACATCAACACATTACACCATGACAAGACAATTCTATTTTTTCCCTGGACTAACATCTTCAGGTAACCACAGTGCTGACAGGAGTTCATGTACATGTTTAAATAAAGCCCGATCATAATACTACTTCATTCTGAAATTATGTTCACAATTTAAAACATAAAATTACATTTTCGGTGACGTCAATATCATTAGCAAAGGAACTAATGTGGGTTACAGTTCACTGTTGCACGATTGTGATTGTTTTGTGTAATTGATATTACTGAAGATGATTATTAGCAAAGAATAAACTATTTATGGAGCAACTATGTCTATTTTGCTACGAAGTTGCGATTAGCTTACATATACAGTGAACTATGTTAAGCCGGAACCCGGTTGCCTCAATGGCACCAACTGATTAAATTGCCCCTATTAAATTCTCTCTGAACTATTTTGTATAATTCTTCTTCTGTTTGCGTGAGCCGCTCTATCTCTTACTAAACTATCGAATCATTCGAACAAACGAACGTATCATTGAACGTAAAATACACATTTAGTAGACAAATATTGATTGTGCATTCTTGTATGATCCATTGTTTAAACTGTGCAACATTTGTTCTTGAAAAGTACTTCCGGATGAAGTAGAAAGAATGGATCCTGCAGACATGTACCTTTACCGCAAAATGCTTCAACACGGGACAGTTCAAAATTACAACATTCGTCTTATGTTTGTTGGATTGAAAGGAGCTGGAAAGACGACCACAGCTCGGCGGATGATGGAACAGGATATCGCAGATGTAACCAGTACAGATGGTATAGATGTTCATATAGGAAGATGTAAGATTGACATCAGAAACAGGGAGTGGGAACCAGTCTTAGGTAAAGAGTTTGTGTTCCTTAAAGTGTACCGTTGTAGTACAAACTTCTGTATATTTGTGGAAATATGTTAAACGAATAAATAATTTAATTCTTAAAAAAGTCTGGATTGATAAACAGCCTTCCTCTTGTTCTTCAATGAATTGTATTTGTGTTAGTCTAATCAGCTGATTCAGTGTAAGACATAGTATAATGCTACTAAGAACTGATGTTACAGGAAATTATGATTGTATAATGCACATGTTTATAAAGCGGTAACAAAACTAAAACGCCACGATGTATTTTGAGAATCTTCGTTTCATTATGACGAAGTGAACGGAAACAATGAATGTAATTTTGACAGGTCTACATCAACGTTTGTCAATAGTTCCATTCATTTGAATAATAAATGTTTTAGCTTACTGCAATAAAACTCAACAGACTATGTATCCAGTAGCTATTTAGAAACTATGTTTATTAGTACTGGTGTGTTCCAGCTCCATTGACCTGTATATACGTATTAGGTGTTATCTCTCTGTCTTTTGTTAATATATTTATGAGACTTGTCATTCTGCGGTACATTACATGCTATGTTATCAATGAAGATGAGGATAGATGCTAAATCATGTGCACGTATTTTGGTCTGATTTTAAAAGGATAAATTAAAATTGGCATTGAATTAGAGAAAATTGCAATGAAAAGTCATGGTACGTCTATGAGGTCAGCAATTATGACACACTTCCTTTGGAATACCAGATTGGCCGACAAGTCAAAACTAGTTAAACTTTACATCTCCTATAAGTAGAAAACCGTATCCAATAATCCTTTCGCCACTATACCATCGAACGAATTAATAAGAAGTTTGAAAAGAACTTGAATTGTCTTAACCTGAGAAACAGTAACTTTGCAAAATGTAATGACTTTATTTGAATCTTTCCCTATCGTCTTTAGCTGGTTTTACCGAATGGGGTTCGTTATATAGAACACCCGTTGCAGACATTGTACAATTAAGATCACATAACTTCATACATGGAGCAAAATGTACTTCGAATACATTGCAGAACAATCACTGCCAAATATATTTTAATAGCAAGACAGTATTTTTTATTATCCTATCAGAGATTAATAGTCACCCAGTATACGCTAAATAAGCCATGCTGAGATATAAATATACATTTCCTTACAGAATCAAAAGCAAGTCAATCACATCGGACACTGCGACGGCTGCAATTTATTGATAATGATTCGCAGAGTAATGTTCCTGATATAAAACACTTGGAGGAAAATCAGAATGGCGCTCCAAGCCAGCAGTCAGATGACGATATTCAAATGGAAGGCAGTGACAGAAATGATGATACTACTCAGACAAACGCTTTCGCCAGTGGTACAAGAAATCGTTGTAACAGCAAACGTTCTAGGGATGAATATGATGAGGATGACGATATGTCAAGCTTTTCTTCATCACAGTCCAACATTTCGAACATTTCCGATTTCGAACTACTCAACGTGAGTTATTGTTCATAATATCATATTCATTTTTTATTAAGAAATGAAAAGGGGCGGTGAGTTTTTGATATTGTGGAAGTTTACTAATCCTGATATGTTTCTGCAATGAGTACTGCTCCGTGATATTTTAAATCAATTGAATGGTATAGTAGTAATTGGAATTTGATGCAAGACAATAAAATAATTTGGCAAATGTTAATAATAATATGAAATATGGGTTTTAATATAATTTGTAAATAATCATACACTCACAAAACATGTCTAGATAGAGATGAGGTAATATGGTGAGTAATTAATTTTACACAGAAGGTTTGTAAGACTGAAATATTATTACACTGTATGTTTTAATTGCCGCCATATTCGTGATTTCATGACAAAAGGTGGCTTCCTCTACTAGTCCCTCTTCAACAGGATCGTATGACCATGATATATTATTTGACGCTAATGAGCCCAGTGAAGAAAACCAAAGTGGGGACAGTATAAGAAGAGCTGGACAAGTCCTTAAACATGCTACTTCAAGCAACAACACGGGTATGTAACACTGCTTAACTTTACTACGATTGTCAGCCATTCGAATTCAAAATCATTGCGAGCTTTGGCTTTAGTTGTATTATGTGAGTCCACATGTTATACTTTTGTCATATAACAAAACTACATTTAACCTGTGCCTTTATTAACTGTATTCTATCTAAACCAAGCATGTTTTGTCAAAGTGACTGATTGCAATTTCTACCACAAATTTATATAGGCTATAATTAATGTTTACAGAAGCTACCAAAAAAGAAGCAACAGTTTCACTTTGGGACTTTGCCGGACAGTTTGTTTACTATGCAACCCATCAGCTATTCTTCAGTCCACGGGCCATTTATCTTCTCGTCCTGGACATGACTGACGATCTTGATGATTTGTTGGACAATTGGTACATGGATATCCGAGGGCCAGAATCTATTGAAGTAAAAGGTACATACAATTATGAGTAATGTCGTATCTGAATCTGGAATCACGTAACACAAACCATTCCTAATATAAATTAAGGAGTCGAGTTATTCCTACCCCAAAATCTAAGTCTCATTCAGTCATAAAATGGACAAATATGATTAATGAATACTCACTATGATTACATGACTAGTTGTTTTCATTGCACCTACTGTAACCGCTCAATATCTTAAAGGTAAACAGTAGAGGTTTCTCCTTTGCATAACAGCTTCTTATTTGATTAAACATTATGGTTTTATGTGCATTTCTTCATATCATATGTTCGTAAATACTTATGGAAGATCAAGTCCAAATTACAAGTTATCTTTCGGAGCTGCTTTATTTCTCATTACAATTAAACTAGTATTGTTGTCAAGAACGTCAACACCTTGGTCAATATCAAAGCTCTTCAGGTAAAACATGTGTTATAGTGTCTCTGGAATAAAATGTAAATAAGCCTGAAATAATGAATGTAAATTATTCGTGTTGTAGGAGGTATAAACTTTTGGCTCAGGTCAATCTTTACATATGCAAAGGGATGTTCCGTTGGTGTTCCACCAATGCTCATGGTTGGTACTCACGTGGACCGACTTGAATTGGTAATGTATTACAAAGTTAACAATGCACTTTTTGTAACAGAACTTAATACTTTCCTATTTATTTTATATTTTAATTATTTTGCATTCTGATGTAAATAATTTAGTTACTGAGAGCAAGGTCAGTATAAGGCTGCTTGTTTCTTCGTACTGAATAACATACCGTGTATATGTTATTGTATGCTAGCTGTTAAATATATTAAAACCCCCATTTTTTTACTGACCGTCTTGGGCTGTAATACGCGGTGAGGTTATTATTTCGTGTTGTTATTTTATATATATATAATTAAATTAAGTTCCTCTTTCATCGTATGCAGTTTCTATAATTGATGTGATATTAATGCTCTTTTCTCCCTCTTTAATCCTATGATTGCTTGCTTCCGAGATATGTTCCGTCCATGAAACTTGTTCTCCTTGGTGTCCACCTGGGTTCTTCTTGGTCGATTTGATGGGCAACCAGACCATTCCACGCACTTCTATTCCCATATATGTTTTCCCTTGAGCCTCGTCGGTCTCTGGTGTTTTGTAGGCGGTTGGTTCCCTTGGGTCTGTGTGGGGAGGCATTGGTGTATGTATGAGGAGTTCCCTGTAACATTTTAATCACTCTTAAGTAATACAAATTATATATAATTGTAGAACCGTTTTTGATGACTGAATGCTATACTGTGTTAGTGTCTTCTCCAAAGAATTAGTTAGAAATAATTTATATGTAAGATTCTTTCCTATGCTTGTTGGTTATAATGGTTGGTACATGGGAATGTAATATTTTACAGACGGAAAATGAAAAAGAGGCGCGAGGAAAGACATTCTTTGGTAAGATCAGGAAATTGTTCCAAGGTTCACCACTAGCAAATAACATACGCCACGAATATTTTCTTCTTGACAACAAAACGAACAGCGACCCTGCCAAAGACCAGCTGAGAAGACTGAAAGATGTAATATTATCCGTTGCACAAACATCACCATACTGGGGCGAAACAATCCCTGCAAAATGGCTTGAACTTGAGCAAGCACTTGATGACATCAAACAGAGTGGAACACCTTTCATAACAATAATCCAACTAAGAAATGTCGATCGAAATTTGGCGAGTTCAATAGGTGAAAAAGAACATCTGGAACTATATCTCAGGGTACATCACGAGACTGGGAATCTTTTGTACTTCAGTGAATCTAAAAAGCTGAAAGATGTCATTATTATGGATCCTCAATGGATCATCGATGCTTTCAAGAGTCTAATTGGTGCGACAGAATTCGGCTCAAAATATGGCTCTCTTCAAAGGGAATGGGATGACTTTGACAACAGTGCAAAACTGAAGAAATCATTGGCAAAACGGATTTGGAAACTGCAACGGACAAATTTGTTCATCGAGAACTCTGACATGCTTCTTGATTTACTTGAAAAACTAGACATCATTGCTAGTGCTTCCGTTCTGTGCGCTGATGGTTACACAACAAGGGAACTTGATTACTATTACGTTCCCTGTATGTTGAAGCAAAAAGCCGAACCTATCCTTCTAGAAACTCCTCTTAATGCAATAAACACTCCTATTCTTTGTCTGAAATTCCAAGATAATTTTCTGCCTCCAGCGTTGTTTAGTAGACTTGTAGCCCTCTGTATGGGCAAATGGCCGCTGGCTTGTAATGGACCGCGTATCCTTTTGTATTGTGGATTGGCAATGTTTGCTGTTAACTTTGGTAAAGGTGAAGATCTTCACCGACTTGCACTGTTCTTTAAAAACTCTAAGATATGCATGCGAATAACTCGATACAGTTCAAAGAATCTAGCAACGGGTATGGTGGATCCAAATGTTTGCGATCGAGTCCGCCGTTACATCTCCTCTGTCGTCAAGAAAGAATTCACTCGCTTCCACGTTCCACAAGCAGGAGAAGTGCAATTTACGTACCTCTTGCAATGTAAGGATACTAAAAGCAACAGCATAGAAGAAGACGGGTTTCACCGACAAGAAGATTTAATTGACGCAATAGGTACAGACTTTTTCTGTTGTGAACACTCGGATGAAATCCATCCCCACCATATGAAGACAGTAGAAATGATACATGAATGGTTTCGGGACAAGGTAAGTTGTTCAACTAAACTATCAAACATATCAAACACATATTTAGTTATAGTTTCTGAATACAGCTTATACGGTACAACCACTCTAGAGCAATTACCTTTGGGCGATGTATATTTCAGCTGTTGTTGTGAGATTGTTGCTCTAGAGGGCACCGTTCTGGATATGATGTACTGTGTTGGGTAATTGTCAACCGATAAATGATAAAAAAGTGAGAAACTAACGTATACAAGTTCAATTATTAGATGTCTAATCAGGTTAATGAATGGTGTACTAATGCCAAAACCTTTGTCTATTTTGAAATAATTATTGATGAGAAGTAAATAAAATTCTTTCAGAAGTTGAATTGTTTTGTTATCATAATGATATGTGACCTACTTTCATTGTGAACGATAAGTGCCTTGTGTGAAGGAAAATAGCACGTAATTACATAAAATAAATGTGTCGCCTTTTCTCTTCTTGCATTTCAGGTTCCGCCAAACATTCGTCTTGAAAGTCCCCTCGTACTAGGTAAGTCGACTTTACTGCATGTGTTTTTTACTGACCTTCTAACAAATGCAGACGTTGTGCAAGTAAGCATGGAGAGATAAAAGTACTAAACTCCTCGCGGCAGTTACTTCCCTTATCGTTTATATTTTATATGTTTTGATTTGAGTTACGCTCGGAAATAATAACATTTCTGTGTGGAGTTTGTAAAAGTACGTGAATGGATGTTTGTTATATAGTTTGGTTGATAATTTCAGCAAATATCTGTACATTTCAACATACAATAGTTCAATATTTCTTATACAAAATTAGTTGACTTCGCCTTGTTACCAACACTTAACGCAATTATGTTAATTTAAAGTCAGTTGTCTCTATAATTGCGGAGCAAAGAGACGACGTTCATGGCGTCGAGTAGTGGTCACCTATAGTTAGCAAGGTTTGGTAATAATTGTATCTGTGTTTTGGGTAATGTTCTTGAATATTGACGTACATATTGAAGTGTTTCCTATTTTGTATCATTTAGACACATGGCTAGAGAATATACCTGGGACACTGAGTGTCGATGTTGCGACAGACAAAACAATTTCAAGGATCTCTGCTTGTATCACAGGAACCAACTGGAGTAAAGTTGCAAATGAACTTGGAATCGACGTAAATAATTTACATTACGCTAGTCAAAATTAATATCACAGTGTGTATCTTCTTAAAACTATGACAAGGTGTTATAGAATTAATTTTGACTTGCGCCGACTTTGATGTTTCAATTGATCATATCGAGTGATATATACCATTACGAAACAAAAATTCACTTAGACATATCCAGTTGTTATAAACTATGTACATATTGCTGGCATTTTTTTATGAATTATTTCATTACTTTTATGTATGAATCTACCACTGTGTATGTCTAGAACTGCTTTCTATTATCATTTATGCGAATTATATATCAACTACTGCGAAAACATACAGCCAATACCATTGAAAGTTTCAATACAACAGAAAATTCTGATATAATAATTATTGTGAAAATGAGAATTACAAAGGTCTAACCGTTCTTGTTCAATTTCTTGTGCCTCCAGAAAAGAAGCGATTTTGCAGTTGCGGCATTTTATACCGGTGCCATCGATTTTCGTTCTATAACCGTATCGAGTAAAACACAATAAAGGGAACAGTAAGGTTGCACTTGAGGTCAAAAATAAAGGTCAACACAATAGAAAACAAATTTGTGATCCTGAATAAGTAATGCTTGAAATTTGTAAAACTCATTTGGTTAGTGGAAAAAACAATGAGAAATGTATTATACTGTACTTTGTATGGGGTTAGGTAAGTGCTGGTTACGGACACTACTTGTAAAATTAACCTCTGGAAATTTATGTCTTTAATGAACTATCCCAAGTGTTTTGCACAATTATAATGCCAATACAATTAATTAACAAAATACCAACCAAAAATATCACTGGAAAAAAGTTATAACTTTTACATTCTGCAAAATTATACCCCCATTCTTGAGTAGTGAAAAAAAGGATTATTGTAAGAACAGCACAACTCTTAAAATGAAAGACTATATACATGTAGCCCATCAAAACCATCAAGAGTTGACCTACTATTCATGGGAATATAAATCACAGAAGAAAATGTATTTCTTACGTAAATGGTATTTAAAATGAACTCAGTAATTTAATTGAGTTACGGAAACTACATTGATCTTATGTTTTATAATTTACTCAATATGAATAACTTTTCATAGGTAACATATTAAATTTATGTATTTTCTTTTTAATGTTTACATTTTTTAACAACAGAATGCTGCTTGATTGTAAATAAATATTTGTAATTAAAGTTAATTCCAATGTAAACATACACGACATGTTGACATGGATGGGACCAAGTATTACATTTCAAATCTGAAGTAAAACCTTAAACATATCTAAACAAAGTAAGTGCTATGCACTTAAAGGAATGATAAAAAAATATCTTTCTGAAAAGAAAATCCTTAGAATTACATTAGTTAATTAGAAAATAAGAAATGCTGATGGTTACGGACACTACACACTGGCTACTTTTTCCATCAATTTTCTAAAAATAACATACTTTTAGTGGATAAAAGGATAGTCATTTCTACAGAATTTCATGAAAAGTATGTTTTTCTATCATTACACCCTACCTGAATTGTAGACAAAACAAAAACAAAGCAAATTTACCTTCAAATATACTTAAGTTCATAAAATTAACTTTTAAGTGTATTTTATAAAATGTCATAATACTAATGTCAAGTACCGATCTTTAACAAATCAACATGCTAGTATACATGGTATAAATTAATTGGAGGAAGGAAAAACATAAAATTTGAAAAATGAAAAAGAGATTTAATTTGTTTGCCCTAGAAATAAAAAATGCCCTGGGTTACGGACACTACAAAAATAATCTAAAGATATAAACATCAGAAAAATAATTTTGAAGATGAATGTTCTTAACCTAACATTACAAAAGAACTCATCTTTTGAGTTTATGACAAACTGATACCAAAATGGGGGTTTTGCAATAAGATTTTCCGGTTTCAAGAATAATTATCAGCTCAAATATTTTAAGCAGTTAACTGTTTTCATCATTTTTTAAAAAAAATAATCAAACGATAATGATGATACAGCAAAGCAGACATCATAGAATTAATTTAGAAATTCAGCCATTTTTGATGAAATTAAAATATTTATAATATCATGGTTACGGACACTACATCATGTAACCACATTTTTATTTATACTGACTAAATTCTTATAAGAAGGTGCAAAATTTTGTTATTATGTTAGTGTTACAATGTAAGTGTCAAATCTATAAAGAAATATATCTTATTGTTTACTGTAGCTATTCTTTCAAGGAGAATAATTAGCTGGTTACGGACACTACACTTTCTTCAAAACTATTCTATATAAATCATAGCATTTATATAACTGTATTTCATTTTAGTTTGTTATATTTGAGTAAGTTGAAATACATTTTTAAGGAAAAATCATGCAATTAATTTTATTTTCAGGGCCATAAATGATCAACACTTAATAAATTGAAAAATGTATAACGAAGCACCACTTTTACAATTCGGCAAGTTAAATTGCTAAATTAGCTCTGATTTTCATAAAGTTGGAATCAATTTAATCGTCATTAAATAATCTGTAAATGATTATATGAGAAAATAACATTACACTTACAGTTTTAAAGATTTTTAAGGTAAAAATAATGTAAATTTTGAAGCGCAACCGCATAACGTCTGAAAATGACAATTTTTGGATCACTTATCTCACTGGTGTTCAAAAACTATTCAAAATAGAATCTTAAAATTTTGTATGAGGTTAAAGGATTCAATGTCAAATATTAAAAACAGAAAACTGGCTTTCTTCTGTACTAAAGTTAGCTGTAGAGCTTACATAACAAAGACCAATTGTAAATGTCCCCGTTATTGTGTTTCACCGTATATACTGGCTACCTCTTCCGTTGATTTTGGTAGTATTATATTTAATTATGTTCTTATGTTTGTTTTTTCAAATGACTTGAACTATGGAAACAAGTCGATGTAACATTGTCTCGGACATGTTCATCAGTTTGTCATTTTTTGTGAAGAATCTCAAAATACAAAATGGTGGAAAATGCCTTTTTGACCAGTACTTAAGATTGTTTCTTTTTGTATATTTTAGGATGTAGCAGTCGATCATGTACGAGAAAACTATTTCGACAACGTACGACGTCAGATATTCCAGTGTCTCTATACATGGAAAATGTCTTGTCAGAAACGACCAAATATATTACCAACGAATGGATTGCTTCTGCAGGCAATGAGAAGAGCAACAAGGAAAGGAGTTCAAATTGATTGGGAAGAAGTTCAGAATATTTTTGACGATATATAAACTAGGGAGACAAGTCTTCATGCAACTAATAGACTAAAACTTTGTCGCTATGTTTTATTCTTTGCCGTGTTGTGAGGCTGTCAAATGTGATGGCATTGAAGGGTTTTTCTGATGCCCACTATTTACATATTTTTCCGCAGTTTCCATAATCTTATATGTTTATGCCTGCTATTTTGTACATGAAAATAAATTGCATAGCGTTCTGATTTTATCGCTTAAAACTTGAACATGTATAGTTATTATAATTGTCTACTACAGCTTGGTCATCAGTATAACTCAAATGAATCACGACAGATAATACCTAGTTTCTAGCTACAGAACTATATTGCAGACATATAGGGCACTTTGAACAGCGACTGGTTGACAACAGACGGAATTTTGACAAGCCCCCTGAGACCATCTGGCATCACTCGGAAATTAAACGTGATCATAATGTACATAAGACTTTTGATAAATTTCCTTGCATTAGGGATGGAGATTAGTCACATAATTTTGTTGTCTATAATCTCCATAATGCTACCCCCATTAGGCAAATACTTGATAGATGAATATGTAGCGGCAATGATGTGTGATTTTACAAATGTTGCAATAAGTACAGTAAAGTATCTTAAACACGATGCCAGGGGATGTTTTGTGAATATGAAAATGAAAGTAATGTATGCATGTTCTAAATTCACAAAATCTGCGAGTTCATTTTAAGTTCCGAATGTAAGGTCACAGTGCATGTAATAGCGTTGCCTCATATTTCATGTTGTTTCAGCGTACTGATACATGTATGCTTACGATTGATTTCGGAAAACCAATATCACAAACTGAATGTTATCAAATGATTACAGTGCTCTCTCTCCAGAGATGCCCTCTCTTGAACAACCACTTTTCTTCAAAAAAATCATCAAATTGTCTATTTGAAAAAATAGTACAAAACCAACCTCTTGGACAACAACCTCTCAACAACAGCCGAAATGAACATCTCCATCCGGGTGTTGCTCTGGAGAGGTTGCACTGTATATCGCTTGAAGTTAACTCAATGTTGCTTGGTTAGTCAGCCTTTGCTGTTTAGCTCTCTTCGTCATAATTATCGATACCCTATAACAAAAATAAATGCAATCTAGCCAAATAATTTTTATTACGTTAAAGGTGAGAAAGTATACAAGTTTCAAAGAGCGATGTTTCATTTTCTAAATAAGTTAACCAATCTTATTTTTAATGATGTTTCTTTATATGTTGGAATTACAATGTAATTCTATAGAAGCCTAGACAGCTAAAATTAGAAATATTTACGATATAGCAAGAACACTAGAAACACGTATGATGTGTCAGTATGACACAGATTCACAACAGGGGTAGGAAAGATTCATTTATGCATTAAAGTTGTGAAACTGGGTATCACTGTCTACCAAACTAGAATCCTTACATGAAATGCTAACCGTCACCAATCTCCCTTATAATCTAGGTATTATTCACACCAATGATAAAACTCCTTTCTGTAAGCAACAGCATGGGTTATACCAAGTTTGATATTATAATGTCCATATGCAGCAACCAAGTAACGAAACATTTATATATTTTTAATTATTTTATATTATATACACAAAATTATGTACAATGTTTCCGATCAATAACTCAAGAACTCCTTGACCTATCATCCCCAGACTGTGTCCAAACTTTCATTTTGGGAAGCAGAGGAAAATTAATGATTTTGGGGTCACGGGATCAAAGGTCAAGATCACAGCGGTAAATTGTTCTCAAACCGTTTACGATCAATAACTCAAGAAGTTCTTGACAAGAACCTCCTGACCTTTCATCCTCAAATTTATTCCATACATTCATATTGGGTAGCAGAGGATCCCTATTGATTTTGGGGTCACAGGCACAAAGGTCAAGGTCACAGAGGTCAATTGGTCACAAACTGATTCCGATCAATAACTCAAGAACCCCTTGACCTATCATCCTCAGACTAGGATCACACATTTATATTGGGTAGCAGAGGAACCATAATGATTTTGGGATCACGGGATCAAAGGTCAAGGTCACATAAGTCAATTGTTCACAAACTGTTTCCGATCAATAACTCAAGAACCCCTTGACCTATCATCCCCAGACTGGGTCCACATATTCACTTTGGGTAGTAGAGGAAACTTAGTGAGGTCACGGGATCAAAGGTCAAGATCACAGGGGTAAATTGTTCTCAAACCGTTTACGATCAATAACTCAAGAAGTTCTTGATAAGAACCTCTTGACCTTTCATCCTCAAATTTATTCCATACATTCATATTGGGTAGCAGAGGATCGCAAACTGATTCTGATCAATAACTCAAGAACCCCTTGACCTATCATCCTCAGACTTGGTCCACATATAAATCTTGGGTAGTAGAAGAACCCTATTAATTTTGGAGTCAAGGTCAAGGTCACAGGGGTAAATTGTTCTCGTACCGTTTCCGATCAATATAACAAGACGTTCTGACAAGAACCCCTTGACCTTTCATCCTCAAATTTATTCCATACATTCATCTTGAGTAGCAGAGGATCCCTAATGATTTTGGGGTCACGGGGTCAAAGACCAATGCCACAGGGGTCAATTGTACATAAATCGTGTCCGATCAATAAGTCGATAACCCCTTGACCTATCATCCTAAAACTTAGTCCACACATTCAGTTTTGGCAGCTGAAGTACCCTCTCTCCGTGAACTATGACAAGCATTGCCAAGTGTCATAACATACCGACTTACTCTCACTTGGCTAGTAATCAAACTTGATTGAAATCAGTGGTTGATGTATATCATATCCACATATAAATAACTTCAGGTTCTAGAATTTAAACTTGATTAAATACAGAATATTTGAGTCAATCATATGCCATCACTCTTGAATTACTTGTCAGATTTGGCCTAAATCTAAACATAGGATTCCTCCAAATGTGATTAAGATTTCTCAGAAATGTAGATACTAGAGTCTATAATGTTTACAAACACACTTGGACACAGACATACAACAATCCTAAAATATCACATTGAGCACAGGTTTAGAATTAAGGCTTGTGAAACGTACTGAACTGAAATTAGAACAAATAGCTCATTGGTTTAAATATCGTCATATCGTCATAAAAGGTAGCAAAATTCTATTTATTAAAGCAATCCATATGTACATTGAACGTGCCTGACAAGTTATAAACTGACATATTCTGACACTCTAGTACAATGTGACGTAATATCTATAAAGCTACAGAAAGGATCATGTTTATTGTGTTTGCAGTAATTTAAGCCATACCATTTATTATTCAAATAAATTGAACCATCGACCAAAGATGATTTAAACCTGTTGAAATTGCGTGTATCGTTTCAAATCGCTTTGTCACAATATATCTATCAGGTTCTCATAATATAAATCGACATCTTAGATCTTTTTACCAGTATATGTGGGTAATGTAGCGTGAATATGGGAAGTCTACAGCAACAGGTATATCAGAAACATGTTATTTGTTTAAATGTTGATAAGCTACTATATCGCTTGTAAATCAACCTTTAATGTGTAATGGGCTTACTTCATACACCAGTTAATTTGTTTTCGTAAATTTGTTCTACATCTTGATAAGGGGAGTGGTTTGTCGTACAACAAAGTCACGTACTTGATTGATGGTATCAGAGTTTTTCTGCGTAATCTTGAACTAATTGTTCGTAGTATTCTATTTTTAGCTTTACAAATAAAAAGGGGACTTTCCACCAAAAACAAGAGGATTATCATTTGAAGAAAAACATGGAGTTTTAATATAACCTTGGCATTCGTGCTGGATGGAAAGGTAATTTTATAATATATCTGTTTATGGACGAAAAACTGGTTAATATTGCTTGTTTGCATAATATCAGTCCACTTAAAATGCAATGTTTTTCCTTTAAATTGAAAGATAATGTATGTACTATTTACTACTTCAAGGGAATGTAATCTTGTTAAGATTTAGAACGTGTAAGTAAAAGTTATTCTTCTTTTATCTGAAAGGATCTACACACAACCGACCAACACATATTTGTTATGACTTTATATTAGATTTACTCCTTGGAGTAGGATATGATATTTAATACTGGTAGATATGTTGGGTGTTTGGCGCAGAACTATTATATAAACTGCTTCTTTACTAAACTATGTTAAAATATACTGGTCAACCGCCAGTAGGCCTACTATTTCACATCGTTTCTAAACAGCTACTGGGTACATCTTCTGTTGATTTTGATTACATATCATGTGATTATTCTGGTTATAAGAATGTAACTAACAATAAAGTCGACTGGAAACATATCCAAATCATGTTCATCATTTCATATCACTACGTTGTGGTGTGGTAAAGATTCCCATCAAACAAAATGTGCTTTTATCTGTGTTTTTCAGACGAACTACGGTTTGGTGTCCTGTCATTCGAGTACTTTGTATTTATAGTTCTGGAGGACATATCAAACAACAGCTCTACTGAGATTTTAACACCTGAGTTACTACAGACAGACCGTCAGTGGTGTATACTACACGGAACGTTTACATAATAGCCTCAAACACTCGGTTAGAACAGCCATGGATACATTATCAGAAGTTACAAAGCTGAACGAAGAGAAGATTGATATGGGCACTTTAGGTAAAATATGATCTTGTCATCATTCAAATCTTTATATTTTTATATCAATTATTGTATGAATCTTGTTTAAACAGTCATGACATTGTATTTAATACATGTACCACATATTACGACGGCATTCAGTTAATTAAATGCATTTTTCTGAGATTTACGAAACTCTTTAACTTATTTCAAATTACAGATCGGTCCTTTGACGCTTGGGTTCACACTGGTCGGAAAATAGTCATAACAAATTGTTCCCCAGACAGTCTTATGGCGGAACAGATGAAACAGACTGACAAGGTAACATGTATTTGTTATACCATACTATTCATAGAGGCATGAACTGGTATGTTCATAGATTGAAAATATGTTTAAGCAGTACAAGCTTAGTGTATTCCAGAGCAGAATGGTATATAATTACCACCTCTTTTAATTTTTGAATTAAACATGTCACAGTTACTGCTTTGAAACTGAATTAAATTGGTAACTAAGTTGAAATCCATGACTTTTTGTATTTCGACATAACATTTGCAACTTAAGTAGCGAGGTATGTGGCATTTCCTGCTCTTTAAAATTCTTTTGTTTCTATTACCATATTTTGCAATAGCCCTCAATATTACAGATTTGGTTTATTTCAGGTTTATCCTATAACAAGATATGTGAGAGGTCGTGTTCTACTCGTGTCCAATGCTAAATATCAAGCTTTGAGGTTGCTCCAGGACATATTCACTCAGATGAACTATATGATTAAAATCGAAACGGAGAAATCTGCAGAAGTAAGTGCCTTCGAATATCACAATATTGGAACTTGACAACTGTATTGTTTCATATTGGTTCACTTCAGAAATAAGTTAATATTTCTAATGTTGATGAACTGAACACTATCTTCGAACTTGTGTTTATTTCGAAATGTGGAAATGTTTGCGATTTTCATGAATTGAAGAATGTCTGAGGAAAATATCAGCTAGTATAAATTGCCTCGTTCACAGAAGCATAGTTTTATATTCGTTACTATTAAATTTTTAAACAATACAGTAATCATTTCTGTGAATCTCAAACATTTCTCCTGAAATTGCAGAACTTTTTAACTCGCGAAATATCCACATATCGAGGACTCAATGCGACACTGTCGTAACTCCTATATATAAGTATAAGAGTTACGACAGTGTTGCGTTGAGCCCTCGATATACAGTATATTCATTTATTTTGATGGCCGCTTGCTTGGTAACCAACTAGTACTCGCGCCAAATTTAGTATGATTGTGAATTTTGTGGAGGATTCTTGCACAAGTTGAGTCTGTTGCTCGACAATTTATATTTGAGGTCCTTTACAGCCAATATGTTTTAAAATACTATTAAATGTTGGAATCGTTCGATAAGACTAACTTGACATTTATATTTTAATATGATAACAAATTGTTATATTTGTCAATGATTGGTATATGTTTCTTAGGACATAAAGGAGATCATTGAAAAAGAAGCGAAGAACGAGGACAATAAGTATGTTGACTCTTTTGTGGTCATAGTTTATGGCACACCGGATAATTTTGAATTCAGTTACATTCCAGAAGTACTGAACAATCAAAATGCTCCAATATTGGCCGGAAAACCAAAACTACTATATGTCATAGGTAACATATATTTATAAATTTCCGTTATTCACCGCTGATTAATAAGGAATCGTTGCTTGCAGATGCACATGTTAGTACTGTAATACCCTTTAAAACCAAGCTATGTAATTTTAATGTGTAGTATTCTTACGTGAATTACAAACATATACAATACTGAATATATCCCGGGGATCTGATCTTGATTTATCACTGTCTTTGTTTAAATTTCTGAAATATTCATTCGAATATACCACTTTTATACTGTTTTATACTCCTGTTGTTAAGAGTATGTCCTTTTAACTTATCTACTTTACATTAAGTGTGAGAAAAGTTATTACAACTTATATCAATCAATTCCTAGTTTGTCAAACAGTACTCACATCTATCTCAGCGAGTGTGGAGTTCAAGGTTCAGCCTCACCGGGATTAGAATTTACGACTTCCGAATCAGGAGTCAGGCTGTCTACCCAACACCTAATAAATATGCAGTGTTTGTATGATTTGAGTGAATTGGATTGATTCCACATTAAGAAGCTGCACTATGATTCAATATTTTTGCAACATATTCAGGAGATGATGACATTGTAGCTCAGATGGAAAACATTGGAAAGACGAACAAGGATCCAGATTTTCTCTCCGTGTCGACAGGTATGTATATACTGTTAACCCTAAAAAATAGGACCATCAGTGATTCTGATGAAAGTCAGTCTTGGTTTTGAGATGGCCAGAATATCGAGTTAAATGAGGAAGAACTATTTTTTTTTAAAAACTGATTCATGAAAATATGTGTACTGTCATTCTAACAAGGTATTTTAGATATCGAGATGGTCTTCGAGTGAGATTGTACTGTACATGTGTGTTTTGTCTTACATACTTATGGCAATTGTAAAATACTGTGACCAGCCATATAAACCAAAAAATGGTCAAATATATCACAATGATGCATTTACTGCATTCATCTTGCTGTTCATGTTGTATGGTCAATGTATGGTCAGTGCATGGTTAATGTATGGTCAGTGCATGATCACCACATTGTCAATGTATGGTCAGTGCATGATCACCACATGGTCGATGTATGGTCAATGCATGATCACCACATGGTTAATATATGGTCAGTGCATGGTCACCTCATGGTTAATGTATGGTCAGTGCATGGTCACCACATGGTCAATTTTGGTCAGGGAATGACTACTGTATAGTCACAATACAGAGACGGATCGATTTATGGTCCGTGTATTGTCAAGTAGTAGCGATATGAAGAAACATTATTAAAAGTATCTAGTTTATACCCTATTTATATACGAGTATATTTAAATTTACAATGCATAATATTTCAAACACTCTTATTTCTTAAGGTTTCAACGGGGTTATGCTCTACATGTTTATATTGTGTCAGTTTGCTCACGAATTATCTGCCCAGGATATATGGAGGGTGGTAAGTTTATATTTGTTATAAATATTCAGAATTGTCTTTCGACCAAACTATCATCAAAATTTAATTAATGTTTATGAAATTCAGAGCATCTACACATTGCAATATCAATCTTACGAGTATGAGTTTATATCTGTGGTGATAATGAACCTAAATATACTAGAATTATGTTTGTAAAAACCACGGACATAAAAACTCGATTAAGAATCAAGATGGCGGACATCGCAATTTTGTTCGGATCATTTTCGTAAAATTGTTCGAGGTGTTCCGATCGTTTGATCTCGGATGAAAATCTCGCCGTTACCGAGAGTTCAAACTAGTCTAAGCATGAATACCAGCCTGTTTCGAATCTATGGTTTATATGTCCGTGTAAAAACATAAAATACATTTTGTCGAAGACATCTTCACATCACTATAAAGTTTCTTACATATTTCCACCCGGTTCTTGTGCCGCCTAATTCGTGAACTGTGAAGTTCACAGTTCAACATCTCCCAAGGATTTTACCCATGATCACTATTCCGTGTTGAATAGTGTTCAATTGCAGATCAAGTTACAGTAGGGGGAGGTATTTTGAATAACTTCTTGGAAGTGTTATTGGTGTATATTATGTACGAGGTGTGTCCAAAAAATACGCGTAACATTTTAATATTTTCTAAATACAAACGTACAAAGTAGAATTTTGGTTTATATTTTGTAATGTGACATATAATACACAACTTGTGATATTGTTTTAAAGTTTGAATTAAAACTTCGAATGCTAGAGCATTTTTATGCAATACGGTTAAGATATAGCGGGGCAAGTAATACAATGTACAATTTTAAACCTGAACAATCTTCATGTCTAACGCTATAATTTTTATATAAACAGCTCCTGCAGAAAGCCAGTTATCATAACTTCACGACATCAACACATTACAGCATGACACGACAATTCTATTTTTTTCCTGGACTAACATCTTCAGGTAATCACAGTGCTGAGAGGAGTCCATGAACATGTTTAAATAAAGCCCGATCATAATACTACTTCATCCTGAAATTATGTTCACAATTGCAAACAGACATACCAAAATCACATAAAATTACATTTTCGGTGATGTCAATATTATTAGCAAAGGAACTAATGTGGGTTACAGTTCACTGTTGCACGATTGTGATTGTTTTGTGTAATTGATATCACTGAAGTTGATTATTAGCAAAGAAAAAAATATTTATGGAGCAACTAGGTCAATTTGCTACGAATTAGCGATTATCTTACATATACAGTGAACTCTGTTAAACCGGAACCCGGTTGCCTCAATGGCACCAACTGATTAAATGGCCCCTATTAAATTCTCTCTGAACTATTTTGTATAATTCTTCTTCTGTTTGCGTGAGCCGCTCTGTCTCTTACTAAACTATCGAATCATTCGAACAAACGAACGGATCATTAAACTGTAAAATACACATTTAGTAGACAAATATTGATTGTGCATTCTTGTATGGTCCATTGTTTAAACTGTGCAACATTTTTTCTTGAAAAGTACTTCCGGATGAAGTAGAAAGAATGGATCCTGCAGACATGTACCTTTACCGCAAAATGCTTCAACACGGGACCGTTCAAAATTACAACATTCGTCTTATGTTTGTTGGATTGAAAGGAGCTGGAAAGACGACCACAGCTCGGCGGATGATGGAACAGGATATCGCAGATGTAACCAGTACAGATGGTATAGATGTTCATATAGGAAGATGTAAGATTGACATCAGAAACAGGGAGTGGGAACCAGTCTTAGGTAAAGAGTTTGTGTTCCTTAAAGTGTACCGTTGTAGTACAAACTTATGTTTATTTGTGGAAATATGTTAAAGGAATAAATACCAAAAATTTAATTTAATTCTTAAAAAAGTCTGGATTGATAAATAGCCTTCCTCTTGTTCTTCAATGAATTGTATTTGTGTTAGTCTAATCAGCTGATTCAGTGTAAGACATAGTATAATGCTACTAAGAACTGATGTTACAGGAAATTATGATAGTATAATGCACATGTTTATAAAGTGGTAAAACAACTAAAACGCCACGATGTATTTTGAGAATCTTCGTTTCATTATGACGAAGTGAACGGAAACAATGAATGTAATATTGACAGGTCTACATCAACGTTTGACAGGTCTACATCAACGTTTGTCAATAGTTCCATTCATTTGAATAATAAATGGTGTAGCTTACTGCAATAAACCTCAACAGACTAAGTATCCAGTAGCTATTTAGAAACTATGTTCATTAGTACTGTGTGTTCCAGCTCCATTGACCTGTATATATTAGGTGTTAATATGTCTGTCTTTAGTTAATAAATGTATGAGACTTGTCAGCTCTATTTTTGCGTCATTTTGCGGTACTTTACATGCTATGCTATCAATGAAGATGAGGATAGATGCTAAATCATGTACACGTATTTTTGTTCTGATTTGAAAAGGATAAATTAAAATTGGCATTGAATTAGAGAAAATTGCTATGAAAAGTCATGGTAACGTCTATGAGGTCAGCAATTATGACACACTTCCTTTGGAATACCAGATTGGCCGACGAGTCAAAACAAGTTAAACTTTAGAAAACCGTATCCAATACTCCTTACGCCACTATACCATCGAACGAATTAATAAGAAGTTTGAAAAGAACTTGAATTGTCATACCTTAGAATCGTAACTTTGCAAATGTAATGACGTTAATTGAATCTTTCGCTATTGTCTTTAGCTGGTTTTACCTAATGGGGTTCGTTATATAGAACACCGTTGCAGACATTGTACACACTTAATCACAGAACTTCTTACATGGAGCAAAATGTACTTCGAATACATTGCAGAACAATCACTGCCAAATATATTTTAATAGCAAGACAGTATTTTTTATTACCCTATCAGAGATTAATAGTCACCCAGTATACGCTAAATAAGCCATGCTGAGATAAAAATCTACATTTCCTTACAGAATCAAAAGCAAGTCAATCACATCGGACACTGCGACGGCTGCAATTTATTGATAATGATTCGCAGAGTAATTTACCTGATATAAAACACTTGGAGGAAAATCAGAATGACGCTCCAAGCCAGCAGTCAGATGACGATATTCAAATGGAAGGCAGTAACATAAATGATGATACTACTTCGACAAACTCTTTCGCCGTTGGTACAAGAAATCGTTGTAGCAGCAAACGTTCTAGGGATGAATATGATGAGGATGACGATACGTCAAGCTTGTCTTCATCACAGTCCAACACTTCGAACCTTTCCGATTTCGAACTACTCAACGTGAGTTATTGTTCATAATATCATATTCATTTTTTATCAAGAAATGAAAAGGGGCGGTGAGTTTTTGATATTGTGGAAGTTTACTAATCCTGATATGTATCTGCAATGAGTACTGCTCCGTGATATTTTAAATCAATTGAATGGTATAGTAGTAATTGGAATTTGATGCATGACAAATAAATCATTTGGCGAATGTTAATAATAATATAAAATATGGGTTTTAATATAATTTGTAAATAATTATACACTCACAAAACATGTCTAGATAGAGATGAGATAATATGGTGAGTAATTAATTTTACACAGAAGGTATGTTAGACTGAAATATTATTACATTGTATGTCTTAATTGCCGCCATGTTCGTGATTTCATGACAAAAGATGGCTTCCTCTACTAGCCCCTCTTCAACAGGATCGTATGACCATGATATGTTATTTGACGCTGATGAGCCCAGTGAAGAAAACCAAAGTGCGGACAGTATAAGAAGAGCTAGGCAAGTCCTTAAACATGCTACTTCTAGCAACAAAACGGGTATGTAACACTGCTTAACTTTACTACGATTGTCAGTCATTCGAATTCAAAATCATTGTGAGCTTTGGCTTTAATTGTATTATGTGTGCCCACATGTTATAATTTTGTCATATAACAAAACTATATTTAACCTGCCTTTATTAACTGTATTCTGTCTAAACCAAGTATGTTTTGTCAAAGTGACTGATTGCAATTTCTACCACAAATTTATATAGGCTATGATTAATGTTTACAGAAGCTACCAAAAAAGAAGCAACAGTTTCACTTTGGGACTTTGCCGGACAGTTTGTTTACTATGCAACCCATCAGCTATTCTTCAGTCCACGGGCCATTTATCTTCTCGTCCTGGACATGACTGACGATCTTGATGATTTGTTGGACAATTGGTACATGGATATCCGAGGGCCAGAATCTATTGAAGTAAAAGGTACATACAATTATGAGTAATGTCATATCTGAATCTGGAATCACGAAACACAAACCATTTCTAATATAAATTAATGAGTCGAGTTATTCCTACCCCAAAATCTAAGTCTCATTCAGTCATAAAATGGATAAATATGATTAATGAGTACTCACTATGATTACATGAATAGTTATTTTCATTGCACCTACTGTAACCGCTCAATATCTTAAAGGTTAACAGTAGAGGTTTCTTTTTTGCATAACATCTTCTTATCACATGTGCAGATGAAACATTATGGTTTTATGTGCATTTCTCCATATCATATGTTCGTAAATATTACTGTTTTCTGTGTTTCTTATGCATATTGTTACTTATGGAAGATCAAGTCCAAATTACAAATTATCATTCGGAGCTGCTTTATTTTTCATTACAATTAAATTAGTATTGCCGTCAGAACTTCAACACCTTGATCAATATCAATGCTCTTCAGGTAAAACATGTGTTATATTGTCTCTTTGGAATAAATGTACATACGCCTGAAATAATGAATGTAAATCATTCGTGTTGTAGGAGGTATAAACTTTTGGCTCAGGTCAATCTTTACATATGCAAAGGGATGTTCCGTTGGTGTTCCACCAATGCTCCTGGTTGGTACTCATGTGGACCGACTTGAATTGGTAATGTATTACAACGTTAACAATGCACTTTTTTGTCTGTTTTATAACACAACTTAATACTCTCCTATTTATCTTATATTTTAGTTATTTTGTATTCTGATGTAAATAATTTAGTTACTGAAAACAAGGTCAGTATAAGGCTGCTTGTTTCTTCGTACTGGATTGCATACAGTGTATATGTTATTGTATGCTAGGTATCTATTAAAAACCCCAATTGTTTACTGACAGTCTTGGGCTGTAATACGCGGTGTGCTTATTATTTCTTGTTGTTATGTTATATATATATAATTATATTAAGTTCCTCTTTCCTCGTATGCAGTTGCTATAATTGACGTGATATTAATGCTCTTTTCTCCCTCTTTAGTCCTATGATTGCTGGCTTTCTTGGCTTGTTCCGAGATATGTTCCGTCCATGAAACTTGTTCCCCTTCGTGTCCACCTGGGTTCTCCTTAGTTGATTTGATGGGCAACCGGACTATTCCACGCACCCCTATTCCCATACATGTTTGCCCTTGAGCCTCGTCGGTCGCTGGTGTTTTGTAGGTGGTTGGTTCCCTTTGGTCTGTGTGGGGAGGCATTGGTGTATGTATGAGGAGTTCCCTGTAACAATTTAATCACTCTTAAGTAATATAAATCATATATAATTGTAGAACCGATTTGGATGACTGAAGGCTATACTGTGTTAGTGTCTTTTCCAAAGAAATATGTTCGAAATAATTTATATGTAAGATTCTTTCCTAAGATTGTTGTCATAATGGTTGGTACATGGGAATGTAATTTTTACAGATGGAAAATGAAAAAGATGCGCGGGGAAAGATATTCTTCGGAAAGATCAGGAAATTGTTCCAAGGTTCACCATTAGCAAATAACATACGCCACGAATATTTTCTTCTTGACAACAAAACAAACAGTGACCCTGCCAAAGACCAGCTGAGAAGACTGAAGGATGTAATATTATCCGTTGCACAAACATCACCATACTGGGGCGAAACAATCCCTGCAAAATGGCTTGAACTTGAACAAGCACTTGATGACATCAAACAGAGCGGAAAACATTTCATAACAATAACCCAACTGAGAAATGTCGATCGAAAATTGGCGAGTCCAATAGGTGAAAAAGAACAACTGGAACTATATCTCAGGGTACATCACGAGACTGGAAATCTTCTGTACTTCGGTGAATCTAAAAAGCTGAAAGATGTCATTATTTTGGATCCTCAATGGATCATCGATGCTTTCAAGAGTCTGATTGGTGCGACAGAATTCGGCTCAAAATATGGTTCTCTTCAAAGGGAATGGGACGACTTTGACAACAGTGCGAAACTGAAGAAATCATTGGCAAAACGGATTTGGCAACTTGAACGGACAAATCTGTTCATCGAGAACTCTGACATGCTTCTTGATTTACTTGAAAAACTAGACATCATTGCTAGTGCTTCCGTTCTGTGCGCTGATGGTTACACAACAAGGGAACTTGATCACTATTACGTTCCATGTATGTTGAAGCAAAAAGCCGAACCTATCCTTCTAGAAACTCCTCTTAATGCAATAAACACTCCTATTCTTTGTCTGAAATTCAAAGATGATTTTCTGCCTCCAGCGTTGTTTAGTAGACTTGTAGCCCTCTGTATGGGCAAATGGCCGCTGGCTTGTAATGGACCGCGTATCCTTTTGTATTGTGGATTGGCAATGTTTGCTGTTAACTTTGGTAAAGGTGAAGATCTTCACCGACTTGCATTGTTCTTTAAAAACTCTAAGATATGCATGCGAATAACTCGATACAGTTCAAAGAATCTAGCAACGGGTATGGTGGATCCAAATGTTTGCGATCGAGTCCGCCGTTACATCTCCTTTTTCGTCAAGAAAGAATTCACTCGCTTCCACGTTCCACAAGCAGGAGAAGTGCAATTTAAGTACCTCTTGCAATGTAAGGATACTAAAAGCAACAGCATAGAAGAAGATGGGTTTCACCGACAAGAAGATTTAATTGACGCAATAGGTACAGACTTTTTCTGTTGTGAACACTCGGATGAAATCCATCCCCACCATATGAAGACAGTAGAAATGATACATGAATGGTTTCGGGACAAGGTAATGTTGTTTAACTAAACTATCAAACATATCAAACACATATTTAGCTATAGTTTCTGTATCAGCATATACGGTACAACCTCTCCAGAGCAATACCCTATGGGCGATGTATATTTCAGCTGTTGTTGTGAGATTGTTGCTCTAGAGGGCACCGTTCTGGATATGCTGTACTGTGTTGGGTAATTGTCAACCGATAAATGATAAAAAAGTGAGAAACTAACGTATACAAGTTCAATTATTAGATGTCTAATCGGGTTAATAAATGGCGTTCTAATGCCAAAACCTTTGTCTATTTTGAAATCATTCTTGATGAGAAGTTAATAAAATTCTTACAGAAGCTGGGTTTTTTTGTTATCATAATGATATGTGATCTACTTTCATTGTGAACGATAAGTGCCTTGTGTAAAGGAAAATAGCACGTAATTACATAAAATAAATGTGTCGCCTTTTCTCTTCTTGCATTTCAGGTTCCACCAAACATTCGTCTTGAAAGTCCCCTCGTACTAGGTAAGTCGACTTTACTGCATGTGCTTTTTACTGACCAGACGTTGTGAAAGTAAGCATGGAGAGATAAAAGTACTAAACTCCTCGCGGCATATTATTATTTTATATTTTATAAGTTTTGATTTGGGTTACGCTCGGAATTAATAAAATTTATGTGTGGAGGTTGTGAAAGTACGTGAATAGATGTTTGTTATATATTTTGGTTGGTAATTTCAGCAAATATCTGTACATTTCAACATACGATAGTTCAATATTTCTTATACAAAATTAGTTGACTTCGCCTTGTTACCAACAATTAACGCAATTATGTTAAATTAAAGTCAGTGGTCTCTGTAATTGCGGAGCAAAGAGACGACATTCATGGCGTCGAGTAGTGGTCACTTATAATTAGCAAGGTTTGGTAATAATTGTATCTGTGTTTTGGGTAATGTTCTTGAATATTGACGTACATATTGAAGTGTTTCCTATTTTGTATCATTTAGACACATGGCTAGAGAATATACCTGAGACACTGAGTGTCGAGGTTGCGACAGACAGAACAATTTCAAGGATATCTGCTTGTATCACAGGAACCAACTGGAGTAAAGTTGCAAATGAGCTTGGAATCGACGTAAGTAATTTACACTAGTCAAAAATAATATCACAGTGTGTATCTTCTTCAAACTATGACAAAGTGTAATAGAATTAATATTGACTTGCGCCGACTTTGAAGGTTCCATTTATCATATCGAGTGACATATACCATTACCAAACAAAAAATCACTTATACATATCCAGTTGTTATAAACTATGTACATATTGCTGGCAGAGTGGTTTTATTTATTATTTCATTAAGTTTATATATGAATCTACCACTGTGTATGTCTATAACTGCTTTCTAAAAAACCTGCGCAAAAATCATATTTCTGAGATTTGCAATATATTTGTTTCAATACAACAGAACATTCTGATATAATAATTATTGTGAAAATAAGAATTACAAAGGTCCAACCGTTCTTGTTCAATTTCTTGTGCCTCCAGAAAAGAAGCGATTTTGCAGTTGCGGCTTTTTATAATGGTGCCATCGATTTTCGTTCAATACCCGTATATACTGGCTACCTCTTCCGTTGATAGTATAATATTTCAGTATGTTCTAATGTTTGTTTTTCAAATGACTTGAATTATGGAAACAAGTCGATGTAAAATTATCTCGGACATGTTCATCAGTTTGTCATTGTCATCATTTTTGTGAAGAATCTCGAAATACAAAATTGCGGAAAATGCCTTTTTGACCAGTACTTAAGATTGTTTCTATTAATATATTTTAGGATGTAACAGTCGATCATGCACGAGAAAACTATTTCGACAACGTACGACGTCAGATATTCGAGTGCCTCTATACATGGAAAATGTCTTGTCAGAAACGACAAAATGTATTACCAACGAATGGATTGCTTCTGGAGGCAATGAGAATAGCAACAAAGAAAGGAGTTCAAATTGATTGGGAAGAAGTTCAGAATATTGTTGACGATATATAAACTTGGGAAACAAGTCTTCATGCAACTAATAGACTAAAACTTTGTCGCTATGTTTGACGGCTGTGTGACTGACAAAAGTTATGGCATTGAAGGGCTTTTCTGATGCCCACTCTTTACATATTTGTCCACAGTTTCCATAATCTTATATTTTTATGCCTGCTATTTTGTACATGAAAATAAATTGCATAGCGTTCTGATTTTATCGCTTAAAAATTGAACATGTATAGTTATTATAATTGTCTACTACAGCTTGGTCATAACTCAAATGAATCTCGACAGATAATACCTAATACCTAATATCTAGCTACAGAACTATAATGCAGACATATAGGGCACTTTGAACAGCGACTGGTTGACAACAGACGGAATTTTGACAAGCCCTTTGAGACCATCTAGCATCACTCGGAAATTAAACGTGATCATAATGTACACATCTTTCACTAAGATTTCCTAGCATTAGGGATGGAGTTTAGTCACATAATTTTGTTGTTTGTCTATAATCTCCATAATGCTACCCCCATTAGGCAAATACTTGATAGATGAATATGTAGCGGCAATGATGTGTGATTTTACAAATGCTGCAATCAGTACAGTCAAGTATCTTAAACACGGTGCCACGGGATGTTTTGTGAATATGAAAATGAAAGTAATGTATGCATGTTCTTTTTAAATTCACAAAATCTGCGAGTTCATTTTAAGTTCCGAATGTAAGGTCTCATGCGTTGCCTCATATTTCATGTTTTTAAGCGTACTGATACAGGTATCGAGACTTCAACCCAAAGACTTTTCAACCCCTAAGGTAAAATATCCAAGACTTTTCAACCCCACTGTCACTTTCAACCCCTAATTAGCCTAAGACTTTTCAACCCCAGTTAAAACCAAGACTTTTCAACCCCTAATAAACCAAGACTTTTCAACCCCTCGAATATGTTTTTAATTGGACAATTATCACATTTGTTACCTGACAAACACGTTGTTTAAGTTTAATTTTTTTAGGCTTATTTTCATTCCAAAATGAATATTTATGAAGCATATATATACACAAAAAAACATATCAATACTATTTAAAAAAAATAAAGGATCTATTTGCACAACATGTGTAATACACAGAACTAATAAAGATATATACACACAAAATACACACAATCATTCTATGACATTTTATTTTGCCTAAAACAGCAGATGGAATTTAAATGGTATTTAATTGATAATGTGATTTGTTATTCTTATTAAGTCTAATTACGCTGTCACTTACACTCAAGCATTATTTATTTATACTGCCACACACAATCAAACACAATCTAACACTATTTATTCACACTCAAACACTATTTAATTACACTGGCACATATTTTCAAACACTTTTTATTCAAACTATTCAAACACTTTTTATTCAAACTGGCACATAAATTGACTCAAAAACACTTTAATTCACACTGGCACACTATTCATTCAAATATATTTATAAACAATAAAAATATTATGCCAAACAAAACACTTATCTGAAACACAGGGGTTGAATATTCTTCGATATAGGGGTTGAAAAGTCTTAGAAATAGGGGTTGAAAAATATTCAATATAGGGGTTGAAAAGTCTCAACAGGTAGGGGTTGAAAAGTCTTGAAATCAGGGGTTGAAAAGTCCTGGGGTTGAAAAGTCTTCATTTGAAAAGTGGGGTTGTAAAGTCTTGGGGTTGAAAAGTCTGTAAGCCCTGATACATGTATTCTTACGATTGATTTCGGAAAACCAATATCACAAACTGAATGTTATCAAATGATTACCGTGCTATTTCTACAGAACTGCCCTCTCTTGAACAACCACTTTTTTCAACAAAATCATCAAATTGTCTATTTGAAAAAATAGTACAAAACCAACCTCTTGGACAAGAACCTCTCAACAACAGCCGAAATGTACATCTCCATCCGGGTGTTGCTCTGGAGAGGTTGCACTGTATATCGCTTGAAGTTAACTCAATGTTGTTTGGTTAGTCAGCCTTTGCAGTTTAGCTCTCTTTGTCATAATTAACGTAACACTATGAACAAAAACAAATGCAATCTAGCTAAATAATTTTTATTACGTTAAAGGTGAGAAAGTAAACAAGTTTCAAAGAGCGATGTTTCATTTTCTAAATTAGTTAACCAATCTTATTTAAATCCACAACGAGATGTCTCTATATATGTTGGAATTACAATGTAATTCTATAGAAGCCTAGACAGCTAAAATTAGAAATATTTACGATATAAGCAAGAACACTAGAAACACGTATTATGTGTCAGTATGACACACATTCACAGCAGGGGTAGGAAAGATTCATTCATGCATCAAAGTTGTGAAATTGGGAGTCACAAATCTCCCTTACCATCTAGGTATTATTCACACCAGTGATAAAACTCCTTTCTGTAAGCAACGGCATGGGTAATACCAAGTTTGATAGTATACTGTCCATATACAGCAACCAGTTAACGAAATATTTATATGTTTTTTAAATATCATCTAGGTATTATTCACACCAGTGATAAAACTCCTTTCTGTAAGCAACAGCATGGGTTATACCAAGTTTGATATTATAATGTCCATATGCAGCAACCAGTTAACAAAATATTTATATGTTTTTTAAATATCATCTAGGTATTATTCACACCACTGATAAAACTCCTTTCTGTAAGCAACAGCATGGGTTATACCAAGTTTGATATTATAATGTCCATATACAGCAACCAGTTAACGAAATATTTATATGTTTTTTTAAATATCATCTAGGTATTATTCACACCAGTGATAAAACTCCTTTCTGTAAGCAACAGCATGGGTTATACCAAGTTTGATATTATACTGTCTATATACAGCAACCAGTTAACGAAATATTTATATGTTTTTTTAAATATCATCTAGGTATTATTCACACCAGTGATAAAACTCCTTTCTGTAAGCAACATCATGGGTTATACCAAGTTTGATATTATACTGTCCATATGCAGCAACCAGTTAACAAAATATTTATATGTTTTTTAAATATCATCTAGGTATTATTCACACCAGTGATAAAACTCCTTTCTGTAAGCAACAGCATGGGTTATACCAAGTTTGATATTATAATGTCCATATGCAGCAACCAGGTAACGAAACATTTATATATTTTTTAATTAGTTTATATTATATACACAAAATTATCGTCAAAATCAAATGATCGTACTCAGTACGTAATGTTAATAAATATCATTATATCGACAACATATGAATACTATATCCAAATAGATATTCGAACGTTTGCTTGAAATAATGCAAGCATAGTAGTCTTCGGACGGTCATTACCACGACTGCTTGAAAGAAATGTGTCTAGTGAAATATGATTTATTTCACATTTTTCTGGTTCGTTTACATTGGACTGGAAAAGTAAATAATTGTTCACAAAACAGTTTAAGTCATTAAATAGGCATTTATTTCAGTCCGTGGGTAAAACCATAGCTTGGTTATAATCGATCTACTGTGATTAAGTAAATCTACACAGACTAAAAATAGTCATCTTATTGTAGAGGACGTGATACGAAACTTAGTTGGAATTAAATGAACAACACTTAGAATGAACTGGTAGTTGATTTAAACTGTCTATCTTCAACTGGAGATTTAAATTTGTTACAATTATGAATATCTGTGGCACCAAAGACATAAATACCATGGTATTTAGGTCTTTGGTGCCACTGTCTATTTTCAAACATGACCGACGTAACAAATTGATCTGAAAACAAAGTGATTTGAAATGGTGTTATTCGTTATAATAAGTTGTGATTCTAAACTATTCGAAATCTTACTAGCCCTGTGTTCTACGTGTGGTCAGAACATTTACATATTTCTATCATTGCCATGAAAATAGACGTGGTATGGGCAATATTTAGAACCATTCTTCTTCAATTAATTGTTGTCGTCGTGATGTCATGGGGCTTCCGCCCATGTGTTTGGACTGCTGCGAGGACTTCCTTCGGGTATGTCCCCTGTGTCCTTTACCCAATGTCGACTTTTCCGTCACGCTTGACACCCTTTCCCCTTTGCTGGTCACGGATGGTGAGTCTTGTCGAAAATCAGCCTCACCAGGAAGGTGCCAGTCTGCAGGTTCTCCATCATTGTGAAGTCTTGCAACCGCATCCGTCAGCCAGTATGTATTCATTTCACCTTTACCCTGATAGATAAAACGATGAGAACTATGTATTGATCAGATCCATGTATTCTTTTTCAACACAAAAACACAGGAACACACGTTCTGCGCACACTAAAGTTGAACAAAAAATATCCCGATTACAAATGCTTCGATATTTTTCGATATTCATATTGCTAACGGCAGATTTGATCTTAATTTAAGCTATTATCTAAATCTAGAATTAATGATATGTGAACATTCAGGGAGAGCGTTTGTATTAGTTGAACAGTCACATACATGTATATCACAAACAATTAATTGCGCAGAATCTCATCCGTTATGTGATAGTTCAGCCAATAACAGAAATACAGATTAGGTTGTTACAGGGAACGCCACATACACGAGACAATGCCTCCCTTCACAGACCCAAAAGTCTACAAATTATTAGGCAGTGGGGAGGTGCAAGGGTAAACATGTATGAGAATAATGGTGCAAGGAATGGTCTGGCCGACCATAAAATAACTAAGAACAATTTTTGGGACAACAAGAGGAACAAAAATATCATGACCTCAATTACCCAACTCAATAAAAAAAATATTGGGACATAATGGACAACTGAAATGGTTTAGTGATATACTTTTTCTCTGTCACGATACTATACATGCATTTATATATATATACCGGAATTAAGGTCACTAACGTTCATTATCAATTATTTAAGTAACCAGCCTGTAATGCTTTTCCAGGAATAGCCAAAGGGCAAGTATCATATCTCCAGTTTCAAAACGTTTCAATCTCTTCATACCTTACTTTCATTTTGCTCTGAGCTGACTGAAACTTTGACCTAGCAACCTCACAAGCATTTGACAGTTTTCTTCTGAAGTCAGAAACAAACTGTTGTAAATTTAAAGAGGTAACGTCTTCAGACAGAACTTTTTCTTTCAGAAGATTAAAGGGTCCTCGGACAATGACACAAACACCGAATCTCAGAGATTCTTGAACTGATTCTCTGACAGCCAAAACAACTATAAATGAATGTTTTAATCCCAGCATGAACAGCATTGAGATCGCTTTGTCGTACCTTGATAAGTACAGTACCTCGGCTCTGCATCTTGAAGAAACCAGTCTTCTTCAAATTCTTGTAGGTGGGGTCACTTACATGGATTTGATTGGCTGAAAATGTTCATATACAGTGTGACTTAAGGCTTGCACCCAACGAAACTTCACATCGTGACTTCAAATAGAATATTCAAGAAGTTATAACTACTTTAAAAACTCACTTAAAGGCTACATGGGCATAAAGGTCCCGCAATTAATAAGACCATATTTTCAACGACTATTATTCCATATTAACTAAAAAATTAGAAAAGTTCACTACTATAACAGACTTTTTTAAATTCCAATGATGGTCTAATCATTGAAATATGTAAAGTTTCAAATAAGATTACGATAAATAAGAAATATTTCAATAATTTTAGTACATCTTGCGAGAGAAAAGTAAAATAAATCACATCGTCGGCAACTGTTATATTTACATAACTCCAATGCATTGGCGAATATGAAATATACAAGATTCAGTAATCCTGGTCCAGATTACATGTAGCCGGTTAGCCCGCTCGGTAGAGTGCTGTTAATCTAGAGATGTAAAGTTAGAGACCCCCGCGAGGTGTATGTTCTTTTGTGACTATGTGATTAACGATCATGCGTCGAACGTCATTTGTCCTGCACCTTGGAACCCTGATTTATGACGGGAAGTTGTCAGTTGCTTTTGAATGAGCACGTTAGTTCTAGTTGGTAACCCTTGAGCACTGGTTAGGTCATATGACCGCCATGTACAACGGAAATACTGTTGAGAAACGGCAGAAAATCAATAACAAACTAACAAACTGTGAACTTACGTTGACTGTATGACCTCATTCTAGATGCCGTGTTAACTGTGTCCCCAAACAAGCAGTACCTCAACATGATCGTACCAACCACTCCAGCTGATACTGATCCTTCAAAAAGTTAATATAACTACTATGGGTAAAATAGAAATAAACACTTTGCACATTATTGGCTTACCAAAATAAAGTCTGCAGTATAACCTCTTTTAGCAACGATATCGCTAATGATACTGATAAGCGAATATAGCTCATGTCGAACAAACGAAGCTTTACTTCCTTAGTTTAGTTTATATTTATTTATTTTACTTCGAATATGAAACAAAACATTTATTCTTTATTAATAGGTTATCACTCACGATGATTGCTTCCTGGGTTAGTAACCAGTACTTACACCAAATTCAAGGATTGTGAAAAGATAATAATTATTTCTGTCATATTATCTCTGGTAATTTATGCACAAATAGATACAATTTTCTTGCTTTAGACATTCAGGTACATATAAACATGCGTAAATGGAGTTGCAGTAAAACGGGCATATACGAGTACTAGCAAATGTTCACATTTGTCTAGACGATTGGTCATATCACCTGCTATTGTTTTCACAAAACACATTAATTATTAACACATTATCGTCTTGGTGTAAATACGGTGATAAATACTGTTAGTAATACAAACAGCTCAATTACAAGATACATTCGGATATGTTCTTGAATCTTTGCGCATACGTGAACGATATGACTGTTATCAAGTCCATTAGATGCGTGCAAAATTATGCTCACCTGTGCTGATACCAAGAAGAAGTTGTATTGGTATGTTGATATTGCCCGTTATCATGGCTTTCTGTTTCACCTTGGCAACAATATCTAACGCCAGATAAGCAATTTCCGAAGCATGTCTAAAACCATTGGGAGTTGGAACGCCTAGTGAGAGCATATACATTGAAGTTATAACGTTACGTAAGAACCACTAGAAATATTATTTATCTGCGTCTGGCAATGAAAACGACAAATTAGAACTTGATATTGAACAACCGAGGCTTTATATGTCTGAGTAATGTGGGATTAACGATTAAAAGAATAATATAAATATCCTAGCAATAGACGAACAGTTCATATAACAGAATCTACCGAATCAAGGCATTGAATTACATAACAAATACATCTGTGATATAAGAAATAACACAATCAATATTCATGATAATCAAATCATGCATTGTCGACCAGATATAATATACTGGTCAAAAGATCTAATCCATCATTTTGAACGTTGTGAATCTTCATATACTATGACAAAATGGTCTGAAACGATAAACTTGACTTCGATAGCTTCACATCAACTTTATCGATAGTTCAATTCATTTGAATCATTAATCGAGTAGTTCAATGCAATCAAAATCAACTGAAGATGTATCCAGTGTTAAGCAGCTTTTTAGAAATTATATGAAATTGACCTGGAGGACACTTTTGACCAGTATATACATGTATTACGAATGTTCACAGCTTACCGGAAACAACCATGTATGTATCATTGATAGTCTCGACTTTATATACATCATACTTTCCAATGGTCTCATCAATGAATGAATACAAGACGTTCAACAGAGACACCAGATCCATTGGCGTATACTCGATACTCAGCTGTGTAAAGTTTACAATACTAGTAAACATCACGGTCGCAGACTTGAAGTACTCTGACTCAACTTTACTCTTTCTTTTCAATCGTTCGGCAACAGCTTTAGGCAACATCTGATAAATCAGCAACTCCGTTCGGGTCTTTTCGTGATTCAATTCATTAGACGCTTTAGCAAGGACTTTAGAGTAAGCCTGCATATTACTGGTCAGTGCCTCAGAGAAGAATATAATGAAAGGACAGGCTAGAACAACAATGGATGCCGTCACACTGTATATGATCATGTTGTTGATAAACTTCCTCACTGTACCATTTATACGACTGATTACCCGGGAAGCGACCTGTTGTTGGATACTAAATAAAAAATCCACTCTAAATGTAGCATTGTCGAAGTACTGCTGTGCCCTAATGGATGAACGATAGTCACCAGAAAAATTGCTGTGTTTGATTATGTCTCGCATGCTTCGGATAGAACGGGTATAATCTTGTTGGTCCGTCCGCTCGTCAATCAATGGATCGATTAGGTCTGAGTAAAAGGATGCACTTCTGTAGTTGTAGTTAAATCTGTAGATCCTACGAAAATAATTATCGTACAAGGCAATGCTAGGGAAATTTCCTTGTGCGAAAAACATTGCCCCATAGGCACGTTCTGCTCCTGCATCGAGCAAACATCGAGTGATCTTTTGAAACACTACCAATGACTTCCATGTATTGCCAAAACCACTTTCTCGGATACGTTCAATCATCCAGTTCATGATAAAAATCACAATGTCGCTGTAGAAATCTATTTCTCCATATACATCAGACGTGTTAGGGTCAAGCTTTGTACGATGGTGGTTTATGTACCTTATCAGATTCGCCTTGGAACGGAACGACTCATTTGGGTGAGACACGAACTCTTCAGGCCAACTCCACATGTTTTCAAATGCCTCATCAGTACTATCATACTCATCCAATAAGAACGATTTGGTTCCCGGTCCAATTCTACTTATATAAAGTATGGACATATCTCTCTCTGTCTGTATTGTTTGAATAAGTCGTCCTAAACTTATAGCACGCAACATCAAACCTTGTGCCTGCAGAAACCAATAAACAACTGTTGTATGGCAAATTCGACGGAGTGATATCACAAGTATAGGAATTTGGTTAAAATGTGTAAGTAGGTTTTAGGGTGATGTAATGTAATGAATTGGTGTGAAGTTGGCAATAGTAGCAGTAACAACAGTGTTAGTTCTTTTACTGCTGGCAGTTCTAGCAGTTATGTGACTATAAATTCTCTACAACTGAAGTCATGATGTACGTTGTAAGTGTTGTGTAATTATAAGAATAATGATAAGAGATTATATAATTTCCGTCATTATTTATACATTAATGTGTACTGCTGGCACAAGGAACACTATAAGTGCTCTTACCTCTGGCACAACGTGCAGGCTTCGTGATAAAACCGCTAGCAGTGGTAAGTAGCAGAACTACGTGTGTTACTGCTATTACTTCTAACAACACATTGATGATTGTTTCTTCTTACCAACATAAATTGATAAGTAAACATACATAATTATACATTTTATAGCCTGATACCTGAACGTAATACAGCGATTCTAGCATCATGTTGTGCAGAATAATCGCTTTACCTTTTCATTATGATTGTATAACACTTATGCAAACAGTGACAAAGACGAAGCTCAAAACTAAGTGACATACTTACAAAAGTGAAAAACTAGCTATTGTGTTGTTGTGGACTGATGGCAACGATAAATAATGCAGGGTAGTTATTCAATTTTTAGAGCAATTCACTTGACGTTAACACTACAGTTAAAATCAAAACCACAAAGCTTACGAGTGTCATCCAATCTCATATTTGATTTAATACAAAATGTTGGTGTTAGCATTTGATCGATCACATGTCAATATTGACATGCAAAACAGTCAACTTGAGATAGACCATTCGACTGCCAAAACGGAAGTCGTAGTTTCGAACCCCGGACAAGGCGTATATTTGTCCGGAACAATTTGGCTGAAAATAATACCTCCAAACGCACGTGTCCCCAACTTCTGCATCTTATCTGAAAGTTAGCAATTACTTTCGAAAGAGATACTAGTTCTGATTGGTAACCCAGCACCGCTGGTCAGGTCAAGTGACCGTCATACGTTACTGAATTATTGAAGTAAAAAGGCGTAAAACTTCACCTCAACCAAGAAATTGACATCTTTACAACATAAACTGTACTTTCATTATGGAACACTCCATATATCATTGTCAGTTCAAATGAACATGATTTTTTTCAATTACACAAATTCAGTATTCAGATTTTAAGGTTTACTTACATCCACTGTGATGTCCTTCTCTATAACATTATCTGCCAGAGAGTACAAGGTAAACGCCCAGCCACCGAATATAGGGATAAACACAACTGCTAGAAGCTTGGCAAGATGTAACCATTTACCACGAGTGCTAAGATAATCAGCACGAAATAGACCACCTACAATTATTATGTTTGCATGTAACATTTTGTGTACGTATGCTAGCTGACTACAGTGCCCAAACTAAAACTGCTGACTTTCAAACATGATAATAGTTGTTTGGTTTTGGATTAGTTCATACAAAACTTAGGGTGTACGATGTTCCTTTAAAATGAATATACACCAAGCAAATAAATCATTATTATGTCCTTTCAGGATCGCAATGACCTGAGCTACGTCGCTTTACTAGTATGTTGGTGCGGGAAACACGGAATCGTTCGGGCTCAACAATGTTTATGCATTCGAAATTTGTAATAAATTCGTTAATCGTATTTGTATCAACCAATAATTTCCGGAAGTAAACGGTATCGTGTTAAAAACGTCTGACGAACAGACAGACAATGTTTTTGCTAACGACGCGTATCCATACAATATAAACTCACTCTGGCTCGATGTTCAAACTCGATATTGCAATAAAAAATATATATACTGGTCAAAAAAGCTGAGCCGTCATTTTGCATTTTGAGAATCTTCAGCTATCATTGAGATTTTGACAGGTGTACATCGACTTTTCTGACAGTTTAATTCATTTGCGTACTGCAATCAAAATCTACAGCTTATTTATCCTGTAGAATTTTAGAAAGTTTGTGAAATAGTAATGGCGGGTCAACACCTTGACCAGTATAATTTACGATCGCAATTCTACATATTGGTTTTACCAAATCGTCTTATATTACAGTATTAAACAAGAAATATCATGCAAAAAGTTGGTCAACGCAATTTGAAGTCAAGATTTGTTGTGCAACATAAAAAATGCCGAGATGATACGATTGCTGGTCAATCCAAAATGGATTTCGGTAAGGTAACGTACCCTTTATCGGGTTTAAATGTTAACCAGTCCGCGTCAATGTTACACATGTTGTTCGGTTGAAGAGAATATGCCTTGATGGCTTACGTAAGATTAGATTGGTTTATACCCCACTGTTATGCACATAGCAAAACCTTGTTAGTACGGCTGCGCCGAAAAAAACGACTCTCGCCGAATTATATTTGATATAGATCTACACTTCACAGTTTTGTATGTTGTAGATATATAAATAAATTTTATCCTATTAACTAAATTTTCATACATTTTTGAGCATCATGGTATATTTATATTTCTTACCACAGCCAACTGCAAGATGTCCATTTGTTGGAGACAGATGACGACCTAGTACGTCGGAGAGATATGATAACGAACTTCTTCGCTTCACGTCTCGTCCAGCTCTTGATATGGAATACAGATATACAAATACCAATGCATTTTGTTATAAATTTTCATGACACAACACAACAAAACCGACCCGCGTTCTCGTAATATCTGAAACTGATATTTTCTCAAGTAAAAATCTTAGTTACTGAATTACACAAAGTAAGTCATAAGTGTTTCACAAAATATTATATTGACATGCATGTTTAATCTTTTGTATGACTTGAAATAATTACTAGTATTTTAAGTTTTTAGAATTTGAATATAAATCTCAAGTAAATAGGTTATTCACAAAATATCTCGATATGCCCATTGAAGGATCAGGTTTGCACAGAGGAACGCTTCATACATAAGACAATGTCTCGCCATACATATCACAGGGAATTATCTGTAAACGACACATTAGGAGTTGTGGATGTGTACGGGAAAATATATATAGGAATGGGGAAGTAATGAAACGTAAGGGAAACTGGTTTGTTTCCGACATTCTAATTTTGAGGGACAGGACACAGAGCTGGTTTGTGACCCTGATTTAGACAAACTCTCTCAACTAACAATGACTGTAAGGTTGTTGCATAATTGTCTTCATAGAAGAAGTGTAAGATATGGATTACAATCTCTATTTAAAACAATATATGAAACGCAGGCCAGTATACTGTGTAGTATATTACAAGGTGGTATAAATGGACATCATACAATAAGGCCTGGGAACAACTACACATAATATATAACAATATTGTCGATCATATTGAAATATTTAGTAATACTAGTATTTAGTTTGAAGTAAATATTAGCCAAAAGCTGTGTAAATGCAAAGAGAAAACAAAAGTATGACTTAAACCATTGGATAATATTACGCTTTGTTATTGTATGCAGAAAACCATTATTCAAGGTTGATCATAGCTTTCTTAAATATATACGAGGAACAGGACTTTTATTCCCAATTAATATCACAACTTAAAAACAAATGATTTAGAGAAATGTCGTACTGAAAAAGCAATAGACTATTCAATGGACGAAATATATATAACATAGTCACATACCTGAAATTGTCTTTCATAATGCCGGCACTCCGACATACACTAGCCAAATATCAATGACCAATGATTTATAAATATTCCAAAAAGTAACAAATATCATCAGATAATTCAAACAGTTGCCATGGAGTATGATAAATAATAGTGTAATCTAGGTCCATGCATTACCCACAAATAACTACATAATTAGCAATTACTTTACTACATAAATGTTACATAGCTCTAATGATCTGTGAAGATCCCTTATTACAATTAACACAGACAGAAGCTTGTAACTAAGAGGGAGGGGCAGTTAACATATGACACGTGCCATATTTTCGGTTTATTTGGAACCACCACGTTTACTAGAATATAACCGTGCCGCATATAACTTGAAAAGTGTAAAATGAAGTCGAACATGATATGCAACATAAAAAGTCCACGGTCACTCAAAAAGGAGACATACTGGCTGACTTTGATATACTACAGAAGTATTGATGAACAGCAGAAACGAGAGTTTGTCGCGATCGATATCTACGAGGAAGTTTTCCATTTTGGAACGAGGTAGAAGTTGCATGATACCAGGTATGGGGAATAAGGAGGATGTGATAGCACAGTAGCATTATCTGACTTCACAAAATGTCTTACTATACTAGAGGTATGCGCTTGAGCATTGTCCGAACATGTTTGAAACCTGTGACTGGGCGACGTTTCTCGTAGTACTTTTTATTTATTTTTTCAATACAGTATCACGATAGTACCTTCCAGTCACACTTCGGTCCCTTCTTACTGGTATTTGTACTGCTATACCTTCCCTAGAGAAGAATATGGCATACAAAACCGTCTTTGCACTAACATTGCGTTTTGCAGTTATTTGCCTTTGTCATGTTTGGTGTATTTATAAACAGATAATAACAAAACAAAAGAAATGGGAATAAACTCAGTTTAATTAAGATTCTTGATGATGAGTATTAGAGTGGTCGTACCTTAACCAGAGAAATAACAAGCATAATGAATTAATTGTTTCCATGCGTTTCTTGATAACATTAGACAACTTAATGCAAATTATTACAAAATTTTACTGTGCCGTTTTAAAGATTTTCAAGTTTTAGGATTAAACCGACTTGCGTTGAGGGGTCACAAATTTCGCTCATTTTCTTTATGCATAAAATTATTTTTTAGATCAAAATGAGCCTATTTTATCTTCTTTTTTCTTAAAAAGAAAGTGCTAGTGATATCAAAAGGAAACATAATCGAAAATAATATGCTCTGTAAAAATATAGGTGGTACTTCATATGCATACACCCTCCTGTAAATGACGTGTGTTTCAAGTTACAATAATATATACCAATTTTCAAGCTAGCATAATTATACATAATAACGTGTACTCTAACAAAATGGACATAAAAACTATCTTTAACACCTCTGTAACAAAATACATTTGTATAACAAAATGAAAACTTTGACCGTCTAGTTTTCTTTGATAATATCATGTTATATGAATGTATTAAATTTTGCCTTGCAGAATTATCAAACTTTGGAGAAATGTGCTGTTTTAGAAACCAATTGACATTAACTTTTATTTTATAATTTTATATCAATTTTCTTGCAAAACAGTCTGAAAACAAGAAATGTCATGAAAAAAGCAAAGAGAAAAAATTGGGCCTAGCGGGCATTTGAAACCAGGACCTTTCGCATGTAAGGCAAGAAGCTTAACACATAGGCTAAGGATTGATATTGACGAAGGTGTTCCAAATGATTCGAAAACATTCTCATTAGGGTGGCCTTACCTTAAGTGCGAGTTTAGTAAATAAGGCCAAGTTATATATTCTTTTTTTCTCTCTTTTGAATGAAGTCTATCTAAAATAATTAGCATAACAGGTCTTTTGAAATAATGTATTAATATATTACCTATTTATAAGTTCGAATCACGGACATATGCACGTAAAGTGAAATTCATCTTCTAAATCATTTAAGTACAACATTAACAATATCTTTCATTACGTTGGATTTGATTTCTCTTAGCGTTCTGTTTGTATACGGGGTTGATGCACATACAGACTGAATCTATTAAAATTAGGGATGTCAACGAATGGCAGTTTTGGTATTCGACCTCCTTATTTAATAATAGTACATTTGAAATTCGAAATTTAACTTTATGCTTATCAATTTTGTGTTTTAAACTGATCACTGAAGTTGTAAAAATCCCCACGATGCAATACTTATTGTTTCAGGGCCTACGTGTCATGACCTGAGTGTAATATCTCTCTTGCCCACAAATATACAGTATGACATGTCATTTAACACCTGTAGATATTATTTTCACGTGTATAATGTCATTCAATGCGATAATGCCCATCATTGAAAGTTAGTACACTTGCATTCAGCTTTTATTTGAAAATGTATATTTTATCGAATATTCGAATGTCCAGTCAGTATTCGAATATTCGGACGTACGAACGAATATTCGACTACCCGAATGTTCGTTGACATCCTTATTTAAAATGAATTCTGAGAGTACTTGGGTAAAACATTTATAATTACTCCTCATAACAAAATAATTGTTAACAAACTGTACCTCCACAATCTACGAACCGTCTCACAAGACTAAGTACATGTACCAGACTCCTAAACCGGAGAAATTGAGGCAAACATCTCTTTCACAGAGCAACTGAGCTGAGCTAAGGGCAAACCTGTATGGGACTGGTGAAGCAAGGAATTCTCTCGCTGACTATCAAAAACACTCATGGAGAATTAAAGAATTTAACAATGAAAAGGGGGACTGAATGGATGGGATACATCACATTATTACAAACAAAGAAGGAATACTTACGTTTAACGAAGTTTTTGATTCACTTCGTCGTAAAACCTCGGATGTGTAATATCTTGACCCGTTATCACAAACGTTTTAAGACTGAATCTCAGACTTAGACTTTTAAATTGCAAAAGTTAAAATTACAATCATTTTGTTTTCATTATATTTAAACGTCTCAATTTTTGCCTGAATATTTCTTGTTACTCACTCTACACTTTTGCCATGTTTTATCAAAATATATTGTGTTACAATAACGTAGGAACAAAATGAAAAATTACCATTTTAAAGTCTAACTCTGATATTCAGTCTTAAAACGTTTGTGAATACGGGCCTTTGTCACATATGTGTCCATGAATTGCTACCGTTGTACTATAATCAGTATGTGAGAGTTGTACTGTTTGTTGGCGTTGCGTGGTATTTGGATATCTGGCTGATGCAGAGTGAAAAGCATAAGATTCTTCTCGACGGCCTCATATCTATGAGCACAACAGGGGGCCAAATGTTATGGCACTTGCTTCGGAAATCGACTATAAATCGATGTATTTCATTTAAGATGCTAAAAGAGTAGTAACCTTAAGACCTTATCAGTGGATAAATTTTGCATAAGGTATAGAAAAATGTCACTCCTCAGCCGACTAGGGGGGGGGGGGCACGGGCGGTGGATCCGAGTCTGAATGTGTTCGTCTGAAAATTTACGATCACTTACGGAAACTACCGACAGATAAATTGACTGCATCGACTGGATTTATCTGATGAGCGATATTGTGGTGTAATGAATAAATGGTAATAACAAATCTCGCGAACTTTAAATCTCCGCTAAGGAGTGGCATTGTATTTTTAAATTGCTACTTTATTCTGTGATTATTGTAATTAAAGCATGTACAATGATGAGATGTAAATAAAGATTACTACTACCACGCAAAGCAGCTTAGAAATTAACTGTATTATAACAGTCTCTTTACATGTATACTAATACATACATCAATCCATACTATGATTGTAATTTTAATTATCATGTCTTATTCACGACATCTGTTATTATTATTTTGTATTTATGTAGGCTAAAAGCATGTTTGTATTGCTTATTGCTGAATTAAGTTCGTTGTTATTGTTGGATTTATTGAATAACACGAATACTGTGGCGTACTTTAGCAATTATAGCCCGAGAAACAATGCTAACGATTCCACATGCTGAAGAGATTTTGGCCAGCGGCACTGACGTTCTGAAGTCATTCGATTATTCGATCACAAAATTGTACACTGAATCAGTATTCTCAACTAATTTTGAATCGAGAGTAGATCCGTCATTAGTCATATAAATCGAAATTGACAAACTGAACTTACTACAATTTGTTTGTCTTTTCATTTTGCGATTTCTCTTAAGGAGAATCCAAACTTTGTATGTTGTGTGGTCCCTGAACCAAATATAAACGATTGTTATATTTCCACAAAGTCAATGTCAAAATTGAGCGTTTGGATTATACATGTATGTATACAACAACACAATTCGTAAATAAGTACTTTTATTGAAATGTGATGTTTTAACATATCAATACGTTCTAAGGAAAATACTACGTTTAATATGGAATACAATTGATTAAATCCTAGATATCTTTTTCCATACAAAATTAATTATAGGGTTATTTAGCCTATTTTGACCAATACCCTTTAAATTGGGAATTTTGCGCCCTCATATCGATGCATAATATTTTCATGAATATGATATGGATTCCAGTCTCAATATGATGTTCTGCGATACTTCAAAAATGCACACAACCTGCCGTTAAGATAGCATAGTCTCAAGCAACCCTATGCCTCTATTCATTTCTGTAACATCGAGTCGCTTTATTACTTTCAACAAACGAACTTACACAGCAAGGAAATACCAGGTACAAAATGGCACATGTCGAAATATTATTCATTATTTTTCAAGGGTTTGTCATTTCCTGTTCTGCACGTCCAAGATCCGGTTGAATTATCGACATTTGTAAGGCGTTTTAAGAGGCCCATACCTGTATGTTTATAGTAATATGAAAGCAATTAGGCAACAACAATACGTATTTATAATAAATTCAGATTTAAAGTGATCCGTATCGAGTTTTGAGGAGTGTAAGTTATTATGTTTATACTGTTTTGCCATCGTTAACATCGAGTTTTACGCCGTTTTTTTAACATTTGTTTCAGTCATATACGGCGGCCAGTTGACCTGACCAGTTTTTATGGAATTAATTATCAACCAGTACTAACTTACTCTTCCACAAGCAACTGACAACTTCTCTACATGTTGAGGACATCACTGCAGCCAATGTCACGGAAGAAAATAACCTGCCTAACCCAGGAATCGAGCCCGGATCTACCGGGTGACAGTATATCGCTCGACCAACTGAGTTAGCCGGGCGGGCATGTATATATAATCAGAACATAGTGATACACAATATGGGTTTTCTAAAGTTGCAGTAAATGGCTTTTAAGATACAAGAAAAGAACTTGACATGATATTATTGCAGGTGTATGCAAAATGTATGCTAAATTTCAAGATAATCGACAAGTATTTTCATAAACAATGAGTTTTGGAAGTAATAAAATGAAATTTAAGGAAGTATGGTTGGTTAAAATTGTGAGTACACATGTATATATTTTAAATGAAATATAGGCTGGAGACATACATCACTAATGGAAAGTAGTATTTTTCCAGTGGAGATGTTGGTGGAGACAACGGCTATTCTTCAGCAATGTTTCCATCCATACTCTGTGCGTAAGAGGACTGGTTTTGGACAAGCTGCTTGGACTGCTTCCGTAAATGGCCATCACGACTTTTAGTAAACTTGGGGGCTTCGACATTCCTGGTACTATAATCGCTAGCCACGGACACGGAGTCACACCCATGTGTGTATACTGCTTCACCTGGTAGGTTCCCATCCGCAGTACCAATGTTCGAGCCTTGCACGGCATCAACAAGCCAGAAAGTATTCATTTCGCCTTTACCCTTCGAAAACAAACAACATCCTATGTAGGTGACAGACAAATTATCGACAATGTTGTTAAAGTCTACAAGATGCATTTATCTTTGAGTTCGATCAATTATATGAATCGATTCCTATAAATCTGATTAATTGGTTATGCAAACAAGTGTATTGTGTCATGTTGACAAAGAAAAACTGGGTCACTATGTGCAATACTTAACATAGCAAATCAGTCACTCGGTAATTGTGTTAGATGTAGTTATTTATAATACTGCAAATAAAAATCCACTAAAAATTTCATTGGTTAAAGGCTCGCGTATAGGATTCTATATACACGGCGCTGACAGGGTATATGACGTCCGAACTCATTTCCCCTTCATGCGCCTCGTGACCATTTTAAAAGGAAAACGTTTTAATTACTGATATTATACATTACTAAAACACTCGAAACAATTTAATGAACCAAAAAACAGCAACAATGCACAGATCTAATTCTTAGATCTAGAGCATTGAAACATCGCTTGTTTAGCTAAATTCTCATGAAAACACGGATTGCAGTATTATAAATTCGTTATACTGGTTGTTGACAGGGTATATGGGGGAATATAACCTGTCTGTGATTCATATAACCCTACGCTAACGCCTCGGGTTATATGGCACACAGACAGGTTATATTCCCCCATATAACCTGTCAAGAACCTGTATAACTAATAATGTATTAGGTACACCTGTACATTTACTTCTGATATATGTTTAAAGCTATGTTGAATTCATCAGGTTATTGAGACAGTATTTGTCAATTGATATAATGTAGCCTATACAATCATTCTCCCAAAACTTTCTAATCAATAGTATTAGCATCATCTGATATTATTTAGATTCCGTTGATAAACTGTATACCTTTGATTGTTTTAAATTTGAATACATGAGAATATCTCTAATTTCCAATATATCCTGCACATACATACATGTACATTTTATCTCATACAATGACCCAGCCGGGCATGTTTCAAACATTCATCCGCTTCGATATTTTGACGAAATTACTCCCTAAAACCCTGAAACAAAACGCTACCTTAATCGTTACAAAGCCGCGACTTTGCATTTTGAAGAGTCCAGTTTTCTTCAAGTTTCTAAATGTTGACTCACTGATATGTATACGATTCGCTGAAAATATATATAAATTTTGTTATCAAGTATTACCGCTGATATCAAGCAATACCAGGCCCAAAATATATCATTCTTTGTCTTTACTAGATAGATGAAGGAATATTTACCCGATACGTCAAGCGGTCGGGAACATTAAAAAAAGTTGGTGATCACTGACTGTTATTGTAGTTGTATTTTGTGGATTATCTTTTTGAAACTAAATTCGCAAATGTTTTGAAAAGTAAACATCACATTGCTTTTAAGTAAATGTTGTAGTAGAAATACACTAAGAACTATTGAGCGGTTACCGCTTTGGTATGGAATATCCATCTATTATTCCAGACAATTCCTGTTAACTTGTTAGCAACTAGACAACTGATCATGAACTATCTTAATAAACATGCGATTGTCATGGGTTACCTCCCTTTTCCCATCTATAAATAGACCTTTCGTGGTGAGAGCGCTCGTGACAATCTCATGTGCTTAAAAGACTACTGTGTGAAATGTTCGGAAATACAAACTATCATAAAGTTATCATTTAAATAAATTCATACAGATTTTTTCCGTTATAAAACATACTGCTATATGCATCCAAGGACCAATAAAACCAAATAAAGCAACGGGAAATAAACAGGTCAGGAGTAGGGCGCCTGAGTCATATTGGTTTGTAACCTAGGAATCGGTCATTGAGAGTGATTAGTATACGTGTTGTCACACATATTTTCATAATCAATGTAAAAACAAAGAAGGCATAAACATAGTATTTAACATTCCTATTAAGTGTTACTTACGTTGACTGTATGACATCATTCTAGATGCCGTGTTGACTGTGTCCCCAAACAAGCAGTATCTCAACGTTACCGTACCGACCACTCCAGCTGATACTGGTCCTGGAACAAGTATACGCTCGTAAAATACAAAGGCAGCGAGGTTGATAGTACGGCTTTTAGTAAGAAAATTAATATCAACCGAGGTGCACACCGATGCTGATTTATTTTTTTCGAGTGCTTTAATACATACTGTCACCTTCGCTGCCTGGTTATATTTCTTTAAGTAAACGGAAGATGATACCAATATTTCATATACATGTACACAGTCGAAATATTTGTTAGAGTCGATCGCAAATCGTAAAGAACTTCTTTCACGTATTAAATCATGTGATCCGGTTGGTTTACAAAACTGTAATCAATGGACACTTTCTAGCTTTATCTCGTTCATTGTATGCTGTACTAACGTGGAGTATAAGTTTATGGAAGTATAATACGCAAATGATTTGGAAGTTGTGTCCTACCGTTCAATGCCGATGATATAACCATGCGATCAAACGGAATATCACACGCACACCTAGGAAGTTTGCATTGTGACGTCACATAACGTTAAATAGGAAGATAATATCAAAACGTTATATTCTAGGCATATACGTAAGCTTATGACCTGTATTTTACTATATAATTTGTTATTTAGCGCAACTTATTAAAGTCTGTCGTCTGTCTTCCGTATGCATTGTCGTTAAGCGATTTCGTCTTTGAAACAATCAAACAGTGTTTCAGAAAATTTGGAGTCCAACGTTACTCTTAAAAAACTCACAAGTTTGTTCAAATTATGTCTCTGGTCAAATTGTGTCACGTCTTCCTTATATTTAAAACTAGTTTGTTCCTAAAACTGTCTTTGGTACGTTTGAGTAAACAAATCTCACAAACACTTTAAAGTGTTCCATCAGTTACTTACCTGTGTTAATACCAATAAGGAGTCGTATTGGTAAATTCAGGTTTCTGGTTGTCATGGATTTCTGTTTCATATCAGAAATGATGTCTAACGCCAGCTTGGCAAGCTCTGACGCATGCCTAGAACCGTTTCGCGCAGGAACACCTTGTACATTATAAAAAACAGAACATATTAATACAGTTTTACATTCAACAAAATGAAACTTTTAAATCTAAATTGTAAAAATATTCTCAGGTAACTATTACATTTGTATTCATGAAATTAAGTTATTTTGGTTGACTATGAGATGGAAAGGTGAAGCATTTTAAGTGTAACGAATCGTAGTGCATTATTGCATCCAGTCTTAATGTTCTGCTCTGTATATGGAACAAGACTGTGTATCAAAAGGTATCAAATTAAATAGTAAACACTTAGAAATTCGTATCCATACATGATTATATAAAATTGACACGTTACCATATGACCCACATACCTGAAACAACCATGTATGTGTCGTTAATAGTCTCTACTTTATACACATCATATTTGGTGATGGTATCATCTATGAATGAATACAAGTCATTCAGGATCTCTATAAGTTCCATGGATGAGTACTCAATACTCATTTGGGTGAAGTTGACGATGCTAGTAAACATAATGGTGACAGATTTGAAATATTCAGACTCGACTGTATTCTTTCTTTTCAGTCGTTCGGCAATCTGTTTAGGTAACATTTGGTAAATCAATGAGTTGGTTTTGTTTTTCTCTTGATTAAGCTCATCAGAAGTTCGTACAAGAACTTTGGAGTATGCCTGCATGTTGCTTGTCTGCGCCTCTGAGAAGAACATAATAACTGGGCATGCCAGAACAACTAGGGATGCTGTAACGCTGTATATGATGATATTATCCACGAATCCTTTGATTGTTGAATTGATGCGACTAACGACCCTGGCAGCTACTTGTGCTTGCAGTCTGAATAAATAATCTACTCTTGAAGTCGCGTTGTCAAAATAGTCCTTTGCCTTCGTTTCCGATCGGTAATTACCGGTAAAATTACTACTTTTTATGTCTTCTCTTAGTTTTCTGATCGAGCCACTATAGTCAGCATTCACTTCTGTCAACGGGTCAATTAAGTCAGAGTAGTAAGATGAACTTCGGTAATTATAGTTAAATCTGAAAATTCTTCGGAAATAGTTGTCGTACAAATCATTGTTAGCAAAGTTTCCTTGAGCGAAAAACATTGCCCCATAGGCGCGTTCCGCTCCTGCATCGAGCAAACATCGGGTAATCTTTTGAAATACCACCAAAGATTTCCAAGTATTGCCAAAGCCGCTTTCTCGAATTCTCTCTATCATCCAGCTCATGAAGAAATTCACAATATCGCTATAGAAATCTATCTCGCCGTACAGATCTGACGTGATTGGGTCAAGCTTGGCTCTATGTAGTCTAATATAGCTTGCCAGCTTTGATTTTGAACGAAAGGACTCATTAGGATGTGAAGAAAATTCTTCAGGCCAGTTCCACATCGCTTCAATAGATTGGTCAGTATTATCATACGTTTCTAACAAAAACGTTTTGGTACTTGGTCCTATGCTACTGATATAAAGTATCGCCATGTCCCTCTCAGACTGTATTGTGTAGATCAAATTACCCAAATTAATTGCACGTAACATCATATTCTGTGCCTGCAGAATGTAATAAAAAGTAGATTTTGATCAAATGATATTATGTGCAAAAACTAGTGATATTTTTTTACAAAACTGTATAACTGATTAAAAGATAATAAATGGTGTGAACTTAGCACCTCAATGAATGATGGCGACCGTGCTAGCTCTTGCTTCCGTCTTTGGTATGTGTTGAAAACTAATTACGTTTTTCAGTGCTGGTTCCAAATTCAACCCAGATGGTATTAATCAATGTAAATGTATGATGTTCGATTGCTGTGCCAACTTTAAATACTATTCAAGAAACTACACAGCTAGTCACTAAAGTTCGCCCATCATTTAAGTTTCCGTCTTTTATTCCGTCTTTGATTTCCTGGATTGTTTTTATTTTTTACTTCTAGTCTAGGAACATGAAAACTGAAGTCTAGCAGGAGCGCAAGAAGACATACATGAACATATTATATATATACATGTTAACAATTACAATACTAAAACGGAATGAAAGACGGAAACATAGATGATGGGCTAACTTTAGAGTACTGCTCCAGAACAGTGTGTGGCAAAAGGGCCAGTGGGAGTTTACAACCTCGTTCAACGGTGTATCCCATAAAGTCACTCGAATAAAACAAACAGTGTCAGTAAAGAAATCCGCGCTGGACAACCGCCAATATACGAGCCGGCGAAAACAGTAAAATACATGTAGAACACAGATATATAAATATATAAAATGGAACAATGCAGTACAAAGTAACTTATTGCGTTTATGCTTACTGTATGTGCATTAATTTATCTACCTGAACAGTGCTGTCTTTCTGTATCACATTATCTGCCAGAGAGAACAAGGTAAACGCCCAGCCTCCAAGGATAGGGATAAACACAACTGTTAGAAGCTTGATCAGGTGTAGCCATTTCCCACGTGTACTTAAATAGTTAGAACGGAACAAACTCCCTGAAACAACGAGGAGGAAAATTAAATTACAAACTTATAACAAATAAATAATTTGATTTTGGCGAACGAGCTTAATGTCCTTAAGTTGTAAACGATGCAGATAATGTAATGTTCGATAGGATCTACGACTTTCGTGTTCATGATATAGATATTGATATATGCGGTAGTTACATCTGGTGTATGAGGATTGTGAAGTTATTCACATAAACATAACTTGCTGATGTTGCAGTCAATTAAAATGCACAAAGTGTTGCATTGCGCCACTTCCTAGAGGATTTGTATACATTTCAAATATGTTGACATTAATGTTTTAAAGTTGAGAACAGGATGTTTTGTATAAGCTAACTGTTTTAATGAGAACATCTTACGCTCGTAAATATAGTTATAACTATGGTATCTAAACAATCATTGCATTATTGTTTGCGTATTGTTTAATAATTAAACGAACTGGACGGTACAAACTCGATAATGTCATATTTAAGTGTTTTTATCAAAAATAATCTTAATACAAAATGGCTGTCTGAGCTAGGTTTCAGAAGTCCTAGTTAGGGTCGTAAATCATAACATCTGCAATATCTGGAATAGAATTTAGAACTATCTTAAATTATCCCTTATTTGAGTATACCTTCAAATTTAGTTACTCATGTACTTAAGGACTATGTCAATCATGGATTCCAATGCGCCTTCAATATGTGTGTCTTAATGAACTACACGAACTAATAAATATGAAAAGTAGTCTGACGTTTTATTTTTTATTCCAGATTAATCACAGCATTCATTACTAAACCTTGTTATCACTAAAAAGGTAAATATACTACATTTGGATAATTTAAAAGAGACTTTAGTAATGCTCCTTTTCTGTGCAAGTTTTCATGAAGCTGGTTAGTTCATGACTAAAATGTAAAACAATTATCGACATAAGATAATTTAGACTTCCATGTAGATGCATTTGGAATTAAAAGTCAACTTTCGGGGGATTCGATACGGATACAAAAAATGATAATATTTTATTTTGTCAACCGGTTAGTTTAACCAAATGTCTCGTGCCTTTTTTTACACTCGCTGTCGACCAATGCATCTGATTGTGACGTCACATCAGGTGATTGCAGTTTCAATTATAATCTTATTTTTGTTTGTTTTGTAGCTGAGTTTAGCGTCGTCAATACAAGTTTGTGCGCTGATCAATATGTATTTTGCACACGAAAAAAACATGAAAACATATTTACAAGAACAATTTAAAACATAACGCATTTTGTAATCAACATATGATGTAAAATGTTGAAAATTTGCAGTTTACTTGGGAAAAAAATTACTTTTGTGGCTTTAAACTTCTACATAAAAAAATACAATTGAGGACCCTCAAAGACAAATAAATTTTATCTCATATAAAATAAAAACACAAATGTGAAACTTATTTGTCACGAATGTAGGCAAGTTAAACTATTTTCTAGTCAGATAGTTGCGTATCATAATTATGATAATATTTGAATGTACAATTGGCAGATGCAAGTTGTTATGATGCGTATTTTTTCATTCAGAAACGATTTAGTAAGACTAATCTTCACTGTGTTATGTGTTTCCTGAGTGGGTCGGATATACAGTAATGGTAAGATCGACAAAACACTCGTTCAAATGAAATGCAACTTAGAATAGACAAATACTATAGCATGAAGTCTGAAAGAACCATAATTCTTAGATGCATAATCATTGACTTATCTTCCCCATCTTTACGCTGAAAGACATCTCCTTGTCTGAGAATAAGTAAGGAACAAAGAAAAAATGTAACTTATATGTAGTGCAAGAAGTATTTATCATATTTACTGAATTATCTCCCTTTGTTACATTATTTTCCTCGTGCAAGGAACTTTATCACAATTACCGGTTGCTCAAAATTTAGGAATTCTTCTTACATCATTTTACATTTATTATAACAAGTTTACACAAATGTGGAATTTTAAATGTATGTGGTTCAAACAGTTGACATACGCGACCAATTTTACATTTGTGTATCCTATAACATGCATTGTCGAAGAGCTTTTGTAAAAGAAATCTTTCATATGTAAAGTTAATCAATATGTATGGCATACTACATAACATAATGCAGTATTATAGTACAGTCGGACCTCGTTTATTTGGCAATCTTCTATCTGAATACTTGGTATCATCCGAAAAAAATATCAGGTCCCAATGTATCTTCTTATGTTCGTCGAATTGAAATGGGTAATTCGAAACCATGTATTATACGAAATACAATTACGGACCCGATTAATTCGAATGAACGAAGTTCGACTGTAATTGGTGTGATATTAAATAAATTATGTATGTGTACTAACCACAGCCCACAGCAAGATGACCATTAGAGTATGGAGATAAGTGCGCTAACATGTCTGAAAGATGAGACAAAGAACTTCCTCTCTTCATCTTCGAGCTGTTGATTCAAGTCAAACAAATTATAGATACATGAAAAAAATATATGAAACAATCGAATTAGAGAGAGAGGTGGAGGTATTTGTAAGGGAGAGATAAGAGAGTGAGTGGGAGACGGAGGTAGAGAGAGAGGTGGAGGTATTTGTAAGGGAGAGATAAGAGAGTGAGTGGGAGACGGAGGTAGAGAGAGAGGAGGGGGTATGTGTAAGGGAGAGATAAGAGAGTGAGTGGGAGAGAGAGGTAGAGAGAGAGGTGGAGGTATTTGTAAGGGAGAGATAATAGAGTGAGTGGGAGACGGAGGTAGAGAGAGAGGAGGGGGTATGTGTAAGGGAGAGATAAGAGAGTGAGTGGGAGAGAGAGGTAGAGAGAGAGGTGGAGGTATTTGTAAGGGAGAGATAATAGAGTGAGTGGGAGACGGAGGTAGAGAGAGAGGAGGGGGTATGTGTAAGGGAGAGATAAGAGAGTGAGTGGGAGAGAGAGGTAGAGAGAGAGGTGGAGGTATTTGTAAGGGAGAGATAAGAGAGTGAGTGGTAGAGAGAGGTAGAGAGAGAGAGGAGGAGGTATTTGTAAGGGGGGATAAGAGAGTGAGTGGGAGAGGGAGGTAGATAGAGAGGAGGGGGTATGTGTAAGGGAGAGATAATAGAGTGAGTGGGAGACGGAGGTAGAGAGAGAGGAGGGGGTATGTGTAAGGGAGAGATAATAGAGTGAGTGGGAGACGGAGGTAGAGAGAGAGGAGGGGGTATGTGTAAGGGAGAGATAATAGAGTGAGTGGGAGACGGAGGTAGAGAGAGAGGAGGGGGTATGTGTAAGGGAGAGATAAGAGAGTGAGTGGGAGACGGAGGTAGAGAGAGAGGAGGGGGTATGTGTAAGGGAGAGATAATAGAGTGAGTGGGAGACGGAGGTAGAGAGAGAGGAGGGGGTATGTGTAAGGGAGAGATAATAGAGTGAGTGGGAGACGGTGGTAGAGAGAGAGGAGGGGGTATGTGTAAGGGAGAGATAAGAGAGTGAGTGGGAGAGAGAGGTAGAGAGAGAGGTGGAGGTATTTGTAAGGGAGAGATAAGAGAGTGAGTGGTAGAGAGAGGTAGAGAGAGAGAGGAGGAGGTATTTGTAAGGGGGGATAAGAGAGTGAGTGGGAGAGGGAGGTAGATAGAGAGGAGGGGGTATGTGTAAGGGAGAGATAAGAGAGTTATTGGGGGTAGAGGGAAAGGAGAGGGATATAGGAGGGATGAGAGGGGACAGAGGAGGGGTAAGAGGGGACAGAGGAGGAGTTGAGGGAGATAATAAAGGTGTTCAACTGCAAAACACTGACAATTTTCCGCATATTTTAGATGCGAAGAAATGTATTTTGATCATGAAATGAAATACGGCTCGGTGAGAGATCTGAATGCAACAAATGCAACTGGAAGTGTACAGATCTCAGGCAAATCGTTCTGTAATGATACAACTCCGTAAAATCCTTTATTATTCCATAAATAATAATTGCACTGGTCACTGCATTGTATTATCCGTCACAAATATTCTCCAATATTTATTTTTGGTTTACACGTTTCACTCTTTTGTTGTTTATCAATGTAAAATGCGTGTTTTTACTTCCAAATTGCTACAGAGAAACAACCTCTCCTCAACAGCAGTATCAATTGTTCCTGTAGTATGAATTTACAATCAAGACAACCGTTTCTTAGCTTAAACTACTAAAAAAAAAAGTCAACATTTATATCTCCCAAAGGGTGTTGCACTAAGCTTGTCCTCGCATGTGCCTTAAAAATGCCGGTAACGCTATACAAAGAAACAAGAGAAATAACGATTCTGAAATATAATTAAACAAGAAATGATTAAGCAAATGGCTCTGCTGAAATAATTTAAAAATACGTTATTCATTTCATTTTAACTCAATGCCGCGCCGCTTAAGAATATACCTGTATGGTTCTTTAACCCCCTCCATTCTCCTGGACTCACGTATTTCAACTTCAATCATTTTGGTAATATGTTTTATGCCTTGAAAAGGTCTATTCATTCCTCGATAAAAGTATGTCTTGTGATGTAAGGCCCATTGTATCCTTGTGTTATAAAGCTTACTGTTGTAACACTTAGTTTACAGCTTATTAGATCGTTGTTATCGATACACTGACGTTAACGGCGTAAATTGATACAATTATACGTACGCCATGTATGATGCGCCTCAAACTGGCCATTCAAACTCTACAAGTTTTGAACCTTGAAATACTCAACAGTATATCAGGTTTGTACCGGTTGTTAGTTGACCAAACCAGTACACATGGGTTATCAACCAGTATTAGCAAGTTCCTGCGCAAACAATTGACAATTTGCCCCAAATGAATAAGAGATGGAGAACAAAGAACTGACAATGTACATATTTTATCTTCAGCCATATTGTCACGGAGAATATATGCCTTACATTGACAGCTCAGAAATATATACAGTAAAACCTCAATAATACGACCACCCTTTTGCTTGAAATATGGTCTTATCATTGAGGTGGTCTTAATATTGAGGTTGAATAAGGAGAAAATAGGGAAAATAGACATAGGTTAGGTTCTACTGTTACCTAGGTTAGGTTCTACTGTTACCTAGGTTAGGTTCTACTGTTAGTCTTTAACTACTTAATCATGATTATGTACTTTCATACGGACATTTAAGCAATAGTACAGCGTTAAATGTTACTAATATTAAAGACAATTTACACTTAAATTCAATGTCAAATGTATAAATAGCAATATACTGGTAATTGCAATCTTATCTAAGGATACACTGATTATCTTTATTTCATGAAGTAGTTTTCATTAGGTTCCGCCAGTGTGTCATATTTGAATAGCAAACTGTTTCTCCAAGAGTGAGTCGTATTGAAATAACAAACTGTTTCTTGTTTATCAAAATTCGAGCAATGTTGTAGACGAGACCGAGACCACAAAGGATGTAACCTCGTAGAAAACAAATGTGTCCATTAATGCTTTTAACATTTACAGCGACAGCATAAACACGCGAACAGCATGTTTATCAATGCGACAGATGACGCCCGTTAAACCAGAATAACATTAACACATAATGGTAAATTATAAATCACATATTTACTTTGAATCGATAATTGATCTAAAAAAAATAAAACCAGAAGAAATATCCCAACAAAATCTAATATTGAAAAAGACATTTTTAGCCAAAATATCAATTAAGAGCGAATATTTGATAGCAAACAATTTGCTGAGTGTGGAAAGGAACTACGTTTGTGGTTATTTAACCTGAGACTGGTTGCAAACTATTTTTGGGGTTTGAAATGTTGAATTTGATATGATTGTGAAATTAATCTTGCAGTGCTGTATTTAAGACATAATTAATATCCTTAGGTGCTTAAGAAAGTATAAACATATTTTAAGGAAGTCGAGAATGAAGATGAGAGTCGGCTCTCTAGGACCTATGACAATGCACATTCCTGACGAATTGAACAATATTTGACGTACATTATGTAGTATATATCGTCTAGTGATCTGATTACTATTCTTTTGATATTTCAACGTCCCTTATACTTTCTGAATAATAGAAATTTCGAATTCTAAGTTACATAATATGTCCACGTTTTATCAAGGTGAGTATGCACTTAAGTTTTTATATGTATACATAGATCTACATGTGTTTGTCTGAACGAATACTATAAGTATAAAATAAGTGTAGCCATTTTCATGTTAATATTTGCAACAAGTATACGATAGTCATACGAAGGTTTGAAATAGTGAAAACTCATGTCGTCACAGTTTTTTCTATATCTTTAGAAATGCACGAATGTCAAAAGTATAAACATGGATACAAATGTCATAAAATCACATCATCAAAATACAACAAGCAACAGTAAAAAAAAACTAACAAAGGAAATTGCCTTAAAATGCATAGTATACTGTTAGCAATATTATTTCGTTCCAACGAATAATATTCAGAATCCATTAATTCTAACTCATTTGTTTCAAAATACACACACTTAAATAAAATGCCCATCCAAACTGGTTTAAAGGTCACACAGCTTATTTCAAGCAATTCACTACTAACAAATCTAGTGGACAAAATCAGTCCCCCTCTTCGACACCGACCACCCAAGGTTCGGGCTCCACCTCTGATTTTAAAATATAAGTTCCGCGTTCCTTCATGTCCGGGTGCAGACGAAATATTTCATTGATGGCGTCTTCTCGAACAACACAATAAATATGTAAGACACGAAGTAACGTACAAGTGCGCGCCATATTTAACAAAGCTTCCTCCAATTCTGGAGAGTTCCTAGAGCGAACAACAACTTTCCTGAGCGTGCTACTGTAATACGATGTCGCTAGGTTTATTTCTTCAAAACACATGGCAAAAGTTTCAAGCCTAAGAGTCCTTACTGGTATTTCAGGTTTCAAAATGGCCGAAATCAAATGGAAGGGACATGTATGATCGAACCCTAAAGTAACCCGAACCGTAGGGATATGAGACGTTAGTAACTTCCAAGCGTCTGGGTCAAGGTCGATTCCAAATTTGACCTCACGTCTACAAACGATAGAAATATGTTCAACGTTGTCGCGATCTTCTTCCGTGAAAGCTTCAAGGATTTCACTGGAAAAGCTACAGTAGTATACACGAAGGTCTCTTAGCTTCTTACATCTTTCTACAAGTCGTTGAATGCTTGCTGGGCTTATCTTGCAAACAAGAACTTTATTCTGCACATCAAGGTACTTCAAATCTTTGTTATTTTCAGACAACGTATCAATAACACTATCATCGATAGGAATAGATATTCCACTTAGATCCACATGTTGTAGATAAGCCACGGGTTCTTCTATTTTATCACCAACCTTCGAAAAGAAGATTTTGATTCCATTCAAGAATTCTAGACCAGAATAGAATAATGGATTTTCTCCTGTGAATGCAATCTCAAATTGTGTTATTCTTCGTTTATCTATTTGTGACAATATTTCTAAAAGGAAACAAGCGTTTTTGCGATTGTGAGGAAGCATCTGATTCACCCCGATGAATACTTTTCTCATGTATTTTCCATATTTCTTTGCTCCTTCAACGCAATTTATATGTGACGGAAGGAAGAACCAAAATTCGTACGAATGCCACAGCAGGGGATGTTCAAAAACCTCAAGCCAGGATCGACAAACCCGGGAAGCATGGTTCCGGTCAACGGAATTTAGGTAGGAGAATATGTGTACAGTGACGTCAGACGGTAGCAGAGACCAATCAGAGGTGTTGGAAATTTCGTTCTCTGACATATTTGACCCTGCAAGGCAAATAAAAAAAACATGTATACACACACAATAATGTATGTGTTCTGAAACTCAGTATCGATATAATCTGACATGTGAGACATATGAGAATCCTTTCAGTTGAATCCATTTACGACTCAGAAATAGGTGAATCAATACAAATTACTGAAGAGTAATACAGGCCTACGTATTATCAGTTGTACATTTGCGTAGATTTGACTCAGTAGAGCATTCGATATATTAGAAGACACATCTATATGTATGCATATTTATATTGTTGTTGTTGTACCGTCTGATATGAACGTTTTGCTTATCTGCGTTTAATATCCAAAGATTAAAAATGTTTTGGTCTATATTGCCTGGAATAGCAAACAAATCCCGTAAGCTTATTTCAGATGTGATCAGACAATATCAATTCCCTTAAAAATTATCAGATACACACACACAGATGTAAGTATATAACAATTACATTAAGCTTATAACCCCAGTAACCATGAACTACATAGTTCAAAAGTAACAACCACACTCCACCACCATCCCCATGTATTAACCCCCTGCTACGCCTCGCAGTTAACGGTTGACTTAATCAGAAAGCATACATTAACATCGTACAATGAACAAAATGGTTTACTTACGTACCTGTCCTGTTCACATTCTCTCGAAATGGAATATCAACGAAATGAAGCCAAACAACTACTGCGTATCAACATGCATGATACCCGGATACATAATCCAGTAAGTGTATACATATACTTGAACCTATGACTCATAGTTGCAAGTACGAAAATAGTACAGGGGAGGTAACTCGATTATACTATTTAACAAAACTAAAAGATCGGCAATACGTTAGTGAACTACGTTGTTTCTAGTCGAAAGGGACACAACCACCACCACTGATGTGAAACAGAAGTGTCATTGTATACGGAAGTGTGTTTATTAACAGCGTAGAAGTGATGTCGAGCCAGTTCCTGATTCATTTAGAATGATGACTCCGATCTTGTTTTAATTTCGTTCATTTAGCGGTCACATTGCTTATAACGTCTCCAATTTCTACATATATTGATTATAGTTATCTTCATCATGTACTGAATATATACATGTGCTGAATATTGTTAGTTAAGTATAAACATAATTAAGACAAACCTCAAAAATACATTTCTTTCCGCTCATATTCGCAGCGATTCATTTAATGTCATTTAGTGTACGGGTTGAAAGGTATGCGTAATATTGTTTCATAATTCCGTTTAACATACATACATAATATTTGTTAAATCTGCACCTCCTGTATACTTGTCATGCGCGGATCCAGATGGGGGTCTGGACAGCCCCCCCCCCCCGTGAGATTTTGGCAAAATATGGTGGTCCATATCTATAAATCCTAGATCTAAAATGGGGTCCCAGATTCAAGGTAAATTCCTGGAACCGCGCATGCCTTTAACCATATATTCAGCATAATACCTTCAATATATGTGAACGGTCAGTTAAGTGGCGCATTAATAATTGATAAAATCATCATCCCCAACCAAGTAGAAGAAATACACCGGGTTTAAACGTATTTGAAAATGTTGAATATATCATAGCATGTTTACTTGGTAGTCGTAAAGAAAAGTAGAATTATTCGGTTATACAGATTGCACACATATAGTGAACTTCCTGAAAAGCGGACACTGTCATGACATGGTCAAAAATCCGGTTTTCTGAGAGTTTCTATTTTTAGAAAACTTATATTAAGTCCGGTTTCAGTGAGTTATTGTTGTATCTAATGGTATTGATTTGACATTTGTGTTTTGACATGATGTTACAACAGATAAACAAATTGTTTCGAGCGCTCCTCATTGTGATAATTGCGATAATTGTGCGTTCTTTTCTCAGGTTTTGTTATGTAATTACGCGAATTAGAACAATTCACCATGAGGTCGATACTGCAGAAAAAAGAACTGACAAACACGTGATTATAACATGCTATAATGAACTTTAGGAGAAAGACACAGTAGTACAAATTATGATGAAGCTAATTCACATGTCTAATGTTTACCTGAGAACGATTGTTAACGATTTGCAACGTGTTTAGCCAATGAAATATGTCTTTGAGAATATTAAACAATGGGCATAGTTTATACAAGAACGGTAATCTTAACTAATTGTGATTCCTATGTACCTTGGCCGTTGAAAGTTTTTTCACGTACTCTAATCATAGGTCCGTTGATGTCAAATGCCTACACAATACTTTTGGTCTGTTAATTACTCGAAGTAGCAAGTGTTGTTCATGTTTTACAATAATTTTCAGTTTCCGTTCGGAATATCTAGGGGATTTAGAGGGTAATTAAGTGGTGGCAATATCAGACAATTTTTCTTGTTAAGATATTTATCCGGGATGAATATTTATCATGATACTAGTTTACCACATAATCTTTATGATCATAAAATGTCAACTAGTTCCTTTAACGTGATAACCACATGATTGTTTAGATAACTATGTAGTTAACAAGTTGCAGAAGTATGTCTCTATAAGTCTACGCGAATGTGAATTGACAATTATACAGAAACATATCAACTCAAAGGTAGATCGGTTTCAACTTAATTGGTCTACATCGATTGTGAACACAATGGAAAACTCGACAAAAGGTTAGTATACAACTTATATTAATCTCTCTCGATGACTGCTTCCTGTGTTACTAACCAGTCTCGCGCCTAATACTAGCCAATAAGCGGTTCAACCTTACCCAGGGCGAGATTCGAAACCACCACCTTCGGATCACGAGTCACGTGATCTACCCATCGATGCATATGCCTCAACTCAAAGGTAAATATATACTGACGAGAAAAAGAAACGCCTCATTCTAACTCATTGTACAATATTTGTTAACTGTACAGGATCCGTAGTCCAGTGGTAACGCGCTGGACTAGTAATCCAGGGATCGCAGGTTCGATTCCCCGCTCCATCACTGACCGTACTACTGTGACAGTCTTTCGGACGAGACTTTAAAAACCGTGGTCCCGTGTATGATGCTTTACATCGAGCACGTAAAAGAATCAGGGGTGCTTCTGGAACTTGGGCGTCTCTTGTATCATGCACTTTTCTCCAAACAATTCGTTAAATTGGTTTAAGAATCTAAAGAGGGTAAGTTTGTCTTGTTTCCACTGCAAATACCATAAAATATGGCTGATCTGGGTCGTACATCGTAGTGCGACCACTGCAAATAACATGAAATATGGCTGATCTGGGTCGTACATCGTAGCACGACCAAGGAAAAAAACTGAAATATGGTTGATCTGGGTCGTACATCGTAGCACGACCACTGCAAATAACATGAAATATGGCTGATCTGGGTCGTACATCGTAGTGCGACCACTGCAAATAACATGAAATATGGCTGATCTGGGTCGTACATCGTAGCACGACCACTGCAAATAACATAAAATATGGCTGATCTGGGTCGTACATCGTAGTGCGACCACTGCAAATAACATGAAATATGGCTGATCTGGGTCGTACATCGTAGCACGACCAAGGAAAAAAACTGAAATATGGTTGATCTGGGTCGTACATCGTAGCACGACCAAGGAAAAAAACTGAAATATGGCTGATCTGGGTCGTACATCGTAGCGCGATCACTGCAAATAACATGAAATATGGCTGATCTTGGTCGTTCATCGTAGTGCGACCACGGATTTTTTTTAAATATGGTTGATCTGGGTCGTACATCGTAGCACGACCAAGGAAAAAAAACTGAAATATGGTTGATCTGGGTCGTACATCGTAGCACGACCACGGAAACAAACTTAAATATGGTTGATCTGGGTCGTACATCGTAGCGCTATCACTGCAAATAACATGAAATATGGCTGATCTTGGTCGTTCATCGTAGTGCGACCACGGATTTTTTTTTAAATATGGTTGATCTGGGTCGTACATCGTAGCACGACCAAGGAAAAAAAACTGAAATATGGTTGATCTGGGTCGTACATCGTAGCACGACCACGGAAACAAACTTAAATATGGTTGATCTGGGTCGTACATCGTAGCAAGACCACGGAAAAAATGAATATGGTTGATCTTGGTCGTACATCGTAGCACCACCACGAAAAAAATATTTGGTAGATCTACGGCCTACTACCCAGTTCGACCAAAATTTGTTGATGTACGACCTACGACACAGGTCGACCAAATTTGGTTGATCTACGACTTACGACCCAGGTCGACCAACTTTTGTTGATCTACGACCTACGACACAGGTCGACTCACTTTGGTTGATCTACGACCTACGACCCAGGTCGACACACTTTGGTTGATCTAGGATCTACGCGCCAACTTCACACACCTTGTCTCATATAGCGGAAGTTAGCGTCGCGTACAATACAATTATTGTGTGTTCATGTACGGAGTTTATATACAGGTGTAGATCGAGTTTCAGACTGCGTTGAAACTTATTTACTTTTGTCTGTAAAGTCTCATAGAACTTCCAGCCTTTGTCACAAAAGCAAATGCTATTATTCTGCTCATAGTTTCTGAATGTGTATCAATATTCCAAGTAAACAACTATACAGATTATGGTCATAACTCAAGGGTCATAACTTTGCACTTACTGGGCAGAGCCATACATGAAACCCCAGGTGCACAAATACACAGGCTAATAAAAATTCCTGTGAAATTTGTATGACTCTTGGTCCTACACTTTTGGAAATAGGCGCGACACAAGATTGCATGCTCTGTACGCTATAATTTAAATAAGTCGAGGGCCATACTTTGCACTTACTGCGCGGAGCCATACATGAAACCCCATATACACAACTACACAGGCTTGTGAATACATTTATAATGTATATAATCCAGGCATTCCTATTACACATTAAGTTTATATTATATAAACTTGCTAACAAGTGATAATGCAAGTCAGTTTCAACTGTTTTACAGTGTTAATGAAACATGAACCAGTAATATTATATCATGAAACTAGTATTAGGTCTGATAGGGATTAGAAACCACAGATGGAAAATTACGAATACATCGTCGCCGACCACTTATCGTATATTTCGCAACTGCGTTTCTTAGCACACAGCGTAACTTACCTATATTGGTCGCCTACGGCTTTATTTTTATTTTTTATTTTATTTTGTTCATGGAAGGAGCAGTTATTGTTTAAGTGATGTGAAGGCATTTCAAAAGTGAAATTTCACAGAATATAAACTTATTCTTTAGTAAAACTGGTTCGGACATTTTCCGAGAAAAAAGGACAACGAAGACAGCAACTCTAGGTATGATTATCTAACATGCAAACTTTGGTCAAAAAATTTGCAAATGCTCATTACTATGCCGGTAAAATGGAAAACAATCCTGCTTCATATAAGTCACATGTTTAACACATATATTCATCACTGTTTGTCGTTAAGACAAAATGAGATGACATTGACTTACTGCCAGTTTCTGTTATCTTGTGATGTTAATTAATCCCTTAACAAATTAGAGTGAGATTAACACCATCAGATAGTAGTACTTTAAGATATCCCGGTTTGTTTTAAGGGTATACATTCAGCAAATAACTTCAAGCTTTTAATACAAAGTATAGTATACAACATGTTCAATGGCAATTTAAGAGACGTACAGCCGGGCGACGTTTTCAGCGAGGTAATAAGAGGTCCTCGGCTTACCTTCTTCAAGTTACAGCTGCCACCGAATGTGTATGCAGTTCAGAAACAGATACACTGCTTCACCAAGACCAGACAAAAATAAAGAAACCAACACTTCGACCACGCCCAGACCTGCAAATGAAAAACCACTGATGAACCACTAGGCAATGGAATGGTAAAATTATGAACAAAGTTAATCAACAGCATAGTGTTACGAAATGCAGAAACTTAAATATGTCATTGCGTGAATGTCGAAAGTCTGGACAAGGTTCCCTGTCACAGTTCGAGTACGCTTCATGTATATATGTATCCAGTAAAATGAAGATAAACACGTGATATAGAGACAACAAGAGAGCCGCTATAAACATACTACTGGCTTAAGCGCTGCAGGATTAGATATGCCAACTGGAATTGACAAAGATAATGTTTGTTATTCACCTTGATTGAGATTCAACCACCACCTTCTATAAGCCATATGCGGAGTATTGGCAATCACGCCAGCCTCAATACTATTCAGCCAAACGAGCAAGACATGACAGAAAGAGACGGCTAGTCATCCAGCACAACCGTGACCAGGGAACACTCAATCCATTTGATAATGCCATCAGAATGGTTTCTTTCTACAAACCCTAAAGTCGTCTTCTCATGCCTAAATTGTAGCGTTAGAAAATCATACCAGCTAAATGTACACAGTGGGCTGGTCGGTAGAAAACAACTATACTCCTTGTTTACGGTCCATTCTAAACAGAAATGAGTACGTCTTGGAATCATGACGACAAATGAACCAAGCACTCTGGTAACCGACCTCCATCAACGTCATAATGCCCACAACACTTAGAATGGGAAAAACAGGACTTCCGTAAACTGTTATTATTATTCCCCTCAAACACTAAGTGATTCACATTTATACACAATTTGTTGTTGCATAAATGCGATGCCTGCCTACATGCAGGAACATCAAAATTTCTTGAATGCACCATAAGTGCTACACGATGACTGGTTCGAGTTCTGTGCCCTTTGCTTGGTGGGTCTCTTGGGTCTCTGAACCGAAACTGTCCGTAGCCTCGCATACTAACGCATCCAGTCCAGAAAATACATTCCCCATTTCCATGCAATTCGCTGTTCTGCTGTAATGTGTTGTTGCATCGTTCAAAAAGCTCCTCCATACCTAGAGTTGTTTCCTCAAGTATAAAATAACAGTTTAATTAATTATTGAGAAAAAAATCAAATTCAGAATCTACGACTGTACTAAGACTGATTTAGTTTTTTGTTAAAATAGCCAAATATATAGTTTTTTGTGTTACTGCTAAATGACGTCATAATAAAGAATGAAAGAAGCTTGGAGAAATCGAACGGGTATATATGCCTCAATTATAAGCAGTACGTAATGCATAGAAAAGTGGAAGACAGTTTAATAAAAACACAAGCTGGTCAACCTAATTAATGCTCCGGCAAACATGGGCAAACAATGGACAGCATAACATGAAACAAGGGACAATATAAATTTAAAACATTAGACACCACAATACAACTCAATATCAAAAGGATTGGGTAATAGCTTTAAGATACTTCATTGAACACATTATGTTAGTTATAGAGCAAATGATAGTGCCTACAAAGTTCCGACCATAATCCTAAAAGACATAATCCTCTTTCATATCATGCCGTATCAAGTATGGTTTACAGATATAACTCCATTTAACTTTAGCATTAACATTTAACATATCCGGCGAGCAGTTTAAAGATGTACGAACATCTCTCAATTGTTGACTAAGAGTGGACAAATCACAAGTATTGATACATGTAGCTCTAAAATGTAAATAATGACATTTATTTAAAACTTGCGCAGATATTTGCATACCCAAATTAATGTTTATACCGGAATTTTCAAACGTTTTACTGCAACATTTGACAACTTCAGATTAAATAGCTGTTAAAAAAACAAATTAGAAATTTAGAAAGTAAAATAGCTGGTCCTTTTATAGAAATTTATTTTTTTGAAATTTAACAAAATCAATATTTCACAATCCTAAACGCAAATCACCATATAAACTGATTTATGTTGTCATAAGATACTAGCATGTGAAGTTGCTTGTTGCTTAAATATCTAACTCAAAACGATTGCCATCTATATGTCGTCCCGGTGCTTTTTCGCCTTCTTGTGTTTGATAGTATAACTAAGAGTTTTGTACAGGAATTGTGAACTGCTCCACAATTCCCATCTATATATAGTATCTAGTTTTCAACTACAACATCATCCCAGTAATTCCACACCAAGAACGCTCCACTATAAACACAACGGGCAAATGGCAGAATTGCCTCACTATAAAATCCTTCAACAGTGGCCTTCAAAACAAGGAGAAATCACTGTTTAAGTAATCAGAAATGGCAAAAACGATACAAAGTAAAATCAGTACATCTGACATTGAACCGGTGCTGCTATAGACAACTTAAACATTTTTAAGAACTACTTTCGGGGTTTCGACGACCCGGAAGTACTTGGTCACCTGGCCGACACCTGTTTCTGTTCCCAACAAAGGTAGTGCTGACAGTAAAATTATACAATGTCATGTAGAATTAAAATATATGCTATTTTAACTTGAGAATATATTATGACTCAAAATCAGTGGTAACACTATTAAAGTCCTAATTGCACATTTCATTGTATTAGTCATGCCAGACATCATTTTCTAGCCCTCACAGAAAACACATGGTACCAACTGCTGTCAGTTTTGTAACAGTTTTTTTACCACGGTGAAATGTGAAGTATATTGATTAGTCTGTCTTTCAAGATACTCAATATTTTTCACCCAAACTTCCTTCTGAAAATTAGGTTTTCCTCCTAAAATATGCATTTGAAGAGACTAGCTCGACAATGAGGCAGCTTGTTTGCAGATTTGAAACCAAAACAGTTTTATTTTGGATTACAGCACAACACAAGATGTTATACTTCATAGCATATTGGTATGCGTGACGAAAAGGCGACATTGCTTTGGTACTCTCAGTTTGTTGGATTCTTGCTTTATCGCCCCACCAACAAGAACTAAACTAGAAATGTGACCATATGACACATATGCCCCCACTTGCAGTCTTTGTCACAAAAGCAATGCTATTATTCTGCTCATAGTTGTGAATGGGTATCAAAATTACCAAGTGAACAACTGTACTGATTATGGTGATACGTCGAGGGCCATAACTGTGCACTTACATGAATACATGAAACCCCAGGTGCACAACGACACAATCTGGTGAACGTTCCCGTAAAGTCATATGACTCTGGCTCATATTCTTTTGGAGATATGCGCGACACAAGATTGCATACTCGGTATGCTATATTTAACTAAGTCAAAGGCCATGACTTTGCACTTACTGGGCACAGCCATATATGAAACGCCAGGTGCACAACTTCACAGGCTGGTGAACAGTAAAGTTGTATAACTCTGGCTCATATTGTATTGGAGATATGCGAGACACAAGATTGCTTACTCTGTAGGCTATATTTTCACTAAGTAAAGGGTAATAACTTTGCACTTACTGGGCACAGTCAAACATGAAACCCCAGTTGCACAACTTTGGCTCATATTTTTTTGGAGATATGAGTGACACAAGATTTTGTGACGAACGGAAGGACGGACAGACAGACGGACGAACAGACGGACAAGGGCAAATCTATATGCATAAAAACCGTCACGGTCTTACTATGTCGCGTTATTCGCCTTAACGACTTAGCTCCCCGCCAACACGATGAACATCCGGAAGGCGGAAGGTCGAAATGTAGAAAGATTATCGTGTCTTGTTGACGGGGAGACAAGGCGAAACTTTTGCCATCCATGTGTCATGTTTTCTGCTCGTCGCCACAATATGTCACCAACACGAACATCCACCAAAATAGTTGTTTGAGTCGTGTTAATGGCTTGTTGATTTAGCTTACAAAGTGTAAAGGGAAACGCTGCAGCAGAAATATTTAAAACACTACAAAATGTATGCGAGAAACTCCTTCATAGGCTGCAGTTGTGGGAAACAATTTTTATAGATGGAAGTAATGATATTGAAAGTAAGGATGGCCAGGAACGTCCAGTTCAAATGTTCACAAAGTGAAAAACACTGGACACTATCTGTGATAGAAGATTGACAAAATAGCCCATGAAATAGGTATCAGTCACGTTTAAGTTCATACCATTCGGACTAATAGGCCAAGATGAGCCAAATAGCCGCACGTTGGGTACCGCTCTGTCTTACACAAAGTTAAAAATACACGCCCGTCGGTGTTGAAGAACTTTTGTTAACATGTGCCAAGATGAGGGTTGACACTTTTTTAACCGGAGAGTCGCTATATACGAAACTTGGATAAAAAGTTACGAGACTGAATTAGAAGAACATTAATCAGAGTGACAGGCACCTGCCTCATCATGGCCTATCAAGTTAGGAAGAGAGCAATATAATTGGACCCGAGAATACTGGTATATTTACCGCAAATCGTGTTCCAATACGTAAGACGATATATTAAGATTTCTAGAGAAAGTTCTGGATGGAAATCCCACAACCAGCGATTAAAAAGATTATTGATGGAAGAATCGCCTCTGATAATACTTAATACTGCATCCTGGTATAAAACAGAGAGGGTGACGTTATTTAATACCACTTACCACTGGAACGTTCTGTCTCACACAGTTTATTTGCCAGATATGAGTCCCCCGGACTTTGACTTGTTTCCTAAGTTTAAAAACCTCTTCGTGGTGAGCGTTTCTGCGACCTAGATGACTAGAATTGAAAGTAGCTAAGCAGATTATTCGCATCAACTATGGTTGCCTAACAACGGGCATTGGGACGTGCCGCATCGGTGGGAGTCTGACAGCATTAATGTTAATATTGATGGATTTCAGACTCGTATTAAATATATTTAGATAAGTTTGGATTTGATATGCAAGGTCTCGCAATTTATTCGATGGTCCGCATAATGTACATTTCGAACCTTAATGGATTCGATATACAATTAATGATATCACGATAACGAGCGTTTTCCTTGAAACGGTAGATCTAACTGCAGACAAATTAATTGCTTTCTTAAGACGGATATAAATTCTTGACCAATTCACACACAGGAAAAAAAACAAATTATATGAATCTTCATCGCCATTTCTTTCAAACTGTTCAGAAACCAACTCGATCCTCCGTGGCGTTGAATTGATTTTCCATTATCTAATTAATGTATCACGGTGTGGATGCAATGTATTTCTTGCAATTGGTCGATAATGCTTCTGTTCTCAAATACAAAACTCATGTCAGCATTTTTAAATATGTTCTCGTTGGTTTCGGACGCTTGTATACATTCAACGTTTTCTATCCTTTGCTGCAGATGTTTCATTCATTTTACCGGCTTATATATGATGTCATAAAGTCATGTTTGAGAAACACGAAACATCGGTCAATGGCACAACCGGGAATCGAACCCAGGTCTACGGATTGCCGGTCCGTTATGCTAACCAGTACACCATAGTAAGTCTCAAATGAAACGAATACACACATATAATCAGACATTATCTACCTGTCCTCATGCGTATACATACAAATCCGATGAAGTACAAAGAGCGACTTTTATCGCATACCCTATCAACGAGAACGGCGATTGTACCCGAACAGACTTACGGGATTAATGAATGCCAGTTACTGTTGCCTTGTAATATGCCTCGAAAATGCGTTGCTCGTGATTGGTTGAGATGTCGGCAAAAGTTGTTGAAGTTTCAGTCTTTCGTGCAGTATAAAAGTATATTGAGTCTGAACCTGGTCATTATTCGAACCAATGTAACATAATTAAAAGAAACAGAGTGCACGTGTTTAGTTTAAAGTGAAATATAAATGTGTGTTTTACGAACCAATACACGTTAATGCAGTCCTTGCGATAAATTGGAAACTTGAACAGGCTAGAAAATAGACGAGAACATACAGAATTCCTCGGTTATTAATGTGTCGAAGCACATTGTATACGCAGGTTTGGCAAAGAAATTTCGAAGGCCAATTCAATTGTATTGCATTGTAACATATGAATCAAATTGTTATGATTAATATGCGCCTCGTGCGCGCTTTGAACCTTTATGCTCCAGATTGACAGTCGTGTGTACTTATGTACATTTTCGTTTTACTAGAGCAACGCAGTTTAGTTTTAAAGTTCCATTCTACCATGGTAATGAAAATAATATGTTTCATTACACAGATCATCATGAACTGGAATTCATTTCTGGATAAAACAAAAAATCCATAACGGTATTAGATTATTCATCAAAGCTTTCAAACAGCAATTATTAGAAACAGCCAAATGCTTCATGCCTGTTCTGATTTGTTGAACAATTTATTATATAGAAACATTTTATATCTTGTAGCTTCAAAATTCCAAAATCGTTTTGTCTTTTTTTATTTAGCAATTTTCGTTAAATGTCTTTTTATTTATTGTGTTTTACCCCATTTGTCATTTGAGGTTTCTATATTTCATGATACATGAGAAATGATATGATGTTATATTGACTGTGCTACTGATAATTATTATGTCGTAATTGTTTTATGAATGTAATATGTGTCAGTATGTTTGTCTTGTATAATATTTAGAACCAAGACATAGCCCGCCAGATCAGCTCAATCGTTAGAACAGTCGACTGACAATATGCTGGTGGTTGCTTCGCATTCCGGGTGAGGGTTAAATATTTTCCGTGATAATTTGACCAAAGATAATTCATTGATTCATGTGGGAATGCTGTATTGTGGAAGACCAGGTTAGTACCAAATGGGTTCCCAGGAACGTTGGCTAGGGTAACTTACCGGAAACAGGAATGGCCGTAAGAATGTATACATAGAATACACGTATAGCACCCGCTTGTAACAATGAAATGTATCAAAATGAAGACTTCAATTTGCAAAATTGAAATGATGACATAGATTGATATAACGGCAATTTGTTTTCCATTGAATATAAAGAGCAAAAGCTGCAATTATCGATTATCTAAATATTTACAGAGATAACAGGAAGAGACTTCCTCGTATCGTTACTTTATTTAGTATCGAATCCCTTAATGTTCAAAATGTACGTAATATTATTAAACACAATATAACGCATCTTGTACGAGTTTTATAATAGTTTTGTAAAATTCGTCTCATTAAATATTCTCAAGTCGAAAGATTGCATTGTAGTTTTATCATCAGTACTATATGTCTCATAACCATGTATCCACTGCATATCAACAATACGTTAGAACATAAACTATGAAATAGAAAGAATATCTCAGTCAGAGTTACTGACTACACTTGCGCTAAAACAAATATTCCACCATCTGCATTTCTGAAAACATCATCAAATTTATATTTAATACATGCTAATCCTATTTCACGTGACTCCAATTTCCGTTAATTGAGACAGTCATGTGAGAAGAGCAGACATTGAAATTATATAATTCTATCAAATCAACGAATTAGTGATTAAGTCAGTCGATCAATATCTTTGATTTGAATCAATGTCTTCAAAATGACAGGTCAAATTAGATTGATGTGTCTACCACATAACGAACGACGCCGCATGAGAATAAAGAGTGGAGAACATTCACTTTCTAACGCAGTTTTCTATGTATTGATGGCACAAAGCAACTAGTGGCCACATGTGTTAAATAACCGCAAAACAATCCCAGTTCAACATTCTTGCGAGAAAATCCGTATTTAACACAGAGTCATCGACCTATTGATGAGCGTAAAATGCAGAAAAACCGCGTGCACAAGACCGCATGTATATCTGTACGGAATTAGTAAAGCTGATACGCTGACAAGTTAAATTGATGACTATTTTGTATTTGCGTCTCACGAGGGGGATTAGAAAATCGATGAGACTTGGCGAAATACGTTATTTCAAGGAGATGATGGTCTCTCGAACATGTTAGTATTGTCAACATGAAATGGGCCAGAAATAGCTTCGTGTCATTTATTTTGAAATGTACTCGGAGAAATTGGAAATATATCAGATTGTGAGCATTGTATCGTCGTCATCGGCGATGTCAGTTATGTTGTCAAATGTAACCATATAACAATTTGCAAAATGAAGGGGGTCATTGTTAACATCAATAAATCGCAAACACTCCCATGTATATTAGAAAAAAAAATTTGTCTTAGACACGTGTTCGTAATCTTTACATGTTTTACAGTATTTCAGTAATATTCTGCGGTTAGTTGATCCAAAATGTGCTGCTTGAATACCACCCAGTACTAACTTGATCTCTAGAAGCATATGGCAAATTCTCTACATAATCCAGATTTCAGAGATGGACTGCAAATGCCTTTGAATGCATTATCTTCAGTCAAATTGCCAGGAAGGAAACTACACCTCGCTTGGGTTTCGAACCCACCGCCTTTAGATTCGCAGTCAAGCGCTTTACCGAGTGAGCTTACCAGGCGAGCATACTGTTCATAATAGGTTTAGATTTGGCTATATATGACGAAATAATCTCTGTCCAGAGTTGCTGTTCCCGATACACTACTACTTACACTAGAGGAGTAGCAACGGCAACCTTTGGAGAGAAGTGTACGTATAAGCTGGAAAGCAAAGCTGATTCAAAACATGCTATCAAATCCCAAAATAGGAAAGGCAACCGATTTTGAGACGACCGAAAAGATACGAAGTTATTGACTTCCTACAGAGAGATGATAATAGCAGAATAAAGTCAAGAAAGAACGACATGCCAACCAAAGTCACATGCAGAAACGTTCCGCAGGATGAGTCAAAATTCGTTTTTACTACCAGATATATAACCAAACACCATTTTTTGCCAAAAATAATCAAAACATGTCTCTGACATTGAGGTGTATACAATCTGCTCGTGGTGCAACTGTACCTCTGAATCCGGATGAGTTTATTAGATTCTTAGAAGAAAGTGATGATCTAGTGACTGGCATGCGGAAGCCTTCCTGATGTAATTAATCATGACCTTTGAAAACATGTGACATAAGATGATGGAAGGAAGTGAACTTAATGTGTTGGAGAAGATAGAATTTGCTGATAATTTTACTTGCGGCACATCCGATGAGATTCTATATTCCAATAACTTTTAGTTAAATAGTAATACATGTTGCTATTAAGTGTCACCGTGTAGCATTTTATACACTTGTTCCATAACATGTTAGAAATATGTAGAAAGACTTTTCTTACCACGTTCATTTTACCTCGCGTTTTTGGAGTTTATTTGTATTGTGTAACGTCGTAACATACAAGTGGAACTTACACCTGTTTCATATGATTGCTTTCGAATAGCTTACAAATGAAGCCCAAGCGTAAAACTATTCAGACTTGCCGAGCACACTTAGGTAATGAAATAAACGTACATGATTGCATTATAGATTTTCGGAATTCATACTCTACATAATTATGGTCTTATCTTGTGTAAATATATATCATGTAAATACCTTAGGGACACCAAAACTATTATATTACAGATACAATATTGCTCAATGCTTGAAATTCAGCTTATGAAGATGTAGTGATAGAACGACCAAACTCCTAATGAAATCTAAATTAATTTAATTGAACCTGTCGTTCCATATAATTGCAGAAATATGCTCTGAATAATTGATACATTGCATTCACAACTCTCTTGTAATTACGAAACCAACGACCTTGGTACAACACCATTCAACTACAATATTATGGCTTTCAGTATAAAACTGAGCATATTAATTTCACGATGTTAATTATTTCCTCGCAATATAAAAGTATGCAAGAAAGGCATGAGATTAACATAAAAGCCAGGCAATTTCTTACAACAAATCAATCGAAATTGTTACTTTGGCTGGATTTCAATACTCGCACGTATTGTTTTAGATTATAGTTTGTTGCATACGGTATAAACATTTAATACGGAATCCTATTAGTTCTATTATGGAGAGACATCATAAGATCTACGTAAGAGATACCTTTTACAGAGTACGAAATAATGAGTCTTAATTTCTAAGTTGGAGGCGATACCTACTACGTTGGAAACTATACGTACTACGTAGTAAACGATACGTACTACGTTGGAAACTATACGTACTATTTTGGAAACGATATGTACTACGTAGTAAACGATACGTACTACGTTGGAAACGATAAATACTACGTTTGAAGCGTTAAATACTACGTTTGAAACGACACGTACTACGTTAGAAACGATACGTACTACGTTGGAAACGATAAATACTACGTTTGAAACGATACGTACTATGTTGGAAACGATACATACTACGTTGGAAACGATACGTAATACGTTGGAAACGATACGTACTATGTTGGAAACGATACATACTACGTTGGAAACGATACGTACTATGTTGGAAACGATACATACTACGTTGGAAACGATACGTTGGAAACGATACGTACTACGTTGGAAACGAAACTTTATACGTTTGAGGCGATTCGTAGTTCGTTGGAGACGATAATTACTAAATTTGAGATGATACGTCCTACGCTGAAGATATTAAGATTAAGATTTGTCGAATTACCGCCTAAACAGTTAACCAAGATCTGGACAGCCCAAGAGCCAGTACCGGTGTAAAGCCGGGAAACTCGGGTCTGGTAGACAAGAATAGTTACGTCCGACATATGAGATATACAATCGGAACAACGCTCGGTCATTTCCGTAGATATAAATGTTGCTACAACGGAAATGATGTCACGTTCCGATTTAGCATATTTAGATATAGTAGGTGAACGATCAAAAACTATTTCATCGAGGAAACATCAGACAAAATCTTGTCCAAATGGCGATCTTTCACAAAAACAAACGCATGTTATTTTTATTCCATGTTTTTCAGCGGGTTTGCATCGTTAGTTACGTACGATGGTGTTTCAATATTCTACATGACGACAAGAGCTAAGTGCCATTTGATGTCTATAGTAGTGCTAAAATAGCTCTTCCAAGTAATGTATTTTGTTTACAATTGTATAGAAGTTGTATTGATGCTTTGTTTTTATTTGCATAACAAACTTTATTTTAATTTACACTTGGTGATTCTGAAGGTTTCTACATCACATGCAGTCCTTTTAGCTGGTAAGCAGTGAAATAAACACACGTTTACATCGATGCTTGAAACTGTAAAATATCACGTTATCGGGCGTTATATTCCGGTAAAACACTGAAATTATAAAGTCAAGTAAGTTCTTCAAAATACTAAAATCCACGAAAAAATCTCAAATAAGACTTATTTTACAGTTCCCCACTTACGTTCATACATCCACTGACTTTCATACATTAACGACGCAGATACGATGGATTTCAACAGTTTTGAGACGGTTTTAAAATGTAATTCATCATGGACGAAAATACACTCAACATACGATTGATATAGATTGACATTCTAACAGCTAAAAGCAAGAATGTCGACAGTTAGTGTAAAGTAATTACTCAACCTGATTCCACACTTCGTATGTAATTACTACTACAATATTTCTAAACATCGATTGTCCATATATCCTAGAGTCCTAATTGCAAAATACCATTTATGGCGGAACTTTGTGAGCAAGAGAGTTATATAAAGGATGCTTGTGAGCAAGAGAGTTATATAAAGGATGCTTCGTTCCATTTGTTGTTAAAATATATTAAAGAGTCTATTGAGTAACATATTCTTTTATTTATTTGCCGCGAAATATTAATTCGTTTTTAAATAATTCTAAATCATTTTTTCTACACAATGATGTCTTAATTGATTCTTTGTGGCGACTAATTAATATATCGATCGTTATGAAAAAAGAGCTTAAGTCATTTTAGAGTGATGTTTTAGTAAAGCAGTGATTGGATATTTGTACTTCGAGATGATTATGCACACTTCTGTCGAATTTGGTTACTGATACAAAATCTGTTGTCTGACTGATTGATCGGAGCTGTCTGATATGTTGATTATATAATTGCACAGACTAGACGTCCACTGGGAACTGTCAGTGGTCAAGTATTGATAGGTGCTCCGTCCGAACATAGAATACGAGCTTGTTAGTACATTTTGTATCACGAAACGTGTCTGGTTTACTTTTTAAAAGCAATTACGAAGCTCTGACAATGATTACTGTACCGTATTAAGATCGGTATGTCAGGTTATCAAATATGCATCAATTGTTTCATCACTATGTATTGCACAGTGGTGATCATAGACGACAGTGTATTCTTTCTTTCCATATCGAGATTACATTTTGGATTGTTCTTGATGTAGATAATGTCTACGAGATTTGTGCAAAGCCACATGCTTGGTAAGGTTCGATTTAACTGTGAGGAGAGATGACTTCCGAAATCCACTGGAGATGTTGAATTAGAAGTGGATTTCGGTAATGGAAAATAGATTTAGGTAAATTTTCCGAAATTCAGTGGATTTCGGTAGGGTCACTCACCCCTTATCGAAAGGTTGACCAATACGCGTCAAGATTACATACGTTGTTCAGTTGAAGAGAAGTTGGTTTAGTTGTTAACGTACGATTTGATTGGTTTACACAACACTGATAATTTTTATGCAAATAGCAAAACCATGTAAGTACGGCTGCGCCGAAAGATATAGTTTATAATAGCTCAGATATGTGGAAATTTGAAACCAATGTCAGATATGTGGATATGTAAATAGTTTTGCCAAAATAAAAATTGTCCATTTTCAATTCAACATTTTGTTTGCTTGTACATTTTTTCACATACATTGTCACGTGTGGTCAGTTCTTTGGGGTTCTTTGGGATGCACATAAAATGTAGTGTGTAATATTTAATGTTAAAATGATGTGTACCATCATAAACAAAAATGTCAATTGTTATGAATTATTTGTCTTAAAATTCAGATCAACGTTCGTAACCTAGTAAACGTTCTGTCTGCTAATTGTTATATGAAACGTTCCGTGTGTATTCAAACATCTTTTAGTTTTACTACCTTGTGTAATTCTTCTTGGCATGTTGAACACATACAAAGGTATGTTTGCTGTAGAAGTCTTTTTATCTTATATACATTGTATTTATATTCAAAAGCTGTTCTTTTCAGTTTTTCCAAAGAAAATGATGATTTCGCTTGTTTTATTTACATGAATAATGCATATGGATAATTATTACATGTTCAATATTTGCATCACTTTTGTTTTATTATTTCTACACATTCCCTTCAATATTTCTCAATAATATTATTTTGCTACACTTTTTCCGGCGACATTGCTGCCTTGCATCCACTTTCTCATGTAACATCTTGTAGCATCTCCGCTTCTGTTCTATCGATTGAATTATGGTAGTAGATGGAAGAAATAATGATAGGTATATACGTAATTAGACCCAAGGTCTGACATCAAGTCCGGAACTCTGTTGACTGGACTTCATTTCAAATTACTTGATCTAGACACATGTAATTACGGGTTTTAGCGAGTAATATGCAGCCTCTCCAGAGAAAGAACCCTTTCGGAAATGCTGTTGTTAAGAGGGTGTTGTATTAGAGAGTTTAAATTGGTAATAACTTATTAATAGGGGTAATTTTATAATTTTGTTAAAGATAGGTCGCTGCTAAAGAGAGGATTGTACAGTACAATGTTCACTGGTTATAAGTGTTTCCCTTTATACCAGTGTTTCCCTCTATACCAGTGTCTCCCTCTATACCAATGTCTCCCTCTATACCAGTGTTTCCCTCTATACCAGTGTCTCCCTCTATACCAGTGCTTCCCTCTATACCAGTGTTTCCCTCTATACCAGTGTTTCCCTTTATACCAGTGTCTCCCTCTATACCAGTGTTTCCCTCTATACCAGTGTCTCCCTCTATACCAGTGTTTCCCTCTATACCAGTGTCTCCCTCTATACTAGTGTTTCCCTCTATACCAGTGTTCCCTCTATACCAGTGTTTCCCTTTAAACCAGTGTCTCCCTCTATACCAGTGTCTCACTCTATACCAGTGTCTCCCTCTATACCAGTGTCTCCCTCTATACCAGTGTCTCCCTCTATACCAGTGTCTCCCTCTATACCAGTGTCTCCCTCTATATCAGTGTCTCCCTCTATACCAGTGTTTCCCTCTATACCAGTGTTTCCCTCTATATCAATGTTTCCCTCTATACCAGTGTCTCCCTCTATACCAGTGTTTCCCTCTATACCAGTGTCTCCCTCTATACCAGTGTCTCCCTCTATACCAGTGTCTCCCTCTATGCCAGTGTTTCCCTCTATACCAATGTTTCCCTCTATACCAATGTCTCCCTCTATACCAGTGTCTCCCTCTATACCAGTGTCTCCCTCTATACCAGTGTCTCCCTCTATACCAGTGTCTCCCTCTATACCAGTGTCTCCCTCTATACCAATATTTCCCTTTATACCAGTGTCTCCCTCTATACCAGTGTCTCCCTCTATACCAGTGTCTCCCTCTATACCAGTGTCTGCCTCTATACCAGTGTCTCCCTCTATACCAGTGTCTCCCTCTATACCAGTGTTTCCCTCTATACCAATGTTTCCCTTTATGCCAGTGTTTCCCTCTATACCAGTGTTTCCCTCTATACCAGTGTTTCCCTCTATACCAGTGGTTCCCTCTATACCAGTGTTTCCCTCTATACCAGTGTCTCCCTCTATATCAGTGTTTCCCTCTATACCAGTGTCTCCCTCTATGCCAGTGTCTCCCTCTATACCAGTGTTTCCCTCTTTACCAGTGTTTCCCTCTATACCAGTGTTTCCATCTATACCAGTGTTTCCCTCTATACCAGTGGTTCCCTGTATACCAGTGTTTCCCTCTATACCAATGTCTCCCTCTATACCAGTGTTTCCCTCTATACCAGTGTCTCCCTCTATACCAGTGTTTCCCTCTATACCAGTGTCTCCCTCTATACCAGTGTTTCCCTCTATACCAGTGGTTCCCTCTATACCAGTGTTTCCCTCTATACCAGTGTCTCCCTCTATATCAGTGTTTCCCTCTATACCAGTGTTTCCCTCTATGCCAATTTCTCCCTCTATACCAGTGTCTCCCTCTATACCAGTGTTTCCTTCTATACCAATGTCTCCCTCTATACCAGTGTCTCCCTCTATACCAGTGGTTCCCTGTATACCAGTGTTTCCCTCTATACCAGTGTTTCCCTCTATACCAGTGTTTCCCTCTATACCAGTGCTTCCCTCTATACCAGTGTCTCCCTCTATGCCAGTGTTTCCCTCTATACCAGTGTTTCCCTCTATACCAGTGTCTCCCTCTATACCAGTATTTCCCTCTATACCAGTGTTTCCCTCTATACCAGTGTCTCCCTCTATACCAGTGTTTCCCTCTATACCAGTGTCTCCCTCTATACCAGTGTTTCCCTCTATACCAGTGTCTCCCTCTATACCAGTGTCTCCCTCTATACCAGTGTTTCCCTCTATACCAGTGTTTCCCTCTATACCAGTGTCTCCCTCTATACCAGTGTTTCCCTCTATACCAGTGTCTCCCTCTATACCAGTGTTTCCCTCTATACCAGTGTCTCCCTCTATACCAGTGTCTCCCTCTATACCAGTGTTTCCCTCTATACCAGTGTCTCCCTCTATACCAGTGTTTCCCTCTATACCAGTGTCTCCCTCTATACCAGTGTCTCCCTCTATACCAGTGTTTCCCTCTATACCAGTGTCTCCCTCTATACCAGTGTTTCCCTCTATACCAGTGTCTCCCTCTATACCAGTGTCTCCCTCTATACCAGTGTTTCCCTCTATACCAGTGTGTCCCTCTATACCATTGTCTCCCTCTATACCAGTGTCTCCCTCTATACCAGTGTTTCCCTCTATACCAATGTCTCCCTCTATACCAGTGTCTCCCTCTATACCAGTGTTTCCTTCTATACCAATGTCTCCCTCTATACCAGTGTCTCCCTCTATACCAAAGCTTACATTTCCTCAACAACAGTTTCAAGTTTTCCTGAAGTAAGAATTTACTATCCATATAACCTCCCTATATCAACAAAAGCCAAAATGTGTGTCTCACAAAGGATGGTGCCTTGAAGTGGTTTCATCGAACAAAACTTTTTAGAGGTTACATTACTTTGAAATGAACAATTGCCAAGTGATACAAGAAATAATATCAACCATATGAAGTGCATACTGAAGGAACGATGATTTCACGTGAATAAATTCCTAAAACAACGATGTAATATATCGAAAATCTCTTCGTCGGATACCAAATAATTGGCAAACTCACTAATCTCATCTTATCTTGCAATATAGCCATCTGATACCAGTACACTTTTCCTTATGCTTATCAAACAAAGCAAAATAGCTAGTTGATGCCAAATCATTTTTGTAGGTCTAGTTTGTGTATTGAGTACATTGTGTGAACTAAAACCAAACCCTACTCTCCACCATTAAAATCGCGAAACAAATGTGAGCATCACTGTGGCGATATTTTGAAAAAATAATTCTGAGCTATTTTACAATCGCAATATCAATTAACAATGGAACGAAAATAATGTTTAATTGTTATATTATTTTTGTAAAACTATTTTTGCTCATTCTAACAGTAAATCTCTTTACGAACTGAATACCATATGAAGCCTTATAAAAGCTCTCGCCTTGTACACCGAAGCGTTAAGTATATATCTGACCACCTCTAAGCTTTATGCCCAAGTCCCACCATCACGACGTTGGGTGGCGAATGGTTACGAATGTATAAATCGTGGACATTCCTCATAATTCTTACATGGTTCTTGTTGGAGTCCTGGTGATTCGGGGCAGTTCTCCTCTATTCGTGGGAGGGACAGGACAGTTTTTAAATGTTCAAATATTCGTGGTCAAGTCACGGTTTAAGAGTGTTCGTACTGCATTCTTACTGCATTCGTACAATTGCGTACTGGCATTCTTTCCCTATCGTAGCGATTCGTGATTGTGTTTAACGAACATTACATATAAAAGCTAGTTCATATGTTGGCAAAATCTACGCATATCTGGTAAAACCTGCATGTACCTGTAAAAAGTATTATCTTTGCTGATTCTGGGACCAAGTCTCTGCAGTAATTCTCTGAATATCGCTGGCTCCATTCGGACAAAATTGCGAAACCCGGCCACATCCTCGTCTCTCAGCTCTTGGAGTAGACGCTCGTACTGACCAAGGATTAGCCTCCGCAACACCAAGGGCCTCACCCAGTATCTTCTTCCGACCTGTCTCCATTCGTATATGAGTCTCGCAATGGCCTACATATTCCGCACCATGTCCCCGTCAAGTTGAACAAGGTGGTTCAGCAGCCGCAATATTCTGAAATCCATTTTGTACTCGTGCTGACTGTCCGGGAGGATGTGGACCATTCAAGAGCTGAAGAAGAAATGATAAACTGGCTTGGGAAGCACCATTATTTATACTGTCTGACAAACAAATTGGACATATATTGTTCATTTCGAGAGCGTCTGTACGGGATTCTTAGGATTAGCCTGTATTCGTATCGCTTTCGTGTCGCAATCGTGACGCAATCGTGGTGGTTTGCAGGGTTTCGTGGTGCGTAGTGATTCGTGGACATTCCTACGGCAATTTAACTGCGACCGTAGTGAGTTCGTGTGGGTTCGGACTGGTTCTTCTCAATTCTCACTGTAATATTGTGGCATTCGTACCGATGCGTATAATATGCGAACGGCATGCGTAGGTAACTCTCTCTAGTGACAGTACATGGCGAACCACTACGACTTTTTCATTATTTCCTATTCGCCGGCATTCGAGCCCAAAGTCTTAACAGTGGGACTGGCGCTTTATAGAAAAATAACATTGAAAGCTGTTGATCGTATACATAATGTTATACAAAAGCGTGGTTTGTGATTACATTCTTTAAACTTTTACACAGTATTAATATATGGGCTTGTCTTAAATTTGTTGTATTTCGTTACAGCACATTGTTAAGTTTATATTTTATATATATTATATTTTTTCCGCTATTTACCATTAATTTCTTACTGCGAAATGAGGGTCAGTTTTGAAAAGCAACGTTGGAATTAATCTGCAATTGCTTTTATGTGTATCACTTATATTCTGTTTTAACATTGTTATCGTATTGTCCATGGCTCACAGCTCATTTATCTATTTTCTCTAGATTTAAGGCACTTGCACCAGATAAACAAAATAAAACTGTTTTATCTACTTTTCATGATGCCTTCAACCTGTCGCGTTTCCCAAAATGTACACAGCTTTGTATTTGCAAATATATAAGTATCATTTATAGCAGACAACGAAGAAACGGCCATTTTGTATTCTGCAGTACACTCATTACAGGTGGGTGTTAGTGTGAATTTGTTTGTTTTATATATATCTTGTTACTGTGATATGAAGACCAATGCTTGACAGCCTTGGCCCGGTTTAGAATGATGTATCCAGGCGTAATGAGTGACTACTTTTTAATCACTCGTTTATTTTCAAGCAAATATTGATTGATATACATGTACATAACTTCAAACAGGTAAAACTCAAGTATCTGGCACATCTCCCTACAGATTGTTTGTCCAATACATCGTGTGGTATTAATGATTTTATTACGATTGCGCAATATCAATTAGCTAAGTCCAGCCTCACCGAAGCTACCGTTTTATAGCGATAATACTAACACCTTATATCAACAATTGTGTTGACCACCGTAATAAGTTTGAGGACCTTCATTACTCCAAACGGTTTGAAAATAATGTTTTTCATCCGGTATAAAGTAATTGATGAATAGAAAGCAAAAATAAAGATGCGAATGAAGCTTCATAGATTTTCATATCGATTCTTGCTGTTTTTTGTTTGCGTCAAAAAATAGATTAGGCCGTTTATAAACACAGATATTGATCAAGAGTGACACATTGGCTCTATATCGATCACCTGCGTACACTGCCATTTTGACTGAATTAGACAAATGTGCAAATGAATTTGTATAGCATAATCCAAAACTGTTGTATGAATTTGTATGAATAATTTTCAGTTTAGATACGACTACTTCAAATGTGACCATTGATTTTCAAGGTAGGCAATTGGTCTTGCGTGACATGTGATTCCATCCGCTCCACCCCTTTACAGAACGTACTGATTTGAACAATCTCGGTAGAGGACCACAAGAGACTGCTATAAACCAAATATCAAACCTTGGGCCTTACTGTTTTTGACAAGAATGTTCAATTGGAATCATTAAACTATTTTTTCAGCTGCTGTAACCTACTTATGCAACCGACCTGGAAAAGCATAATTATAACCTTGAAACAATGCAACCTAAGTTCAGTCAAATCAACGAGGAGATGTCGTTTATATTTTCCACTTTATTTAAATAAGGAACAAAGCCCGCCCCAAAACGGAACATAATGTGAAGTTTGGACCAAATACGTACATGCAGCCCATTAGGAGCAAATGGAGTAAGGAAATTGTCGGCACACGAATTGACGATTGACGATCAACGATCCTAATAGCTCTTCATGAGCACTTCGAGCTCAGGGGAGCTGTTCCTATTATCATATTAATGGCATTGATAAGTTTTACATGAAAGAACTTCTATAATACTAGACGCCCACTGAGAGTACACTTTACAGAGAGAATCAGCTGCTCAAATAATTTATTTTTGATCACTGTTTGTTCTCAAATAATCATAAATATAGATGAAATTACTGACACAGGGTTGAGCAATCTTCTAGCGTATGTAGTGGGATGAGAGACAAAGAACATTTTATTTTAAACCTACGAGTAACTTGACACATACGTTGAAAAAAGACCACTCCTCATGAAAGCTGAACACATGTGTTGAAACAAAAACAATAATTTGATATCGCTGTTATTGTTCCAGATGGTTGTGTGCAACATTAAACCAGGTTTAACCCACTCAGTGTGGGGATGTGGGGGTTCCACTGACCCTTTCAACGCAGTATTCCTATTCCTTCACCCGTCATATATTTGTTTGTACCATGTGTCCCTTTTGCTATGGTAATTGAGCACATATATGTATTTATTTAACGTCTCGTTGTGCTCTTGGTCAGCTGCATGGACACTTGGTATATGGCATGTCCCGCACGACCACTGTATCAATGTTTATGTTACTGGATTTTACTAAGACTGAATTAAGAATAACACTGTTCCTGTATGTATTGTTCTTGACACAGTTTGAGTTGTCGCGTACTTGTGAATCGTCTTCAAGGGGACAGAATGTCGTATTCCATACCTCCTAAAGGTTCCTTAACAACAGCCAGTTGATGTCTTGTACAGTGTCTTGAAATCATTTTACGCCTTCAAGACGTCTTGTAATATTAACATAAAATACAAAACTTGAACGAATTCCCAAGAGTGCACTAAATGTCAACAAATACGATATTTCATAGTATCAATGTGACCTACTTGATTGTAGAGGCGTGCTAGACAAATTAAATACAGTAATATTATTTACATACACTGACTTGTCTGAATTTGTTGTTTGAAATTGAAGTGATGTTGAACAAGGATATGCTTTCGAAGGTTAATAAGGCTTTGACCTCAAAGTCAACTAGTATCATTTACCAGTCCAGTATGGTAAGTTTTGTTACTGATGTAAATGTATACTCTAACTCGTCGCCTTCATTCGTCAAACCCGTAAGTCACTTTTTGGCGACGTTGATACCATATTTGTCATTTCGATGAGCTCTCTATATTCAGTATACTCACTTGCTTTTAGAGCTAAGCTTTATAGGGGTTACAATTCCAATTCCACAAACCTATTAATCGTTGAAAGTTATTGCCACTCTAAACTTCAAATGCAATTTTCTCAAAATGGCAAAAAATGAGATGTTTGTAGAACTAAGACGACAAGATTATTGATCGGACACACAAATTACACCAACTGTTAAACGTAATCGATGCATTAAATCGTAAAAAGAAGCATATGTAGTCTTTGCAATAACATTACATTTTTAGTTCAGTTTGTCTCTAAATGCAATATAATTTCGAACAATTCAAATTTTAACAAAATCAGAGAACAAACAATTAAACAGTAACTTCCTGTTCGTGTGATGAATAATATCGCATTTTATTAGTCATCAAAGACAAAAGACTCGGGACAGACGTAATTTCAATCATTTTACTATACAATGAAATGAAACCATGTATTATAAAACACATTTAATGTATAATCTCTAAGATATTTGGCTTTGGATCGAAACAAAAATAATTCCAGACTCACTTCTGATGCGCATGGTCGCAGATTTCCAGATGTCACATGACCAACATTTCCGCGACAGGCCGTTCATTAAATGCTACGAAAAATAAAAGATAACCAAATAATAATATTATTGATTTCGTTTATGCATTATGAATAATGTTATTTGGAAAATTACGTAATCGCTGTATTTCAGCAAAGTTAATATTCGTCCTGAAATAATGACCACTCCTCCCATGGCTTATTCTTCATTCAAAATTTTGGAATTAAATTGTCAGTTCGCTGATGTGACGAATAAAAGAATGGCGTTGATCATGTATTCAATACTGTAAAGAAGATTTCTACCTCACAATAATTATATATTGCGTCTATATGCTTGAATATGTCGCTGACAATATATACTGAAACGAAAAAGAAAGTGTGCACTTGGTTAGAGGGAATTTATTTATACTTATAGAAGCAAAATATTGGCAAATATGGTATCAAAATGTGCAAAAATGTATTGGCAACACGATGTTTTACTTTTAAGTGAAATTTGATAATTATCAGAACATTGTTTTACGTGTGAATAACGTAGGGGTGAAAAGTAAAAGTTGCAGATTTGTAATGTTTTGTAACTGCTTTTTTGCCTTCGGATATTTGTCAAGTTACGGGACAATTAATCAGTATCTGTTGTGGCCTCCTCGTCTACGGATCAACGCAAGTATTCTAGATCGCATGGACCTGACGTAACGTCTTATGACGTCGGCGGGAATGGCGTTCCATTCATGAACTAAGGATGCACACAAGTCATTGATATTGTTGATAACATGGTTTTTCCTTGCTCTCCGACCAAGCAAATCCCATAAATGTTCAATGGGATTCATGTCCGGAGAGCAAGCCGGCCAAGGTAAGACGTTAACGTTATTTCTAGAGAGACAATTCCTGGTAAGTATAGCAGTATGTGGCCTTGCGTTATCATGCATTAAACAACCAAGGTTCTGTTGTAGGAAAGGAATAACAACTGGGCGTAAAACTTGGTCAACATAACCTTGGGCATTTAAATTACCATGAATAACAACAAGGTCTGTTTTCCTACCGCCCATAATACCTCCCCAGACCATTACACTACCCCTCCAAAACGATCTCGCTCTAATAAACAGTTCTGGTCAAAACGTTCCCCTTTACGTCTAAATACCCGAACTCTATCGTCAGCAGTGCTAAGGTTAAATCGCGACTCATCACTAAAGAGCACCCTAGACCACATGGCACGGTTCCAACGGAGATGACGGCGGGCCCAGACCAGTCTGAGAGAACGATGTCTGTTATTAAGGATCTGGCCTACATAAGGCCTCCTATCCCTTAACGGGTTTGCATTGGCCCGCAGTCGGTTTAGCACCGTATCCCTACATACGCCAAGCTCTCGCGCAGTGCTTGTATCGGTTTTGAACCGACGACGTAAGTGCGTCAACGTCATATGTCTATCCTGACGTGCCGTTGTCACCTTCGGTCTACCGGATCGTGGACGATCTCTAACGCTTCCATTCTGATGGTAACGTCGTCGGAGTTTTATTATGGTATTTCTATGGCAGTTAAACTGCCTAGCGACGTCAGCAACGCTGACGCCGGCTGCGAGTTGCAGAAGTGCCTGAATTCGTTCGTTTTCTTGAAGCCGTGGCATCTTGTTTACGAGTGAAATTCAAAAGTGAACTGTGATTTATTATTGCATAACAAGATATCGGTCAGGGTCAACCTGTACCTGTTCACACGTTGCACGGGTAGCACGAGCGAAAAGTTGCATAATAGCCTGCTGTCAATTTGAAAGCCGTCTATGCGCTTAAATATAGGGTAAATGGGTGCAATGTGTAAAGGGTTATTTTCTTCACTCATGATGATAAATCTGTATATCTAAACTTTGTAACAAAAAAGTTATGCCCAATATAAAAGTGCACACTTTCTTTTTCGTGTTAGTATATATCTTGTATAGATATATACTTTTGCTTTGTTAATGTATAGTGATATATTATTCGAAGTCATTCAACTTGTCTTCTTGTTGCAATTTATCTAGTCCAGCCAATTTATCCATCTCACTAAATAGCCAGACATACGTCAAACAAGCATCTACTACGTAGGTATGAATTGATTATAGCAACGGATAATGTGACCAAAGGAACAGAAGAGGAAACGTATCATTGTTACGAGCAAACAGTGACCCAAAATGAATAAACTGGCATTTAAACAAAATCAACCTAATTGTTTTTAACCGTAATCTTATTATATTGTTTGATTAAACACAATCAATAATCATAACACTCTGAAGAACTTATCTCCAAAATTGTACAGATCGTTAGATATTGGAATAAAACATTGTCGGTCCTTTGTTTACATTGGCACGATATATTGCTGTTCAATCCAGGACAATATTGATCGTCAGTGTGTTAATTTACGGGGACTGTTTGTGTACAAACGTCGACCAAGTTGTTTTTAAAGACTTTGTTCATTGATAATTCCGCCCCTAAGCATAGTTTAAACATGTATATTTTCCATATAAATGCTCTTTTTTATCTAACATTTTCATAAAAAATACAGGTATTGGCTTAAGAAGTTAAGATATGATTGAAGAGAATACGTTCACGGAGATCAAGATCATACTGCTAATGTCGTTTGTCCTGAACACCGAGTTCAGTCGTTTTGCAGTAGGACTCAAGTCATATATACAGCAAAACCTTACAAAAAGTCAACCTCGATTTTAAGACCATTTTATTGATCATTAAGACCATATTTTCATGGACCAGGTTTTTTATATTTAACTCGATAATAAGACCACCTCACAAATAAAACCGACTGTCTACAGAAACCAAGGGATGTCTTATTACTGATGTTATACGGTCTATTCGGTACGCGGCTGAAAAATCATTTAACCTCAAATATACGCACCATCTGCCCTAGATCATGTTATATACGCACCATCTGCTCTAGAACATGTTGTATACGCACCTTCTGCCCTAGATCATGTTATATACGCACCATCTGCCCTAGATCATGTTATATACGCACCTTCTGCCCTAGATCATGTTACATACGCACCATCTGTCCTAGATCATGTTATATACGCACCTTCTGCCCTAGATCATGTTACATACGCACCATCTGCCCTTGATCATGTTATATACGCACCTTCTGCCCTAGATCATGTTATATACGCACCATCTGCCCTAGATCATGTTATATACGCACCTTCTGCCCTAGATCATGTTATATACGCACCATCTGCCCTAGATCATGTTATATACGCACCTTCTGCCCTAGATCATGTTACATACGCACCATCTGCCCTTGATCATGTTATATACGCACCTTCTGCCCTAGATCATGTTATATACGCACCATTTGCCATAGATCATGTTACATACGCACCATCTGCCCTAGATCATGTTATATACGCACCATCTGCCCTAGATCATGTTATATACGCACCATCTGCCCTAGATCATGTTAAATACGCACCATCTGCCCTTGATCATGTTATATACGCACCTTCTGCCCTAGATCATGTTATATACGCACCATCTGCCCTAGATCATGTTATATACGCACCATCTGCCCTAGATCATGTTATATACGCACCATTTGCCATAGATCATGTTACATACGCACCATCTGCCCTAGATCATGTTATATACGCACCATCTGCCCTAGATCATGTTATATACGTACCTTCTGCCCTAGATCATGTTATATACGCACCATCTGCCATAGATCATGTTATATACGCACCATCTGCCCTAGATCATGTTATATACGCACCATCTGCCCTAGATCATGTTATATACGCACCATCTGCCCTAGATCATGTTATATACGCACCTTCTGTCCTAGATCATGTTATATACGCACCATCTGCCCTAGATCATGTTTAATACGCACCATCTGCCCTAGATCATGTTATATACGCACCATCTGCCCTAGATCATGTTATATACGCACCATCTGTCCTAGATCATGTTACTCGAGCTGTATTTAGCAAAACAATATAGGATACAAATTCGGGCGAGGAATAGCAGTCATGTTATTTTGCACGATAAGAAGATAATCTTCTACATATCTATTCACCTTTTTAAGTGGCAGTAATAGCATTATTTATGTTTCGAATCTATAAGAAAACGTGTCTAGACATTTAAAGTACTGTTAGGTCTACGACCACGAAGCATTGCCATTGCAATACTGCTCTCGGAAGATATCCTGGCCCCATATTCACAAAGGTTCAACTGATCTGGATCATCTGGATCCATAATAGTATAAGCCATTTTCATGAAGCAATTGAACCCTTTTTCCGGTACTTCTCATAAACATACACAAACATACCTTAAAACCTTCTAGTTAACATCGTGAAAACGTACTAAACTTCAACATGATGTTGAGAAATTAATGTATTATGCTTATGACTGAAACTGATGTACATCAAATCAGGATCAATTTACCAAAATCGGTCATAACTTATTAATTTCCATCTTTTTTTAATTAGCATGGCATTTGAATTGAATGTCTCGAAAGTTTTGCAGGATGTTCTTATCTGCCAAAGTGTTTAGCTATGATTAAATTTTTTTACAAAGTTTGAAAGATCCGATATTTGATCTTGATCCTGAAAACGAATTCTTTGTGAACACGGGGTCTGTGCGTGGACAACACTGCTGAACAAGTATTTCTTAAATGACAAGATATTACCGTTTCTGGAAAATCAGTCGCTAAGCTGAAGTAACAAGGGTCAAAATCGAATATAACAAGTAATTATGATCACATAGGAATAACATGAATATCAAATAGGTCATGAATGACCCATGACATTACACAGACAATTATATATGTGATATAACCAAATAGAAAATGACGGTTCAATGGCAAACGGGTACAATAATGATATTTGCACGGTGTATTTGTTTATATTATACATAGAACATTTTACGTAAATCAAAAACATTTTTAAAACTGTACACAACCAATAAATATAGAATTATAAGTGACATTGGCAGTTTGAAAATAATCATGAAAAACAACCCACACAAATAACTGTATTTACGTGAGAACAGTCACGAAACAATATTCACACAAATATAACTAAGAGACAGTTGCTAATACATTGTTTTAAAAGATTGTTAAACAATTTATTTAAATTACGAATTTGAATTTTGTTAACATGGCACTTATGTGCAAATTACAACATGTCTTAAAATACCGATCATCACCCCGGTCTGACCGTAGATGAACTGATTAGCAACTGTCTCTTAAAAATAAAATATGCATGAGTTAAGAACACTTGTTTAACATTATCTAAATATAAAATGGAAGTAACAGTTGATTTACGCTTTCATTTGTTTCATTTGATTTACGTATTATGGTTAGCAGTTGGTCTGTACCAGGCTTGTTGCAGCCGAGAATCCGTATAATATCGCTTTATTTCACCGTAAATGTGTCATACAAATTGTATAGCGCATTTAACACCGATCAGTACAATTATGTTATAAAACAATATTCAAGTACTAATAAAACGGTTACTAGAACCATGTCATCGATAAGAATTTATGTCTGCGAATTGAAATATAACTTCTCATCGTCAGAAGTTCGCAATTTAGTCTCACTATAAGCCCTTATATTGTAGCGTGTGTTGTATAGGTCAACATAAAAATAATGTTCTGTGGTTGCTGTTGCCGTGGTAACAAAACCAACATGCAATTGAAATTAAATGTAATCTAGACTTCATGTATAACAATCCGAATAATACAATTTTAGCATGCAGCAATATTTAAAAAATGGACAGAAATACACGCAATACAAACGATCGCTTAATTATCTTCAAGGTGTTTTATGATTACAAAACTGTTTGGCAAATAAGAACAGTGGACCTTTCTAAGACGGAAGGCTGTTGTCGCCTTATACTCGTAGTTCTTAATATGTCACTTTTTATTCATAAAATTATTATTTGTATTATTACAATTATCATTGTTAACAAAATGATTGTTTTGGTTGGTATTATTCGGTTGTCAAAGAACCCATGAGCTTTTTACGCGAACCCTAATCAGGACGTCAACAATAGGCTAAGCATCAAAATTAAAGTCAAACGTACAGTAAAAGTAAATAGTAACCTTATTTTTACAAATACTACCATGTCAAACAATGTAACCATAATCCCATACAAAAATTGTATATGTCCTAGTATAACCTTGGGAGAACTGAATAAATCATTAGTATGTCATGTCGGTATTTTATTAATGGAATTAATGGCTTGTGTTACAAGCTGATCAAGTTACAATAAGTGAATTTGTATTGGAGGTCACGGTCAGGGAATCACAATACGGAGGAAATCAATCGATTTACCCAGCAGAATCATGTTTGCATTCACCGAAATGGAAATTGGAGAGACATTTTGCTAGTTTTCGTAAATCCGGCTAAGTCAAGATGTATTGCTATTTTATACATTGAAACTTTTTTACATATTTGATGTGTCTCTGGTGTTTCAACGTTAAGCCGATATTTCTCTTCTCTATGTTTTTTGTACAACTTCTGTCACAAAGTCTCCTATCACTGCTGTAATTACATCTTCTGTATTTTGTCATAGAAGATATATTTAATCATCTTTCTGATCCCCTCTCTCGAAAACTATATCGTTTGTGAGAAGCTTGTTGAATAGTATGGAGAATTTCGCATAGACAATATATCCTGGATAATTAACACCTTCGGAATTGTGTACATGTTCGTGAAAACTGACGCTTACATCTTTCCATTTCATACCTACACTGACTCAAAATGAAAACTTTACACTTTATTTGTTTGAATATTTGTTTTGTTAGTACATAAGTCGTTGTAAGTGTTACACATGTTTATCACGATTTCATTGCGGATAACGATTATGCAATTGTTTTAAAAATCGCCGGTATATTCATGCGTCCAAACAGGAAAAACGTTTTCCTTACTTTGCACGTGCGCAGCCACATTGGTTTCACTTACAGGTTTTACACTGACAAGTAATCATATGCTGCTTGGCACAGATAACAAATATTGAATTTGTTTTAAAAATCAATTGCATTTAGTGATGCCACGTCTTTCTGAAGATCAGAGAAACCAGGCTATTGGCTATATCGTATATAAACACTATTGTAAATAAAGGAGACCTCTTGGCAAACATAAGTTTCGTTCCAATTTTCGTTTTAGTAAGGCGGGAACTAGAACTGTTCGTGTGTTATTACAGCTCGCTAGACATATGATTGATGATATGTCTAGGTAATTCTACGACGGTGAGTAAATGCTGACACGTCCCATGTGTTAAATATTAATGTTCAATACACGTAATTGAATTTCATATTCGTTTGTCGGTATATTGTTAGGATAACGGTTCGTACGAGGAATTAAAGTACATCGTTTTGTTTGAGACTTAAACAACATTGTAAATAATCGCGGTTTGGAAAATACATAAAATCTGCCTTTATTATTTCATTTCTATATTTTAGAGGGTTAAACATATTTGCTTATTAATATCATTTATATCTAGATAAATAATACGATGTTCTAATATAGGAAACTATAATAAATCTATAAAATCCATAGTAGCATTAACGTTTCTAATTGTATTGTATCAAACTTGCCTGTCTTACCCAATCAATGATTTGCCTGCTTTAAGATTTGGTTCGAAAATCCGAAAATGGATATTTATAGGCACGTCACAGTCGACCAACGGAGTTCTAATACAAGTGTAGAGGTATTTTTAAATCCACTTCATTTGTACAAGAATATGTCAATGGTATCTTCCGTGTGAAAATGTTTGAGTATAACTTACTTCTCCATATTGCTATCATCATAGACTAGTACATGTGTTTCACTTTGCATTCAGTTCTATGTAGGTAATCACCATACCAAGACAAGTTCCATTATTGTCTGGCTGATACCTTACAATACTGCTGTCGTTGCTTTAGATACATATTATGCTTTTTTTATTCTATGAAATATTGAAAACGTCAGGAGTCAATAAGCGTCTAGCAAAACCATGAATTATTGGCTTTGGCGAATACCAATCTTAATTGGAATGATTAAGCCAGTAATACATTGATAATGTCAATATGTATTGTCTCCGGTTAGGTTAGTTTTGTTACCGCCAGATCTTCATGGAGCATCATTTGGTCGCTTGAGCTCCTTTTTATGTTAATGCAATAGGAAAAGAGAAAACTGTCGTCGATATAACTAAAAAGACATTTGAAGTAACGTGGATTTACGCGAGGTATAAGTTGGACTAAGACGGCTTTGGTTGCAAATGCGATGTGACTGATATGAAACTTAATACCAAGTTCTCCTTTTTAACAAAATCTGCTATTAGTTCTAGTGGCCCTTATGTACTGTGAGGTTATGCCGTTTGGACATTGAGACAGATTCATGCAAGAATGCTCCTGAACATTTTCGATAAAATATTAATTAAACGGTTCGTGAGTGAAAAAGTCGTCTGAAGAAAAAAGGATTGACGGAAGACGGACCGGAGGATATCAGAATAACCGATAGGTTTTCTCAAGTGAGCTTATAAATGCTAATATTCACCTCGCGATAAGTACATAGGACAGCCTCTCCAAAGCGGCCATTTTTTAACAACAGTCTCTATTCAACAACACTATCGATTCTTCCTGGTATAAATACATAATTATCAACCTCTCTAGAAGAAACTCAACAGTCAAAATGTGTGTATACCAAAGAGCGTGGTTGTGGAGAGGTTTACCTGTCACCCCTTACATCAAGTACAATTCTCATTTCTGCAAAATCTCGTGCATTAAAACTTTAACCATTTATGGTCGAGTTTCTCCAAATTAGATTCATAAATGATCATCGATCGGTTCCTTAACAAATAAATTAACAGATGAACGACAGAATATATGAAATCTGACACGTGATTCGTGACTATCGTGTTTATCTTGGCCATATAACGTCAATCCAGTCGGTATACATTTAGTGGCTGCCGCTCAAATGTCATGGCTCACATGCAAGGTTCTATCTATACAATGACATCGCAATAAAATCCGATCATTCATGAATACAAACAATTCACCATCAGATTCTACAGATATTTAAATCAGGCTGTTTTCTCTTACAAATCGCAGATCATGTCGGAGATATTTGTGTGTTGAACTGCATTCACTTGGTTAACTGACTCGGTATGGGATGAAACATCTGTAAATTATTTGTTTTGAAAGTTATTATTCTAAATTACGAGGATACTTCATTCACATGAACTATCTAACCAAGTAATTAAGCTACACGAGTACCAGTACATGCCGTACCCAAGTATATTAACATTCCAGTGCATTATCGCTATAACACCTGATTAGTTTATCTATGTATTCATTCCGCTGGGTGCATTTAATCAAAACAGTATGTACATTGTGATGTTGTATCCTGTTAATATTATACACAATTCAATGTTACAGATATTAATGAAATTCACTCATGCACGACAGCTTTATCATTTTGAGCGATTTTCAGTCAGTATAGAATCTCCGCTGATTCAATTTATTATTTCTCACCAATGACATATTAAATTCGTGAATGTCACCACGGGTCTTTCGTAAATGTATGCGTTTGAAACATGTGTTTCACTGATGCTGTCGAAGACTCGTACATAGGTCTTCTCCCGTTTGGTTTTGGGCGGCTGTGCTCTTTACTTGTGGCTATTCCTGCTCGACTTCATTCATTGTCACCTGATTTATTCAAAACAGAGAATACACCGATTCAAAACAAATTGCAGTCTGAACTAACGCTTCACAGATTCAGTGAAATTGACATCCGTTGGTTCAAAACAGGAACTATGCCGATTCAGTCACAACACTGCCTCACGAAATGATATTGTGACAATGACATACGTGTATTAAAAATATTAAAAAATGGGTTTACAGAATTTGAAATTCGTCATACTTTGTCGTTACTGATATTGTATTTTGTTAAATAGCAGTATTGACATGTATGGTACTTATTATATCATATATGTATACTAAAAAAGTAACTGTGCGTTACAGAAAATGTCACAAAACAAAAGATGTTTGAAAAGTTATAAACATTACGATCATAAAACATTTAGCAAATCATTTTGCATGAAATTTGATGTCACGTATCGCGAGTGTAACGTGCACTTCGTGCACAAAGAACTGACTCACTTTCTGCATGATGTTTGACACATGAAGTTTACACACCTGATTTTGAACACTGAAGAACGGTTGATTAATCACTAGCCTCTAAATGTTGTGAAAAACACGTTAATTTCAACCTAAACTGCGCGTACGACATGCCACGGCTTACAGAAATTCAGCGTCTCCGCATCGTGGGTATGCTTGAGACTGGAATGGCCAAAATTGAAGTTGCCAGACATTTTGGTGTCAATCGAAACCCGATATCATCTCTATGGAGACGTTTTCAACAGAATGGGCCTCGGATCGGCCGTCCACGCGTGACGTCACGTCAGCAAGACAACGACATTCGACTGACCCATCTAAGGAATCGATTCCAGAGTTCCAGTTTGACTGCTCGGACCATTCCTGGCTTACGTCCAATCAGATCCAGGACTGTACGGAACCGACTGAGGGAGCGCAATATCCGGCCGAGACGGCCTGTCATACGTCCAGTTTCACCGACAGGCACATCTTGCCTGGTGCAGACAGCATCTACGGTACAGAGGCAAGATTGGGATGGTGTTCTGTTCACTGACGAGTCGAGATTTCATCTGGACGGCTCAGATGGCAGGGCAAGGGTGTACAGACTTCCAGGTGAACCGTATGCTGACGCGTGCGTTGTTCAACGTCGAGCGTTTGGTGGCGGCAGCGTTATGGTATGGGGAGGCATCATAGGCATGCGATACAGGGACGAGATCATTTGGCCTCATGTGCAAGCGTTCATTCAAGGACAAGGACGTAACGTCACGTTTCAGCAAGATAATGCCCGTCCACATGTCGCTCGTGTTGTGACAGATTTCTTGAGACACCACAACATTCCGGTACTCCCCTGGCCAGCTGTTTTCCGAGACAGTCCCCTATCGAACACGCATGGGGTGAAATGGAGCGACGTTTACGTCAGGCCCCGAATCAGCCATTGACGTTAGCTGCTTACGGACAAATGTTGGTAGAGACATGGAACAACATTCCCCAAGCTTTCTTCAATCGCTTAGTGTCGTCTATGTGTCGTCGTTGTCAAGCCTGTATCAATGCCAATGGGGGACACACACGATACTGAGCTTGTGAACTGACTTTTAACACCACATCTCTTCAAGGGCGAGTCACGATGCCTAGTGTCAAATCATACAGATTTCTAGATTATCCTGTCAACAGTTAAACAGTGATTAAACAGTATACCAAAAATCATGTTCTTATCTTTTGTCATTAGAAAATGGCATAACTGCAGATGATGCACAGTTACTTTTTTCCATTAGTATATATGCGTAGTCATTCTTTTTTTGTCATGGGTCATTCTGTATCTCAATTGTTTCTAAATCGATTGGTGCTGATGCTGCCCTATACGGACATTAAATATTGTTTGTAGGTGAAACTGAAAAGGTATATTCTGTCAAAACGGGGCATTCCTAATTCAATCAAAACATGGCTTGAAAATATGTAACGCAAAGTAATAATATCAAGCAATATAACGCTTAAACAAGCGAACAATTATTACATCAATTTCAGTTGGTAGATTCGCTTTGAAATTGGGACTATAAATTATTAAATCTAATTTCTTCTCCATTTGTCATGTTTGTGTTCACGCATGATTACTTGTGTTTCAGTTACTAAGTTGATTAATTCGAAATAATTTAGTATGGAACATCAACTCAAACTGGTATCTGCATATTACGGACAATCTCTGTTATGTAGCTGTAATTTCATTGAGTTCCCGAATTTTTTCCTTTAATAACTTAATTATTGCACGCTTTGCATGATAAGTATTAAGAACATTATTGTTATATTTGGCAAATGCAATATGCTTTCAAGATGTGGCGGATTGAATACAGGTGTTCTGTTATTGATTGACAGACATTTGTCTGATAAGAATAGCTAATAATTAATAAAAAGCCAATTAACAATACACACAGAGATTGCCAGGGCTTGACTGACACAAGCATTATTTGATAATCAAAAACCGCGATAATATTTGAATGCGTCATTAACGAGTTGAAAACAAACAATACAGTATACAGAACAACGGATGATCAGTTGCCACCGCTAACGATTTGGAATAATAGACAGATCACACTTTTTACCATTCAAATTATCACGAACGCTTCTATTTTGGTGGAAATTTTGTAATATTTTTTCATATAAAACGTTTATGTAGTTTATATAGGCATTGTAAAGTAGACTCGAATAGTTAATTTCGATGTTGTTTTAACTTTGTCAATATAACTTGCTAATTTCTAGGCTTCGCGCAAATGGGACACGCCGGCTATATATTTTAAACACATATCTGAACTATGTCGGGTTTTATATTGGCATCACGCGTCTGAGACAAGTCTGGCATTGCATAAAACAGCCGAGACACGTTGCATATTAAATGGCGAGACATGTCGGGTATATATTTGCGTCACACATCTGAGACCCGTATGTCAAATATTGGCGACACGCATCCGAGACACGTCTGTAAAAAATTAGCGACACGCATCCGAGACACCTTCGTCTAATATTAGCGACACGCATCCGAGACACGTCCGTCTAATGTTAACGCCAGCATCCGAGACACGTCCGTCAAATATTAGCGCCACGCATCCATGACACGTCCGTCAAATATAAGCGCCACGCATCCGAGACACGTCCCTCGAATATTCGCGCCACGCATCCGAGACACGTCCGTCTAATATTCGCGCCACGCATCTGAGACACGTCCGTCTAATATTAGCACCACGCATCCGAGACACGTCCGTCTTATTTTAGCACCACGCATCCGACACACGTCCGTCAAATATTAGCGCCACGCATCCGAGATACGTCCGTCTTATATTAATTAGCGCCACGCATCCGAGACACGTCCGTCAAATATTAGCGACACGCATCCGAGACACCTTCGTCTAATATCAGCGACACGCATCCGAGACACGTCCGTCTAATATTAACGCCAGCATCCGAGACACGTCCGTCAAATATTAGCGCCACGCATCCATGACACGTCCGTCAAATATAAGCGCCACGCATCCGAGACACGTCCCTCGAATATTCGCGCCACGCATCCGAGACACGTCCGTCTAATATTCGCGCCACGCATCTGAGACACGTCCGTCTAATATTAGCACCACGCATCCGAGACACGTCCGTCTTATATTAGCACCACGCATCCGACACACGTCCGTCAAATATTAGCCCCACGCATTCGAGACACGTCCGTCTAATATTAGCGCCACGCATTCGAGACACGTCGGGCTTTAATTAAAGTATTGTGTGTTAGCATGTCATAAAATATGTAGTCCTACAAAAAGTAGAGAGATGAACATAAAATTCACTCGGCCATACAGACGATTTCCATATTATGCAACATCCATAACGTTTTATGGCAACCGCACACGCACCATTTAATTGTTGTTTGTCGGAAATATGATAAACAAACGGAATTGTGTCCGACACATTTTCTCGTTTTGTTACCAAATATTCTATTTATGTTTTCTTCTCAGTAATTAATGTACTCGCAGAATACCAATAGATATGTAAAAAGTGGACATCGCTCTGTCGAGTATCGGTATTCTTAATGCTACAGTTTGTGAAACGACAAGTCATTAGAATGATACAAAACCGTTTGTGGCGTCATGATTTCAGTGATTCAATTCAACCAAATATGTTAAGTGGTAATGAACACTATGTTTTTTGAACGCCTTGAAATATTTTCGGGAGGAATATTTTCCTTCCAATAAAACAAAAAAGGTTTTGGCCAGTTCACTTTTGAATTACAGGATGAAGTTGATGACGTCTGGAAATCTCTGTTTGTAGTTTTGTTATAAAACGAACTACAACTATACAATCTGGTTAGGTGAGTTAACTAATAACAACTGTCGTAAAAAGTCATAAATATCTATAATACATTTCAATCGTTCTGTAAATATAAACACAACAAGAGAAAGGAGCAGGTAAATCAGTCTAGATGTATTTTATTGCGTTTCTAAATAACGACATGTTTAGTACATATATCCACATTTCCCACTGCAATCACACTAAATATAACTTCAATGTGATAGTTGTCCAACAATTACTTTCGAGAAATGAAAATTAAGAAATTCATGACTGCAGTATCTCATTATGCTATGCAAAACAGTAAATTACAAACGGAAACAAACATTTAGAATATATTTTTACATACAGTTCATGAACTACTTTGCATTCTGTTCTGCATGAAATTCACAAGATCTGTTTTTTTCAATGGCGACTGCGTACATTTATATGTCTTTGTGGAATCATTCACGAGGTTTTAGGGCCTTACATTCGATACTGAATAAAGTAATAAACACTGACTCATTATCAGCATTTATAAACAACTTTGAATTACACCAATATTTTTAACAACTAGAACATGCGCATTCTATTAAAAATTACAATATCATTGTCTATCTTATAAAATCTGTTTATTCTCGTTCACTGTGACCGAATTAAACTTGAATGTTCCCATTTCATGAGTTGTATGATTAGTTTCCGGTTTCGATTCGCTGGACAAAGCTGTAGTGTAACCATTCCGCTTGTATGATTTCGACACTCTCCGTCTGCACACCAAATACATGACGTCATGATCAAGGAAACACGTCATCATTGCAATGGCGGCGCCTTTACACGATTGCATTATCATAATAGTCATATCAGAACCCCTTTCATCCAACAGAAGCCTGAATGTAATGGCAACGTAGTATATACAAAGTATCGCCACCAAAATGATGTAACAGTTCAATGTATTTGTGATGTGTCTGACGTCTAAGTGGTATTCGGAATGAGTGGTAAAGCACTGCAAAACTTCCCGCCTGAACGGAACACGGCATCTGGCACATGATATAATAATGGCGGTTAAAACAAAGGGAATTACTTCGTTGCCGTATGTCAAATACATGTGAACTGTAGATGATATATTGTCCCAGCATGTATGAATTAAGTTTAAATGATAATCTTGATTTAGCAGAAAAGAGATCACAAGATACATTAAGCCGCTTACTAGAGTCCACATCCACGTGACACAGTGCGAGAGAAAGCGAGAATGGAACGTAAAACATTTGGCGGGTTTTATTGTCAACATCAGATAAAACGATGCAATCACAAAAATCCACATGTTTGTCAGAGTGGATGAGACTGTCGATAGAAACCTCAGAACAATACAAGAATCTGTGACGTCAAAGTCCGTCTCTAGGAATTGGTATTTCACATGAAAGAAGATAAAAGTACATTGCTCCGCCGCTGCTGATAAGTGTAACCACATTCTGATAGTTGAAATATGTCCACCATTTTTAGAATGAGTTAATACACGCACAAAGAATAGACAAAGTAATTGTAAGCAAGTAGATAATCCTAAAAGTGTTAATCCAGTAATTACTCGATCAATTTCCTCACGTGCCATCATCGTTTTGTTAGAAGGCTTATGTGAATCAACAAACTAGCAGGAATATTGCAATTTGTGCAATAAAGAAGCACACGGATGTTGTTTTAAACAATACTGAGTATGTCACTAAATGACAAGTTCTCATTTAAGTAATTCTATCTTTATGCATTTAACTGAAGTCTTACTTAACGAATTAATGTCGCTCAATCAGGAAACTTTCATGCACAATTCTTGTTTCAAAATAAACACTCTAACCACCACAACTGAACAAAACACCCGTTTAATTACAGCTTTAAAACACCGTCTACTCAGCACTACTTAAATTAACCTTCTATCAACAAATACGATTGTTTTGTAGTTTGATTCAACGTGCGTCACCAGTCAAAGCACCATTTCACAATGAAAACGTATCTATAACCACGGTTCTACTAGAAACACAATAGAGATGTTCACTTCAATATCAATAATCCATTTATCACCATTAAAACGAATTTGTGTTCACTGTTCAAATATTTATGTACGCCTCGCCACTTAAATGCTGACAATTATTGAACAAGTCCTTGTCCATAAAATAACGTTCAAATCCATACTTTGGTCCTTTGAAAATTACAATACACACATGACATAAGGTATCTATTTCTACGATTATGGATTGTGTTTCTATTTTGTTAAAGTCATTTCCAAAGTAGTCGATGGGTTCTAATAATTTTGAATAAAAATTCTGAAGCTTTGTTTCCTCTTCTATGTGTTTGCAGGTCACAAACTTTTCCAATTAGTAAATAACGATTTTTGTTCCAAAACTCTAAATATGGCTTCATTTCCTTTCCACTCGTACGAAGTCACAAACATACATCCATTTTTAAAGTGAATATACAATTATTTCGCAATGATCCAATAAGCATCGCAATGATATTCTAGGCGAACAGAGAGTAACACTGTGATTACTATCCGCTACTTCGGTGCTAGGTGTTTCCAGCGTGTATAAGATTTCTTCCGTTACCCAGTGAGATATGTATTTCCTAACTCACATATTTCAGTGCAACTTGTCTGAGTGGAGACATGACCACAGTTTATGTGAATCACTCTATCAACTAATGCAATTATATCCACCTCTACAGCCACATCATTGGAAAATCTGCCAACTGCCTTGGAGCGCCTACTACTAAGCCATTCAGTAAAGAACAAACCGGTATTTGTAACTTTCTTACATAACAGTATAAGTTGACTGCCATGTATTTTCTAATATCTCACTGGAAACACAAATTCCTCCAATCTATTCATGTATTTATACGGCGAGTTAAATCCCAGTCAATCCGCAACAAAGCCACCGGATCCGTGTTGCATATTTTATTGCACAGAAACACATGTGACCAGAATTTAGAATTGTCTGAATTTATTCGCATAAATGTGAAATAAATGCATGAGGAATGTTAAGTCTCGTTCGATGTGAATTGAGAGGATTCGGTCTATAGAAACGGCGAATAAGACATTATTCAACGTATTGCCTTAAGACAGATTATTGGAGCAAAAATTCAGACTCTGTTCAAGGAGTTGTCTTCATTAGTGTAGCACCACTGAGACACAACCCTACAATCAAGCTATCAATTGATATAAATTATATTTAGATTTGACAGCGTTAATTAGCAAGTTGTTCCACAAATGAACCAGAAAGTTCGTCATCACATTTACGGAGAACAAATAAAATAAATAAAAATGTTGTAAAAATGGAACCCCGATATTTTCTTAATTAAACAGACAATGCTATCACGACTTTAAACCAATCTAGGATCGGCCCATTTCAGTCAAAGTTCTCTCACAACCATGACTTAAGCCTTAAAGGTAGATAGCCTTGATATTTTCCATCAAATAAGTAATAATTTAGAGACATTGGCAAGTTTATGCCTTAATACAGACATTCTTTAAAACGTTGCATTGTTACTTTTCTTATAAGTTTCGTGGGACTGCAAAACACGAGTCTCATTTAGGTAGTTCCTATACTCTAGCCCAGCGCGTAGGTTTGGATAGATAATACCGGTATCGGACACTTCTATAGGTAGTTCCTATGCTCTAGCCCAGCGGTAGGTGTGGATAGACAATACCGGTATCGGACACTTGTATAGGTAGTTCCTATACTCTAGCCCAGCGTGTAGGTGTGGATAGACAATACCGGTATCGGACACTTGTATAGGTAGTTCCTATACTCTAGCTCAGCGGTAGGTGTGGATAGACAATACCGGTATCGGACACTTGTATAGGTAGTTCCTATACTCTAGCTCAGCGGTAGGTGTGGATAGACAATACCGGTATCGGACACTTGTATAGGTAGTTCCTATACTCTAGCCCAGCGTGTAGGTGTGGATAGACAGTACCGGTATCGGACACTTCTATAGGTAGTTCCTATGCTCTAGCCCAGCGTGTAGGTGTGGATAGACAGTACCGGTATCGGACACTTCTATAGGTAGTTCCTATACTCTAGCCCAGCGTGTAGGTGTGGATAGACAGTACCGGTATCGGACACTTCTATAGGTAGTTCCTATACTCTAGCTCAGCGTGTAGGTGTGGATAGACAGTACCGGTATCGGACACTTGTATATGTAGTTCCTATACTCTAGCCCAGCGTGTAGGTGTGGATAGACAACACCGGTATCGGACACTTGTATAGGTAGTTCCTATACTCTAGCCCAGCGTGTAGGTGTGGATAAACAATACCGGTATCGGACACTTGTATAGGTAGTTCCTATACTCTAGCCCAGCGTGTAGGTGTGGATAGACAATACCGGTATCGGACACTTGTATAGGTAGTTCCTATACTCTAGCCCAGCGGTAGGTGTGGATAGATAATACCGGTATCGGACACTTGTATAGGTAGTTCCTATGCTCTAGCTCAGCGGTAGGTGTGGATAGATAATACCGGTATCGGACACTTGTATAGGTAGTTCCTATACTCTAGCCCAGCGTGTAGGTGTGGATAGACACTTGTATAGGTTGTTCCTATGCTCTATCTCAGCGGTAGGTGTGGATAGATAATACCGGTATCGGACACTTGTATAGGTAGTTCCTATGCTCTAGCCCAGCGCGTAGGTGTGGATAGATAATACCGGTATCGGACACTTGTATAGGTAGTTCCTATGCTCTAGCTCAGCGCGTAGGTGTGGATAGACAGTACCGGTATCGGACCCTTGTATAGGTAGTTCCTATACTCTAGCTCATCGTGTAGGTGTGGATAGATAATACCGGTATCGGACACTTGTATAGGTAGTTCCTATGCTCTAGCTCAGCGCGTAGGTGTGGATAGACAGTACCGGTATCGGACACTTGTATAGGTAGTTCCTATACTCTAGCTCAGCGTGTAGGTGTGGATAGACAATACCGGTATCGGACCCTTGTATAGGTAGTTCCTATACTCTAGCTCAGCGTGTAGGTGTGGATAGACAGTACCGGTATCGGACACTTGTATATGTAGTTCCTATGCTCTAGCTCAGCGTGTAGGTGTGGAAAGACAGTACCGGTATCGGACACTTGTATAGGTAGTTCCTATGCTCTAGCTCAGCGTGTAGGTGTGGATAGACAGTACCGGTATCGGACACTTGTATAGGTAGTTCCTATGCTCTAGCTCAGCGTGTAGGTGTGGATAGACAGTACCGGTATCGGACACTTATATTTGTGATTTTGTGAAATGTTTAAGAAAAGTGACAATGCAGTTACAGTAGTATGAAGGCAATTACCATAATGTTCTCATAATTATTTAAAGCGATGTCCTGTTTATCCATTCGACGGCTGGAGTACTGACATAAGAATGTGTACAATTGACTACAATGTCGTCTTAGACGGACATATAAATTAAGTATTTAAGACAATCATTTGTATGTTATAACTTATCAATGGTTTTATTTATAGATGTTTAAATCAAAATGGTTTTCTGCCATATCTCGCGATTTTAACAAACTCTGATAACAAATATTGAACAGAAACCTTCAAAATAAGTATTGTTTTCATGTTGCCCCGGTTACAACGGCGAGTATTGAAAGCGAACTGTGCGACACTGTCTCAAAAATTGACCAATCTGATCTTCTTCCAGTCATTCGCTATTCATTAAATTCTTAAACAAATACGAATATTCCAGATTTGGTGAAAAGATGATTAATGTGAGAACAAAGTCCATGGCGAACATTCCAGGAAGGATCTGATGAAAGCAAGCGTGCTGACAGGTAATCGGAACATCTCAACTTTTTATAACCGCGTCTAGTTTCAATGATGAATTAAAACAGACTAGTTCCCGGTTCTCAACTTCACAGGTTTTTGGTGTGATATCGTGAAATCTTCTCTGATGACATAATTCATTATTTCACATTTTATGGTATGTTTGGAATTGGAGTAACATAACAGCCAGTGTCATGCAGTGACCTTTTAGCCATTAAGGGTCCCATGTCGTATCATTTTAGGCATAGGCAATCAAGATTTTCCTCAATACAAATTATACATCCCGCTTGGGATTCGAAGCCACACCGGTGAGCGGGAAAATATTTGAAGTGAGGGACCATAACAAATCAGCCACAAAGACCATGTTTTCATGCACCGCTATTCGAAGAATGGTTACACATGTCCGTCCGTCATGCGTGTGTGCAAAAATTGGTTTCCGATCAATAACTATTGTAAGGAAAGATGGATTCGATTCATATCAGGCACATAACCATAAAATACTAAAATCAACGTCAAGTTCGATTTCGGTTGAAAACGAACAATGTTTGGAGCAAATATGGCGCTTTTCTACACAATAGCCCATAGCGGTGGTAACCGTGTCTTACGGGTACATCCTGTTTAGAATAGGGAAAGATGAATAATGAAAACACCGCCGCTCTATCGTATATTTCATTACATCTGATATCATTATATAAATGTACGTCCGTGTATTGTGTAACTGTATAGTAATGTAACTAGACAGGCGTGTGTATTTCGATATGAAATCCGTTACGCATTTCTGCAAGTTGTGCCGTATGAAGACATGAAGGCTGTTTTCATCCCTTATTATTATTTTAATGAGCATGATATTAGGCTACCATATTGACGTTTTAAGTAACAAGTTTAAGATTTACTGGTAACGAAATAATTCTCGTAAGTAGGAAAATTGGCTCGGATAAAAGAATTTAATCGGATCAAATATTGATCAATGAGCCTTACTGAATAGCTAGATGAATGGTATCATTGAGTTGCGATCTCAAATTATTGGTAATTAAATGCCCAACAAGGGTCATTATCTCCATCTAAATCGCAAGTAATTTTTAAGAAATAAGTTTACACTTAATAACCACAAGTTCTCAGTAATTTTCGTTTCGTTTTTGAAAAAATGTCATAAAATACATCAAATATAGTCATGTTTAACCTTGTCGCGATTTCTGTAAATAGCCTAAGTGCTTCCACGACTTTATATAAATATTCGTCAGAACGCAAGTACTAGCCCAACAACAACTAATAATAATGTTTAAAGCTGCGATCAATGATAGACCATGATTAGTTAGAGCGTGAATTAGTAAGATCTACTTATTTATATGGCAATATGCTAGGTAATATAGCAGTGTAAACAGGTGGTTAGAATTACTTTAATATAATATCATTATGTTCGATCTAGGCATGAAACATATACCCAAACAATAATGATTGTATTCGAGAGAGTTTAAAATTTACGACCAGTTGCATAGTTCTTTCATTTCAGAAATAAACTGCTTAGACATTACATTCACTGAATTAATCCAATTGAAACAAATTCATGTTGTAAGAATAAAAACTGATATTTCTGCCAATATGTCAAGGTGACAGATTAATAATGATAAAAAGATAGTAGACTGGCATCTCAACAAAATCCGCATTCTAAGAGAAAACTCAGAACAACTTATCTCAAAAGAGGTATGGGTCTTTCAATATTGAACTAATTCATTGTTCCTTCTTTGTTTACATGACATTGTGCATGGGAAACATTCCGTTTGTTTCTTAAGTTGTGCGCTATGGTTCAAGCACCAGTAACCCTTCTTAGTCCTTGGAAAGACCACTTCAATTATCACAGTCATCTTATTTGTTTGCAAATGTTGATGAACCAGGCAATGTTAAGCTACTCGATTTATTGGTATTTCTTTCATGAATGGTAACTTAAATATGTCAATTTTCGATTTCAATGCTCATTTTCATTCAACTTTCTGATATCAACAATGCTGGTTCATTTACTTTCAGCAGTATTTCTTTCATTTTTCTTAAACAGACGAAACCATTTCTACGGAATATATACGCATAAAGACGTAATTACTTTTCCTTGATAAAACCTAATTAGTATAGTTCTTGACTGTCGTAATAAAATATAAACCAATTAGACCACTCCTTTTAGCAAGCAATGTTCAGTTTGTAAAATAATCCTAATCTAATCGTTTCTGCGCTAAAAGGGAACCAATCTCTAAATCAAACTAATTTTGTCAATAAGAGCAAATGTATCGTACTGTTTTTCCGTATTGGTAAAACATGTAGAAAAAGCTCGTCTTTGTGAACATTCAGTAACATCAACATTCAACATTAGTAACATGAACAGATAAATTTACATGTAAGTAATGCAACTTCCTGCGATTGCCGAGTTCGCCAAGTCGAGCCGTTTTTCTACGCGACAGAAAAAATTATTCCTCCTTTTGTTTATCGTAAAATATTCGATCTTTTACTAGACCAAATGCATTTGTACCAGACAAGTGAGACCTTCAGACACATTTGATGAGGTTGGAATTGACGCATGGAAATATTGGCATTTGGCAGAAAATGTTAAACTGCAAAAACAATAAGCCATCTCGAAACTACACGTACTGTATGTGCAATCTCAGCAAAATCCATGATGGACATAAATCGCCGTGTGGTTCTTCCCAAGTATTGACCGGGGTGTCTACGATTACTTAAGGTGTCACAGAAAGCACATTTGGAAACCTGATCAAAATTATACTCGTCCTTGCGAAATAAATACAATTACAAGCAACAATTCCGACATTCTCCGTATGTCTAGAAATCTACACGGTTACAATTTCCTGTTCGTTTCCAGGGAGATGATTCGGTACAATAAATAGCTTTTATATACAGACTAGAAATGTGACACATTAATGGCATTTACGTCCAATTTGTGTAGTGTACAAGTGATACAGTGATAGCGACAGTCTAGGGACAACGTGATGTCTGGTACATTAACCAGTACCACGCAGCGTATCACCATTACACACATGTATACTGCTGAACTGCCTAACACATCCAGACACTTTCAGAGCTTCAGTCTTAAGGTTTCCAACACTTTAATGATTCTTCATATGGAAACAGTAAATGACCGCTGTTGTGCGATTTCTAACCTCTTCTTAAGATAACGTCATAAAAAACAGGTTTAGACGTCACACAATGATAGCAGACGCACGCTATATCCTGCGCTATCAACACAGATTCTCTCTTATTTTCAATAGAAAAAATCATATTTCACATAAAAATGGTTCGTTTGAAGCAGGTATTTCCGTAACATATTTTGCGCTTTATTATTCCTTCAATCAGTGACTGGATTATTTAAAGTTAGTCGAGTCCGACTAACAAGAGAAAACCTGCCATTCAGTATTGGGTGAGTGACATTCACACTGTTTGTGATCCTGTGGTTCACTTAGCTGAAGTTGTTTTGTTTTCTTTGTGTTATAAACTAATTACATAGGTCCGTTATGCGTTAATTGTTTATATACAGTTTCCACAGATTACAGCTTCGGAAATGCGTCAATGGCGTCACTTTATTTTTTACTGATTATGTTACGGCCTTTAGGACGTCATTAAAACAAAACGGGGATGGATATTTGAAGATAAGGGAGGTTGCCTGACAGAACAAAGAATAAACTGTAAGTTCAACCTCAGTTTGGAAATCACACGGCAGAGCTCAAATGCAACTTGAATGTGTTTCATACACAAATGGTATTTTTCTGCATGTCTCAAACTTCACCAGACAGAAGCTATCACATACTATTCCCTCACCTCTCCAGAACATCTATATAGATATTTAGATGCAAAGTTCGGCTGTTGGTGAGAAGTTGTTGTTCTAGAAAGTTGAACTAACAGGAAAGTTTTACTACGGGTAAATGTATGATGTCCTTGGGGAGAATCTGTTGTTCATGAGAGGGCCGCTCTGGGCATGTTGCACTGTATATATTATGCCACATAGCGTTATATTAACAAATAGCTTATAATGAATGACTTCACGATTTTATACATTTACTCGAGTATAAAAGATGCGACAGAATGTATTTCCGCCATTTAGACACTTTTTAATTAGTGATTTACAGCTTTGTAATAATAATTTTATAGTTTATATTTGTTAATTATAAATGCAAACATTCGAAAATCATAACTAGTAAGGCTAGAATGACTCACTTTATCGAACACTTTCATCTTCCTGTTTCTTGAGTGACTACGTACAGTTTTTATCCAATCTCATTGAAATAAGCCCCTTACTTTAGCTCCATTACTTTCCGCTGTTAGCGTATAGTATAGGAGCGTGTGACTGGAGCTGATTTTAATGAGATTGAATTTTTATCCAATCTTTGTCGAACTTGATCATAATATTTATCTTAGACACGAGGTCTGACTGTAATCTCCGAGTTTCCAGTGTGCAAGAACGCAGTAGTCAACTAAATAAGGGACATATACAAGGTGGGGCATGACCACAGGTACATGAAGCAAATTTTTGTTTCTGTACGGACCATTACTATAATGAGAATATATTACTAATACCAATTTTTAGATGTGTTCCAGCAAGTCAGAAGGTCTCATTCATGTGCAGCTTTCTGGGATAAATATCAAGAATGATCTCCCTTGAATATCGGCTTTGTTTAAGCCATTTCCTCTTACTTGAATTGTCTCCCTTCCACACGAAAATGACACCAGTCAGTCAGGTCAATCATCAATAATCGATAGTGGCTCCATGCTATAAAATATATTTTGATATATTTTGTATGTATACATGCACTGTAACATCATGTGCTCTTCAGTTTGTATAATCGCTACATCCGGATATATCACTTTAATCAGATGCCGTGTTTAGAACCCAATAAAGCGTAAACAACAATATCTAGAGTATTCGAAATTAAAACAGAACATACATACATACTTATATTTATTAGCATAAACTTTTACAAGTTTATCGCCATTTACAATTTAGTAACGACAAGAACAGAACTGCACATGACTATTCTCAACAAAAATCTTAAAGGCTAACATGAAAGATAATCCACATTACAGCAAAACAGTGCCATCGAAAGGACATATTGTGAACACTAATATATCTGTGCACACTGTATCTACCTCTATTGGAAGGTGTTTAAATTAAAATATAAATTATTGTTTTAGCCGTTCCTAATTTCAATGTGATAAAGTGACCATAAAAACCCTTAAATAAGGACAATGAGGAAATCACAGAAAAAACATTTAGCCCGTTACGTTTGTTTGCTTCAATTCAATTCTTTTTTTCTTTCTTTTTTAGATTCAATTCAGTTTATTTCACTAATTTCAAGCCATACATGACATAATGAGGTAAACAATTAATTACAAAGTTACATATAACAGGGTATGCATAATGATAGAATGATATTTAAACAGATTTGATTTATAACGGTTTGAAAAGATTTTACCTTCATTATTCCATAATTAAAATAATTCAATAATAATTATATTCCCCCGTGACAAGAACGGTTATAAATAATATAAAATGATTTATAAATCATATAAAGTGCTGTGTAAATCATATTAAATGGTGTATAATATCTGGAACATACTATAACCATATACGGTCCCTGATAATATTAAAAACCAATAATTAACAACTAGCAATCAATTTAAAACCTTGATAGTTACAACAACAACAAAAACATAGCAGACGAGAATAATGAAAGAAAATCGAGATTTGTTTAGTACATTACTAACTATAACAAAGAATCAGGAAGCAAGAAGAAATAGATTATTAAAAATTTTAAAGACACCATAATATTGATCATTTAATCATTTGTAGCGGATCCATGGTCCAGTGGTAAAACGCTGGACTTGTAATCCAGGGATCGCTGGTTCGATTCCCCGCTCCATCACTGACCGTACTAACAGTCTTTCGGACGAGACTTTAAAAACCGAGGTCCCGTGTATGATGCTTTACATCGAGCACGTAAAAGAACCAGGGGTGCTTCTGGAACTGGGGCATCTTCTGTATCATGCACTATCCTCCAAATCTAATATGACTAACATTCTTCCGGAGGCGTCGCCCATGTGGGAAACCGGTGGCGACGATAAATAAAAGCATATACAACAATCATTTAATCAAGAAAACAGCATAACTGCTAAAATGTGTTCACCTCATTGAGAATATGATTTTTTAGCCCCTGGAAATGGACAAGTTTACGTATTTTTACTCTTTGTTCTATGTAATAAAAGGCGATACTTTTAAAATAAAATTGGAAGCAAAAAGATGTTTAGTTAGAATAAATATTTTTACACTAAATGAAAGAAAGGAAATTGAAGAATATTGTTATAACTGCTAAAATATTCTAGTATTAAGATAAAGTGTTTAAATTTACGTTTAAAGATAATTTCCCTATATAATCTTTTGATCAAAACTGGTAGAGCTGGAAACTCAATATCGATTTTCGGATCATTTTCAAGGGAGACAATCCACTGCGATAAGCCAGCTAAAAGGCACGGAAAGCTAACTGCGTGCTGGTTCAACATTTTTTTTCTATCATAAATCTAAAATGGTCAGGGGTGCATTTCATCAAAAGTCCTAGGTGCGCTTTTCACACCTAAGTACACTTTTCGCACCTAAGCCAATTAAAGCATGTTTTGTTTCATGAATTTAAAAAACAAGGTTCAACCAAGGTTTAGTTTAATCTTAAAGAATATGAAATATTAAGGATATTTACACTTCAAAATATTTGAAACATATTGAGCAAACACCTTAATGACTTATTCCTTCCAGAAAGTTTCGCTCCTATCTTTTCATACTTAGGATTTTTGATGAAACGCAGCCCAGATCATTTAGTCTGTCTAGACATTATATCAAACCGTCGCTGAATGAGAGTATGACATTATGCTTACATAGCAGTTTGTTTACAGAACATGGCCTCACAAACTGAACATTTCATGAACGCCAGTGGTGTATTTGATAGCAATCTCATACACAGTGGTCTCCCTTTACATAGCGCAGAGACTTCTGCCATCAAATGTTTCAACTGTATTTTGTTATATCGTTGTTTTTTAAATATTTTCATAACATACATAAAATATGACCTTCGAATATTGCAAAACTGTCAAAAAACGTCCTTCAATTTTTTTCAAGTGATCTAGGTGCATGCGGTGACATCTTGACCTGTCACAAACCGAAATTTCAAGGACTGATATTTTTTGTTGTACAGTAGAATGCAAAGCCAATCAAGCTCACAATATGGAGCTAACGCGACACAGATCTATCTACCTCAATATTCATAGGCAGATAAGCTATTTTCGCATTACAGCCCTCTGCCATGTGTTATCCCACAATACCTGCTCTCAAGACATGTACCGGTATACAAGATTAGTGGCATGAGGATTCAAACCAATCAAGAATATCAGTAGAACCGATGAATGTTCCTGAAGTTAAACTATATACATGAGGAAAGACTAGAAGTATGTAAACATCATTTAACCAAAACATGCTGACAATACGTGCATCTCCTTAGTAGTGAAACTTCCCACCAAGTTTCATTGAAATCAGTTCAGTGGTTGCAGATATATAGCACAGCCATGATTGTGGGACGAATGGACGCAAACACATACAGACAGAAACAGTGGGGGTATACTCTCCTCATTCAGGGAGCATAATAAAACAAATCAAAGTGACCATACTAAATTAGCATTACATGGGATAAATTCAAAATAAATCACCAAGTTAAGTAGATGTATTCATTTATTATATTTTCAACAATCTATATTACATTTGTACAAGATGAACAATTTGTCATCAATCACACCAAAAGTGCTTTTACTGATTAAGAAAATGACTGGGAAAACATATCCTATATTGTAGATGATTTTCAATTACAAACCAAATAAAAATGATGTGCTTTTTTAACTGTTTTTGAATGACTTAATACATGGAAAGCTATTGTAACTGTTTGCAGTGAACAGCCCAGATCATACCTCATGTTAATATCAAAAATCTAAAAATACAAACTGAAGAGTTGTAGAAGCACCAAAAAAGGCAAATTGGATTGCAATGCAACAAACTTCCTTTGGAATCGTTCAACGAACATAATAATTCAAAACTCAAACAAACTGATTCAGTACATAATTTTTAACATCAACTGGCTCTAAAAAATCTGAATATATACAATATAAATGAACACAGCCAATGAAAACAAAAAAACTAATAATAAATTCAAAATAAATATCTACACACATGTATAGTGCAACATTTACTGGCAGAAAAATCTATGATTTTTACACTTTCTCCCCTTAGGGGCACTTTGTCTATAAGTTGGTACTTGTGGGGTCATCTGGCATACCCAGACCCAATTCCTGGCCAATTTATTTGTATTAACAAACCCCATTCAAGACAAAATGAAGTCAACCTGCACCTACTCCTGATTAAATGTAAAATGTGATTTTCAAGTCAAATTTGCATGCAGATGCAAATGAGCAATAAGACATCTACATATTGTTATTCCTTAGGAATTGAAAATGAATAGAAACAGTTCTAGTATTCATTTTTTTTTGTTTCACCTTTAGTTCGTCAGAAGGCTATTACTGATGTATGATGCCCACTAAGAATAATTTCAATAAATAGAACCTAGAAATAAATGCTTTCAATGTAAGACTCCATAAAAGGCATTCAGAGCTCATTTCTATCACTACAACATAATCAGAATTCACACCTAATTTCAGACATTCCTTAGAAAAAAATAAGCCCCATTTTCTTGAAAATTACTATATCCCCGTATTAAGTAAGTACAAAGTACCCCCAAGCTTTCGACACTGCTACATCTGGGTATACAATTGTAAATTTCTAGCAGATTAAATAGGTATGATAGCACACCACTTCAATCAATATCCAATTAACATCCAATTTAAGGCCAAACTTGGAAGACAAGTTTAGACCATTTCCCTGCACTTTGGTGTTCTTAACCAGAAGTTCTTCCATATTTCAGGCATTGATTAACCACACTGAGAAGATGTGAGTTCTCAAGGGCAGCCGCTACTCTCTCCTTATCAGCCAGTTGTTTGTTTACTGGAATAAAAAATCAATATGTGTGAAATACTGTAAATCTAGAAATTAATTTGCACTACTGAAGTTATTATCAAGGCTTATCTACTGAAAGGATAATCATAAATATAAAGCACCATTTCATTTTGAACTATATGATGATTTAACAAGAGGAGCAGGAACTATCTATTCACAAAAACAGTCTTCAAACAAGATAATATAATGATAGATGTTTCAATGACTACTATGCAGAATTCAAATATTTTAGAAGTATTTGAATTGTGAATTGCTAAACATCACGATAAGTTATCAGCATTCTTCATACAAACGATGAATCATGATGAAAGACTGTAAATGTAACTGGAACATGCTTCCATTACTTCCATTTTCGTGAACTGATATTTTCCCAAATGTATACCAGATAGAACCCTGTTTTACCTGGCTTGTGAGTCACAGTTTAGAACTGCTATAACTCTGTTTTCTCTGATTCATTTTGTAGCATGTTCCATTTCAGCCAACCTGGCAACAGTATAAATCAAGGATTTGGTGTTAGACTATTATACCTCAGTTATAATAAAAATCAGAAATGGTACATGCATGATATATTTATACACATATATATACTTATGATTACCTGCTTCTTCTGAAGCATGCGCTCCAGGGCTTATCTTCACATCAACCTAGAAATATAACATCAACATAACTACACTAAACTCATGTAAGGTCAACCTGAAAAAATATCTTTGTTTACAAATGACTCCTACTAAAAATATTTTTTGAGATGGGAAAAATTTATCTTGGCTACATATTGTGAAAGTCCATAAAAAGTACTAAACACAAAATTACCTGCCCATCTAAATGTTGCTAGGTATGGTTATGCCAAACAATCATTTTGTACAAATTGCCCAAGGGTGAAGTATCAACTAAAGCATAAGGAATAAATCCAACACAAGGCAAAGAAATCCTTAGAAGACTGGGAGGATAAAAGCTTACTAAATGTAATTACCATACTGTTTCAGTAATGTTACCACAAACAAAACAATTCAATTACCTTGATATAATTACAGTCAGTTTGCAAAACCTACAATATGTGTCATGGGGGAACCTCCTTAATTACTAAGTTCAGATTTGCTTGTTGGAGCTCATTTTGTGTACTTGCAATATTTCAGAAGTCCTATAACTATGAAGTCGCTTGGTCATTTTTGCAATTCTCCTATTTTCCGGCAAAGTGCTAGACAATAGACAATGACAATAAACTCCGCTTATAACAATATTCAGGAGACTGTAAGATTTATATTGTTGTATACAAATATCATTATATCCATGCTCGACTTTCCTGCAGTGAAAATGGAGCACTATAAGCTTCATAAAGGAATGTGCGTTAATTATAGTCATACAAGTAATTCTATGTTTTGAAAATTCAATCAAAATTATATAAAGAATAAATAAATATCTTTATTTGATCACAAGAGACATCTGTTGAAATGTGTGACTTAGTCAACTTCTGTCTTACTTTCATTTTCAAAATGGAAGTAGTCCTATGTCTACCAACTTTCATCACATTTGTGGGTTTTTGTGTGAGTACCTTTTGTTAAACATGGAAATTAAGAATGATTTCGCACAAATATTACTATTAAGACAGATCCAACTTGTTTTTTTTTCTAATGACCCGCACCACGACTCGGATCTGTGTCACAGCTATGAATGTGCGGATTAGAATGTACTCACTTGTTTGACCGAGATTTAGTCTTAATGGTTGTTTATAATACTGGCATTTCACACACTTCAGTAGCAAATTGACAGGCATTATAAAGATTTATAAGATAATTGATTACCAACATTTTGTGCATGTACATGGTATCAATCAAGCGCAGCTGCATATTTGAACTGAGATCAAGTTTGAGAAAAAAAATTAACTTTGAAATTATTCAGAATTGTAAATTACCTTAAATCTAGCAGGTAGTGACCGTATCAGTTTGACTCGTATTGAGAGACCAATTAATGTTGCCATGCTACAGTGTGGTATGGTTGGTGTAAACAGTATCTCCACACTGTTTTCATCATCATTTACCTGTAAAAGAGTAGGTAACAAGAAATATATCAGAAATACACAAAATACAAATCCATCCTCTGCAGGTATAATTCAATCTTTATAAAACTCTAAAAGCTCAACAATCATGAACAATCTGGAAGGCCCAATAAGGGAAACTTTATCCATGTAAACCAAAACAATTGTAATTTCTACCAGTATAAACATTAATGTTATGCTCAATGGCAGACGGTTATCAATAATTATCCTTTTATTTTTGAAAACCCTATAGATGAAAGACTTCAAATCCTGTTTACAAAATATGTCATGTTAGATTTTGTCATGATTTCTGTAAGTATTGATGATGTCAAACTCAACAGTAACAATAATCGTATTTAAAATTGCCATTATGTGACGAGGCCTCACCAATTTATGTGCACCTGTTGGACACAATCAGCAAAATTGGCATACAGTGAATGTAAAAATAAAATAGGCTAAATTAATCGGTCAACAAGACTTTTTGCCTCGATATTGAATCTTCTTAATTTGATGGGGTCACTACCTGAAGAAGTATTAGGGTATACGTAAGCATCAACGTATTTTGGATAATGCATAGTATTAGTAAACATACAAACTACTGTAGAGGTTTGGTTTGGTATTACTGTTTATGAGGTCGTCCGTCGCCGCGCACATTTTATAATGCACTTTATGGTATTTTGGTCGACCCGGTATGTCCCCCGCACACCATAAATAGACTTTTTAGCAGTATAGATCAAACAGACAATTTTTGAAGCCAAAGACAGTTACTGCACAGTGCCAATGAGACCTATCGTACAGTTACCATTTTCCTGGCACCTAACCAGTACTTTCCTGGAATCTACCCAGTACTTTCCTGGTTACATGCCAGTACTATGTTAGGTGGGAAACACTGAAAAGTATTTCTGTTTTATCCGGCGAGACGAGGGAACGAACCCACGACCTTCAGATTCGTAGTCAGCAGCGTTAACCACTGAGCCACAGGGCCACCAACTACTGTAGAATTAAGTTAATTAATGTTTTAACCATTATTTACTTGAAATACAATAATGAGATTTGATCAATGAGACCAATTCACTTTTCTTGTATATTATGTTTTATTATGTATATTTCTTATTGTGTGAAAATGAAGAAATTATAAGATTTCTTCATTGCTATTTTAATCATATCTTATTCACGAATGCCCATGTTCTATTCTGTGTACACTTGTATTTTATTCATATTGTCTAAGCTGATTGATGCTAGTTTCAAAAGTTGATGAAGCAGTAAAATCATAAAAGATGTAAACTATATTTATTTTAACTATAATTACTAATCTCAACCCCCAGCAGGAGGGGTTAGCCTTAGGGGATCAGTGAATTTTACATTTTGTCGCCTGGTTACATGCGACTCATTGGGACTCCTACTTTCCAAGGTCAATGAGTCCTAGGACTCCTATTTGCCAAATCCTAATGAGAACCCATTTTATTATAAAATTGGCTATTTGTTGACTTTTGTGTCAAATTGTAGAAACCAAATTTGAGTTTTTATAGCCAGAGGCTTTCTTTTAAAAATTAGAGCTAGTATAGAAAGTAAAAATGTTTCAAAATAATTCAGTTCTTGCCTTGGTCATCCCATATTTATGTTTTTGTAAATGGTCCAAGGCATTGCATGTTTATATTCCAATAAACATGACTGTCAAAGGAGACAAGAAATGATAAAATAAAACTGTTTCTATCAGCTTACATGAACATTTTCACAATCCACAACATTTAATTCTTCCAGTGTCAGAGGATGTTCAGGATCATTTATACATCTAATCAAATCTGAAACAATAGAAACATAGTGAATGATTGACATATGACAGAATACAGATGAGTATGTAAATAGTGAAACTCTTATCAGAGTCATTGCCAAAAATTTGTTTACTGATAAAAAAAAATGTCACACTAGTTGTCAAGTATCGAGGTCCCAACAGGGGTACTTTAAACGTAACTTTCAACAACACTCAGTACATAGTACCAGACAGCCGATTTCATTATGAATACTAATCGAGATGCAGATATTTTTGTGAAAGATAATATAAAGAAATTTAGGCAATTATGAAGCATGATAGGGTTAGATTGTCATTCGGCACTGACATTTAACATTCCCGACATACCTTCTTTGGATGGGCCTCTTTTGTGCACATGAGCTTTGTCCCCCCAATGGAGAAAATGTAAACAACCAAAGGCGGGTTAGAGTTTTGACAAATACATCATGTTTTTGTTTACCTGATCAAGCAAAAGCTGACCATCTGTCTTCTTGGAAACAAATGTCTGACAGATTGGACACTAGTATCAACTAAAAGTTCGTGAAAATAAACTGTCTGTCCAGTAATATTATTTACTTAGACTCTCCTATAATATCTTGCATACCAGTACAAAGCATATAATTGTTAACAGCTTTGTCACTGTACAATTGTAAATATCAGTAGCATATCAATTAGAATGAAGAGTTACCTATCCTGAATTTCGAGTAAGTCAATGTGCTACACTAATTTTCTAAAACAATACCATTGGAAAGTTTACAATCTAATTTTCCAAAAATAAAGTACAAATCAATATATTTGATGTAACCACAATCCTTGAATCAGTTGTTAAACCTGACCACATATTGGGAAATTTTTATACAGATATATGAAGAGATAAGCAGTCACAAATATTTACACGCAAAATTTGATAAAAATAGGGGAGAATGCAGGGCCTTTAGAAACTGTTAATCAGTGTATTATAACATTCAGTAATTAAATTGTAGATTTAATCCTTCATAGCTGTGGTTACATCTGAGCACACATTGGCTCTTAACATTTTGAGCACTCTGCATATATGTGTTGAAAAAATCTTAAATGAAGCATAGGATTTTACAGTCAACGCGAAAACTTTATCTCCTTCACAGGACATTGGGACAGGCAAAGATACATTTTGTACCTGTTGCAATGTTTTGAACAGGAATAAGTGACAACAACTTAAAATCTTTATTTTAAACGTTGTTTTATTACATGTATAATTAAGCAGGATTTCTCTGTTTTATTGTTTTAGTAAGGCCACTACTTTTATATAAATTGGTTTACAAAACCGGCGGGTCTAATTTTCTGAAAAGTAGAAAAAAATAATTAATTTCACTTTTTTTTTCAAATTTTTATTTTTTTAAATATGTTTTCCAGTCAATTTTTATTGATGTTCTCAAAGTATGTCAAAGTGGCCTAAAGGTATATTTATCAGGTGTTCTAAATCTAAATTGGGGTTAGTTGTTGGGTTTTCCCCATAAACGATATGCATGACTTTCTTATCATCATTAAATACTAGCCATGGCCTCCCTTCTTTCCACAAAATAACTAACTTCTGATCAAGTGGAGGTCTCTTCTTTTGCTCACTAGATGAATTGGGCAACTTTCAGCCCAGCAAAGCATCTTTAGAATATTTCAAAAAAATAATATTCAAAGATCAAGAGTTGTAAATCTAAGAGGGAAGCAATGTCATCCACTGAATTCAATTACACTGAATAGTAGTCCAAAAGATTAGACGTTTACATGCCCATTTAACCACAAACAAACATTCATCATGTTGTTATTTTACATTTTACTTTCACTTTGCATGTAATGTCAAAATGTGAAAGAAGTTATGTTAATCTTATGTATAGGACTAACTGAATAGCGATACAGACTATATAATCACTTTTCCAACAATAAGATTGGCTTGTTCACTCAGAACGCAACAGGTGGCAAAAATCGCTTTAGTTATAACTATTACTGAAAGATATCTCTTTTGTTTTGCTGGATAAACATGTTCGATGTTACAGAAAATAATAAAAAGAGCATAAAGCACTAGGTTGTGGTTTCTGATTGGCTAATAAAACTGGAATCCCAACATAACACCTTAAACAAACAAATGAAAAATGGCGATACAAATCTTGTTGCGGCATACAGAGCTAGGTGTATCTAGCCGCATGCATGGGGAGCCAGCTTTAACGAAGACGCATTATCTTCGTTCGAGGCAAATGAGTTATGCTAAATAATTATGATACAACCAGTCAGTTTAGCACTGACAAATTATATGGTTGATGGAACAGAAAGTAGTTTCTGAAAATAAATGGTGCCGACTGTAATTTTTCACCGGACAATGTGTCCAACAAAAACAGAAATTTCATCGGTCAAAATAAAAATATACCCGACATGTCCGACCAGTGTTTTTTTCAACCCTTTTGTGAATGGGACCGGGGCCCGTAGAATTGTGAAAATAGCGTCAAATTGCCCATAATTGTGAATATCATAGTTTGCTTAAAATAGAAAGATACGAATTTACATAACCTCATGTAGTACACTACAGGCTACTTTTCTGATAAGGTTAACACTTGCTCGAGTTACTAAACTGTGCACTCATTTTGCTACTGCAACTCGGAGGTAGCACGCGAATATTTGAGCCTATCACTGCGTTCAGTTACGGCTAACAGTCACTCAGATTTTGTTTTGTATCCCTGCCCCACCGTATCACAATGACTGCACACAGGGAACCAACTTGCCAAATGAATGCTGTTTTTGAGGCAGGGAACCAGAATAAAAACGAGGCGTTCAATACAATTATTTGTGACGCTAACTTCGAGCGTTTTGCGTTAGCTGTAACTGAACGCAAGGCTGACCCACCGTTTCACAGTGTTTGCACATGGGGAACCAAATTGCAAAATGAACGCAGGACTGGTTCTCTGTCTTTACTGTCTTTGAGGCAGAGAACCAGAATACAAACGAGGCGGTCAATACATTTGTTAGCGATGCGATGTGTGAGCGGCTTCCCTAAGCCGTAACTGAACGCAAGGCATACCTGTACACATAGGATATACTTGTCCGAAACTGTACTAACCGAAAACCTCTCTGTCATCAATTTTATCCTGCACATCATCGTCATAATCTTCTACAGCCAGTGTCCGCTCATCTGTCTTTTCATATATTACGGGATTGGCGTTTATCAACGAATCACTCATGTCTAATGTTTTTTGTGGTCTGAAAACAAGTTTTATTAATTTTCGTACAAAACGGCTACTCCATTTTGGAAACCGAAAGTATGCTATAAGAATTTAAACGAAAAAATAAATACGTACAATATAATGTAATTTGTTAGTTTGTGGTTTAAAATATCTACAATGTGATTATCGATTTGAAATCTGAATGCGTAATTTTTTAAGAAGTGTTAAAAATATAATGACGATAGTATAGAAAATGTTTTACAAGGTTCGCAGACGCAGTAGTCTCCCCTTAATTAATAAACGTGTGTGTTCTGCCTTATGCATGTGGCGTTCCCTGTAGCTACTTATTCTCTCTCTTTTGATGATGCTCAGTGGTAATTAATACACAATGTTCAAATAAATGTATAAAAATGAAACTTTTCAGTGTGAAAATATGTTGTTCCGATACATTGTTCTAATACATATATTCATATTTATATATCTATAGTTTATATATATTATACATAAAAGTTAAGTTGTGTATATAATAAATGAATGCTGGATTATATTCGTGCGTAAACTTTACTAATTATATTCATTGAGTCTTGGACCACTACTGAGTGAAGGTATAAATTATCAACTATCATGGTTTTAACATTTTTTAATATGTTAATTGCACATTTATGACAACCAGGTAAAATATTTTACTTATACTTTAACCATGTTCACAGTGTGCAATTTTATTACATCAGCGTCGTTGAATGGTTGTTAATTGGTAGTTTGGCAGATAGTCGTTGAGTCATTTGTATGCGATTTAGAAGCCGGTATATTGCATGGATTACGTGTTTTTTTCCCAAACAGCCGACCGGGGTTGTGCTCTCCATGTTGGACAATCTTTGTGGAGGATATCACAGGAACTTAAAATTCAAGCCATATGACTGTTTAGTAATGTATTTAATATGTCATGTGTGTCTACATAGTCATGGTCTTACTAACAGTAACATGGGGAAATAAAAGTCATATAACTTGTATGTTATATTATACTGTCATTTATATGTTTTTGGTTTAATTATAAAATTAATCATATCGGAAGTTACTTACATATATGTGGTAGCAACGTATTGAAACGAGATTGACGTGTTTCAACTTCTTTAAATATATTGATGTGAAAAAATTTTAATAATTAATTTATCAAGTGAACTCATCATGTAATGGACTGTACTTTGTTCTTTTCTTCATACCGCCTACTGCAGCCGAGATCCTATATACAAGATAACGGCAAAATTTGTTTACAATACCCATTATGCCAGCGTCAACCGTGTTTTAGCCAATTGGAGGTAAAAAGAAGTGCCCGGATGAAAGCGTTCTTTACATACGTTGTAACAACATGGATTGTTAACGACATCTTGGTCAGTTTATGACAGGAGGTGTTCATACGAATAACGACGTACAAGGCTGACATTTCCTGATCAACCGACGAGCAAAGAAAGGGAACATATTTAGAGAGGCAAAGGACACTCCTATTTTTTGCAAGTTGGTTAAGAAAGGGAAGCTCCGCCAGAAGATGTCTAGGGAAACGCCGGGTAGATTAGTGAAAATATTGGAAGCATATTTACTTATTGCAAGGTCAGCCAATTGCTTACCAAAAACATATTGAGCCATTTATGGTCCAATGTAAACAATGGAAATGAGCTGAATTAATGATTATTACTGAAGAAAATGTGAAATCCTGTGAAACTAAGTTATTATTATTAGCGCAGATATTGAGGGATATTTTCAAACGTAAAGTGCTGAAAAATGATTTTCATTTCTATCAAACAACTAGAATTAATGTGACCAAAAAGTGAAAACCGTGAAATAATTTTAAGCTGTTGCATACATATTGCAGTTTTGTTGCGTATTTTGATAAGTGTGTCAAGTATTAACATTGTATCATATCGAATGTGTTTGAATATGTACTCGTATTTAATCAATTATTTGATTTGTTTCCAGTGATCTCCAAATGTATTATCCTTAATTCGTATACGTATTTTTCTTCTCATGTTCATCTACAAATTAATGTCTCTAAGGAATGTGAAGCCGAATCAGATTTTGAATCCGACGTTGTTAAGAAAATGAAATGGGATACATCTAAAATTGATGCATTTGTAACTTATTGGTACAAGAGATATGCAAACTATATAGAAAATATTGTATTTAATATTGTATCTAATGATACTGATATTTCTGATGGTATACAAAATTTTGGAAACGTACTGTACAACTGTGCTCATAAAATATATGGTGTAAATCAACGCTTCAGTGACATAAACTTTGAATTGTCAAAAACAAAACACGTCAATTATTTTTAGTTCATGTAAAGGTGCTAATTAATCGACCTAGGAAACAATATAGAAAATATAAGACACGTAAATATGAATGTTTTCCCATCGACAAGCGAAAGCACTATAGAAAAGTAAAACGTCAAGCATTAATTTAGGAGAAAAGGAATGTAAACAAAACGCGGAAATACAACACGCCACAAAATCGAATCCAAAACCTTTTTATGATTTCATATAAACATAAATATAAGAAAAAAAGTGTGAATAATAATAACAGTTCAGCTCATAAATTTTATAATCATATTAACGATTAATTTTCTGTAAACGATATTTTTATTGATATTGTGAAGTGTGGAAATGGTGTCCAAGATAATAATGTACATTTTGGAGATTGCGATTTTACGATTTATGAGTTTTTAAGGCAACATGGGTTTTAAAGAGAAATAATAGTGCGCGTGAAGATGCGTGTTAATACCTGAACTCTTTATTGGTTCACAAACACATGCTAGTTCTCTTATTATGTTTCTTTTTTCATTTTATCTACAATGATGTAGTTAATCCATCGTGGAGTCCTAGTGCCTTGTTCCGAAACAATGTTGATAATTATAGAGGTATAATGTGGACAGGGTTTTGTTTTCAAAAATATTTAATATTATTAGATTTTTTAAGAAAAATATTGTTCTTTCCGAATGTCAGTTTGGGTTTACGAAAATAATCATACACTTGATTGCATCTTTATACTACAAATCTTGATTAATAAACGGTTATATAACTTGAAAAGAAACAATACATTGATTGATTTTAAAAATGCTTTCGACACGGTACATAGAATTGATGTATGCTACAAATTGTTTAGTAGTGGATTTTTATGTAAATTTTTTAAACTAATATATATTGCTAAAATCGATGTATTGTTCAATGAAGACATGTGTTAAAGTAAATGGATGAAACCTATCTGATGATTAGTTTCAAGGGCGTTAAATAAGGTGAAACGTCGTCGCCCTTATAATTTATTATGTTCGTTAATGACTTTGAGTCAAATCTTAGAAATGATGCAAATGCTGACGTAATGTCTATGATTGGCGCAAAAGGTATGGTGGCATATTTCTGCCACCAGTTAAAGAAACTAAATAACTTCTTAATTTACTAGATAATTATGTGGTTAACTAGATAAGTATCGTGATAAATTTTCATACCAGATAAATATCTTAACACGAAAAAAATGTCTGATAGTGCCCACAACTGCCACCACTTACAAAGTCTGAAGCAACATTTGTTTATGTTTTGCAATGAAACACGTGCTTAAAACAGTGATCTGGATCGTCTAGAAGCTTTCTCATTAGATTCGTGCCCCTGGTAAATCTGCCTCGTTCTGGTTTGTAAACTATTTGATGACGTAAAAAGATGATACAATATCCAACTAATAATGTTTGCACATCTTACGAAAACACTGTTTGGTGCCTCTTGGGTGAACGAAAATCCCGTTAGGCACCTCTTGAGTGAAAATATGATTGGTCAGATTTTAAAAAGCCCGCTTCGTTGACAACATTTGATTGGTTAAAAATGTAGGTCGAAATCCCAGAATAATGGGATATGTTTCGGTAATTTTATACGACACACGCGCTTATTGACCGAAATGATCACCCCTTTTACGGAAAGTGGAACAGTCGGCTTATTAACATGAGTAAATGTTATTGTGCCATCAAATGTTGGCCCTACTATATCAAAGCCTAAACATCGGTATTAAAACATGCCTATAAAAAGGGTAAAGAGTACAGTATGTCGGCGTATTATATCACATCAGCATGTCACTGCATATAATGACGGAAGTCGTGCGTTGAAAAACTAAGCTGTATGTTATCATATTTGCTCAGATTTGCGCTATTGTATTTTATGAAACATATTTTGATTGATTTGTGTTTAAATTGTTCCTATTTTATGTCCGACTTTCGGACTTCGGAATGTCGCACCGCCGCTATAAAACGACACCATTCTGAACATATGCAACATGGTTAAGTTAGCATTTATCTCAGTTTCTGAGAGATTATAATTCCTATTTCAATCAAACTTGAATTCGAATTATACCTCTATTGTGGGTGGATGACTTTTGGAAAATGAAGAATGTGATCATATTTGGGATTACGGGTAGATTCTAGTGAGTGTTAGGTTACACCGTCTGATAGATAATGTGTGAGTATTAGTAGTTTCTTTTTTGACATTTTAAACAACAATCAATACCATTTTGTTAACTTTTATTTATATATATCAATCACACGTTAATTAGTTTATCCGAATATATAAAGTACATCAATCATATGGGTATACATGTATCAGGATTTTATTGGCAATACAGATTGTTTATTTGGAACTTATATTAGTAATACTTACAGATAGATATAAACATGTACGATACTTTAAAGAAAATTAAATCAAATCAATATAACATCATTTTGTTTATAATGCATGCTCCGCTTGGCGTTGCATTGCTAATAGTTCTATCAAGAGCAAACGCCAACCTGTGCAAATTGTGCAATGACTTTGCAGACGACATAGTACATTTAAAAGGGTTCAAACATGGAAACTAATAATGTTCAGTCAGAATCTCATCATTCATCATAAATTCAAAATTGAACTTCAAATCACAAAACATTAAACGATTATCACAACCATCACAGATAAAGTAAATCAAAGCACGGAAAAAACAGAATGAATTAAGCATAAAAGAACAAATAACTATCACAGTTAAAATTACCTCTAATCAAAGCACTTAGTGAAATATTAAACATAATAGTATAATACAAAAATAACAATCACAGCCAAAACCAATCAAAGTACTTGGGAACAATTAAATACAAAAATAAATAATTAAAATGTTCAAGATGCACTGCTAATAGTTTTATCAATAGCAAACGCCGACCTGTACAAATTGAACAATTGCTTAGCAGACGACACAGAATATTTAAACTATAGTTCATCGGGAATTAACATGGTTTACCCGGGAATCCCCGAGTTTTCGTCTACCTTTACAACATTGTTTGACACACATCAGATAGACCAACGAGTACAAAACTTGGAAAATAATAATGGTCTGCCAGAATCTCATCATTTATCTCAAATTCAAAATTCAAATCACAATAATTTATACATAATATTTAAACGATTACCACAACTATCACAGATTAAGTAAATCAAAGTACGGAAGAAACCAGAGTGAATTAAGCAAAAAATAACAAATAACTATCACAGTTAAAATTACCACCTATCAAAGCACTAAGTGTAATAGTAAACATAATAACACAATAACAATCACACCTTAAACCAATCAAAGCATTTATGAAATAGTAAACATAATTAGATAGCTCTAATAAATAAAATAACACTCACAGCTAAAATCAATCAAATCATTTAGGGAACATTTAAATAAAAAATAAATTTTCAAGATACATCTCACCTGGTGTCTGAATGTATATGCGATATGTAGGGCTGATTTCTCATAATTCATTCACAAAAATGAAGATTGTTCACTTGTGTAATAAATGCCCTGTTAACTGAGTTACATCTTACATTTACAGTCCATACAACCAAATAAATGACGTTAAACTACTCGCGATTGAATTCATTCATCACGTAGTAGAGAAGACTATAATTTCATGGTTACAAATGTATTTCGTAAAAGTCGCTTCAATGTAGTTCAAAACTTTGTATTTTCTATTCTTTGTTGTTCTCTTTCCACCACTCAGTAAATGCTTTCTTAACATTCTCTTCTCCCTCCTCATCCCCGGATTTCTTATAAATTACCCGGACTTCCCACTCGCAAAATTTCTTTGGCGTCAATAGTTCAGACCTCTGCAAGAGAGAACACAATTGATACATAATTAAACACTAAGAAGGTTTAACACGATGCAACGTATTCTCTCTTTTTTTAACAAAACATTTTTGATTATAACCATTTAGTGGCATTTGGTTTTGTTGTTAGAACAAAGTCGAGTCGTAACTTTGAGTAATATGTTTGAAATCTCATTTAATGGAACTGTCCGAATACAACAGTAACGAAATCAAATAAAAGACAATTTATCATTTCCCAAATTTTACTTGTCACATTGTACAGATTAAAAAGAAGAGAATTTGGTGTAACTTGAATTGGTTTCGAGGAGGGTAAACATGTATGGGAATAGGGGAGAAAGAACGACAAGGGGTAAAGGGTTGAATGGATGGATTCCATCACGGAACAAGTCAACACAATTCAGTAATTATAGGTCGAAAGGGGGTAGAAAAGAACATGAATAGTGTTTCAAGTAAAGGAACTGCCGAAGGGCAACTTAACATACGTGAAAAACATAGATGGAAGTTACCAACAAACAGCGATATACATCCGTGGAACGGTCAGTAAAATGCTTGGGTTTAAATCGATTTAACAGCTAGCTATCCTGACTTATTAGGCAATAACTAATCCTTCAAAGCTATTAAACATCCCACAGACAAAACATACACATGGTAAATATCTAGTACATATAAAAGAAGCAGCCTTGCACTGACCATTTTCTCAATAACTAAGGCATTTATATCCGATAGAGAACAACAAATGTCGTGAAATAAATAACATTAAATACAGGTAATGTACAACGATTTATTAGTTTTATTGTTTTCGATGTTCATCGATTACAACAATCAGGTTTTCCAATAATGTGGTCTAATATTGCAGGAATAAATGGACATCTTTAAATACAGAAAAGAAGGAATTAAAAATCATACTGTATTATATTTAGGCCTATGGTATTTTAACATCTACCCACTCTGTACCTCTATAAAAAGTGTATGTGTTTACGTGCATTTATGCAGTTGTCGCCTTGTTTACTTGTTGGATGGATGTGGGTCAAGATTGTTTATATAATCCGTATTGAATGTGATAAATGAATTATAAGTTAATGTACTTGGGTGACACTACTGTGGGAAAGCGGCACTATTCCTTGATAGTTTAGTAATCCTTTAACAGCAATATCAGTACATTTACTTTCTTTATACACTGTACTGACCTTGCTGTCGGGAACTAAATTATTTACATCAGAACTTATCATAACTAACGTACTAAGCATATGTTTGTTATTGTCAATTGCATTATATTATACATGTAATTTAAATAAATCATGTAGCAACAACGATAAATTGGAAAATCTTAAATAAATAGAAAACCTGTAATAGCTTGATTCCCTTGTCCGGAGCACTCTTGCTGTAATAATAGACGTTGTCCAATGGGTTTTTCTCTTTTTTGCCATAGTCAAACTTGACAACCTTTCAATAAAATAATGTTTGACATAAAATATAAAAGATACAATTTATGAAAGCGTATAACATAAGTTCAAAGATTAAGTATCTATGAACACAAGTAAACAGCCCTGCGTTCAGTTACGGCTATCAGTGGCGAACGTTTTGTATTTTATCCCTTGCCCACCATAGCACATAGGTTGCACACGGGAACCAAATTGCAAAACGTTACGAAACGATAGGGCTGATAGCCGTAACTGAACGCAGGGCAGGTGTGCGAGTTTGACACAGTCGATGGCATTCTTGCAAATCAACGTGAGAAAGAGTAGCACATCGAAAATCTCCCCCAAACATATCCCAGATTACGAATTGACATAAAATGAGAAAGGGTTAACAGAACCAATCTAATACGGAGTGATTTAAGGGACAACTCATGACTGCACAACAATTACACCAAAAGGAATAAGTTGCACAACGGCCTCATTGCATCATTATTAGCCCTGGGGAGTTAAATCAGCTTGACCATATGCCATCATCCCACTGAACCATTATCACGCTAAATTATACAAGTGCAAATAAATTTCAGCTAAGTAGTAAGAAAGTAACATGTATCCTAATGTGCGGCAAACACTAAATACTACATAAAGACGCTACGAAATGATACGTATCTCAACGAAGAAAATACCAGAAAGTAGAAAAGAAAAATGGAAATCGAGCAGGAAAAACACATACAATGTACACTGCCACTCCGAACGCACACGATGACACGAAAATACATACATAAACAATTATAAAATGCACATGTGTTACGAGGCACAAACATGTATGACGGGTGAACTTTTTGATAGGATAAAATTTACATTCATGTATAGCGGGACAAAGCATATTTAACATAGACATGAACTGTTGGCAGAAGTTTTACACAAAAACACAACACTCATGTAAAGAGTTATTAAATTTCAGCAGCATATAACTGTGATTAATAATGACGTAAATGACAATAGAGTATAATATTAAATCGTACCTGTCATGTAATAATACAGTCGCGTAACAGAAAAGTAGATCAGTTCGAAGCACATTGCCACAGACAACATTTATATCAGATAACTAATTTCGTATTTTGATAACACATAACCGTAAGTATTTAATGCGTGTAGTAGATAAGCAACGTTACAAAAAAGACAGTAGCATACAATGTGCCTGTTTGAATAAGCTATCAACATGAGTTGTTAAATCTACGTATTTCCGTTTAATTTGCCTGACAATGTCATACCGTTACTGTAAAGTCAGCATCGGATAATTCCCTACCAGCTTCAATCATTTTCTTTTTAATGTATTCTCCTTTAACTTCTGTCTGTAAAGATAAGAGAGTGAGCTATAAAAACACTGAATAAATATGTTGTTTTACATTGAGTAACTTAATTCAACATGTATATTATATGAACATACTTTCTCGTAGTAAATGTGCTTCACGAAAGATATCAACGGGTCAAAAGCGATTTACTGTATTGCAGTATTATAATGCAATTTTAAATAATTATACTTTCCGTTTCTATTTTAATATGTGATGACGTGTTATTTTCAATATTGTACACGCAAGATACATTCTTGGTAAGCCTTCACTAATGGAAGGTCAATGCTCTTCCATGTGAACTTCAGTGAATCTACTCTAACAGTATTCACCAACCTGGGAAGTTCCTGTACCAACTAGTTTATACAAATTTCTTCCGACAATTCGATCAATGATTTCCCGAGACTTTTTCAGGTCTGGGTCTGTTGATCTTCCTATATCATATAGAACATCGTCCGTCAAATGCGTATATGCTACCATGTCTTCAATTGTCTCTGAAATTAACTTCTTTTCACTGTAAAACAGCAATAAAGAAGTTGCACATTGGGTAATCAAAGATCAATAATAGAGCGATATCACACAGACGACTTTTAGACTCTTTGAGCAATATTCACTCATGTGCAAGTGTTACTCTATCACGAAAAGAATGTAATGCATTTTGATAATGGCTTATTTAAAAAAAGCTTTTAAAGCAGTGATTAATCGCTCCAATTTGCATGACAAAAATACTGTTAACATTTGATATTTCACTATTTAAGAGCTGTAGGGAAGATTTTGTCATGGCGTTGTAGATATTACGATATGCGGTCATTCTACTAATGTGTGCTACAATTCCTTGAGCATGCGTTAGCACGGCGACATATTATCAAAAATAATAACGGCTAGCGGGAATGTCAGATTTGAACAATCGTCGAAATAATTCGGGGTTAAATGGTTCAATGTTATTTTATTTTTAGTCACATACGTGTTATATAGCAGTTTATATACAGCAAGATGGACTTATCAATCTTCACGTTTATTGAAACAGATTGACACATATAGGGATAAAAGACAAAGCGTGCGTCTTGAATCGGAGGATTCCCATTTAATACTTCGAGATCAGGAATTAAAGTTATTAATTTACTAACGCACTGTCTGATCGGGAAGCATTACAGTGTAATCCTCTAATTTCGTGTTCGGGAAGTTTCTCCTGCTAGTATATGTGCAGATAAACCAACTTATTTATCAACCATCGTGCAATTAAATCAAGACTAGTTTCATAGTGATAACTTTTAGAGTGATTGAAGCATAAAGGCATACTTATTCTCCCCGGGGATTTGCCTGTAGTTGTCATTGGCTTCTTTAAAAGCATCGAGAATCCTACAAAACAGAAATGAAAAAACCGATTCTGTAGTATTGTTATATAAGTAAACATAGTTATTATGTGTCGTATTATTGCTTTGCAATAATGTTTCCATAGTTAACCTATCCTTTTTGTAAACATGGCACTCATTTTGGCACAAGTCCCGTCCGTATACTTAAATAAATCAGCTCCACTTGTAATGCACGAGAAAAATGTATCCACAAGAAAAATTACCTACGAGATAGTTAAGAATAAGTCCTCCGTTTTTCCCTGCACCATTCTTATTCAATTTTGTCCCTAAATTCGATTGTCCTCACATATTTTGTACCCTAAGTATCGATAAGCCCGCCCGGTTAACTCAGTGGATAGAGCGCTCGACTGTTAATCTAGAGGTCGCGGGTTCCAAATCCGGGCGAGGAGTATGCTCTACCATGACGATTTGACTGAATATAATGCACCCGAAGTAATTTGAATTGTAACTGGCGGTTTGGAGATATTTAATGAGTAAAACATCACTTACATGGCATCGATGAGTGTTACCGTCTTATGATTATAGGCCCGGTAATATAACGTATATCGTGTGTGGAACATTTCGTACAAATTGAACTGGTCCTATAATGACAGTAACAGTAGAAAATATAATGAATATATCTCTGCTATATTGATATTAGACAACAAAACTCAAATGAAATGCAATTGATAGAACCAACATCATGCTTTGCACTGTCACAAATAGACATTTGTCACTAACGCACACAGTATTTACCCTAATGGTACCGTCCTTATTTCACTGATTAAGTGTGTTAAGTGTGTTTCTGTTTTTTCGAGATACCATATTAATATATATATTTGAGTGCTTCCATGACAAAACCTTTACTAGTGAAGATTATAACGTAGAGTATTTCAAAATGAAAGTTGCAATCTAAGCTCTTCCTCGGAAGTGTTTGTGGGGAATAATTTTGATTTATAGAAATGTGTGTGAAAATGTTGTAAGTATTATTTAATTTGTTGTTATTTCATTTAGGAAACGGAATATATTTTAAGAGTTTAAAATATATTTGTGGTACTAAATAAAACTAGAAAAATATATCTGTTAGAAAATATAAAAAATCTGAAAATGGATTTTTGTTACTAATACCGGTTTTCTCGTGGAACAGCTCATATACATTAGTATATACTTATATATTGCGAGTTTTTTGCCAGCCAGTTTTTTATAGATTGGAATACATACACTTGTAGTATTTATGGAAATATATATTTTTTAAGATATTCGGTCAAACTCGGATAATTTCAATCATCCATTAAATCAATCATTATCACGTTATCAAGATGTAAAATACCCTGCTGTCACTGTGGTGTCGTAGCTGAAATGGATGACCGAAAACAGCCGAGTGACATTGATTATACAAACATTGAACAAATTCCCCTATAACAAAAAAAATGTACATTCCTCCCTAAAAGTCAAATCGACAGGTCAGTAAAATTCATCAATATCACAAACAAACGACATAACGTTGATTTACAAGTACTTTAGTCGGATACTTAGAGATATCAGACTCCGATGGAACTGTTAATAATAATAGCTTTATTCCATCGAGTTAATGTAATAAATCACCTTCGTGAAATAAATTTATTATAACATGTATTGTAAAAAACAATAGAAGAGAAGCAAGCCTTCGTTACAATTTGATCTTATCAATAGCAAATCAAAACAGCAACAACAATAACAACATGCATTTGGTATATACTGTACATTCATGCATAATATATCTCATCATACATCGTATTCATCCAATAAGTAATATTAGATTAACAGTAACTACCATTAAATTACGACAGATACCCCTAAATCTGAATTCAACCGCAAATGAAATAAAAGCTTTTTCAGATATTGATTGGCCTGCCCGGTTAGTTCAGTTGGTAGAGCGCTGGCCTGTCAACCAAGAGGTCCGAGTTCGAATCTTGGGTTGTACAGCTACTTGCGGGAGGACAAGGTAGTACTGGCCTCGTATAACTGAAGAAAACGTTGGCATTAACCCAATAAAACACATTGTTTTCACATATTTCGGTGCATCTTTGACTGATCTTAAGTTTTAAGATGTATTGTCTGAGAAGTAAAAATCATGTTGGTTATACCTTGTCACGGAAACATATACGCTTAGTGCCGTCAACGTCACAAACTCGAGCAACCAGCATACATCTATGATGATCAAAATTGTTCCTGATTCCAAGCATGTGACAATCTCGAGCAAAATAGTCCCATTTGTCTACATCTATTCCATTCTCTTTATTCGCTACGATCTGAATTTAAAACATTAATGTAACTACAATTAAGATTTTCCTGCTTATTATCATGTTAAATGCATTTTATAAAGACATGCAATTAGACTGAACTTTACAAATGTAAATACTGTATTCATATTGCATGAATTACCTTTTGATAATAAAATCGGATATGTCCTAATCGGATTAGAGCAATTGGAAAGTTTAGCATGAATTAATTGTACTATTTTAGTAAATGTGCTTATTATGCTCCTATACATGAACTGTATTGCTACAAATCTTTCATTTTTATAATAACATACAACAATAAAGTTTGTGTATACTCGTGTTCAAAACGTACCAAACTGTTTGGCTTATTTTTACAGTTACCTATTTCGTTATTATTTTTTACATATATACAAACGTACTGACCGCTGTGAACCCCGTGAAAATCGTTATTTTGCTGACAATAATTTCAATTAGCATTTCATAACTTAGCTTTAGACCATCAAAACGCCAAGAAAAGTCTTCAACTTTATTCATGTTATGGTAGAAGTCGGTGTCATATCACGCTGTTGCTGGCAGTATGTGTTGTTCTCACTCCACAATCATGCGGTTAGTTAGACAACACCAAGAAACCGATTCTGTTGCTGATCTTCCACGCTCAGGTCGCCAAAGAGTGATGTCTCTTCAACAAGACTGTCATATTGTCCCTACGCACCTCCAATATCGCTTTTAAACAGCAACACGGACTGCCCATGAAACAAGGATATATAACCAGCAACGCATTAGTCGACCCATCGTGCGTGGATGCCTGTTAGATGCCGGAATTTCAGCCCATGATCCATATAGGGGTAACGTGTTGAGGTGAAGTAATCGTTGGTTTTGGTGTCGTCGGCATCTACGATGGATACAATATCAGAGGAAATGTGTTCCTTTCAGTGATGAGACCATATTCTGTATAGATATGCTGGATGGGAGGTATAAGGCGTGGTGTCGCCGAGGTAACGTTACGCAGAGTGCTGCTTCAGACAGCATTTACAGTGAGGAGGGGGCAGTGTAATGGGGTGGGCTAATATATCATGGCACCGCAAAACACATCAGCTATTGGTTGGAGGCAGTGTGATGGCTCGACGGTACGATGACCAAATCGTGGAACCGTGCGTCGTACGTTTTCCTCGAGATCACCGTGACTTCACGTTGTTTCAGCAGGACAATGATAGGCCACAATAATAACATCTGAGTTCCTGGGTCAAAAATGCGCGTAGTGTACAACGGACGTCACGTCAAAAACAACATAGCACAATAAAAGCAGGCAAGTTGGAAGCCATCCCACAAAACAGGTTTCAGCGCCTCGTCCGCAGTATCGAGCGTAGATGCCAGTCTATAGTAGAAACAAACGGCGGCCACACTCTTTATTGAGTTGTGTGGACTTTTAGTGTCACCCTCCGTCATTTAGGCAAAATAAAATTCAGCTCAAATGCAATAAACTCTATTCGTTCTTTCATGATACGTGTGTTGTTAGTCCCTGAACAAACTTTTAGTTCAGGTTTGACATCCCAAAAGTAGAGCAGTCTTAAGATATTATGCATGTAAGTATATTTAATGGTACGTTTTCATTGACCGTCAGTATATTAAGAGCAGATAAGTGTTTAAAAATAATAATAACCGAAAGAAAAGTTGGACAACATCGCATTTTCTATTTCTTGACTAGAGAGAACATCATTTTGGCAACCTCCCTTTAAATACGAGAACAAGTTAAGCTCTGTGGAAAGCTACATGGTTGCGCGGTTTTACGCTGCTGATCATTTGTAACCGAACTATATATATATAAACTATATAAATTTGTTGCTTGTGTTTTTGTTCACACACTACCCTTAATCACCCTGAAATTATCTCATTCAGATTTAAATTTAACGTTTGATGACTGGTAAAAGTTAGACATACTGAAATGTACGTCATTGAGGTTTTCGTATTCAAACTCTAGACTACCGCTTTGATTTTAATGAACTAATGCAACCGAAACACAGAATGTATGAGCGCTGCTATGGGATTTATAACCGCTTCTATAAGTGACGTCAAGGAAACGCAATATGGGATGTCACTATTTGCAAGCAGGAAACAATATTAACTCCATATGGTCAATTCGTTTTCATATTGCCATATGGGGCAAATATTGCTTACTGTTAGTACAAGGTAACATCACACGTGACGTTTTCTGGAAATGACGTCACTTAGAGGTTGGAAATCGTACATCGGCGCTCAACAATTATTCTGTTTTGAATGAAGCCAGTAACAAAGAAAACGAGATAAACGAACTAGCGTATAATACTATTAAAAATATCTCTTTCTATGATTCTCGTCTAATGGTATTTGCCATTCTGTATTAAATAAACTGGCAGACGTTTATTAATAGTAGTGTATAAATATGTTCATGTACTGAAAACTATAGCACCAATTCAAAAAGTCAATATCTCCCCAATATAAATGGCATAACTAGGTTCGGTAAATTCAACATATACTTCGTTACGTTTAGCTACGTTTTACATTTATTTTCACCAACTATACCTGGTACAGGAAGTCCTTATCCTCGTCTCGTCCGGTCTGAAAACAAACAAAAACAAAGATAACATAAATAGCAATATTTCATAACTGAATCTTATCATAAAGGTTAAAAATACGACATACACTATACTCAAACAAGAGAGCCAAGATGGCAATGGATGGCCCCATGAGCACTTTTAAAACATGAACACTTGAGATATGCTTTAACTCTCGTACTTAACTTGAACAACGGCTTGGTGAGGTACAGGCGGTTTTATGTAACATTTTTTAATATGACATTTTATCTACATATAGATAATAATGTTTGATTACTGTATGCACCTGGCATAAAGTCGACGACAAGAAAGTGCGAGGTTTTGATTGGCATATTGAAAACAATAAATATTTTTAAAAGGATGATCGACACAAATTGTAATAAGCGAAAATGTTATAGCTTTATTTGTTAAGATTTTGAGTTATTACACGATCACATGTTGATATTAAAATTCTGCTTCCGTTCAACAATAATAGCGTGAGTGGTACAAAGTTTTTGTTTGTTATATTTTCAATAAAATTTGATAAAGCGCGTAAAGAAATGTACACTAAAACACAATTGCAAGACCATCGTGGCATTGTCCATTTACTAAACATAAATTTCTATTAAATTACTACTCAGTAGTTTGTTTTTTAAAAGCGTGAAAAAGTACATTAATACAATATCTACGCATTTATCTCTTGTCTACCATGATACGAGGTTTAATATATGACAATATGACCAGTCAACTATATCAAAATATTAAATTTTCGATTCGACGAAAGCGTGAACATTTTAAACAATATTTATCCCGTAGTCGTTATGATTTGGTCAAGAATTTCTAATTAATTGTTAAGCTAATTTGATTCCTTCGAACATTAAACCTTACAAACAAAGTTCGGCTGTTAAAATTTTGCTTCGACATAAAACGGTAGATTTTATTGGCGTACGCACCGCTGTGATTCACTGAATTTGATATAATTTGCAATAAATCAGGCATTCAACTCCTGACTTCACTCTAACAATTTTCATTGTCATTGAAGAACTCAAAGCTAACTTCTGAATATGACAATGTCTGACATAAACAAAATGTCGTTCCACGTTTGTTATCAAAACGATCCAACTCCCTAATTTCGTTTCGTTGACTAAATTCAGTTGCTTTAGAAACGTGTCAATATCAAACTAACAAATGGTATTTTTATAACATGAAATGTCGCTTTAATACTTTCTTGCAATAAAGAGATTATTATGATTATGTTATTTTGTGGTGGTGCAGCCGTATTGCTGACTTTCTATTGCACATTTTGTTTTGTTTTAGGTTTTGTGGAGCCTAGTTCAGTGGTTATGTCACTGGGTTAACTTTCTATGGGATCAGATTGATAGGGTTGATAGGGCACAGGACTTGATATTTAATCGCAAACTGCATCATACTTTAAATCGAGGTCCAATATGTCTTTGATTTACATTGGGTGTGTATTTTTTTTAATTTTAAACTTGAATGTGGATGTATTTGTATCTTTATTTGTTCTCAACATTATAGAATAACTAACCGCCTTCAACAGACAACGAATGTTTTCTATGGTTCAATGCCCCTGTTGTTCAATAAAACGTGTCACACTTGACAGACAGGCAGACAGACAGACATTACACCAGCATGACAACACGATTAATAATTTAAGCATCCAATTTGGGACAATGTTCATATTTTGTACAATTTGTGAAGTACTGGACAGCAAGCAACATACAGTGGAAACACTTATATTTGATGAAGTAGTGTACATCAAGCAACATAAAGTGGAAACACTTATATTTGATGAAGTAGTGTACAGCAAGCAACATAAAGTGGAAACACTTATATTTGATGAAGTAGTGTACAGCAAGCAACATCAAGTGGAAACACTTATATTTGATGAAGTAGTGTACAGCAAGCAAAATAAAGTGGAAGCACTTATATTTGATGAAGTAGTGTACAGCAAGCAACATAAAGTGGAAACACTTATATTTGATGAAGTAGTGTACAGCAAGCAACATAAAGTGGAAACACTTATATTTGATGAAGTAGTGTACAGCAAGCAACATAAAGTGGAAACACTTATATTTGATGAAGTAGTGTACAGCAAGCAACATAAAGTGGAAACACTTATATTTGATGAAGTAGTGTACAGCAAGCAACATAAAGTGGAAACACTTATATTTGATGAAGTAGTGTACAGGAAACAACAAACAATGGAAACACTTACATATTGTGATGAAGTGTACAGCAAACAACAAACAATGGAAACACTTACATATTGTGATGTAGTGTTCTGCAAACAACAGACAATGGAAACACTTACATATTGTGACGTAGTGTTCTGCAAACAACAGACAATGGAAACACTTACATATTGTGATGTAGTGTTCTGCAAACAACAGACAGTGGAAACACTTAGATATTGTGATGTAGTGTACAGCAAACAACTGACAGTGGAAACACTTACATATTGTGATGTAGTGTACAGCAAACAACAGACAATGGAAACACTTACATATTGTGATGTAGTGTTCTGCAAACAACAGACAGTGGAAACGCATATAGTTTGTATTGTAATGTACAACAAACAACATACAATGGAAACACTTATAGTGTGTGATGGTAGTGTACAGCAAATAACAAACAGTGGAAACACTTATAGTGTGTGATGGTAGTGTACAGCAAACAACATACAATGGAAACACTTACAGTGTGTGATGGTAGTGTACAGCAAACAACAGACAATGGAAACACTTACATATTGTGATGTAGTGTTTGCAAACAACAGACAATGGAAACACTTACATATTGTATTGTAGTGTACAGCAAACAACAGACAATGGAAACACTTACACATTGTGATGTAGTGTTCTGCAAACAACAGACCATGGAAACACTGACATATTGTATTGTAGTGTACAGCAAAAAACAGACAATGGAAACACTTACATATTGTGATGTAGTGTTCTGCAAACAACAGACAATGGAAACACTTACATATTGTGATGTAGTGTTCTGCAAACAACAGACCGTGGAAACACTTACATATTGTGATGTAGTGTTCTGCAAACAACAGACAGTGGAAACACTTACGTATTGTGATGTAGTGTACAGCAAACAACAGACAGTGGAAACACTTACATATTGTGATGTAGTGTTCTGCAAACAACAGACAGTGGAAACACTTACATATTGTGATGTAGTGTACAGCATACAACAGACAGTGGAAACACTTACATATTGTGATGTAGTGTTCTGCAAACAACAGACAGTGGAAACACTTACATATTGTGATGTAGTGTACAGCAAACAACAGACAGTGGAAACACTTACATATTGTGATGTAGTGTTCTGCAAACAACAGACAGTGGAAACACTTACATATTGTGATGTAGTGTACAGCAAACAACAAACAATGGAAACACTTACATATTGTGATGTAGTGTTCTGCAAACAACAGACAGTGGAAACCCTTACATATTGTGATGTAGTGTTCTGCAAACAACAGACAGTGGAAACACTTACATATTGTGATGTAGTGTACAGCAAACAACAGACAATGGAAACACTTACATATTGTGATGTAGTGTTCTGCAAACAACAGACAGTGGAAACACTTACATATTGTGATGTAGTCTTCTGCAAACAACAGACAATGGAAACACTTCCATATTATGATGTAGTGTTCTGCAAACAACAGACAGTGGAAACACTTACATATTGTGATGTAGTTTTTTGCAAACAACAGACAATGGAAACACTTACATATTGTGATGTAGTGTTCTGCAAACAACAGACAGTGGAAACACATATAGTTTGTGATGTAGTGTACAACAAACATCATACAGTGGAAACACTTATATTTTGTGATGTAGTGTACAGCAAACAACATACAGTGGAAACACTTATAGTGTGTGATGGTAGTGTACAGCAAACAACATACAGTGGAAGCACTTACACCTTCATGTGTTATTTCACCCTTTATAAGCTGCTTAATGAATTGTATGTCTTGTTCTTTAGACTCCATAAATTCTTTTGAAAACCCGTCTTTCACTTTTGTGTTGTTGTCGATCAGATGCTGAAACAAGTCTATGGATGCTTTCTCATGCTAAAGAAATATAAATATCTAATATGTATACATGTAATGAATGAGAATACAGTATAACTACATCTTCTCATATCGACAACCCGCCTTACCGTAGCAATGTACAATTATTATTTAATTTAGGCGTGTCTCTTTTTAATCTTAAGCATTGAAAGTAACATTTATAAAGTCATAAAGGAAGGATTAACTTGTTACATGGAAACCCACATTCATAAGGCAATGCCTCCTCACACAGATCCCAGGGAAACATCAGCATACACAACATATGGAGTTGAGGCAAACATCTATTGGAATAGTCAGTCTGAACAAAAGGTGCATTTTACACAATTTATTGTGTATTGAAAAGTATTTACTATTGAAAGTCAACCTTATCTTAGGCCATAGACATAATAGCATTGAAGTGGTATATCTAAATTGTCAGTATACATGTCTCAACAAATTGAGATATTTTAAATCTGTATGTGAAGACCATAAAGCTGGAGACAATGACGTGGTGAATCTGAATTATAATTGTACATATATCAACACAATTTATTGAAGCATTTTAAATCAATACGTGACGACATTTAAATGTCTATGCCTTGTCATTTGAAATTACTAAGTCTAAAAATGGGCCACAATTATTTCAACATCAAAGCCAAAGTTATACAACTTGCACTACATAGTTGCCTAACAATGGTGAGTGCGGACGGACGCAATTTTACATCTGTACTAAGAAAATATTGTGTTATGAAATAGTCACACAGATAGATATTTGTCACTTATGTTAAATGACGTAATGTATCAAGAGAAATAACGTCAAAATAAAAACAGAAGCTGTGAGGAATGTAACAGATTGATATCCCCCAGTGATAATAACGTAATTAAAAACATTACCTTCCATTGTGAGTTGTTGATGGCGTTGACGACTGTCTCAAATAGGTGGGAAAACGGACCATGTCCTGCAATAAAGGATAGGAATTGTTATCAAGTCAATGTAAACTAAGTTTTATTTATAGTTCTGCTTCAGTTGCGTTTGATTAAAAATAAACAATTGCTGTAATCATGTTACTGTCTTTGATATTCTTAAAGTTTTTCAACCTGTGAAAGTGAACAAATGTGAAGTAGGTAAGGCCACGTTAAGCTTCAGCCACACCAAACTAGTTCTAAAAACGTCCGAACCCGTACTAAAAAAGTTGTAAAACGGGTTGTGATCTGGCTAGAACGTATAGACAATGTCTATAATGCGACCCTAGTAAGTTCATAAACAGTTCTCGATACGTCCATCTAGTCTTAATCCCGTCTGCAGTCCGTTTATATCAAGTTCAGATCGGGTAAAATTGTCCGTTGACCTCATGGGGACACCGTTTCCAAGCAGTCAAATCCCGAAAGTAGTCAGTTTAAACCCGTTCGTAACTAGTTCTACTTGTGAACGGGATGAACGGGCTACAAGCGGACCCGGTTTGTGTTCACACGTACTGCCAATTGACGCCCGACCGCACCACGTCATAGCACATCCCTAGGACGTTCGAAGTTCGGCAATTTCGTACGTAGTACGTCCATCCCGTTTTAAGTACGTTGTCGCTCCGTCTAATTGCAGGATGGGATGGTCGCCTGAAACCTTTGAGCAGGCTCAAAGTTTTGGAGCACAATTCCCGTTCAAACCCGTCCGAGCTCGTCCATGAAGTTCGTAAACAGACCGTAAAAAGTTGCTACTACGTCCACAACGTTTGCACACAGTTTAAGCCCGTTCGGCTACATTTTTCAGAACGAGTGAGAACGAGTTCGGTGTGATTGGGCATTAACAAATCAGAACTTCCCTAAACGGTCTAGGCAAAGAGCGGAGGCATACTTAGGGTAGGACACCAAAATAACAAACGGATTAGGGGGCTCATATAGGCTGGCGAAATAAACAATACCGAAATCATAAGTGCAAGAAAACTAAACAACACAGCGTCACAAACTGCTTAATTTTTGTTTGAATGACGAATGTTGAACGCCGAGTCAGCTCGACATTTCAATTGTACAATTGTAATTGATGAATGTCGAAAGCCGAGTCAGCTTGAGTTATTTTTGCGTGTACTTTTCAATGTTTAAAAGGTGATTTTCCAACGTCGAGTCCAGCTCATTGCCGAACGTCGAGTCCAGATCGACATTCAATTGTTTTACTAGTTTACACAGCCACAAAAATACGTGTTAATTTGTTACGAATTATGGAAGGTAGATAAAACAATTATTTATAGTGGAACAGGAAATGACATTGCTAATTAAACTTTATGATTATTTCATTTTAAGAATTAAAACATATCATACATCAACAAGAAACACTCAATTACACGTGGTTATCATAAAATATCAAACACAAACCCAGATCATGACAAAGCCCTGCTATTTTCACACACAGAACATCTTTATCGCTAATCTCGGGTTGGTTAGCTTGGAGAAGTTTCACAAACCTTCCTGCTAAATGACATACTCTGCAAATAATGGAATTATTTCAGTATAATTTCGTATAAAATCTCAAGGACTTTTATGCAGTACTGTATTTCTCTTGTAACATGCCAATTTTATTTTTGTTACAATTGTCAGAATCATAACACATTCGGGATTTGAAAGTTTTCATCGACCTGCTTGCTTCCATAGTTCCACATTTGACATATCTTCCTTGAGGTTACACTATCATCGACCCATTACCATTGATAAAAAACTGGTGCTTACACATTTGTAGAATGTAAAATTAGACATATCGAGACAAAATAAACTGGTTAGAGTCAACCATGATATTACAAACGTAAATGTATATTCGAGATGGACTGGATATAAAACGGATGCAGCATTTTGTAATAAAAATAAGTTAAATAACAGAAGACGCATTAGTTAATGTTTTGAGACTAAATTGAACAGATTAAACAGGATACATTTGTCAAAGTTTGTAATCCATATCACTGACCTCCCCTCAATATGTGTAAATGTTGGGTTTGCATATTTGGAACCAGTTGTCTTGAAAATGACCATTTTATAAACACCAAAAAAAAACGGAAGGTGGCAAAAACACTTCCTTTTGTAATATGTGCACGTCCAAAGTTATAATTATGTAATGCAACGAAATGACATGAAACTGCTTATGAATTATAACTAAATTATGAAGTCATATTCAAATGCTTGGAACTGCCCAATGGTAAATTATTTGCTGTACATATACTCTTTTTTTACTTCCAAATTGAACTAGGCTTGGAGGACTGAGAGCAAGGTCAGTATAAGGGTGCTTGTTACTTCATACTGGATTATGTACAGTGTATATGTTATTGTGGGATGCTTTCTTCTTTTAAAGATTAGTAACTTAGCCAATATATGTGTATATGTTGGAAATCAATGACCATATTGCGGATAGGTGTGAGATTAGCTAGCTGTTAAAACGATTTAAATCCCCAGTATTTTACTGACAGTAACAAGGCTGTTAATTGTTGTGTGGTTGTTATTGCTATTTATGTTTTTTCATATATGTTCTCCTCTCCCCATTTGCAGTTCCTTTATTTAATATAATATCCATGTTCTTTTCTAACCCCTTTCGGCCTATGATTACTGACATTCTTAGGGTATTCCATCAGTTAAACTTCGGTCTGTGTGGCGTTGTCTATCAATAATGTCACACCGACACTTTATAAATAAATTCGCGCAGTCAAACAGGTAAGACATAAATAAAATAAAAACAGGCGTAATCACATTAGAATCATTCGACTACAGTGCAAACTCTCCAGAGCAACACCCTTTGGCAGCCGTACATTTTGGTGAATGTTTGTCAGGTTGTCTCTCTAGAAAGATTGAATGTATAGTTAATTCTTAATACAGGAAAAATATACTGATAAGAAGTTGTTGCTCAAGAGATCACTGCTCTGGAGAGGTACGTTGTACTGTAAGCATTAAAATACCAAATCTTAGCAACATGGTTATGTGTATAATAAACAACACAAAGGTAATAGTGTACACAAACAAATAGGAATAATGTACATGGAGTAACGAAATGATGAAGGTGTTATTTATTCTATGCATTAAGTATTCAACTTTTATTTTACCCAATGCTATGTTCAAATCGATTGTGCGACGCTCCAGGATACACGTAGTATGCAGAACCAAGTTGTTTTAAACGTCTAAGACGTTGGAACTGTGGCGTATCAATAATGTCCACACATAGCGAATCCAACTGAATGTGGCCATGAATAGAATCATTAACAATCTGCAAGTCAATAGAAATGAATACATTATTTATCCATCGTTTTTAGAATTGTAGGTTGTATAATGGAAGCAAAAACGTTTTTAGTGGTGCGGTTGATAGACACAAAGACTGCCTTTACATAAAAAAGCCTGGTTGGGTGTAATCTATGATGAACAGATGGCAAATTAGTCTAGATTTTCTTATTCAACAGTAGAAGCAATTAGCTAGCAGATGACACATTCTAACTGATATTTAGCTAATTATGATTTAGCGACCTTGTACGGGATACTATCTGTTCAGCAGATATCGTGTACCAGGTTACTAGATATCAATGTTACGAATTTACCCCCAACAATGACTATATTTACCAACACATGCAAGGGAGCCAACTCAATATCGTATTAATTTATCGATGTAAGAATGCAAATCATTCATTTATCAAGTATGCCATAATTTGTTTCAAGAGTAAAATGAATGATTCCAGACTTACATTTCTTTTCTTCAAATTCTGCATCCTTACCTCCAGTATTGAAGCTATTGTTAGTGACAAAACATGCAGTTTGTTGTTGATCTGACTTATTTCACCAGACAACACGTTGTTACCTATTTACCTTTGTACTATTATTGTGTCTTCGGTTATACTACTCACCTGGTATGAAGTTTATGGTGTCCAGAGCCTGGCATTATAACCGTTACTCACGACTAAGCACTCACAACTTAGTTGTCTATATTTATTATGCTGAGTCCGAGTTTTAATATTGTGTGTAAAATTGACTATTACCATTATACTCGTCACTAATAACCTGCACTGTAAGTGAAAGTCAAATTAGCGAACCATAACTTGATAAATAGTAACACTAATCTTTTGTGTAATTCGCGAATTTGAGTTATTAAGTAACATAATAAGTGGTCGACTAGATAAGATTCGTGTTACCACTTACATCTAGAAGCCAAAAATGCATTTATAAATAAGTGGTAACACGAGTCTTAAGTGAACTTCGCGAATTTGAGTTATTAAGTAACATATTAAGTGGTAAACTAGTTAAGATTCGTGTTACCATTTACATGTAGAAGCCAAAAATGCATTTATAAATAAGTGGTTACACGAATCTTAAGTGAAATTCGCGAATTTGAATTATAAAGTAACATAATAAGTGGTCAACTAGATAAGATTCGTGTTACCTCTTAAATCTAGTGTAATACATCATAAAAAGGTAAGAGGTGGCAGTTCTTGGCACTTTCAAGCCTGTTTCTAGTTTTATGATATTTATCTTACCGAAAATGTATCACGAATATTAACCAGATAGCTAGATAATTATCGTAATAATTAAGTAGTTAACACGAAACAATTCGCGAACGCTATCATGCTAATTGGTGGCAGTAATATGCCACCATACGTATGGTTATTTATTCAATGCAAAAAAAAATTGAACACGTACTAGCTAGAGTACAAGTAGTACTGGTGAATGAAGCTATGTTGCATAGTTATCAAGATACGACGAGTTGAAAATACCCGCTTGTCATGTGTTATGGACGGCAACGTCGCGACATACTCGTACATTGCAGCTAAATATTATCATGATTTCAACATTCATTTAAGCATGTACTTATACTCGACATACTGCAATGTTTAAGTAAACAAAAACAATAGATAAACACAAAATAGATAACACAAAATGTTTTTGTGCACGACTTTTAATCATGTTTCTCCTACGTTCAAAACCACTGTTTATGCAAATCCATGCATAATTATTATAAAACGCCGTCTGTCAACGCAATAGACTCAGCCTTACGAAACGTTGCCAACTGATGTCGTCGACAATTCTGACGTCGCCGTTATCTTATGAAGTCCATACAATCTAAAATATTTGCTTATATTATATGCATAAGCCCTTGGTAAAATTTAGTTACAATTAAGTTAAGCGGTGACTTCCCTTGGCGATTTTTTAACCTTACAGAATTGTTTTGTTTCGGCTCAGAGCTGAAATCCTAGGCGCACGCGGACGTTAACAAAAGTATAAAACGGCATGGACTAATGTGGAGTATTTAAATGCATGAATTATGTGAATGCTCGAACAATAACTATGCAATAACACTCATGTTTTGTTTGTGAGGGGTAAATACCAAATCATATGTAAACTTATATATACCGTTATACTTTATGAACAATTAGTTTAATATATGACTTAATTGTGGACAATACGAAGGACGTTCATGTCATTATCTATGTGGACTTTTGTTCACATATTGCATAATATCTTAGTCGGGGTGAAAAACTTTCTTTGCACGGGTACATTAGACCTTGATAGACTGTATGCACCAACTATTTTAATCAAAGCGCTGTTAGCGCTGACGGCCTGGGGCTGCAGATAGCTGAATTGAATTGTGGATTTGCTTGCCCTGTGTACATCTAGTGACTTGTTTGTAAACAAGTTATCATATTTACTACTGTATTTCAATATTAAGTTACCAGTGTTTTTTTCCATTAGTTAGTTTGTGCAATAACCATACAAGTCAGTATATGTTGTGCATCAGTGATAACACTAACTCTGGTTTAAATGTCCAGAAAGTTGGCAATTTGAAGAAACAAAAATTATGACAAGAAGTCACCCATGTATCCGATATGGCTAATAGTCTCAATGTTCAAGTTTCCGTTTGATTATCTCCATTTATCAAGGTTTAATAGCGAAAATTTCATGTTTGCTAATCGGACATTTTTATTTGTAAAATTACCTTGACATACTCCGGATTAGTATAAATATGGGTATTTCCCTTTAACCCTGCGTTACAAACAAATATACCGGGAAAAAATTATACCGCTAGACGATAGCCTTGCCATGTGTTTTGACAAGTTTATCAATATACACTGTATAGTAAATTTGTACATGCAGAATGACTTTTGATGATGTTTTACATTCCGGTAAATGCACACAAAATTCTGTTAAGTGTTTTTTTTTAAACAAAAGTATTTTTGGAAAGGAGAGAAAGTAGACTAGCTTATGCTATCAAGTTTTTTTTAAATTGTATCAATATAGATATAAAAAAAATAGATTTTCCGTACTCACCCCATGTTTCAGTTGTTGTTTTGTTGGAATAAAAACTTAAATTGATGGCATTTAAAAATAACGCTTGTGCAATTAGCCAGATTTACCGGAAAACATGTATGCTCCATCAAAATCCTAAGTCTACTTTTTGTAGATTTATAAATAAGGTTGCCGTCAAATAGTACAGACGACAATATTTCATAGCAAGAATATCGCTAAAATTGTTCATGTATGCTACCATTTAGCATTGCAATGAATAATTTAATGTAAACAAGACCAGTAGTTTTATCCGTCACTTTAAACTGTATCTACAACGTTTAAAGTAGGATTTTTGCATTCATTATGGTGGACTTTACGCATAATATCATATAATTACCTATATCTGTCAAGCTTAACCATGAGCGCTCATTTTACCTCGGATTCGTCCACGTGTTATTGTAGTCAAACTTTGACTCAAAGTCAAAGTACTGTGATGACGCCACATTCCGCGCGCGGGGTATGCAAAATCTTAGACTCAAGTTGCAAGTACCTAAAATATGGCTTTGTTCGTACCGCTGGTAAAAACCCCTTCTTAGCGAATTCCGGATTTCATCTATTAACGTGATTGACAGGCGATAGACTCCGACTTGTATACACATGTACTGTAAGTGTATCTAAATTTACGAGGCTGATGAAGGGGCGGTCAGTGTAATTAATTTATAAATCGGTCGAATTTTATCATCATCTTTCAAATTTTAAAGCAGGAAATCGTCGCTTTCGCCAATCGCAATTTAATCGCTACTTTGATCACAAATGCGCAAACTGGCTCCGATGGCGACCGACAGCGTGGACCGTGACTTTTTAAGACCTATTTGGAGCCCCTTTCAGAGATATTCTCTTGCATGCGAGCAGCTATTTTTATGAATGAATTCCATCGTAGAGTCAAGTGCGCATTATACGGCGATCTATTTTCATGAATGAAATCTTTAGTACAACAGCGCATGAATCTCACCGTATCGTTAAAAAATTATACACATGTATAAACCAATGTGCTGTAAAGGATTAGACATTCTTAAATATTGACTCAATATTCTTTTCTAATATCTTTTAATACTGTTCAACGTTTTTATAATGCGATATAAAGTGGCATGAGCTGCTAACTACTAACTCCCCGCGCATGGCAGTGTGTACTTTGCACTTTGGGGAATAAGGTCAAGTGGACAGCATCTGAAAAGTGGCATAGGTACTATGGCCTTGGGCTATCGCCCCAGGCCAAAAACGGATGACGCGTTGTATCAAAATCGGTCACTTATACATTGTATGTATACATGGTAATATGGACTCAAGAACAGCGTGCCGTAATAAGATTTGCTTTTGAAGAAGGGAAAACACCGGTTTTTATTTTGAATCAACTCAGAATAGGTTTACGGATACATGCATGTCACGTAGTGTGTTTTATCACTGGGTAAATCGTTTTCGTGAGGGTAGAAACTACGTTAAAATAGACGAAGAGGTGGGCGTCCAACTTCCATAGCCACACAACAAAAATTATCGTATCCCATATCATGAAAGATCGGCGAGTTACTTTGCAAAACGTTGCTTATTTATTTAGTATCTCAAAGGGATCGGTATTTCAGATCGTGCGCGACAACTTGGGCTAGACCCTAGACGGGTGCCGAAACAGTTGTCAACAGACCAAATATTGAACCGCAATGTCATTTGTAAACCTTTTGGCTCATCATAAGAGAGAGAGATGGATTTCTGCGCCATATTGTGACGGGGGATGTAAAATGGATTCATCACTTTTAACCTGAATCCAAGGTGCAGTCCTAACAGTGGGTAAAAGCTGGTTCCCCGCACCTGAATAAGTCCAAACTGTCACCTTCAGCCTTCAAAAATCATGGTCATCATTTTTGGGGGATTATGTAGTCATTTACCAACTATGTTCCAAAAGGTCACACCGTTACTGCAATTACTATTCTAATATAGTTTTGCCAAAACTGCATGCATATGTGTGTAAACTGAGACCGAGACTTCGGATGAAGAATGCGGTTTTTTTGCAGGATAATGACTTAGCACAAACCGCCACCAAAACAAAGGGACTTGTTGAAGACATACAAGACAACTCTTCAACATCCTCCCTACAGTCCTGACCTTGCTCCCAGTGACTTATTTGTTTCCAGAATTGATCAAAATGCCTGCTAGAAACAAATATGCCAACAGAGGGGCATTGATTTTGGCATAGGCATACATCTTGCTTCACTAATGGAATCATGAAACCCCCACACTGCTGGCACAAGTGCATAATGAAAAACGGAGAATACTTTGAGAAGGGGTAAAAAGAAAATACATATGAATGTTTCTTGAAATTGGTCGATAACAATGCTTTTATTATTTATTCAATGAGATTCTCAGTTTTACAGGATACGAGCCGTCAATATGAACACTAATATATATTTAATGCTTCAGAGTACATAATTTTAAAAATATGTATTGCATTTACCTGAACATTTTGTTTTACTCCAATGGCGAACATGTACAACAGACAATTTGTATGTATATTTCGAATTGTAGATAAAATTACAATTATTTAAAACTTACCATGATTTGTTCCTGTTACTTAATACAACTATTATTGAGTAACTGTTTATCTAACAGCTTCGTCCTTCCAAATGACATATAGACAGAAATCTAGGATTTGTTAATTTTGGACTATTCCATGTGTAAGGGGTGTAATATTTTAGTTATGTGTACTATTTCAGATTATAAGATTAAACCAAAAACTGAAAATTGACAGTATATAGTGGTAGAAATTAGACCAGAGAAGTTAATTTTTCGATCTGTGCTCGAATTTATGTATATTCGGTAAAACACGGTTTCAATTGATATATGACACAAACGTTTTTTTATGAAATTAATTGCTCACGAAATTAGTATGAAATGCAATCATGAATTAAAAATATATTGCACAGAAACACATTTCTCACTCGGAGAGGGATTTTATAACGTAAGTCACAAATTCGACACAGAAGCATCAAGTGAGGGAAATGAGTGAACTGAATGGTATCTGATTTGTTTTTAAATATTTCAGAATAAAATTAAATAAATCGTATTGAAAAACACTCTTTATTTAATAAGCATTGACTGAAGCTGTTTGTGAAATAATTATACAATCCGTGTGTGTAAATGATCTGGTCAATTTAAAATAGTAAAATTCAACAAAATAAATATGTGGTCAAACAAAATGGTCGTAAATGAGGATCGAATCCATACCATAACATGTCTATACCATACCGACTGCGCTACAATGTCAATGCATCACTGATAATAAGTACGTCAATTATTAATGCTTCAATTAATTTTTATTGGTGTATCTAATTCTGTCTTCAAAGTGAACTCGACTGAAGGTAATGGCTGCCTTTTTTATCTTTGTCAACTCGAGACTCCCATAAATTCGTAACTTGTCGAGAATAATACATGTGTGATAACAAAATATGAGCATATAAGATAAAGGAAATATTACATAACTGGCTATATGATTTAGGCTATAACATTAATGTTCAGTTTCTCAGGTAATTGTTTCCAAAATCGAATGAGGGAGGGTGGTGTTTTTTTTATTTTACCATTTTTTTAAATTCCTATTTCTGTATAGATGAAGAAATTGGGTTCCAATGTGCAGAGGTGCACCGACCATCTTTTTCAAGATATTTCTTGTTTGAACTGTTTGGGATACAATACTTGGATTTTGAAACGTTTATTCATGTGGTTTTTTTAAAACAGCTTCGAGTAGGTGTCACAACTCTAAAATAATGTCGCCAGCTGCAGTTTTCCATATTTGTAATTCTTTCTCCTATTCTCCATATCGACTTAGGGCGAATTTGTTTGTACGAAACCGGTTTGAATCCAAAACTGGTTTGTCAAACCTTTCATTTGTTTTAACCAACTGGGTTTCAACTAAAACAAGTTTCTGTATTTGTTTATAGCAAATCTTAAACTGGTTAATCAAACTGACCGAACTACATCCAGGTGTGGTTTGTTTGGTTTTATTTATCCGAATAATTAGTTTTTATTCAGATAGCTAATACAAATACATGTACCTTAACTTTAATAAAAACGACATCATTGAGTTGTATGCGCGTTTAATTATTCATGTACTGGAGATTAACATGTTTCCTTTTGTAATGTTACACCACTTGAAACATAAACATGCATGTATATTTATTTTGCGCATTAAGCTACAACGAGTGGTATAGAGAGTAGTAAATGTATGTTATTGTTAATCACCAACCTATGGTCGTACCTACAGGTCAAATGTCTGCTTAATAGGAACCTGACTATAAAATCATCCACATTGTAACGTTGCAAAACAGAAGTTACATAGTTATCAACTCTGACTTTTTTATCGAGCACCAATCTGTGTGCAATCACAATACTGCTAGCGGTAAAAACTGCGGTAAATGGAAGTAGATTTTGATGCGACTGTGTCAACTAAAACGTCATGGTCTTCTGACACTGTAAGTTATTGTACAATTAAAATAATGTGGGTCATTTGTATTCGACTAAAACATCTGTTTGTTTGAAAACCAATATTTATCATAACTCGTTTAAGTTTTTCAAACTGCAACACAACTGAAACCTCAAACCTTAACTAGGTCTTGCAAAACAAATTCGCACTTAATACCAAATTTCACAAAAATAACGGAGCGCTAACACTGGGTTATAAGCGTGGAATCCAACAAATGATCTGAATAAAATAGCGACAGTTGGTTAATTGAAGGTTAATAATTGTATAAAATGCATTTATGTTGTCGATAGAACTGATAATTAAAACATCGGTAAAATGAACTCTATGATCTATGTGTACTAATATCATGGACCTGTCTTATCATGATCATTTTATATATGCTGTTTACTCGTAGATTCATGCCCCTAAGAAGTAAATCATTGCAAGTTCATTTAGTACACAATTACTAACATATTTTCTTAAACTAAAAAAAGTTTTTAATGAAAACCATTACAAAGTCTGAAGCAACAGTTGTTTATGTTTTGCAATGAAACATGTGCTTAAAACAGAAGGTCAGATATCTGGATCGTCTGGAAGCTTTCTCATTAGATTCGTGCCCCTGGTAAATCTGCATCGTACTGGTTTGTACTCATGACGTAAACAGATGATACAATATCCAACTAATAATGTTTACACATCTTACGAAAACCCAGTTCGGTGCCTCTTGGGTGAACTAAAACCCCGTTTGGTGCCTCTTGTGTGAAAATATGATTGGTCAGATATCAAAAAGCCCGCTTCGAGGACAACTTATGGTTGGTCAAAATGTTTCATTTCAATTTTGATTGATTTGTGTTAAAAATGCCCCTATTTTATGTCTGACTTTTGGCGATGTGTGTTAAACAGATAATATCTGCACTTGTAAGGGTTTCTGCAGTCCGCATTAAACGTTGTGGCATCGCTAGTAGTTTCTTTTTTGACATTTTAAAAAACAATCAATACCATTTTGTGAACTTTTATTTATATATCAATCATAGGTTAACTAGTTTATCCGAATATATAAAATTATATCAAAAACATGGGTATGTTAGGATTTTATTGGCAATAAAGATGATTAATTTGGGACTAATATTAGTAATACTTACAGATAAATATAAACATGTACGATACTGTAAAGAAAATTAAATCAAATCAATATACCATTATTTTGTTTATAATGCATGCTCCGCTTGATTTTGCAATGCTAATAGTTCTATCAAGAGCAAACTCCGACTTGTGCAAATTGAATAAAGGCTTTGCAGTCGACATTGTAGATTTGAAATGAGTTCAGACGTGGAATTTATAAATGTTCAGGCAGAATCTCATCATTCATCACAAATTCAAAAATTGAACTTCAAATCACAATAATTTATACATAACATTAAACGATTCTCACAACTATCGCAGATAAAGTAAATCAAAGCACGAAAAAAGAACCAGAATAAATTAAGCATAAAGGAACAAATAACTATCACAGTTTAGATTACCTCTAATCAAAACGCTTAGTGAAATATTCACATAATAACATAATACAAAAACAACAATCACAGCTGAAACCAATCAAAGCACTTCGGGAACAATTAAATAAAACAATTAAACTGTAAAAGTTTTATCAATAGCAAACGCCGACCTGTGGAAATTGAAAAATGGCTTAGCAGACGACTCAGAAGATTTAAAATGTAGTTCGTCAGGAGATAACATGGGTTTCCCGGGAATCCCCGATTTTTCGTCCACCTTTACACCATTGTTTAAACACATCAGATAGACCGACGTGTTCAAACTTGGAAACGAATAATGTTCTGCCACTATCTCATCATTTATCACGAATTTAAAAATGAACTTCAAATCACAAAAATTTAAACGTAACATTTAAACGATTATCACAACTATCACAGATAAAGTAAATCAAAGCACGGAAGAAACCAGAGTGAATTAAGCAAAAAAGAACAAATAACTATCACAGTTTAAATTACCACCAATCAAAGCACTTAGTGAAATAGCAAACATAATTAGACAGCTCTAATAAAAAAACAATCCCAGCTAAAATCAATAAAATCGTTTAGGGAACATATAAATAAAAAATAAATATTATAGATAAATCAAGCAAATCAACGAGGAAACAATTAGTCATAAAACAAAGAAAAAACAAATCAAACCACTAAGGGAATATCTATACTGATATTCTAAGCATATGAAGATATCTTTATATACAATACCATGATCAATAAATCAATGTACAATTATTTTATTCATAACGCATGCTCCGCATGAATTGGGTCATTAATACTAATAGAGTTCAACATCTCACCTGGTGTCTGAAGGTATAAGCGATATGTAGGGCTGATTTCTCATAATTCATTCACAAAAATGAAAATTGTACACTTGTGTAATAAATGCCCTTTTAACTGAGATACATCTTTCATTTACAGTCCATGAAACCAAATAAACGACGTTAAACTACATGCGATTGATTTCATTCATCACGTAGTAGAGAAGAATATAATTACATGGTTACAAATATATTTAGTAAAAATCACTTAAATGCAGTTAAAAACTTTGTATTTTCTATTCTTTGTTGTTCTCATCCACTTAGTAAATGCTTTCATAACATTCTTTTTTCCCTTCTTGTCCCCGGATTTCTTATAGATTATACGGATTTCCCACTCGCAAAATTTCATTGGCGTCAATATATCAGACGTCTGCAAGAGAAAACACAATTGATACATCATTAAACACTCAGAAGGTTTAACACGATGCAACATATTCTCTCTTTTTTTTTATTAAACGTTTTTGATTGTAACCATTTAGTCTCCGTTGCATTTGGTTTTGTTGTTAGAACAAAGTCGCGTCGTAACGTTGAGTGATAATGTGTGAAATCTCATTTAATGGAACTGCCCGAATACAACTGTAACGAAATCAATTACAAGACAATTTCCCATATTTTATGTCACATTGTACATATTAAAAAGAAGAGAATTTGGTGTAACTTGAATTGGTTTCGAGGAGGGTAAACATGTATGGGAATAGGGGAGAAAGAAATGGTTTCGTCGACCATAAAAACAACTATTGAACATTTAAAACGACAAGGGATAAAGGGTCGAATGGATGAAATACATTACGGAACAAGTCAAAACAATACAGTAATCATAGGTCGAAAGGGGGTACAAAAGAACATGAATAGTGTTTAAATAAAGGAACTGCCGAAGGGGAACTTAACATACGTGAAAAAACATAAATGGAAGTAACCACCAAACAGCGATTGACATCCGTGGAATGGTCAGTAAAAATACTAGGGGTTTAAATCGATTTAAAAGCTAGCTATCCTGACTTATCAGGCAATATCTAATTCTTCAAAGTTATAAAACATCTCACAGACAAAAAAATACACATGGTAAATATCTAGAACCTAGAAAAGAAGTATTTTCGCAGTAACTAAGGCATTTATATCCGGTATAGAACAACAAATATCGTGAAATAAAAAAACATTAAATAAAGGTAATGGTCAACGATTTATTAGTTTTCTTGTTTTCGATTACAACAATCAGGTTTTTTCAATAATGTGGTCTAACATTGCAGGAATAAATGGACATCTTTAAATACAGAAAAGAAGGAATTAAAAATCATACTGTATTATATTTAGGCCCATGGTATTTTAAAATCTACCAATTATGTACCTCTATAAATAGTGTATGTGTTTACGTGCATTTATGCAGTTGTCACCTTATTTACTTGGTGGATGGATGTGGGTCAAGATTGGTTATATAATCCGTATTGAAGGTGATAAATGATTTGTAAGTTAAAGTACTTGGGTGACACTGTGGGAAAACGGCACTGTTCCTTGATAGTTTAGTACATGTAATAATTTAACAGCAATTTCGGTACATTTACTTTCTGTATACTGTACTGACCTTGCTGTCGGGAACTAAATTATTTACATCAGAACTAATCATACCTAACATACTAAGAATATGCTTATTATTGTCAATTGCATTATTGTCGCCGCACTGAAGTGCGGCGTACTGTCTGGAATGGGATATATTTTGTACGTGGAGGGGCACGTGACTTATTTTGTACGTGGAGGGTCACGTGACTTAATTTTGTTTCCAAGATTATTCGATTCAAGATAATTTTACCTACTGACAATAAAGTTTTACAGAAAAAGTATTTGTAATATTTTTTATTGTTTTTTTTTTTTTTTTTTTTAAATCTTTTAATTCATTACCTCATGTGGTGCACGATTTTAAATGGTCAAGGTCTATTTTGACTGATAAAATATTTGAAACAAGTCTACGGAAAGTTGATTTTTAGATTCCCTCATGTGGTGCACGATTTCAAATGGTCAAGGTCTATTTTGACTGATAAAATATTAGAAACCAGTCTACGGAAAGTTTATTTTTAGAAAGTTGAAAATAGTTCTCACGTGATGTAAACAATAAAATCCCGCAGAAATCCAGCACATTGATTGTATTATACATGTAATTTAGATAAAGCATGTAGTAACAACGATAACTTGGAAAAACTTAAATAGTAGAAAACCTGTAATAGCTTGATTCCCTTGTCCGGAGCACTCTTTCTATAATAATAGACGTTGTTCAATGGGTTTTTCGTTTTTTTTCCATAGTCAAACTTGACAACCTATCAATGAAATAATGTTTGACATAAAATACATAAGATACAATTTATGAAAGCTAAGAACATAAGTTCAAAGATTGTGAATCAATGAACACACGTAAACAGGGGTGCGAGTTTGACACATTCGATGGCATTCTTGCAAATCTAAGTGAGAAAGAGTAGCACATCGAAAATCTCCTCCACACAGATCCCATGTTAACAGAACAAAACTAATATGGAGTGATTTAAGGGACAACTCATGACTGCACAACAATTAAACAAAAAGGGAAACTTAGTTACACAACGGCCTCATTGCATCATTATTAGCCCTGGGGAGTTAAATCAGCTTGACCATATGCCATCATCACACTTAACAATTATATCGCTAGATTATCCCCGTGCAAATACATTTCAGTTAAGTAGTAAGAAAGTAACATATGAGGCAAACACTAAATAATACATAAAGACGCTACGAAATGATAAGTGTCTTAACGAAGAAAATACCAGAAAGTAGAAAAGGAAAATGGAAATCGAGCAGGAAAAACACATACAATGTACACTTGCCACTCCGAATGCACACGATAATAGGATGTGTTTAAACCTGGCTTAAAAGTGCAATCAACCTCACGCATACACTACAATCACCCTAGTCAAAGTAACAGTGCCGGTAAGAAAATTTGCTTCCATATATAAAGGGTGTAGGACGCAGGACAAAGACTATTTAACATAGACATAAACTGTTGGCAGACGAATCCATTCAAATATATACGTTTTACACAAAAACACAACACTCATGTAAGAGTTATAAAGTTGCAGCAGTAATCATATAGCTGTGATTAGTAATTACGAAAACTACAATAGAGTATAATATTAAACCGTATCTGTCATGTAATAGTACAGTCACGTAACAAAAAAGTAGATCCGTTTGACGCACATTGCCACAGACAACATTTATATCCGATAACTAATTTCGTATTATGATAACACATAATAGTAAGTAGTTAATGCGTGTAGTAGGTAAGCAACGTTACAAAAAAGACAGTATCATACAATATCCCTGTTTGAATAAGCTATCAACCTGAGTTGTTAAATCTACGTATTTCCGTTTAATTTGCCTGAAAATGTCATACCGTTACTGTGAAGTCAGCTTTGGATAATTCTCTATCAGCTTTAATCATTTTCATTTTAATGTATTCTCCTTTAACTTCTCTCTGTAAAGATAAGAGCGTGAGCAACAAAAACACTGAATAAATATGTTGTTATATATTGAGTAACTTAATTCAAAGTGTATATATATGATCATACTTTCGCGTAGTAAATGTACTTCAAGAAAAATATCAACGGATCAAAAGTTAGGGCGGTTTACTTTATTGCAGTATTATAATGCAATTTTAAATAATATGACTTTCCGTTTCTATGTTAATATGTGATGACGTGTTATTTTCAATATCGTACAGATCTACTCAAAATACATTCTTGGTAAGCCTTCACTAATGGAAGGTCCATGCTCTTCCATGTGAGCTTCAGTGAATCTACTCAAACAGTATTCACCAACCTGGAAAGTTGCTTTACCAACTAGTTTATAAAAATCTCTTCTGGCAATTCGATCGATGATTTGCCGAGACTTCGCCAAGGCTGAGTCTGTTGATCTTCCTATATCATACAGAACATCGTCCGTCAAATGTGTATATGCTACCATGTCTTTAATTGCCTCTGACATAACTTTCTTTTTACTGTAAAACAGCAATAAAGTAGTTTCATTTTGGATTAATCAAAGATCAATAATTGAGCGATATCACACTGACTGTTATACTTTGAGCAATATTCACTCATGTGCAAGTGTCACACTATGACGAAGAGAATCAAAGTGTTGATGTTATGTATCTTGATAATGGCTCATTTAAAAAAAAGGTTTTTAACGCGGTGATTAAATATCTCAAATTTGCATGACAAAAATACTGTTAACATTTGATATTTCACTATTTAAGAGCTAATAAATAAGATTTTGCCGTGGCGTTGTTATCACGATATGCGGTCATTTTACTAATGTGTGTTTCAATTCCGCGAGCATGCGTTTACACGGCGACATGTTATCAAAAATAAGAACGACTTGTAGGAATGTCAGATTTGAACAATTGCCGAAATAATTCGGGTGAAATGGTTCAATGCCTAGTCACTTACGTGTTAGACAGCAGTTGATATACAACAAGATGGACTTATCAATCTTCAAGTTTATTGATACAGATTGACACATATAGGGGTGCAAGACAAAGAAGCGTGCGTCTTGAATCGGAGGATTCCCATTTAATACTTCGAGATCAGGAATTAAAGTTATTAATTTACTAACGCACTGTCTGATCGGGAAGCATTACAGTGTAATCCTCTAATTTCGTGTTCGGGAAGTTTCTCCTGCTAGTATATATGCAGATAAACCAACTTATTTATCAATCATCGTGCAATTAAATCAAGACTAGTTTCATAGTGATAACTTTTAGAGTGATTGAAGCATAATAGAGGCATACTTATTCTCCCCGGGGATTTGCCTGTAGTTGTCATTGGCTTCTTTAAAAGCATCGAGAATCCTACAAAAAAGAAATGGAAAAACCGCTTCTGTAGTATTGTTATATTAGTAAACATAATTATTAAGTGCCGAATTAGTGCTTTACACTCCTTTGCTTTTTCTAGGATTCATTTTTATAATCATGCATTTATTTTGCCATAATTACTGTCCGTGTACTTAAATACATTAGCTGACTTTTGTACTGCACGAGTAAAATGTATCCACAAGAAAAAATTATCTACAAGACAGTTAAGGAGCAGTCCTGTTGTTCCCCGTACCATTCTTATTTTATTTTCCACTTTAACCCCATCTTCCTCACTTTATATTATGTACACTAATGATCGGTAAGCCCGTCCGGTTAACTCAGTCGATAGAGCGCTCGAATGTTAATGTAGAGGTCGCGGGTTCGAAACCCAGGCGAGGTGTATGCTCTGCCATGACGATTTGACTGAATACAATGCATCCAAACTAATTTGACATCCACCTCGTAACTCTGTTTTATAGGGAGAATATTTCAGTTGATTGCAAAGGGGCATACTACCATCCAGGTAACCCAAAAGCGCTAGTTAGGTCAACAAACTAACTGAAATACTGTAACAAAACGGCAAAAAGCTTGAAACAAAGAAAGAAAAAATGATCTGTGTAAACTATTTTCGCAGCTTTACAAATAGCGCACCGTATAAGTGTTCACGAAATGCTCTGAAACACTATTTATGCAGTCATAAAATAAGGCAACATAAGTTTATTACAATTTGTTAACGTCATATAAAAGGAAACTTGTCATAGAATGGGTAAATAATTACTAGGACTAGGTTTTCCACTAAATCGGAAAACTCAATAAGAATAGAAACGATTGTACTGGTGATATTGAGCAAATGAAATATGTTGGACAACTGTAACTGGCGATTTGGAGATATATAATGAGTAAAACATCACTTACATGGCATCGATGAGTGTTACCGTCTTATGCTTATAGGCCCGGTAATGTAACATAAATCGTGTGTGAAACATTTCGTACATATTGAACTGGTCCTATAATGACAGCAACAGTAGAACATATACTATATATATCTCTGCCAGTCCGATATCAGACAACGAAACCCACATGAAATGCATTTGATAGGACTAACATCATTTATTGTACTGTTTCAAATAGACATTTGTCACTAACGCACAGAGTATTTACCCTGATATATGGTACCGTCCTTATTACACTGATTTGTAGTGTGTTTGTGTTTACACGAGGTACCATTTTAATATGTATATAAGCACTTCCATGATAAAACCTGTATTAGGGAAGATTATAACATGGAGTATTTCAAAATGAAAGTTACAATCTAAGCACAAGTGTTTGAGGGGCATACTTTTGATTTATAGAAATGTGTGTGAATATGTTATTTTTGTAATTTGTTGTTATTTCATTTGGAAAACTGAATATATCTTAAGAATTAAGAAATATTTGTGGTACTAAATAAAACTAAATTAACAGTTACTACCATTATTTTACGACAGACACTCCTAAATCTAAATTCAACTGCAAACGAAATAAAAGTTTTTTTCAGATATTGTTTAGCCTGCCCGGTCAGCTCAGTTAGTAGCGCGATGGCCTGTTCGATTCTTGGGCGGGACAGCTACTTGCGAGAGGACAAGTTAGTACAGGCCTCGTATAACTGAAGAAAATGTTTAAGAATGGCGTTAAATCCAATAAAACACATCGTTTACACATACATGTATTTCGGTGCATTTTTGGCTGATCTTATGTAGTAAGATGTATTGGCTGAGCAGTAAAAATCATGTTGGTTATACCTTGTCACGGAAACATATATGTTTCTCCTTTTTGCGGTCAATGTTTACATCACAAACTCGAGCAACCTGCATACATCTTTGATGATCAAAATTGTGCCCGATTCCTAGCATATGACAATCTCGAGCAAAATAATCCCATTTGTCTACATCTATTCCATTATTGTTGTTCGCAACGATCTGAATTGAAAATCATGTTAAACGCATTTTATTAAGACATGCAAATAGCCTGAAAATTTACAAATGTAAATACTTCATTCATATTGCATGAATCACCTTTTGATAATATAATCGATTACGTCCTTATCGAATAAGAGCAATTTGAACGTTTAGCATGAATGAACTGTACTCGTTTAGTAAATGTGCTCCTATACATAAAATGTAATGCTATTCATCTTCCAGTTTTACATATCGCCTAACATACAATAATAATGTTAATGTATACTAGTCTTCAATGAAAACGCATCAATGGCCTATTGATTTTAGGTACCTGTTCCGTTATTTATTGTTTACATATATACAAACGCCTTGACCGCTTTTCAATAACATGACGTGATTTTTGAAGGACATCCGCTGCCCATGATCCAGTCTCGTGAACCCCGTGCAAATCGTTAGTTTGCTGATAATAATATATATTATGGACCATATCAATGTACACGTGATAGCATTATTTTTCATAAAGCCTTTGGCTTTCACATGTATACTATAGCATGTTGTTCTGACTGCTCGATTAAATCCGCCAAGATTTTAAAGAGACGAAAAATCAAGCACATCCACCGGAAGTGCGTGCAATAAACTAACCAAGTACTCATTTTTGTTCTGGTGTGCCGATAAGCGAGACATGAAGACACTTACCATTTTGAAAGAACTTTGGTAAGTAATTTATTATTCGGAGCAACTGAGGACGTAGTCCCAGTAAATATTGAGAATTTATTTATATATATTGTATGTGTTTATCTGTATTTGGATATTAAATGAGCTCCAAACAAGACGATGTATTGTCGTGTTCCGACTCTCAGGAGAGTTCGTTCACCGGTTTTTCTGACGAAGAACGTTCAGAAGCCGATACATTTGGTAAAAAACCCAAGTCTGTGGTAAAGAAAATTGACAAGGACACGCCGAAGGAGAAAGTTCCCAAAAAGAACGTTAAAAACACGTTAAGTTCAAAATTGTGTTCGAAACCACTGCTTCAAATGTAGCTTGCACTTCACAGTGCGAAACAGAGTCTCTTTTGGCTAAGTATTCAATGCCTGAAAATTGTGATAGGGCATGTGCTCCATTAGTAAATAATGACATCTGGAAGATAATGAATAAACGTTCTCAGACTCAAGATAGATATTTAGCACAGACTCAGAACCTAGTGATGGCAGGAATAACTCCTATTATTAAGCTGGCAGAAGTGTTAAAATCACAAATCACATTGGATAGTGAAGCTAAATCCCTTTTTTCTGATGCCCTTACTCTTTGGGACAGGTTCAATTTAACCTATCAGTCAGAAGGCGTTATCTAATTAAATAAGAAGTACCATCCACTATGTAACATTTCAACGCCAATTTCAACATACCTATTTGGTGATGATGTGGGAAAGGAGATCAAAGCTTGTGACTCCACGTCTCATTTGAGCAAACCTGACACATATTCATACAGTGGAAGGTCTACTGGACGTTTCCCTAGACGTACGCAATACAGAGGTAGAGGCAGTTATTCTGGACCTCAAGATAGTGTGCCATATTATAATAGATACCAGCCCTATAATCAAAGAGGCAGGCAAGATACAAGGCAACAATACCGTATTCCAAAGAAACAGCCAACAGCAACAGTTACTTCCCCAAACGGGAACTAGCTCTCAAAGAAAATAATGTAGGTAAGCTTAAATCACGTATACCTAATTGGTTGTATATTACTAACAATACATGGGTGATCGATGCCATTTCAGGCTATAGTATTGATTTTGAAAAGGAACCTTATCAAAACAAAGTTCCAAATGAGATTCCTTTTAATAATGAACAATGGCAAATGGTAGATAATGAGGTCAAAGTTTTGTTACAGAAAGACGCTGTGGAAACTTCAGTTCACGAGGAAGGTGAATTTATTTCTACAATTTTTATTGTGCCAAAACCTAATGGGAATTTTCGTCCAGTTATCAATTTGAAATATTTGAATAAATTTGTCAAATATGATCATTTTAAGCAAGAAACATTCAAATTTGTCACGGATCTATTGCAGAAAAATGATTTTATGACTTCAATAGATTTGCAGGATGCATATTTTTTCTGGAATTCTTGCCTCATGAAATTTGTTGCACTTCCTTTTGGGCTAAAATCAGCACCTTACGTATTTACAAAAAAATTTAAACCAGTATACGGGTGGTTACGGTATCAGAATATCAGATGTTCATACTATATAGATGATTCTCTCAATATGAATCAGCTAAAAACTGATTGTCACGACAATACATGTACTATTATTGACACACTTCAAGACTTAGGGTGGTGGATTTAATCGAGCAGTCACAACATGCTATAGTATACATGCTCAGCCTCCGGCTTTATTCTAATTATGCCCCCATCCTTCACTAAAGTTTGGATGGGGGTCCATTTTATGACTTAGCTTTAGACTATCAAATCGCCAAGAAAAGACTTCAACTTTTTCATGGTATTGGACGTTTAAATGACGCCCGACGTCATGAAGTCGTCGGTATGGTAGAAGGGGGTATCATATCACGCTGTTTCTAGCAGTATGTATTGTACTCGCTCCACTATCGGGCGGTATGCTAGACAACACAAGAAACCGATTATGTTGCTGATCTTCCACGCCCATGACGCCAAGAGTGAAGTTTATTCAACAAGACCACCATATTATCCTTACGCACCTACAATACGGGATTCAGCGCCTCGACCGCATTTGAGTCGTAGATGCCTGTCTATAGTAGACGCAAACGGCGGCCACACTCGTTATTTAGTTTTGTGGACTTTCAGTTTCACCCCCCGTCATGTAGGTAACATATAATTCAGCTCAAATGCAATAAACTCCATTTGTTCTTTTATGATACATTTTTTAGTTCAGTTTTGACATCCCAAAATTAGAGCAGTCTAAAATACAATACATGTAAGTATATTAAATGGTGCGTTTCATTGACCAACAGTATATTAAAAGTAGCTACGCAATATGTGATGTCACTATTTGCAAGCAGGAAACAATATTTACTCCATATTGTCACTTCGTTTTCATATCGCCATATGGGTCAAATATTGCTTACTGTTAGTACAAGGTGACGTCACACGTGACGTTTTCTGGAAATGACGTCACTTACAGGTTGAAAATCGTACAGCGGCGCACAACAATTAATCTGTTTTGAATGAAGCCAGTAACAAAGGAAAACGCGATACGCGAACTAACGTATTCAAAATATCTCTTTCAATGATTCTCGTATAATGGTATTTGCCGTTGTGTATTAAATAAACAGACGTTTACTATAAGTAGTGTATCTAAATGACTTTGTTTATGTACTGAAAACTATAGCACCAATTCAAAGAGTCAATATTTCCCCAATATGAATGGCATAATTAGGCTCGGTTATTTCATCATATACTTTGGTACGTTTAGCTACGTTTTACATTTATTTTCAACAACTATACCTGATACAGGAAGTTCTTATCACTGTCTCGTCCGGTCTGAAAACAAACAAAAAACAAAGATAAAACAAATAGCAATATTTCATAACTGACTCTTCTCATATAGGTAAAAAATACGACATATACTGTACTCAAACAAGACAGCCAAGATGGCACTGAATCGCCCCATGAACACTTTGTGCTAAGGTGAGCTGAAAACATGAAAACTTGAGATATGTTTCAAATCTATGTACTATACTTTAAACATCGGCTTGGTGAAATAAATAAATAAATGTACACCAAAACAGAATTGCGAGACCATTGTGGAATTGCTCATTGACTAAAAATAAATTTCCATTAAATTACTACTTAGTTATTTGTTTTTAAAAGCATGTACCAGTACATTAATACGATATTTACGCATGTATCCCGTCTCTATGATATGTTAGAAAAAGTAAACAACAGACAATGGAAACACTTACATTTTGATCAGTTATTACTTTTCCCTTTATAAGCTGTTTAATGAATGTTTTATCTTGTTTTTTCAATTTTCTTGATAAAAACCCGTCTTTCACTTTTTGGTTGCTTTTGATCAGATGATCAAACAAGTCTATGGATGCCTCCTCATGCTACAAAACATTTAAAATGTATACATGTAATGAATGAGAATACAGTATAAATTGCCCATAACTACATATCCTTATAACGACAAACTGCCTTATCCTTATGTAATTACCGTATGGACAATTATTATGTAATTTAGGCGTGTCTTTTTTAAATCTTGAGCATTGAAATTAATATTTAGAAAGTCAATAAGGGAGGATTAATTTGTTGCAGGGAAAGCCACAATCACAAGTCAATGCCTCCTCACACAGATCCCAGGGAAACATCAGCATAACGAACATAATGAGTTGAGGAGATGTAAAGGCAAACATATATGGGAATAGGGAAGTCAGGAAGTATCTGATAATAAAAAACAACCATGGAGAATTGGAGGGGACAACAAGGGGAGGGATGGAATGATGGAAAAGCCAAGAAAGCAACTTAGCCGCGGACAGAAAGGGGGCAAAACAAAGGTCAAGGAATTTTACATGGAGAAAGGTATCTAAGACATAATGGGAAATAATAATGATACATCGATTAATAGCCTTGCAACTGTCAGTAAAATACTGGGGTCTTTAATCAATTTAACTGCTAGCTTACCTCACACTTAACCGCTGTAAATTCCTAGCATATAAACATAAATGATTAACAAAGCAGTAGCTAATCGATAAAAGCTATTAACCATTATGCACACTAAACAGTACACACGGTTAATGCATCAGTGCTAAGGAAGCAAGCATCATCAGCATATCCTGCTCTCAGTAACTAAATAATTATTATCAGAATGCAACGAAATAAATAAATTTAAATAAATGTAATAGGAAAAACTAGAGCTATCATTTAAAGTGTTTAATACCCTACCACACCACTTTTTTGAAAAGAGATGTTTATCCTTTGTTCTTCATTATATTGAGCTTGGCTCTGAAGCTTTGTAAACATAAATGTCTAAGACTTTTCAACGTACAATAATTGTCTTAATTAATAATCTTATTTTAGTTAAGCACCATCGTGTATCAAACCTTGCCTGTCTGGGGTTTTTATTATTTAATATTGTGTCTTCCTGTGTTGAATGAGATTTTTAAGAATCCAAATAATTTGAACACTCCTTGTAGAGATTAGGTCATAAGTTTTTGACAAGAAGATGTTTTAAGTTTCTACTATATAAATTTAGGATATGGGGCTTGACCTACTAAAAAAGGCTGATGAATCTGGTTTAAAATCATATAATTTACTGTCTAGCTAACCACAGCGAGATTAAAGCAAACCAATGAAATGTTACTTGTTACCTCTTGTTTTCTTGAAACGTTTTTCACTACCGTCCGTTCTGACACCACAGACATGCAGTTCTTTTACTATGGCAAGACAACGGAATGACAGGCTGATTCATAGAAGCCTCTTGTACACAGAAGTAGTGATTTTTTTAAACAATGTCTAGAGCTGTCTTGCTGCGACAATACGAAACTCGTTTTAATATTTTCTGCCAAAATAGTTTTATGTTTACACATATTTATCTAGTTTGCTGCGATACATCAAACCATATTTCGTGAAAGCATGATACTTTCGCGCTTAAAAAGAATTTATGAAAAAAGATGTCAGGATTCGAACCCGAATAATCTCGTCGAGATTCAGATGCGTATTCAATAAGCTATGTAATAAACACGCTGATTTGATATCTGTGTATTGATATGTTTTTTTTCAAAATCAGAAATGCGCCTTTATGATCATGATCATTTAACTTACCTGCAACCTACATGGACTGATCCATACAATGACGTTTTGTCAATGTTATTCAGATCTTGGCCGTACTATATTTGTCGTTGATGCTAAATGACGTCATGAATAAGTGAAGCAAATAACGCCAAAATAAACACAGAAGCTGTAAGGAATATAACAGATTGATTTCCCCTAGTGATAATGACGTAATTAAACACATTACCTCCCAATGTGTGTCATCTGGTTGTGATTCGTTGACGAATGTCTCAAATAAGTGGGAAAACGGACCATGTCCTGCAATAAAGGATAGGAATTGTTATCAAGTCAGTGTAAACTAAGTTTTATTTAAAGTTCTGCTTCAATTGCGTTTGATTACAATGAACACATGCTGTAAACATGTTCCTGTCTTTAATATTCTTAAAGGTTTTTTTCCTGTGAAAGTGAAAAAATGTGAAACACGTTAACAAATCAGAACTTCCCTAAACGGTATAGGCAAAGAGCGGAGACATACTTAGGGTAAGACACAAAAATAACAAACGGATTAGGGGGCTCATATTATAGGCTGGCGAAATATACAATACCGAAATCATAAGTGCAAGAAAACTAAAAAACACAGCGTCACCAACTGCAAATTTTTTGTTTGAATGACGAATGTTGTACGCCGAGTCAGCTGGAGTTATTTTGGCGTGTACTTTTCAATGTTTAAAAGGTCGATTTTCAACGTCGAGTCCAGATCGACATTCAATTGTTTTACTTGCTTAGCTAAGCCAACTTTACACAGCCACAAAAATATGTGTTAATTTCTTACGAATTATGGAAGGTAGATTAAATAGAGGAACATGACAACGACGTGGCTAAACAAACGTTATGATTATTTTATTTACTGAATTACACGTGGTTATCATAAAATATCAAACACAAACCCAGGTCATGACAAAGGCCTGCTATTTTCACACACAGAACATCTTTTTCGCTAATCTTCAATTCGGGTTGGTTAGCTTTGAGAAGTTCCACAAACCTTCCTGCTAAATGACATACTCTGCAAATAATGGAATTAGTTCAGTAAAATTTCGTATGAAATCTCAAGGACTTTTATGCAGCACTGTATTTCTCTTGTAACTTGCCAATTTTAGTTGTGTTACAATTGTCAGAATCATAACACATTCGGGATTTTAAAGTTTTCATCGACCTGCTTGCTTCCATTGTTCCACATTTGACATATCTTCCTTGAGGTTACACTATCATCGACCTATTACCATTGATAAAAAACTGGTGCTTACTCATTTGTATAATGTTAAGGCCACACCAAATTGATCAGTAGTTCTTCGGATTTTTCGAAGAAAAAGATGGGACGAGCGAGCGAATTGTTTTTTTTAATTATTTTTTTTACTTCTCAGAATTTCACAGGCGGCGAGGTTTATTTTACAATTTTATTTTTCTTATATTTCTCAATATTTTACTGACGGCGCTTTTTTTCCAATTCTATTCTTTTTAATGAGTAGCAAATACAAATACATTGAGCAATGCTGGTTGCAAACTTAAAACTAGACATCAGGCAACTACATTAGCTTGCATTAAGCACCTTGTGCGTATGTGAGCTACTCACTCCGACTTGAATGTTACCATGAGATGCACAACTAGTTTAGAACTGTTAATGGGTCATAAATTCTCCTTAAAAATACCTTCATGAATAATATGCATTAGATGTCTTACACATCAACACATCTGATTGCTATGTTTGCCAAGTTACTTTTCCTTGAGAACTGAGTATTTCTTGCCTTAAACTAAATATTAAATACTTGGACACCCCGACTGACAGGGCGATTCTTAACCATGTGAAAAATGTATAGCTAGTCTTCTTATGGCATTTCAAGTTTAAAAGTATTATGTTCAATAGCACCATGTTAGTCTTGGCAGAATTTCAACAGCCAACTTCAGAATTTCAGTTCCATCTGATTTCCTGTTTTGGACAAAATAATGGTTATATTGTAAAGCCTCAGAGTAAGGGGGCTTACAATATTGTTTTCTAATTTCTAGTTGTGAGGCTTTTCTTCTTACCTATATTAATGCATTTTTCCAATCAAGATGTTTATAACGAAGCATCGAATCATACACATATGTGTTGATCAGAATTATAGACTGACCAAACACATATTATACAGATCCATGCTCGCAAAGACCTAAATACCATATGGTATTTATGTCTTTGATGCTCGCTTTATTCTATCCGAATTCGTTTACATTTTCTATTGTCATCTGTTTTCGCGACTGCATGAATTTTCCAGTATTCGTATAATTTTCCAAGCTTGTCACAAGTATTTCATGCTACACAAGTATCCCAAACCTTTAAATGTCTGTGTGTGTATCAACGTTTATTTAGCCTAAGTTTTGATGCATTGAATGTAAATTTCCTACACATTGTCTATGATCCTTGTAGGTACTCCCATGTTTACAATGCATTATGGGAGTGTTAACTACGGTTGCTAGGCATATATTTAATATCGTTGTCGTCTTTAAGGATGTACAGATGTGATTTTAATGACAGATTATATCATCGATGTTAATTGTGGGCCAGTTTGGAGGAGCTAACTGTCTTCTGTAATATTATCACGACACCATGTGTGAAATGCAAAGCGATTTATTCATTGAATTTGGAAGCCAATGAAAAGTTGTTACGAACGACTACTCTTGAAAGCTTTAAATATTGGACAGACGATTTTCGGAAATCGTGGGATCTCCCGAACGCTTCAGCAGACGGTAGCATTTGTTCCGAAAGGTAATTAAATGAATGAGAGTACCTTTAAATGCGAAAAGTAGCCTTTATTAGCGCCGAATTTCGCGCACAGCAAAAAATAAAATTAGATTTTTGACGGAGGTGCGAGCGGGTAAAATGTTTTTTTATTTTCTACTCTTGCATTTTAAAGGAGCGGTAAATCCGTCGAACTATAAATCAATTTGGTGAGGCCTAAAATGGAACTATCGAGACAAAATAAACTGGTAAGAGTCAACCATGATATTACAAACGTAAATGTATATTCGAGATAGACTGGATATAAAACGGATGCAGCGTTTTGTAATAAAAATAACAGAAGACGCATTAGTTAATGTTTTGAGACTAAATTATACAGATTAAACAGGATACATTTGTCAAAGTTTGTAATCCATATCACTGACCTCCCCTCAGTATTTGGAAATGTTGGGTTTGCATATTTGGAACCAGTTGTATCAAGTCTTGAAAATGACCATTTTAGAAACACCAAAAACAAACGACGGAAGGTGGCAAAAACACTACCTTTTGTAATATTTGCACGTCCAACGTCATAATTATGTAATGCAACGAAATGACATGAAACTGCTTATAAATTATAACTAAATTATGAAGTAATATTCAAATGCTTGGAACTGCCCAATGGTAAATTATTTGATGTACATATACTATTTTTTACTTCCAAATTGAAATAGGCATGGAGCTTGGACTGAGAGCAAGGTCAGTATTAGGGTGCTTGTTACTTCATACTGGATTATGTACAGTGTATATGTTATTGTGGGATGGTTTTTTGCTTTTAAAGACTGGTAACTTAGCCAATGTATGTGTATATGTTGGAAATCAATTACCATATAGCGGATAGGTGTGAGATTAGCTAGCTGTTAAAACGATTTAAATCCACAGTATTTTATGGACAGTAACAAGGCTGTTAATTGCTGTGTGGTTATTATTGCTATTTATGTTTTTCATATATGTTCTCCTCTCCCCATTTGCAGTTCCTTTATTTAATATAATATTCATGTTCTTTTCTAACCCCTTTCGGCCTATGATTACTGACATTCTTAGGGTATTCCATCAATTAAACCACGGTCTGTGTGGGAGGCATTGTCTATCAATAATGTCACACCGACACTTTATATATAAATTCGCACAGGCAAACAGGGTAAGAAATAAATAAAATAAAAACAGACGTATTCACATTAGAATCATTCGACTACAGTGCAAACTCTCCAGAGAAACACACTTTGGCAGCCGTACATTTTGGTGAATGTTGTCAGGTTGTCTCTCTAGAAAGATTGAATGTATAGTTAACTCTTACTACAGGAATGATATACTGATGAGAAGTTGTTGCTCAAGAGATCACCGCTCTGGAGAGGTTGTACTGTAAGCATTAAAAGACCAAATCTTAGCAACATGGTTTTGTATAATAAACAACACAAAGGTAATAGTGTACACAAACAAATAGGAATAATGTACATAAAGTAACGAAATGATGAAGGTGTTATTTATTCTGTGCATTTAATTATTCAAATTTTATTTTACCCAATGCTATGTTCAAATCGATTGTGCGACGCTCCAGGATACACGTAGTATGCAGAACCAAGTTGTTTTAAACGTCTGAGACGCTGGAACTGTGGCGTATCAATAATGTCCACACATAATGGATCCAACTGAATGTGGCCATGAACAGAATCATTTACAATCTGCAAGTCAATAGGAATGAATACATTATTTATCCATCGATTTTAGAATTGTAGGTTGTATACTTGAAGCAAAAACTTTGTAGTGGTGCGGTTGATAGACACAAAGACTGCCTTTGCATTTAAAAGCCTGGTTGGGTGTAATCTATGATGAACAGATGGCAAATTAGTCTATATTTTCTTATTCAACAGTAGAAGCAAATAGCTAGTATATGATACATTCTAACCGATATTTAATTAATTATGATTAAGCGACCTTGTACGGTCAGCAGATATCGTGTACCAGGTTACTAGATATCAATGTTACGAATTTACCCCCAACAATGACTATATATATATGTATACCAACACATGCACGGGAGCCAACTCAATATCGTTTTAATTGATCGATGTAAGAATGCAAAGCATTCATTTATCAAGTATGTCATAATTTGTTTCAAGAGTAAAATGAATGATTCCAGACTTAGATTTGTTTCTTCAAATTCTGAATCCTTACCTCCAGTATTGAAGCTATTGTTAGTGACAAAACATGCAGCTTGTTGTTGATGACTTATTTCACAAGCCAACAATTAAGTTGTTACCTATTTACCGTTGTACTATTATTTTGTCTTCGGTTATACTACTCGCCTGGGGGCCGTTTCAGAAAGCTTCTTAAGGAACTTCTTAGCTTAAGAACGTTCTTAAGAAGTTCTTAACCAAAAAACGCGTTTCAGAAAGCCTTTCTTAGTTAAGAACTTCTTAAGAACGTTCGTAACTTTAAGATAACGTCACACCTTTCTTAACTCGAGCGTTTTTGCGTAAATATGGCCGCCATCTTTATATATAATGTCAACAGACGACGGATTTCGCGAAAAACGATTGTTTCTCGGTATATATATGTGGCTGTGGCTGCGGATTTTGGGCTAGTGGCTCAGATGACGTCATAGAGAAAACTTGACGTAAACATTGTCGATAGATTTCATTCAAATTGAGAAGTAAACTCGCTCTCTCTGATCAGAATTAACTTTATTTAATTTAATTTTGATAGTGTATGATCAGTGTTGATAAACTTACTGTAACATCAACTCGATAGTTTCGTGAGACCATACGGAAACGATATAATTGTGATTCAGTCGGCAGTGATCTCCCCTGAGAAGTTTCACGATGGATACGATGAATAAAAATGTTTATTTCGCCATGTTGCGTCTATGCCAACTAAAGGACTACATACGACAGTATCAACAAACATCATTTTGTAAGTAACAGTTCGTTTCAACTTATTTAAATCGTCTGATTTATGAAATGTAAGTGCTTTCGGATGCAAATAATACGGATGTATCCGGATTTGCCAGATTGCCATTTTAAAGCGTTTGTTTACCTTAAATACCTACTTGATGGCCGCTTAAATTGGCATTTGTTTTTAATTGATGTCAAAGGAGTACCATTCTGTACACAATATCTCGGATTTCTGATTTTGAATTCATTTGGGCTGTATAAGAAGAGACGGTATATATTGGGATGCACAATGACATGTCGGTCTGTCCGTCGGTAGGTCCGTCCGTTGGTCCTTAACCTTTTCATCCTGTACGCAGAGTACGCAGAGTTAAATCTGCATTAAAAAAACTTCATTCAATTCAGGGATAATAATGCGCCCAGAAGTCACTACAGACAATATAGAACCCCAGACCCCGCGCAAAAAGGATCTTGCGTACACATCACAAACCTCCTAGCTACGCCCCTGCCTATCGTCCTCAAACTTGGTCCACACATTCACCTTGGGTATCAGAAGAACCCTATTGATTTTGGGGTCTTGGTTCAAGGTCACAGTGGGCATAATGTTTTACTACTCACCTGGTATGTAGTTGATGGTGTCCAGAGCCTGGCATTATAACCGTTACTCACGACTAAGCACTCACAACTTAGTTATCTAGATTTATTATGCTGAGTTTGAGTTTGAATATTTGAGTGTCTAGATAGAATAACATTGCTTTATATTAACTGAATATTGGGCATTATTTGTGACTATTTCCTTTGAAATTTGGGCGTGAGATATGTGTGTAAAATTTACTATAACCATTATACTCATCGCTAATAACCTGCACTTAGTTAAGAAATTCTTTAGATTTTGCGTAACTTTAAGATAAAGTTACACCTTTCTTAATTCGAGCGTTCTTGCGTAAATATGGCCGCCATCTTTATCTATAATGTATACAGACGAAGGGTCCGCGAAGAACGATTGTTTCGAGAGCGATAAACCCTTGATGGTTTACGTGATTCTGATATGTTATCGAACTATCGATTGGATTGACGCTCTATCGAAGAAGTGATTCGATTGTTAGAACCACATCTTGCAAAACCTACTCATAGAGTTCATTCGATAGTCCTGAGTGGAAACACAGGTTAGTTTCTCGATATACTATGTGGCTGTGACTGCAGTTTTTGGGCTAGTGGTTCAGATGACGTCATCGTGAAAAATTGTCAATAAAGTTCATTCAAATTCAGAAGTAAACTCGCTCTCTCTAATCAGAATTAATATTATTTTTATTTAATTTTGATAGTGTATGATCAGTGTTGATAAACTTACTGTAACATCAACTCGATTGTTTCGTGAGACCATACAGAAACGATATATTAGTGTGATTCAGTCGATAGTGATCTCCCCTGAAATGTTTCTCGATGGATACGATTACCGGGGATTAAAAATGTTTATTTGCCATATTGAGTCTATGTCATCAAAATGACTACATACGACAGTATCAACAAACATCAATTTGTAAGTAATATTTCGTTTCAACTTATTGAAATCGTCTGATTTATGAAATATAAGTGCTTTCGGATGCAAATTAAATCCGGAAGTGCCAAGATTGCCATTTTAACGTGTTTGTTTACCTTAGATACCAACTTGATGGCCGCTTAAATTTGAATTTCTACCATTCTGTACACAATATGTCAGATTTCTGATTTTGAATTCATTGGGCTGCATAATGTGCAACGTTTGCATTTCCCAAATTCACAACAAGACAAAAGTTAAAACCGTTTTCAGCTGCTTGATACAGATTGATATGATTCTAATTTCTATATATATGTGAGTCAGGTTCAGATATTGAAAAGCCAGTATCAGTTCACGTAGGTGACAGTGCAGCTGACAAATTGGAATGCAACTGCTCAGCAAAGTTTAAGAACGACACCTTTGCTTGCATACACTATGACATGGCAAGCCATGTAGTGGAATATCGGCTGTATATTAGCACTATTAAGTTCTGACTTCTAAGACACCTTCTTTCTGAGCACATTAATCCTATTCTTTAATGATATGCACCAGGCGGATGGGCAAACGGTAACCTTTATTATTTTCACTATCTGATGGCTTACTGGGATTTGAACCATCAACCTCACGTTCTCCATATAGATAGATGCCTTACATTTGGCCACGGTGTCTATGTATAATATAGTTTCAATTGTGTGTTCTTTTACAGGTTACCATGTGTTTGTCCTAATGGTGAATCAGAGTGTATGGAATAGGGTGCTAATACTGTATCAAGCATGGTTCATCATTATTTTAGTAATAATGAGTTGGAGAAATATATTGACAGGTATTATCACTAAACCTCTTTAGCATGTTAATGAAAATACTAATATTGGATTCCAATATTAAATACACTTCAATGATTTAACTTTAATCAGTCCATTCACATTTATAATATATTATATTCTTTCTTCAAAAAGTTATAATCATGTTCAAACTTCAAAAATCTATATTGAATATTTGTTGAACTTTAAAACAAGTGCTTTTATTTTTCTTTGTTTCTGTCAGGTACACTGTAACAATACATGTGGTCAGAAGAAAAACAAAACCCTATTTTGATACGAATTAAGGCAAACTTCTAACAGGTATCTATTACGTTTGTATACCAGTATATTGTCATGGTTTTTTTTTTTACTGAAAGTAGAAATAATGTTTTACAAACTATTCATTATGTAGTATTTTTGATGATCAATTCATCTTGATCACATACATGTAATTATGATTTATAGATATGATTTTTTGGATGTAATTACCTTCTTAGCAGCTGGTTTCTTCGCTGCAACCTTCTTCTTGGGAGTCTTAGCCTTCTTTGGCTTGGCAGCCTTAGGCTTGGTGGCCTTCTTAGCTGCTTTCTTCACCTCGCCCAGTTTGAATAAACCAGATGCACCGGTTCCCTTGGACTGCTTGATGGCACCACTTTTCACACCGGTTGCCAGGGCTTGATTCAGATGTGCGTTGATGGCAGTAGTATTCTCCCCAACCTTGTTGTTGGCACAAAGGTACTTGAAAATAGCTTGTCTTGATGATCCACTTCTCTCCTTCAGTGCAGTAATAGCAGCAGTAATCATCTCATTGTATTTAGGGTGAGTTGCTGGCTTTTCAGACTTGGCAACCTTCTTAGCCTTAACGAGAGCGACAGCGACAGTGTCAGTCATTTTCGTCTTCTATAGAACAGAATGAATGCGTTCGAACAGTACATGACGCAATATATCGGTAAGTAGGTCAATCTCTGTCGGAAAAATGGGCGCGCGGACGGGATAGAAATACTGAGCGTCTCCTGTCAGCTGTGTTTTCTCTAACATGCATTTTTCACGATTTTGACGCAAAGAAATTATTTAGACCTCTAAAGTTTGGTATCGAGAGAAAGCTTATTCATGCCGCTACATGACTGCGGAATTGGTTTTCGTATAAAATCCGACGGAAAATAATTATCAACGAATATAGGGTCACTAGAGTGACCGGCGACGGCTGATGATACGCTTGGCGCTATGATTTTCCACAAATATTTTCATTCTAGAAACGTAAAATACCGGTGTAATATTGTTGTAAATCGACACAGTGGGTTTTAAACTGAACAAAAATAGCAAAATTAATGACCCGAGTCTGTCGAAAAATACAAAAATCTACGTTTTTTGGACGGGGAAGAAACACAAGTACTGCATTTTTAAAGAAATGGATGATTTACTTGGACATGTTATTGTTATAATTGTTTTTAAATTAAAGGGCTCCATAAAACTTTTGAGATGTCAACCATGGTTGTCGGACACACAAAGATTTCTCCAGTTTGGCGCTTTGGTGTCTGGAACATTAAACAGATGGAATATGCTGCGGAATCTATTCATATAGTTGCTGCGACTTTGTTGTTGTCTTCAAAGGGTGGTCTCAGTAAACCAATTCGATGCGAAAAACCGTCGGACCTCGGACCTGACCGGTGAAATATCAAGATGACCGATGAAATTTACAATTACAGTAACACTGGCCCCACTGGTCGATGTACACAAAAATAGCCATATATTGACCGGATATTTCAATATGCCCCATAATTGTCTTCAACGAGTTTCATTGGCTTATAGCAAGTTATTTATTAGACTTTAACCAAATAAAATACATGTAGCTTAATATAATAGCATTATTGACTATTTTGTTCATTATTAATTTCCAGGCCAGTAATACTTTTAAGTTTACCAGTCCTCCGGTCCAGTAATATTTCTGTGTTTTAAACATAGACTTATTTGTATACTACTACTTGTTTTTGGTAGTAATAAACATGTAATGTTAATTATATTTGTGTTCCCCTGTCAATGCAGTTCATTTATGTCACAGTAAAGACACAAACACAGTGTGGATTTGAAATGTCTGACATCTAACCAATGTCAGACGTTTTATTAAATACATAAGTGGCTAAGTAAGCACACTATAAAGCTGTGTATTTTCATTGCGTAAATTTCTTGCTATGTTTTTTAAAACGATTATAAACTTTTATATAATAAATACCATCATTTCAATATTAATGCCCTGTAACATGGAGAGGTAAACATACAAACTGAAAGAAATTCTGGTTAAATAAGTGCTCTCACGGTGAAGAAACTTTATTCATACTTAATTTATCAAGTTTACACATTGTCAACATGTGTTAAAAGTTGTTTAGAATTATCATACCAGTATATTGTTGTTATCAGTTGTGAAATATTTCATAACTATACATATATTAATGTAAAAATTGAAACAAAATACCCAAGAAAAAAATTAAATTAGCACTTTGATTGCTATATTTAAATTAAGTCGACCAGCACATGGAAGTATATTTTTGATATAATGTTGTTGTTTGTACATTACAGTTTTGTGTATAAATATACTAGTTTTGTGTTGAAATGTTGTAGTGATTTTGACAGTATTTATATACATTACACTTCATGGAATGTCAGAAATTTCAGTCTGAAATAAGCAATGTGATTAATGTTTAATGAGACTTATCTGAACTTGTATACATGTTGCAAATATCTGTACTTCTGTTAGATCTTTTATTATTCGGATTAAATTGTACAGTATATAAAGTATATCTATTTTATTTAAAAATATTAGTAAGTACAAAGTACATTACAATGTCATGAAATTATGATAACACAATAATTGTTGGAACATTTTATTAGAAAATAATTTAAAGCTTGATTTACATTTCATATTGTCACTGTTTCTATGCAGATTATATGTATTGTATGTTATATATGCAAGTCTGTTGTCATGGAAATGTGCATGAATTAAAACGGATATTATGTTTATGAAAATAATTGGAACATACATAGATTGGTATTATTGAGACATTGTTTACTGTTTTCACTGTTTGTTGGACAATAAGTGACTACCCATCATTTATTTATGTGTATACACTATATAGCATGTTTTTTGGTATGTTCTTTACTTGGTAGATATGAACATGAGGTAATGATAATCAATTGTTTTAAGGTGTTGTCTACATATATAAGCCATTTTATATCTTCTTAAAATTAAGCCCATGCTAACTAGTACAAAGATTACATTATGGATATAGTTCATAATGTTGATTATAGTTACTGTTAACTAATCTATTATTGATTAATCTTCATAAGATTTTGTGATTTTATTACTACTTCCCCTTTATTTTAAATGTTAAATACTTGTCTTCTTTCGTTTTATGTCTGGTTTAAACTATTAACATATTTCTGTACATAGTGTATGGCTTTTTGCTTTTAACTGCATAAGAGTGTATGAGAAACATCTTTTCTATTACTATTGACACTGAGTAAATATACTATTTTTAGTGAATGAATGTCTATAAATATTATTCATTCAGATCAATTTAAAGGCGTATATCACAATTAGTTCTAATGGACAGATTTCTTTTAAATTCTGCACATATCAAGATCAATCCCTTCCAAACAAAATGACATAAAGAAAAATATGGGTCACCAGGCTTGTTCTAGGGTTATACCCCATTGTGTGACCCCACCGTACGGCCCTTTTAGGCGGATTTTTACTAAATTGAGAATATCATTTAAAATGTATGTTCAAACTGTTCAGATGCATTACTAACGTATTTCTATACACTATTTTGATTGGAATATAGTAATAAATAGTTGTAAAGCACCAAATCTGTTTGAATTTATCTCTTTTAGAAAAAAAATAAGTTTTTCATGACAAAATTCATGAAAAAAAGGGAGACAATCTGACCCATGAATGAAGAAAAACAACCATATATATTTATACTGTATACAATAATAAACAATATGAAAAGAAAAAAACGTGGGGTATCCAGGCTATTTTTTTCACTTTACATCATCAAACTTGGTCAAGAATCCGAAAAAAAATGTTGTTTTTGCCTTTCAGCAAGCACATCTCTATAAATGTAAGACTATGCCAAAACTGTTAATTCACAAACTTACACTAACTTTTCCTCTAAAAAGCCACAAAGTCTTCGTGTTTAAATGTCTGTAAATACAATAAAAACCCAAAAATTAGTAGTGCAAGTGGGCTGCTCAGTGTCAGATTCGGATGAGACATTGTCCGAAATGCTGGTACAGTTGTCAAGAGAGTCGTAAAGAATACTTGAACCAAATATATTTCGTTTCTTCAGTGCGTTGGTAGTATCTGCACTTATAAACCTACCCTTCTTGTTTTGGAAGCGAAATGCCATTGTTATACGCGAAAATACGATGTAAAAGTTGTGTTGTTCTTCTGCTGTTGAGTTACCAATACGGTGTGTAAGAATAACTACTCCGTGAGAATAGCAATACAGCTGCGCATTACGTTGCGCACAAACTATTGTGATATACGCCTTTAAATAACATTAATTTAATCAATAATTGAAATAGTGTCTTGTAATAATAGTTATTTTAATTTTTACTATAATGTAATATTGATAATACTATTTCCATTACAGATTTGTGATTGCTGTGACCAAGAGGCCATGATCAATGCACGATTCTGCAGTTTTTGAGAACTGTGGTCTGAAGATTGTTTGTTCTACTTATTACTTATTATATTGATAACAATTATTACTGAAATAATATGGAATAAGCATATATTTATAATGTAATTTTTTGTAGTAATTCATTTCATATTGACTATTTATATTTGTTGTATGTATATTTACTGGTCACATTTTTCCTCTAAAATACGTGAAAATCGAGGATGAGCTAAATGCGTAAAATTACTGATGTAACACAATAATGTATATACTGATACAAAAAGAACGGATATGACATTTATATTTTAGATATATTCAGTACCTGTATACTGATACGCAAAATTTTAGATCATTAATTGGAGCAGTTGAATTGAATAAAAAGAATAAATATATATATATATATATAATGATGACAAAATCTATTGTAGGAATACCTTCAGTCAAATGATGTTGGTCACCTTCTTGGTGATAGTGGCTATGCACTTCGTAATTATATGGTCACTCCAATTTTAAGACCGTCGAATCAAGCTGAATTGAAATATAACGATGCACATGCAAAAGGTCGTTGTGTGGTAGAGAGGACATTCGGACTTCTCAAGTCTCGATTGAGGTTGTATATTTTACCATTTTATTACCGTAGTTTTAATGTTCAAGTACTAATTTAACAGTGACTAATTATCTGACACTCATTAGCAAAATCAACTTGTTGTATCTAACACGGATATGCACATTTGTGTGCGCCACTCTGATATGAGGGGATGGGGCATACAGATTTGCCATTGCCTGTCTAAATAAGAAACTTGTGTCACTCAAATTTCCAAAAGAATATGAGTCAGAGCTATAACACTTGACTGGAATGCTCACCAGCCTGTGTAGTTGTGCACATGGGGTTTCATGTTTGGCTATATCCAGTTAGTGCAAAGTTATGGCCATAGACGTTGTTAAAGAAAAGCTTACAAAATATGCAATCTTGTGTCACTCATATATAGTTTGTCAACAAATACTATTTATATTTAATGACTTAAGAACTATTGACGTTAATACTTATATTTATGCTATTACAACATAATCAGAAATTTCAACTTGATGCTTGATTAATTGTGTTACTGAAGTCTCCATAAAAACGGAGAATGTTTAATGTTTGAGCCTTTCAAGTGTGCACATATCATTTCCGCTTGCTTAAGACTGCGTAACCTGTGTAACAATAACAATGTACCATTGACGGTACCGTTTGTCAATGACTTTCATGAAGAATATGCAGAGCTCCATCTACCATCACAGCAATCTGCTATTGCCAAAAGACAAGCGATCGTACAATTAATTAATTGAATCTATGATTGTGTACATAAACAAAGTATTCTTCAGATATATGTTATAAAAATATTTATTAACTCAACGATCATTAGCACAACTTTGAACTTCAAACATCATTTCAGTAATGCGTGCCTCATTTTAAATATTGAATTGTTTTTCTATCAAATCTAAAAATAAAAGTTTTAACTGTGTAATTGTGTCCATTTTTTTCCAATATCTAGCAGAAGACTGTTCCTTTTCTTTGATTCTTCCAGAATGTCCTTTTCTAAATTCATTAAATCGTCTACTGCTTCTGAAACTATAATATAATTATGTAATTAGTTTAAAATACTTTATTTCTCATTTCTCACAATGTTAATCATACAATGTTGAATTAAGTATTTGCATGTATTCCAAACACAATGCAATAGACGTTGAAATTCCAATCGATCCAACATTATTTATTATAAAATCAGACGTATATGGTGTTATACAGAATCGCATTCATGTTCATTGTTTATTGAAATTATTGTAATAGTCATTGAAAACCGATAATAAATAGGTAAATCATTGTTTTTATAATACTCGTTTACTGGCTTCAATAAGTAATGACCACTCATACGACAACCTTCATTTATGAATGTTAACACATTTCTAAAGTTTGTTAATTGTGTTATATGTATGTATTATACTGTTATGATGTTTGAATGCTCTTACTTTTTGTTCTTTTATGCCCAATCTGTTGCACTGTTTCACTTGACATAATTTCTGGAAGAAACATATTAATTACATTATGAATAATGTAACATTCACAAAAACACAAGCTTATTGGAAAAAATACTTGTGATTACATATATCATATTACAGGCTCCAATTCAATAAGATCGCTTTGTTGTCTTATACTAATTTATAGATTTATTACGGATTGTGGTAAATAAATGCAGAAAAATAAAAAAAAATGTGCTAGAGCTAAATATGTTGTTGTTATGCATTGCCGATATTATTGTCAAGATTTACTTATAATTAAAGTCATATTATCATATCATGATACGTTTTAATCGAACCGACCAAATTAAATCACAAAGTACTGATGGACATTCTATTCCATAAGTTCATCAAGTCAGGGGAAATTTAAAAAAATGAATAAATTCAAGTAATAGATTCAGTATGTGTTTACCTTCATCTGGTTTAGTGACAGTTCCCGCTTCATCTGGTTGATTACTAACTGCAATTTATTCACTATTGTCAGCCCCAATACACTCTGATCATGTAAATTATAAAGGAAAACATGAATTATTTATCATTGACTACACTTTAATAACAAACAATAACTCAATTTATAGAGGCAGTTCATGCATATATGAACCATTTTATAAGTGATATTTAAAGAAAAAAACAACATGCAAATAAGATACTGGGGAAAAAGCTGTATCTGAAACGTTGTGTCCCATATACAGGTGACTTTTCATTGGCTAATTATCAGCGTCTTATTCATATATTACAGCATACATGAAAAGACAAATTACTCAAATATACTTTTAATGAAAATGACAGTAATATATGTCATTTCCACATAAAATCTTTCAGTATACCAATAAGCTCATAATCATTCATTTATTGAATTTAAGATTATATTGGTCCAGCCAACTTTCAGTATAGAAATTAATACAAAAATTGAACCTATGTACCTGTTACAAATGTGTCATCTCCCATAGCTATACCTTCCAGTAGTTCCTTTGGGAAAATACTCGCAATCTGTAAAACAGAAACAACTAATTCTTAAAAAAATCTGATTTTGCATTCATACGCAAAATACCATTTATATCAACATACATCGCATTTCTTTTTCAATTTAAGGATATGAAAGAAATAAAGACCAACATGGCGTGTTCATATATGTACACTTATTCAGTAACTGAAAATCGCCAAAACAAATGGAAAATAACTACCTTGCTAAAAACTAAATTGCAATAAAATCATTGTCATAATAATCAAATGTTTAACCTTCTCATCCATATCTGTCATATTTGGTGGAGGAGGCCCACCACCAGTTTTCCTCACAGCTGCCCTTCTCGTTTGTTCGGCTTGTTTTGCCTTACTCTGAATAATTTAGAAATAACAGTATATTAGATCTTTTAAATTATTTATTAAAGCAAATTTTTGGCAGTCTATCATATTTTGGCCCATTTGCATTGAGTCTGATTTCTGAGAAAGATGCAATAAAGATGATGTCATGTTTTTTCATTATGACGTCATGTATTTACTTAAATGGCATAGATTTATGAGGGACTGGGAACAGTGAGATCAGATTTCGGATGGGGGCGCACTAGGGTACAGTCAGTCATGGATGTAAGTGGGGTATATTTTGTCTTTAAGTTTCTCCGAAGAAAGCCTTGTTTTGTTTCCGTATTGAAATTTACCTATTTATGTCATGTATGTACGAGAAACAGGGGTGTTTCTTGAACTGGTACATCTTCAGGGTAACCGGTCAACTAGTATTGACCGACGTACGAGTTGACCGACGTACGAGTTGACAGGAAACCCATCTTATGTATTATGTTATACACTCAAAACATCTAAAATCAGGGGCGTAGCTTCCTATAGGGCGTGTAGGCCGCGGCCTACACATTTCCCCAGAAAATATACGCCAAAACGCACCTCTGACATTCTAGGGTCAAATTTTTTTCTGGGGGAGCATGCCCCCAGACCCTCCCTACATCTTGGCCTACACTTTCATTTCATCCAAGCTACGCCCCTGAAAATGAATAACATTCTTATGGAGGCATCGCCCATATGGGAAACCAGTGGCGACAATGAATACAAAACAAATATTATCTATGTTGGGTGCTGACCACGGTCCGTATAATACAAAGTTTTGATTTTGAATAGAATAACTTGTTTCTACCAACAATGCATATTTACTTGCCCCAAGTGTAATTTAATAATTGTTATTTATTTAGACAGTAGACGAACATAGTATCAGATCGAAATCACGACTGAAAATGGGTGAAAACGGCTATTGTTACATTACGATCACGAGCACATTCAACATTGAAATACACGACGAATTTCCCATTGTTCATTTGTTGGCAGCAACTCTTACTACTAGTATTAGCATAATCACAGCGATTTTATCAACATTTGTTTATAACCATTATATTTCATATTCACCACACGCAACAGCAAACACCAATTCGTTACAGATCTATCAGTTGGCTACAGTTACATATTTCAAGAATGTTTAACTTTAAGTTGGAAATCTCGTTCTGTCATTTCCAATGTCCGAAGTTTAAGCTTAACTACCCGCAGGGGAATAATACAAACATAGTAGAAACAAGCGTTAAAATGTGACCAAATTAAATATATGTATAAATTGGTCCAACGTTGAATACTAGCGAAAAATCGACAAAGTGAAACAGAAAGTAAAGCAGATAGCCCCGTATATCAACGAAGAACGCCGAAAATGACAATTGAACTTACATCTCACAAGTGTTCGCCCAAAATTATTTCTTGCTTTGAGCTGACAGTTGTTTCGAAAATTTCCCAGACACAGTGGTAGAGTTCTGGACGCATTTGTCGACGAGAACCACACAATCTTCATTTCCTCTTTCTGTCGGCCATGTTTGTTTACGCTCGTCTGCGTACAAATCAAGTGCGCGTGACGTCATATCTCAGACTGGCTCACCTATTTCCGACCCTTAAGAAAATCTTAAGAAGCGAATTTACGAAACGCTTTCTGCAACGGTTCAGGAAGTTCTTAAAAATCTTCTTAAGTCGGAAATTTAAGATAAGAAAATAGTTAAGATAAGTAAAGACGATCTCGGCAGTTTCGATTATAACGCTAAAGTAAATATTACATTAACACCGTTTAACAAGTGTAAATATTTTCGGACAAAACGGTGCTCAACAACGCGCCTTGTAATCACTGAAGCAAAATTGCATTGGTGGGAAAGGGAAGGAGGAGAAACAGAATTTGTTGTCAGCTAAACGCAAAAGGCAGTATGATCTTCGATCAGAACGCAAGAAATGTTGCAATCCGATGATTGACGTTGAAACTGTCGACGAGAATGAAAACGAAAGTAGCTCACCCAAAAAGGTCAAAAATAATGATCCCGGGTCAATTCGGCACGAATTTATGTTTTGTCATGGGTCAATTCGGCAAACTTTTTTAAAAATATTGGGAACATGTGTTATTGCGGTTGTTAAGTATTATTGTTTGTGAGACAATACCGCACCCACCAAAATAAAAAATTATTATACCTGTAAATAAGTAAAAAAATACTTCGAAAATTTAGTGGTTTTTTATACATCTACATAATTTTATTTTATTATTTTTATTCATGGCATATTTTCCTAATGGCTACAATTTTTACCCTCAATTCTTCTTGTTATATGAAGAGTATATGAAAATTGAGTTTTTTTATAACAATCGAAACAGCAGTCACATTTGCCAAAGTAGGGGGTATACAGAGGAAAGGGGCCCGTAAATCTTTTCCAGGCATGGTAACCCCATAATTTTATTTTATATTTTTGTAGATTATTTTATATGCTATCAACAGACAAACTTTCATAAAATTCTGAATGCTTTAAAAAAATAATGAAACTGTAGCGATCGTCTTTAATGAAACGGCGCCCTGTCTGTAAATGTATCAAAAAGAAACCTCGACGCTAAGAAAGAATTGTTTACACGAGTTTATTAATTAACTAAGCAATATTAGGCGCGTTAACACTATCAATTCAGGGCCGATATAAAGTTTCTTACGACATTATAGAGAGAGAACTCGGCCATTACGAAAAAAACACGGCCATTATGAAAACAACTCGGCCATTATGAAAAAACACGGCCTTTATGAGATTTGGACATTCTGATTGGTTGTTCAACTCGGCCATTATGAATCCAACGCTATCCGTAGAAAAAAAATCATTTTGAATAGGAAAATTCGGAATGCTGATTCTTTTTAAATATACCTAGAAGCCCATTTTCAAAGGTAACACTACAAATCAATCAAGATCAAGGGGAAGTAAGGTATCCAGGGAAGTACGCGGAATAAAGAACGGGTTGGACGGCTAATATCCTGATCGTTGTTTTCGCCAGACGACCTACCTTGAAATCCTAAATAGGTCTACGCTACAATGAATGAAGGCGAGCGCGTACTGCAACAGCTGGCAGACGATATATTGACTTTAGACAGTATAATTGACAATCGTGAGTGTATCCAAAATGTGTTTGGTCCTGTGGATGGAGATCACAGTGTAGTGCCACTAGTGGAGGAAAACCCGGCTATGGGGATACGTTCGGATACAGATAATGATTTTATCGGTGAAAGACAATTTAAAAGATTTAAACATGTTGAAATGTTATTATGTTTTGTTAATATTGCATAGTCAATTAATAAAATTGTTAATAATCAAGAGTTTTCATAATGGCCTTGTTATTGGGCTGAAGGCTGTCATATTAGCCTGAGGCCTTTTGCTCCTATAAGAAACTTTATATCGGCCCTGAATTGATAGTGTTAACGCGCCTAATATTGCTTAGTCAATTAATAAAATTGTCAATAATCAAGAGTTTTCATAATGGTCTTGTTATTGGGCTTCGGCCAGTCATATTATCCTTCGGGCTAAAGGCCTCAGGCTAATATGACAGCCTTCAGCCCAATATCAAGGCCATTATGAAAACTCTTGATTATTAACATTATAATAATGGGTATCCGTTATAATGTAGGGCCTTGGTAAGGGAAATATCAGATCTTCACGTATGGTTATTTATTCAACGCAATACTCTGTTCGGATATCTTTAAAATAATTTTGAACACGCACTTGCTAGAGTATAAGTAGTACTGAATGAAGCTATGTTGCATAGTTATCAAGAAACGACGAGTTGAAAATAACCGTTTTTCATTTGTTATGGACGGCAACGTCGCGACATACTCATACATAATTGCAGCTAAATATTATAATAATTTCAACATTCATTTAAGCATGTACTTATACTTGACATACTGCAATGTTTAAATAAACAAACAAATAGATAAACACAAAATAGATAACACAAAATTTCTGCAAAGCCTACGTTCAAAGCCAATGTTTATGAAAATCCATGCATGATTATTATAAAACGCCGTCTGTCAACGCAATAGACTCAGCCTTACGAAAACTTACCAACTGATGACGTCGACAATTCTGACGTCGCCGTTATCTTATGACGTCCATACAAATCTAAACTATTTGTTTATGTTATAAGCATTTTGGTACAATTTAGTTATGCGGTTACTACCCTTGGAGATTTGTTAACCTTACGTTTTAATGAGGGTGTTCTATTATGCTGTCCTTTTTAACGATTTTTGTTAAAATTGCCATTTTTTTCCTATAATTCCGAATACACTATATATCGCGGTGTTCGCGTGATCGGTATCCAACAGTGCGCGCGCAGTTTGACATCTGATTGAAGTGATCAAGCCTGATGCAGCGATTATACAAGCTGTTAATTAACAATTAGTACTCTTTATAGGGAAGAACTTGGGGGACATGGGGCATTTTATAGAAAGTTTTTATGCAAATATGTCCCCTATATATACTCAAATGCAACAGAAAGTGTGCACATTCTTTTTTTTAATAATTTTAGCAGCAACATTGAAGTTTTATTAGTGTAACATGTAAACCATAATCGTCACCGTATTAAAGCATAAAGTGCAAACCATGACCTGACAAACTGAAGTAAACAAGTCGAGCAATAACAAACAGCCCAGCATAAAGTGCAAACCTTGAACTCGCAAACTGAGGTAAACAAGACGGTTTCTATAACAAAAAGTAAACACCTCAATTTTAAGCAGCGCAATCAATACTCTTGTTGTAAATTTCTTTATGCAATTCGCCTAACAAAACTGGGACAAGGAAGACTTTCATAAACATCAAACTTAATAATAAAAAAATGTGTATATATATCAACAAGTCACGCTTATATTGATTTGATTGCACGACTATGTCAGCAATAACCTTGACACGTGCATGCACTGAAATAAAATCTCTCAAATAACAATGTCGCGTATGTGCACATTTAAGAGCAGATTATGCACGTTAGAAAAGTGCACGAAGCAAATAATCAAAAGATTGCCCCATTTCGAAATGTCATGAATTCATGTTAATACGGGTTTTGATCAAATATCTTACAATGGCAATTGAATTAGATTATCTGACTGAAAGTTGCAAACTTGGGTTTATAGCATGACAGAAGTATGTAGTACTTTATCTGTTGTTATAGTATAATGTATTTTGTACGAGACATATTACACAATACGTTTCTATGCCGTGATAACGAAGCAAGGTATCGTTAATAAGTTACCAACTTATGAACTTTTAATCAGTTTAAATAAGAAAAGTAAGTGATTGGCTTGATGTTAGCATATTTTAAAGCACCTTTTTCCGGGAATTTGTTGCCATCTTTACGAAGTTTATTTGTAAATTACATGGCTAGTTGAGACATATAGTAAATCGTGTGATAAATGCTAAACTATTCAAGTTACATTTCAAAAGTAATGTTCTTTATGGTGCTATGGAACCCATTCAGTATTCTTCCATGCCTTGTTAAAAAATGTAGGGTACCATTTTTTTTTAAAAACTTATGTATACCACCATAACTGCTTCAATATTTAATCATAAACATGTAAAATAAGCCTTTAAAATACTAATTGGGACATTTAATTTTCAATTATCATTTTTTTAGTTTTGCTAATATTACACTGATTCCGAATTTTCTTTACTAAACAACTACAACGCATGCATTGCATAGTATCGTCTGGAACCAATGTATATATTAGTCCCAGGTATCGTAGAGGGCAATAAATGATGACACATCCGACTATATAGAACACTTGTCCGGGCGCTGACGGAAATTTCGAATGTTCGGTAATCTCCGTATGGAATGCCGAACGGGCAAAACAAATTGTTAGCGACTTTATTTAACGAAAAATTCCCCCGCCTAAATTTCAATTTAACTTTTATTGAAAACTACCTTTAGAATGAGAATTGAATTTTCTTTCTAATTCCAGCTGTATATTTTCAGTGTTTTCAAGCACATTCTTCAGATGACTAGTTAAATGAGACGAGTACGCATTTCTTTCGGCCGAATTACACTATATTTAATGTAAATGTGAGTGGTTGAATATAAATGCAAATTCCCCCGTCACACTACTAAAATAATTAAAATAAGTTTTAATACTTCAAAAGGTAACAAATGAAAAGTTGTTATTCCACCTGTAGTTTTAAGATAACTTAAACAATAAAAAAGTTATAGCCAATCGTTTGTTGCCGAAAAACGAAGACGTCATGTCAGAAAAACCGTTTCGTTCATTTTGAAAATACTTTGGCTGGTTACTGCAGACAGAATGTGCTGCAGTAAAGTATAATTTTCCGGTGTAGTCAATGAAATTCATATATTGATGTTTCGAAAAGTTAAGTGCACCCTTTTATTGAGAATGCGTGAAGGTAGACATTTTTAAATAAAGATGTTTTCAAAAGACGTTACGTTGGTCGTTACAAGTTCTACCGTTTTCACGTGAATTTATCTTGTAGCACATATGAATGTTTCTTGAAATAGGTCGATAACAATGCTTTTATTATTTATTCAATGAGATACTCCGTAAGTTTTACAGAAGTCAAGCCGTAAATATGAACACTAATATATATATAAGCTTCAGAGTACATAATTTTAAAAATATGAATTGCATTTACCTGAAAAATTGTTTACTCCAATGGCGAACATGTACAACAGAAAATTTGAATGTATCCTTTTGAAAGTGAATATATTTTACCGTCTTCCTTGTGGTTAAATTCTCTACAATTTCATGACATAAATCATCTTGTATTTATAATGTTAAACTCCCTTGCATGTTATATTTCGAATTGTGGATAAAACTATAATTATACAAAACTTACCATGATTTGTTCCTATTACCTAATACAACTATAGACAATTATTGAGTAACTGTTTATCAAACAGCCTCGTCCTTCCAAATGACGAATAGACAGAAATCTAGGATTGAGCCGCGACTGCACTGTTAATTTTGGACTATTCCAGGTGTAAGGGGTGCAATATTTTAGTTATGTGTACTATTTCAGATTATAAGATTAAACCAAAGACTGAATATTGGCAGTATATAGTGGTAGAATTTAAACCAGAGGCGTTAACCACCAAGGCAATTTCTCTTCAACCGAACAACATTAAACTTTGTAAGGTTTCGATAAAGTGGTGCGTTGTTTTACCGAAATCCACTGAATTTCGGTACATTTACCGAAATCCATTTTGGATCTGGAGTGACCAGCAATCGTAACATCTCTCCATTTGTTATGTTGCACACAACTCTTATCCTTCAAATTGCACCGACCACCTTTTTGCAATAACACACATAGAAATGATTACCTAAAACTAATGAAAAGGTGTAATACGACTATTTACAACTCATTTTACACTGGACGGCAACAACCATGCGCCACGGGCAAAGTAGAAAAATATACCGTGATACATGTTTACAAGACTGTGCGAAATGGTGATTGATGGTCATCGATGTCCGACTAACTCCACGGACAATGAGGAAACAGGACTCAAATCTAAACAGACTCAAACAAGATAAGCAATGCACTCACTTGCGGCTCAAACCAGAAGAGTTGTTACGTAAACTCACAACATGAGCAATGCGCTCACGCGCGGGTCAAAGCAGAAGAGGCTATACAAAGACTCACAAAAAAAATAGCAATGCACTAGCGTGCGGCTCAAACCAAAAGAGTCTCAAAAGAGTCGCAGTGTTAGTCACAGTTTCCCGAAAAAAAAAATCGACAGCTCACTTCTCAAAGTGAGCGACCATTTACAGTCAACAAAATGAGGCACTATAATATTGAGAAGCTAATTTAACAATGGAGTTTTACGTAATAACCGAGAGAGCGACAGCGAAAAACTCCAATATATGCGTCGGAGTTAAAAAAGTGTTCGGATACTCCGTGAGCCGGATCAAAATTAATAATTTTAAAACCCATTTAAACCACCTTTAAACTCACTTATTTCCAAAAAGACTCGCTTAAATCCCACATTGTTGTCCAAAAACCCAGAAAAAAATCACTTTTTAGTAAAAAACAGAAAAAAGCTGCGTGCATACTTGTAAATGCAATTTTACTGATTTTATTGTATTTTCATATCCTATTTAATTTCATTTGTCTGTCTCTCTGTGGTTGTAATTATATCCACTTATTTATGATACAACAGAATTGTTAAATGCTGGGAAAAATCTTGAACCTGGGACCAATATCACGGACATATGTCCGTGCCAATTTATTTGTTACTTTTCCGCGTTACGTACATGTACATGTAGTTTAGCGGAAAAATTATGTTGGCACCGTTACGGTTGAATAAACCGCTTTAGTAAGATACATTGGGAGAACTGACCGATGGCTGATTGTTTATGCGATAAATTGTCCAATGAAAATTTGTTTGACCGGGTATCGGGTAAACGGGTGAAAAGTAAATAAGTTCTAGCATGCACCCGGAGCATTTTTCACGTCCATCAAGTTAAAAAATTGAACGATTATCAATTTTATTTCGTTGCTGATATCGGTACGGCAAGATGAAATATGGATTAACCTTAGATAAGAAAACTGTTGGATAATCTCGCTTTTATCAAAGACCAAAGGTCTTTGCTATTATTATAATTCTAAAAGATTTTTAAAATGAAATTTACAAAGTCAACGGTTAGCTTTCAATATGGGTTATAAGTTGATTATGTGTTTAACAATGGTAATAATTGAAAGATGCAGGCACAGTTTTCCAGAGTTTTTTTTTTCATTCAAAAATGATATTTTATCTCTGTTTTTTAATCTGGCCTGATATACATAATGGAAACATTGGTTATATGTTCATGTTCAAGACTGTAACATAGTGTAAACTGTAAAGTATGTATCAAACTGTTTAATCACATCGTAATAAACGGCCTCTCGCAGCCAAGGTGCATGTAGGCCTTTTTATATATGCATGTACACCGTCTCCCGTGGCCGAGTGATTGGTGCATGTAGGCCTATATATATACATGTACACCGTCTCCCGTGGCCGAGTGATTGATGCATGTAGGCCTATATATATACATGTACACCGTCTCCCGTGGCCGAGTGATTAAGGCAATCGCCTTGGGAGCGGGAGGTCGAAGGTTCGAATCCTAGTAGGGGTTCGTTCTAATATGGCTGGTTGGTTAGCCGCCAGTTAGTTAAATAATGGTTACCGTCGAAGTAAATGTGCTCAGAAAGTAGGTGTCTCATAAGTCAGAATTGGTTGACCCTTTAAATAAGGGTGACATTATAATAAATCAACACACACTTTACTTTGTATTGGTCCCAGAAAAAAAACACATAACAATGTCCAAGTAAGTAAATATAGTTTATTTCTTGGAACTACAATATCATAACATATAAAACATTCAATTATTTATGTCTGACAAAAAAGAAATGAAACAAGAGGGACATGATGGCCCTATATCGCTCACCTGAATACACTGTCATGTTCTTTTTACCGAACTTAATAATTTATGCAATCCGTTAAAATGACAACTAGACGATGCTTAACACCAAATATCAAAGCTCTAGACCTTATGGTTTTTGCACATTAATAATTTCAAAGTTTTCACTTATAAAATCAATTTTAGCTCCAGTGACCTACTTATGCAACAGACCGGAACCATTTATATAACTTCGAAAGAGGACCACCTAAGGATCATTCCTGTGAAGCTTGGTCAAAATCCATTGAGTGGTTTAGGAGGAGATGTTGTTTATAGTTTCCACATATAGGAACACGGCCCAGCCCCTGGCGGCCATGTTTTTTGACGGAACTTAATAATTTATGCAATCTTGAAAGAGGACCACTAGACAAAATGTTCACCTGAGTTTAGCTCCTGTGACCTACTTATGCAGCAGACCAGAACGATTTATGCAACTTTGAAAGAGGTCCACACAAGGATCATTCCTGTGAAGTTTGGACAAAATCCATTCAGTAGTATAGAAGGAGATGTTGTTTAAAGAAAATGTTGACGCATGACGCACGACGCACGATGACGGATGACGGACATCCATTGGTCCTAAAAGCTCACCATGAGCACTTCGTGTTCAGATGAGCTAAAACGTTAATGGGGGCGTTTTGTTGATCATAATTTCCGTAATTTTTAGAGAGGCGCAGAGTTTTATACCTGACCATAAAAGATCACCAGCAGAGACTAATTATGAATTATCGCCATGAATTATCGCCACCGTCTTACCTACAAAATTATAACTGTATTTGCTGTGACTAATGTCGGTGTACTGAAAAGAAATATTGCATATTTTTCTTTACAATATATTCTATTATGTGAACGGCCATGTGTTGACATAAATCATGGTCCAATCTCCTACGCAGTGATCTCACCTTATGGTTATACTGCAAGGGAAGATAACCGTTGCGTTATATGTTAAATGTGTAACCTTTTTCACCATTAAGTATACAAAACAAATTATGTTTTTGTAGAAAATGTGTTATAAGAAATCAACTTGGAATGCATGGATGGATAATATAAGTGGCGCATAAGTCGGTTCTTATAAATTTTGACATTTTAGAAATAAAGTTTGAATGAATATGAAATAAATCTGGTGCAATCTATCAATCGTATATATTTAATGTCGAAGAAAACACAATTATCATTATCTCGAATATGATTTAAAAAAAAATACGAAATATTTTGAATAAAATAATAAAGTTTGAATGAATATGAAATAAATCTGGGACAATGAATCAATTAAAACTAATAATATATCTTTTAAGTCGAAGAATACAAATATCATTATCTCGATTATGATTTTAAAAAATGCGAAATATTTGCTCAGGTCCTTGACTGTATGTCTTTGATTGAAAGAAAAATGTGTGAATTATGAAATAATCAAACAGACGCTAATTAACTCGGCGTTAATCCGACACAATCTTTAATTTGATCAAATATTTTGTTTAGCGTCTTCACGCAGGTAGGTTTTCGGCACTCTGGTCTGATCTGAAAACAAATCACTAAATCTAATCATTTAATCGGTACTTAAATTGTGTTGATTTTGTTAACTAGTAATTTATATTTCGTGCCTGCCTGGTAGTTGAAATTTGAGTTCTGGCGCTTACCATAGACTTTGGCATGGCATTAACACCAAGATGATTGTGTTCGTATTATGACGAGGTGTTAACCATTGAAATGAGATTAACACTATCCGTGTGGATTCGTCGGTTCAGTGAATTACGACAATGTAGGGATAGAAATCGAGTCGTGGATGCAATGTTATTTTGTGTCTATAAACATTTCAGATTCTATTAAAACAACAACAACAACGGAAACATTATTATACATTTAATTTCATTCATTTTATTTCACACAAACACAACTCATATCCATATGTGCTACATACGTATACTTCAACTTTTTACTTATAGCATGAACTAATTTGCAGTCATACCGCCTGACCCAAAGAAACGTACTTGCGCTGGAATCTGAAATAAATGCATGATAACATTAACGATAATTTGCATTAGTTAATCATGTGGACGTCAACGAAACCATGTAACTGTATAAAAATTATAGATAATGTTATATGTGATGCTGATGATGTCGGTAGTGCTAGATGCGATGATGATGATGATGATGAAGAAGGTGATGTTGTTAGATAATGATGCTGTTATTGTCTTATTGGATTTGGGTACTGCCCAAGACTAAATACCATATAGGTCTTTGGTACTGCCGAATCGATTTTGGTACCGACGAATGGATTTCGGTAGACGTAATCGTCTATATTTTTGTTAATATGCAATATTTTAGTTATATTTTTTGTCTGTACATTTAAATCAGCCATATATTTAATATTACAACAATAAATTAGCAATATATAGTGCAGATGTTGTATTACAGATGGATTTCGGAAATGGAAAATGGCGACGATGATAGGTCGGTAGTGGCGATTGGATTTCGGTAGACATAATCGTCTATATTTTTCTTTGATTTTTTCTCTGTAAATATTAATCAACTTAATATTTAATATTATAAAAAAAAATCAGCATTACATAGCGCAGATGTATTTGAAGTGGATTTCGGTAATGGAAAATGGATTTCGGTAAAATTACCGAAATGTAACGCACCCAGTTTGGTCATGGTCATGTTGTTGCCTGGCAGGATAGGATAAAGCAAGCGTTTCGGTCACACAGATCAAAAGTTTAGGTATGAAGCTCATAAATTTTCTCCTAATATTATTAATGCCGTTAAAACTTCTAAATTACGCTACTTTCACTTATACGCTTGTTAATTTTTGCTCGTCGTTTAAACTTGAGCATTCGGGGTATTTTCGAAATACAGTATCTCGGGCTATTGTTCCGTACCCTGAGAACTGTAACAGTCATGTGCAGTCAACTCGTGTTACGTTGAAAATGTTCAGAACCATGGACCATATATGCCATACTTCATCTTAAAGACAATTCCACAAAGGTCAAATAGGTCAACTACAAAAGCAAATCAAACTCTAGGCTTTCTTCGTAGAAACTTAAAGACAAAATCAACCCCACTGAAATCCATGGCTTACCAGACCCTAGTACGACCCCAGCTGGAATATGGTTCAGAAATCTGGTCTCCCTTTTCCCAGTCCCTTATATATCAGCTAGAGTCAGTCCAAAGAAGGGCAGCCCGCTGGGCGATGTCTGACTTTGGACGTACATCTAGTGTTACGGAAATGCTAGATAGTCGGAAGTGGCGCAGGTTAGACTTCAGACGCATTGACTCTAGACTGTCCCTTATTAGTCCCTTATGTACAAAATAAGAAATGATTTGGTTGCAATCCCCATTCAAGGTTATCTCACCCCTCTAACTAGAGCATCCCGTCACTACCATACCCTGTCGTACAGACTAATTCCTGCAACCAAAGACTACTACAAGTATACATTCTTTCCCCGGACTGTTCTTCAGTGGAACAGTCTACCCCCTTATATCCCATGTCTCCCCACTCATTTGACTAATCTTTTACAAACGATTGTTATGCACATTGATAAAACAATTTTGATGATGACATGTTTTCATTAAAGTGTAAGCTGTAGTGGTGTGGATTTAGACAGCCGCCTGGTTAGCTCAGTTGGTAGAGCGCCTTACTAGTGTTCAAGGGGTTGTGGGTTCGAGCTCGGCATGTTTCAAAAACCCTTGTTGTTAGTATTAAATTTTGACATGTTTGCATTAAAACTTAAACATTGTATCAATGATTGATAAATTATTAAATAAATGGGCCATTGGGTGACTATTTCAAAACCAGATTTAGCTATAAAAATACCAGAATAACTGTTTTTAATAGACATTATATTGCACCATAACATACCTAAAGTAAAGACACATCATATGTTGTGAACAGTGATTTTTGGGGTAAAAATGGTGAAAAAATAAACAAATTAAAGAGGGCATTTCTGGAGTGTCAATAACTGGACGAAATTTAGCTATAAGATTACCTAAATAACTGTATTTAACATATATTAAACTGCTCTACCTCAGGTGCAGAATATCATACAATGAGATAGGTGATTATTTGGGTAAAATGGTAAACACTATAAATGAAAGTGAGAATTTCTGGAATTTCCCAAATATATATTAGACCAGTGAAAAAATAGGAGGAAAAATATGCACAGACAAAATATTGATGGATTTGTGTCATATAAAGCACCACATTTAATATACTCAAAGTATGAAGTTTCCAAGGAGGCCAAAACACGGTCAGGGGAACACGCATTAATTTGCATAATTATATGAAGGGGAGTCGGGGCAAAGTTTAAACATTGTATGCTTTTTTACGTTTGTTGAAAAGGTTGCAAGACCTCAATTTATGTGGATTTATGTTACAAATAAATATTACATTCCCCATTATAAACCTGTTTCTATAATTAATATTATTGATTTTGCAATATAATATTCGTTCAAAATTCCTGTTCTGAAAATTTTATAGTTCAAATGAACGGGAAATTAACTGATTCCAAAATTTCCCTTTTTTTTTTAGTTTTACCCCAAAAATCACATTTCACAGGATACAATGTTTCTGTACTTCAGTATTTTATACCTTAATATAATATCTATTAAATGCAGTAATTCAAGTAGTTTTGTTGCAAAATTTGACATAATTATAGGCCAATTCCAAAAATTCCCATTTTTTTAAAAATAAATTTGCCCCCAAAAATCACATTTCACACAAAACAATGTTTCTATACTTTATGTATTTGTACTGTAATATAATGTCTATTAAAAACAGTAATTCTGGTAGTTTTATTGCAAAATTTGACATAGTTATTGGCAAATTCCATAAATTCCCGTTCTTATTTAAATTTTCAACCATTGTACCCCAAAAATCACATTTTGCACTGTGTTATTGTCTTATACTTTTAGTATATTTGATGTGATGCCTTATATGACACAATTCCACTAAAATTATTTCTGTGCATTTTTCCCCCTAATTTTTTTTTCACTGGCCGTGTTAAATTTAAGGACAAAATTCATGTTCAATATTTTTCCTTTTTTTATATGAAAAAGGAAAAAAATATGACTATTTGATGAATAAATTTGAGAAAACGGGAATTTGTCTTGATTCGAATTCATGGCAATAAGAGTAAATTGTACATGGCTTTATTAATTGACAAGGCAGGCAGATATGTTGAACACATAGATATATCATAGGTCAGGTATACATGTATAATAATCTTATAGGCCTTTCTATTTACTTATAATTTATCAAATGCATTGCATATATATGTAAACATGCCGATATAATTAGAATTTTCTATTTCCAGACCATGTCAAGGCGTTATTATATCAGAAACGCTGTTGTCCCCTTTGAGGAGGACTTCACACATGAGTTCAAAGGTAAAGCACTCATTTATTTCTTAAGATTTTTTTTCTTCTTTCAATTATTGATGCTAGTCAGACTCATTTGTTATTTTTTATATCACGTTTTTTAAAATTGATGGACTTGATATATTTCTATGCTAATTGAAAGATAGTTCTAATTTATTTACGTTAATCATTGTTAAAGTTCCATATTAGAAGTGGTTCAGCATTTTATTGAAAGTTAACCTGCATAGTTTTTTGGTTCATCTGAATGGTTTTGTTGCCTCATATGACCAGACATTACAAGCCATAACTCCTCATTTTTTGTAGCCCAAGTTATGCAAAACAAGTAGTACAGGACTTTTCAGAGGTTGCTGTGTTTGGAAATAAATACTTTGCCTTGATCAATAAATGATTTGACTTTAAATTACTTAACTTTTTACTAAAAATGTTTTTTCATTAGTTCATGGTTATTATAAATAATAATGATGTATATTTGGTACTGCTGACGGTGAACATGTTAAACAGATTGTAAAATTTGAGGGATAATACAAGTGCATTGTTGGAAAAGTAACACAATAACAGAATAAAGCTGCATTACTGAAATAAGATAGAAGTTTGGCCAAAAATAAAACTTTATGTTTGCTACATCCCCTCCGGCACAGCATGAATTATTTCAGTTTGTATCTGTTATTAAAAAATGACTTACAAGAAGAATGGTGGCATATTGGATTATTTCTGATAATTAACGAGTTAAATAGATATTTAATGCGTTAACTACTTAACACTTATCTGAAATAGATTGTCCGTACTGGGTGTAAGTGGTGGCAGTTGTGGGCACTATCAGACAATTTTTCGTGTTAAGATGTTTATCTGGTATGAACATTTATCACAATACTTACCTAGTTAAACACATAATAATCTAGTTGATTAAGTAGTTAACTTGTGGCAGAAATATGCCACCATAAAGAAGTGTTGATTAAAAAGAAACACTTAGCCTATGTAATGGTTCCTACCCAACTTCACTGAGTAGTGTTGGGAGGCATCAAACAAAGACTATTGGAATGTGGCCTTAATGTATTTTGTTGCCATCAATGTGTTAGATACATAATTAATATGAACATTTATGAAAAGTGCTTTGTACTCAAGATAGAAATATGTTTTCTCAGAAGTGTGTCATGACTCTGTAATAGTCAAAATATACATGTATACTAAATGAGAATATGAACCTTTCATGACTAATTCCATGGCCATGATTACAATTTAGGTGTTTTTTTCTTACAAATCTGAATAATATTTGGTGGCTCGTGAACCATGAAAAACTGATAGTTGCATACTTGTCATTTTTTCAGGTCATAGAAATCTATGTGTTGAAGATTTGCCACCCTGGACACAGACAAGTTGTTCAGACAAAGGTGATAGGCCATCAAGGAGAGCTGCTTCTAGGTAGTAATTTGGTGACATTTATAGAACTGTGATACTTGTTAATAGGCTAAATTTATGTACTGGGATTAAGGTGCTATCAACATTTGATATGCCTTTGATACTCATAAGTATGAGGCATTGTGGTCAGGGGATAGTGCACAGACTCTTGATCCAAAGTCATTATTCCTACGTGGACTTCACAATCCCTTAATACGGTGCAAGTTTTATGGAGGAAAGACGGACAGACAGACAGCTCACTTTGTAAGAATCGTTACTTCAACGAATTTTTGCACCCTGTGACACAGAACCATAATTCCAGATTTTTCAGGTGCCCAGGTGAGAAGCCCTTGAATTTGAATCTAGTCTTGCATTCTCCTTGAAAATGGCCTCAACCCCAAAAAACTGGAAAATTATTTGAATTTTATCTGAATTTGAATGTTCTGAATGAAGCATGAGTGATGAGTTTTTTGTCTCAAGGGCAGTAGGTCGCAGGTTTTTTCCTTTGCCATAGTTACCAAAGTCTCTAAAAATGATAGTAGTAGCTTCTTTGCCTATGCCTTGCAAGATAATGGTAGTGCTAGGACTTGTTGGCTTGCTATCATGTTGATGTGACTATCTTGTATTATGTAACCTGTCTCGACATGCTTTAACTCTTCATCAGCTATAAGTTGACGCAGTCTGTTTAACTAACCACTTTTTAGTTGGACACAAAACCAACTCGCAACTCAGCACTTTATTCATTTTATGACCAGTTGTGGACTGCTGTCAAACACCCAAGTATTTCTATGCAATTTTTATTTTCAGAGCATTGAATGCATTTTTGAACACAGGTAGGGGTGGTAAAGTGTATTTAGGAGTGGTTGACTGTGGTGAGGCTAAAGGACTTCAGCTAACCAGATATCAGGTATGTTGTAATAGTTCTAAAATTTCCTTTTTTCTGATCTACATATTTCAAAATCTCATTACAGATTTTGGTATGAATGACACAAATATTTGTCATCAAAACCAAGAGAACTTATTTTTATAATATCCGTTAATGGAGAAGATCATAATGGGTATAACCGTCTCTAATCTGCAGTTTGGTGCTATATATGTTTCATGTGAATACAAACAACAGTGTAGTTTCATTTGCAGGTCTAGGCTTTCAGTGTGAACAGATTGATATTAGAATTTATTGTTTAAAAGTTCATTTGCATCAGATGCCATCAGCTCTTATGACTTTGGGCCCCAAGACCCCCTTCTCCGAGACCTCCACCCATCTTTTGCTTGTTCCACCTTGTCTTGTGCTACAAAAAATTTAAATTATTGACAAACCTGTAGAATGGCACTGGTAATTGTACTGAATATTTCTTAGAAATATGCATCCCATCAATTAATTAGAACAAGTGTTAAGTTGGTTAATATAATATAAATGTATCTACATATGATAATATGTAGATACATTTAGAACAACTAGTTGATTGTATTTAACTAGAATTTAATTAGTTCATTTACTAAAATATATGATAAATGAGTTAAACTTTGTCTTCTATTTCTGAAATCTATGGCTTCCTCATATGAGCAGAAAATTTCATTTCATGCGCATATTTTCACTTTCAGAAAGATCATGTTGTGTTAAGTTTGGTCGACCTGATGAGTAGATATAACCCACCAGTTAAGAAACATAGGTATTCTGTGAAGTTTGTCCCAGTTTGTGATAATGACGAGGAAGGAAGAATGGCTCTTAAAGAAAGGTATGATTTACACGCCACCTTTATTAGGAAAGATGTAGTTTGACAGTCAGACCTCCATTATTCAAATACCTGATTTTATTTGAAATTTAGTTCAATGCTCGATATCTTTCCTATTTGTCTCTATAGTAAAAATTCTGATTATTCGAAATGGCATCATTTGAATATCCAGTTAACAATTTGACTTTCCTTTCAGTTTTTACTTCCTTGGTATATTAATATAAAAATGCTTTTTTTGTTATCTGTGTTATTTTCTTTTACAATAGTTGCATCCATACATATAAATGCTCATTACATGTATACATGTAAGGTGTATTTTACACACAGGTATTAAGTCTTAATTAGTACTTTGAAGCCATACCTCACAGCAGATTATTTGAAATCATGCATTATTCAACATAAATTTTCTGACCCAAGTAAATGGAATAAACAAGGTCTAACTGTATTTGTCTAGTTAAACTATCATTGTATATTATCTACAGAAACAGCTTCTGAGATAGTTTAATGATACAGTATTTTTACAAAAGCCTTGTGTATGGCTTAAGGATGTATGTGGCTCATCTAAATGTTCTGGATGGGCATTCATCCCATATTGTTGTTACATAGGCTAAGACATACTAAAACAAGAAGCATTGCAAAGTATAACTGATTAACACAATCTTGTTTTACCTTATTGCTGACAGACAAAACCCTGCTTGTTATCATCATACAAACTTCTTTTATTGACAAACTCAGAGGATTACATTATATATTAGTGTGTTCTTTGATAATGCATATTTATTGGTGTTTTAACTATATAAAGTATGTTTTTCATGTTTGTTTAGATAAACAAATGAACAAACAATGCGAGTAATATTACTGAAATTAAAGAAGAAAAAATTTGTCTTTGAAATAAAGGTAGATATTTTTCATAATGTTTTAGGAAAGAATCAGATGTGCATCCTGAGTTAGAGGGGAGACAACATGACCTACGCAATCATGCTTACTGCTGGTGTGACAAAGATGCTGCCATGCAGTTTAATGCAGTAAGCTGTGAACTAAAATTATTACATTCTGAAGTTACTGATATACTGTATAAGTGGTAAATTTTGCAACATGGAATTGTTTGCAGATCTGCCAACGTAAATTTCAATTTCACAAGAGACAAATGTATTTTACTTGACTATGCAATATAAAAGTACACGTACTCATTTTGACAATTTGCAAACATTTCCCAATGTGAAACTTCTAAATTATCCAATTCCCAAACTTTTGGTTCTGGAAACTATCCCTTTGCCCAGTACATAGCCAACAAAGGAAGTACAATGTATATACAGTCAACTCTCAGTACGCTGACATTCCTTACAATATGATATTCGTTTAAAGATGAATTTGCCTTACATGCTTTTGGTCATTGCTTATATTCAATATAATGACATACTCAGTACAGTGACAAAAATCCTAAAACATTATAATGAGAGTTGTATGTATATAAAATTTACATATGACCTGTTTTCCCAACGTTCAACATATAGTTTGCATACTCTTACAGCTTTAAAGTGCAAGACATTTACATCACTTGTATAATTATTTGTGCTATATATCAAACAAACTTACTGTATACTAATGGAATTTACATGCTTCACTACTTTTACCCAGTATATAATACAGGAAGAGTCTTTGACTAGTTTTGTTTTTGGACTTTCAAGTCCAGTGACCTTCTATTTGGATATGTGCAGCAGACAAAAGAACATTATGCTTATTAACGTCACATTACCGTACATGCTATACTCAAAAGCAGTAAATGTTTCCTTAGTTTTCTTGACATCCAACAAGGACTTCTGTGAAGTATTGTACCGTAGTTTAGCTTTTTCCATAACCTACAGAACCAAACAATTTGTTCAGAAATAACGGTTAGGATAAACGTACAGAATTCATTTACATGTGTCAAGGGTCTAAATGAAAAATACACTAACTGTGATATTGAAGATTTGGTGTGTATGATCACATTTTATTACTCCCATATGGACTAAACACAATGACACAGATGCCTCATAACAGTATCACTGCTGGTATCAAACTACCTCACTGTATCAGAAATGGTTTGGAAAGGACTTTAGGTGTTTGTCAGTTTAATATGATGGTCTAATCTGACATCAGTTACATGTGGCCTGCCGGATTGCACCCAATTGCTATTTGTTTCTGTTTGCTGGACCCTGTCATGATGATTGCTTACTGTGATAATTTAATGCCAGTGAAACAACAGCAACTGAGTCACCTCTGGCAAGCATCATGTAAGTGTCCATACATTTACCTTCACAGAGTCATGGCATTGAGAATTTTGAAATTATTCAAATTGTAGTGTGGTATTCCTACTCCTAGAATATGTAAGAAAGTATTGAAAAAAAAGTTTGGCTGTTGTCACATCAATTGTTCAGACATTGCATGTGCAAAATCACATATAGGGATTTTATACAATTATAAGCCCAATATTGACCAATTCATAGTGATCGTTAAACACAGTGACTGGCATGCGTCACATGATCCACATACAAAAACTTTACAACCGATGCAGCTAAAATTATTATAGAATGAAATGTCTTTCTTTTGCCTTCGAGTATATTACTATAATGAAGAAAGTCAAACATTTTATTTATCATGATCTTTTGTGTTAATGTGATTGTTTTTTCTAAATGGGTTATAAAGTACTCCAAGCTCTTTTATACTGAACACATTAAAATAATGGTATATGAACACCACAATATTCTACATAATTGTACAGGAAATAAGAAGCCAGATTACATAAATATGGCTTCTTATTGACTATACAATGAGTTTTTCTTCATCCTGGTACATTTCTATAAATTCAGTCGCATTTTTGCCTAATTGCCAGCCTTTGTGATGTTTCAGGGTATAATGCCACAAGACTACATCATTGAGATAAAAATCAAACCTTGGGACACAAATGATTTATTGAATGATGAAGATGGGTGTGGTTCTATTGTAAATATTCATCCAATACATGAGAATGAGGAGGGACATTGTTACTTTCGTAGACAAGCTAGTTTGGTGCAGGTAATTGTTTCTTCATATTGTTTTGTGTGTAATATTTATTATGTTTCATGTTCTTCTCTTATCAACATTGGGATTGAATTGAAATTGGTGAATGGACTTGCTGAAATCAAACGAGAAATAGTTTTGTGTTAAACAAATGAGCATTTAAGTCATTTTTTTTATTTCAGTTCTAAAATGCTTTCGAATAATTATTTTGGTTTAGTTTGGACAGTACATACTGAGTGTTTGGTACAGTTATTTTTCGTATATATTTAATTATTATACCTTTGCTCCAAGAAAATGTCTTATTGCAGATAAACATTTCCTTAAGGTGGGGGCTGATATTTGGTCCAAGTCTACCTGATTACATATTTCATTGCCTTAAACTGCTAAATAAATATAAGGAGGTATTGGTTACAGAGAACTTGTTCATGTTTCCAAAATTCGACAATTTCTGATAATTGTTTTCAGTACACAATGGCTGAGTTAGCACAATTAACAAAACAAGAAGTACAAGAAAGTTGCCAAGATATGATTGCCAAGTGAGTATAGTTATAAATTGAATGGTCACTGTCTAAATAACTAATGTGTATTTCAAAATGTTTTTTTGCAAATAAATATGTATATGTAACCCTCACTTCACAAAGTGGGAGCTATATAGGAATTAAGCGTGTTATCAGGCCATGTCTTGTCCCGTCCTTTCATAAATCTATTACTCTCCTGAACCACCTGCTAAATTTCAATGAAAGTCCACACAAATGTTTTGGACAAAGCCCAGTTTGCGCATACACGTATTGTCATTGCATTCTGGTTGTATGATTTTTGTCAGTTATCTCCCTTTAGTCAAAGAAAATGATAGAATATTTTATTGTCTGCACTTGTTCTCCTAACCCACATGGTAGTTTAGCATGAACATTCCTACAAATAATTTGAACCAAGCCTAGTTGTGCATATTGTCAGCACATTCTGGTTGGATGAATTTTGGCAGAGTTATCGGGTCATTAACCTTGGATAAACATTTTGTTGCTCAGGCTCACTTTCTTTTCTGCTTTTTTCTGTACCATTTGGTCAATCTTACCTCATTTATGTGTGTTATTCATTAAGTAAACTAATGCTCACTCCAGTATGTCTTGTACAATACTGTATTTTGTGTATACATGCACACATTTTGTACATATACATGTTTATCAATGCAACCATCATCTATCATGGTACCATTCAAGCCAAGTTTAATGTTTTTGTATGCTTCTTACTTATTAACTGCTTTATCTTTACATACATTCTGCAATGATAATATTGCAAAATATATTCTTACGTCCTCTGACAAAGTGGTATTGGAGGGGTATTAATCACTTATAGTGATAGTTCTAGTCACAGGAAATTATCATGAGTGCTTTCCCTTTATTTTCCATCTATATGTATATGTACCTACAATGAGTCAAATGCTTTTCGCACCTGACCTCTTTCTTCAGCCTAAATCACACTTCAAACATCAAAACATATCCAAGATATGCACCACCTTCTAAGCATGAATAATTTATATTATAAATGACACCTGCTTTATACAAATCCGTCAAGATTTGACGAAGTTCTCCTCTTTGGTTTTAGTTGAACTTTTTTATTTTACATTGTGAAACAAGTTACATTAATTGGTCTTAATGACTGGTTCCTATGTTGCTTACCAGTACTCATGCTTGCTTCATGAAAAGTTGGACTTTGCACTTCATCCTTGCCCAAAATTAGATTCAAACTCACACCCAACGGATCAGGGGTAAGGCCTACTACCCTTCGACCACTTATCAGTTTGTGTGCACATGAATTGCTAAATTCATTCAGAATTCTTTTTTGTGTACAGCACTATTTGCCACATATCCTTAATTAAATTCACGCTTTACAATATTTCATTTCAGATTAAAAAAGGACATAAAAAATCTTCAGCAGAAACATGCAGCAGATTGAATCAACAAAATACAAATGAAGCTTGTTTGTCAGTTGATACTGTGAAGAAAGTTGGTTCATTTTCAGATGTGAAGGAGAGAAAATGTGACAGAATCAGTGGAAATATTTTATTCGTGAAATAAAATAGGTAAAATGGGAATTAACACTGATCATTCTGGGTGTTTATCGGAACGACTTACTCAAGCTGGGTGATGTGAGGCATGCCAGTGGTGACTAAGATCAGGATTGGAGCTAGGCAGCTGTTGTATAAGTTGTCTGAAGTGAAGTTTTAGAATTTGATTATGGAATGATGATATCGAGGAAAATTTAGTCAACACTATTATGAACAGATAATATGTTGAATATCTCTTTCAAGAACTACATTTGATGTCATGTTGTGATTGTATGGAAAAAGAAGTCAGTGTTTGTAGGTCTTAATTGGATTTTGATTGGGTTATTCTTCATGGAAAAATATATAGAATGATGTGTAAAATAATTTTATGTGACGATTGAATTCAATTTTATGGATATTCTTTCTCTAATGTTTTATCGTTCTGTAGAGTTAGTCATCAGCTGATTTATCTGTATCACAGGTGGTAGGAACTGTTTTATAGTTTCTTGTTACTGGCACCTGTGAGATGTTAACTGTTGTTTAATCCTGTTTGTTTTGTTTCCATATAAAACATTTAGTTTCTGGACCCTGTGAGATGTATGCTTTGTTTTTTGTTTACTCCAGTATGTTTACTATAGAATGTAAAAACCAGTTTCTAAGTTTGAAATACCATTTCAATATATGATTTCTGTTGTGTACCATGTTTATATTTTCTTCCTCTAAATATTTTATATGCTTGAATGTGTAGATTATTGAAAAGAGCATACACTTGTATTTAGTGAAGATTGTTGTTTTAAATTGTTGACATCAGATGTCTGAACCACTTTGTCTATAAATCAGTCAGCACTTCCGTTGTTGATAATGTTTATAACAAGCACTAGTCTTATAATGTATTGTTTTTGTGAAATGCCTTTTATTTAGTTTAATTACGTACCAGTTTGATTCAAATTGAATGATACAGAAAAAAACCTTTTAATTCATAATGAATAATTATCAAGTTGCCTCCTGGACAAATCAGTGCTGTTGTCTTTTTACCTTGGGTTTCATCAATAGAAATGATTTCAATACAAACAAGTCAATCCGATATTGATTTTGAAATATCGATACAATTTAAAACATCTTGTTTGTTAACTGAGCAGTAATGCCAGGCATATATTCTTTATTCATTGTCAATTCTCTATCCAGTGAACATCCGTGCATACTGTAGTCATAACAGTTTCTTCTATAAACAAAATGGCTGAGCCCATTGATCTGACAGGATCCAAATTTCGTAGCATTTTGAGTGTTATAACAGTGTTTGTGTACCATCACTGGAGAAAGAAGATCAGATTATTAAAAGTCTTTAAATCATATTTTTCTATTCCTATGTGCACGTACGGATAAATCATTACAAGACAGATATATTTGGTTCAATATATTGGTGCATACTTGGCTATCAGTGACATCCCTACTTTAGATTACATGTAGTGATGGTGTCCTTTTGGCATAGTTCAGCCTGGAATTAACTTGTCTACTAATTTCCCAGACATGATATTTTTGTTAACCATTAGTAATTAAAATGATGTTTAGTTTGTTGTAAGTTAACTGGTTTTTGAATTTGTTGCGATACATTAAATAATATATGGATATCATTTTGTTATTTATTTTATGTTACAAAACAAACCCAACTTCATGCAAATGTACTTCAACACATATTAAATCATCTAGATCTATAACGGAACTGATGAAGCTAACTTACACTCTTAAATGATGAATTACAAGTGTGTGAGTTTTTAGCTCACCAGAGCCCGAAGTGCTCATGGTGATCTTTTAGGATCGATGAATGTCCGTCGTCTTGAATCGTGCGTTGTGCGTCAACATTTTCTTTAAAACAACATCTCCTATACTACTGAATGGATTTTGTCCAAACTTCACCATAAGGTCTAGAGCTTTGATACTTGGTGTTAAGCATTGTCTAGTTGTCCTCTTAAAAGATTGCATAAATTATTAAGTTCGGTAAAAAAACACGGCAGTGTATTCAGGTGAGCGATATAAGGGCCATCATGACCCTCTTGTTTAGAATGAGATTTGATAAATCTACATACATTAAATACTCATCATTGCCCTAGATTTACCCCTGAGCATCTTAGGAATTCCAATTTCAAATTATGGAGAAGTGACCAGTCGCAAGCATGTATGCATATGGCTGTAGTATATAACCCAAGCAAAAGTTGAAACATGCAATAAAAATGTATGTTAGAGGGGCTAAGACTGAAGAGTTGTGGTAAACAGTATGCTTTAATTGATGTAGCTGATTAGAGTGTTGTGTATACATTTATATGATGGATTTATTTTGGTACACAGCTATACATACCTTGTGTTACTTTGTACCTATCTGACATGAAATAAATATTGTATTGCAACCAGCCCGGCTAGCTCAGTTGGTAGAGGGCTAGCCTGCCACTCGGCAGATACAGTTTGATTCCCAGGTTGGACAGGTTACATTCTTCAAATGACATTGGCTACGGTCATGTCCTCCACATGTGGAGAAGATGTCAGTTGCTTGTCGAAAAGCAAGTTAGTACTGGTTGATAATAAATTCCAGGATACTGGTTAGGTCAATTGGTTGACGTATGTATGAAAAATGGCCTAAAACCCGATGAAAAAAGAAGTATTGTATTGAATTAAGGTGATTCAATTGTATTCAGTGCCATATAATTGATGGAACGTAATAACGAAAATAACTGAAAAATCGTTGTTACATATCCGACTTCAGGGACAATAGATTATGAACCACAATAATCGATTAAAATCGGAAATTTTGACTTTCGACATTTGCAAATTTTGTCTATATATTTCTTCAAGCTATAGATCAAATATTTTTTAACATCCATACTAGTACTAAATTGTACATAGAAAATAGAATATAATTGTTTTCAATTTATTCAGTCAAATACAACTATACAAAGTAAACATGCAAAAATTAATTTTTTGAATGATAAAATGTTCTTATGATAAAAGAGTATTGTAAAACTCCATATATGTTAGATGTAGTTACAAAGAGATAACTAAACTTGTATGAATGAACTTAACTCAGCATTATACTTTTACTAAGAAAAAACTAAATATAAATTCAATTATCGATTATGATCTTTGAAACCAATCCAATAATCGATTATGAAATTTGTCCGATTATCCATCACTTCTCATAACCGTGATAAACTCGAACCACTGATACTGATCCGATCAAGCATGACATAATATGGCACATATAGTGTATACATTCTTCTGGGTGCATCTCCTTGTGGGCACATTATATTTTCATGGTCTACTTAATGATCAAACTCTAAGTGTGACCTTGACCTTTGAGGTAGGGACGCGGGTCTTGCACCCAACACGTTGCCTTTATATGCCAAACATATATGGGTAATTCTATTATAAACGTATATTTTGTCTATGTCTGTACTCTTGTTATGTGATATATTTAATGCACATAAACACGTTTGCAGTGTGTTCTATAACAAAGTAATGAATTAGTTTTTATGCAAGCAACATGAACAGGACTGTATTTAACGAAATAAATATCATTTTGTAACTGCATGTGAGGGCAAGATAAAAGTTCCACTCCGTAACAGTAAAACAAACTGCTTTTTAAATTGAGGTGTCGGAGAAAACATGCTAACAAGTAGGATATTATCAGCATTTCATACGTATATTTCCAAGCAATTAAACAATGTTACCGTTTTAATTGTCTGTATTCCATGTTTAAGCTTATCTTAAGACTTGTCCCTTACTTTCAAAAGTTTATTTACCACTACCATCCTTGAATTTTAAGTACTATTTAACCTACTTATTTTTATGTCTTTGTTAAGTTTCACATATAACTAGTTTATAATAATAAAACGAAAAGTAGATGCAGCACAAAGATTCATGAACATTACATGAACATTACAGTGCAGATTGTTACGGGGGAGACATGGGATGTTACGGGGGAGACATGGGATGTTACGGGGGAGACATGGGATGTTACAGGGAAGACATGGGATGTTACAGGGGAGACATGGGATGTTACGGGGGAGACATGGGATGTTACGGGGGAGACATGGGATGTTACGGGGGAGACATGGGATGTTACGGGGGAGACATGGGATGTTACGGGGGAGACATGGGATGTTACGGTGGAGACATGGGATGTTACGGGGGAGACATGGGATGTTACGGGGGAGACATGGGATGTTACGGGGGAGACATGGGATGTTACAGGGGAGACATGTGGTGTTACGGGGGAGACATGGGATGTTACGGGGGAGACTTCAAGAACACGTAAAATAGAAGAATTTTAAGTGTATTTTTAATATACATGTAGTTTTTTATCGATAAAACTGACCACATAATCACGTAAAGCATCGCAACTTATAAAATTGTCACCTCCGTAATTTATACATTTATAAATGTTACGGTGAGTGACTGCTTGGACCAATGTTTTTTCGATGTATTTGAAAACTGCACTCTCATGAAAAGCTTACAAAACCCCATCACAGAATCAGGGACCGTATATAGTCATACATGTATAGTGTGTTCCAGACAGAACCAGGGACCGTATATAGTCATACATGTATAGTGTGTTCCAGACAGAACTTGGAACTTCAGGATATACAGGACATTTTAATCCAGCTGTTTGAGAAGTATGGCAGGGCCGTAAATTGAGCGGAGCGTGGCAAAAAAATTTTTGGACCCTTTTTAGACAAAAAATGATTTTTTTTTCAGCCCGCAATAGGAGGCAACTGCCTACATGCCTCCATGTAATTTACGGCCCTGTATGGATATTGATAAAGAACACCTTTATAATATTTGTAGAAAATTATAAATGCTTTGCACAGCCATTTATATGATTTTCATGTTTTAATGAAAAAAACGAAAGATCAATAACTAACTTATTAAGTGAAGGAACTAATGATTAAATGTGGCTTGACCTTGGAGGTAGGGATGTGGGTCTTGCATGCGACATATATGCACATTGAGTATAGGTGGTCCAGTCCAGGCTGTAACTGTCATGTACTGACATATTGTTTAATTAAATGGCACACGGGTAATTCTACCATAAGCATATATATTTTATGTCCTCTGGATTTCAGAATAAATAACTTTTTCAACTCGCACGTAAATTTGATTTTTGTTCAATGATTCAGTAGATTTATATGAACCTTATAAATATGAAAATATGATAGTTTTTACTAGGGTATGAGCATTTTGTACAATATTGCATTGTTTGAGTCAGGCATATGCCAAAATCACAGTGTCCCCATCGTCACATGAAAGTATGAAAATATCTACAGTTGTAAAGTATATGAGAAAAACACACGAGTTTTCCTCATTAAGAACGACTAGAATATTAACATGTAAATTTTGAACTGTATTTTGCTAAAAAGTCGACAAGACTAAAAAAGCGCACAGTTTTGGTGTCCTTCAAATATTTGTCCATTCCGTAACGTTTTTGTTCACAACATAAGCCTCTCACTGTGACGACATATGCTGTATTATGTCAAAGTGTGTCCGTTTTCTACGTCATAGGCCTACTTGTTTACAAGAAGCTCAAGCTAGTCATGAGTTTTTCAATCAAACGTCAATGGAAAAGATGACACTTTCGTCAAAGTCACCTGGGACCAATATATACAGCTAAAAATGTATTCACCAATACTGTGAAACTGTCCGAACTATGCTGATGATTTTAAGTTTGTGACTGTAAGAAGTAGAACCGGTGTTGATTGAAAAAAAAATCCGGACACCGGAATTTAGCTATTACCGACATGGTTGTCAGTATAAACAACATGGCTTCCGTAGTAGGTTCAAGGGAAGCATACACGGGAGAAAAACACAAATCATTGCGTCAGGGTATGTTATTTATCTGAAATATTATAGCATTCCTCACAGAGTTAATAGAACTATACCGAAACATACTAAAATTTAATCTCTATGTTAATCTAAATATATTTTTCTGTCTATAGAAAGCCAATTAGGGCAATCCGTGATTGAGTCGGATTTACGGGCACATTTCCCAAAGTTTAAATGTAGGATATGCCTTGGTAAAATATAAATTTTAAGTCTTAATCTGTCTGCCTGATTATATTCTAATATTCATAAAATTCATTGAGCATGTGTTTTTCTTATCTACCATATCAATGATCAGTTTTAAAGTTTCATGCACGACTTAAATGAATATGAGCTTGTGTTTTTATCTAGTCGACACCTCCAAGTCTGACATTTTTTGTTCTTCTCTGATTTCTGTTTACTCATACAAAAAGGTATTGCAGCAATAATTTTTGTGTTTGATCAATTAATGAAAATTTCAGTTAATTGCCTCAAAGTAATTCCTGTTAATTATGCCTGAAGTATTCCGCTAATCAGAGAGGAAGCTTTGCAGTTTGTCTAAATAATGACATTGGTTATCACCTTTAAAAGTTTGTTGTAAGAGATATGAGCACCCTGCAGTGCAGTGAATCCATGTGTACCTGTGTTAAAGTCACAGTACAATCACCCCTCCAATGTATTTGTCATGTGCTAGCTTTTTTGTTCATGTTTTTGTAACATTCTTTTCTAAATAAGAAAAAAATGATTGTTGTTGAAGTAGAGCAGAATATATTGGTACAACAGTGCCAGCTTTCTGAAGATCCATAGGTATCCATAGGTATAGGTTATGAAATATGCTGCTGTGATTCATATATATACAAGTTGATGTCCATATATTATGTCTTTTTATGATAGCATCTCTTTTTCAGCTTTGCTTTCCACTACTAAAATCTATTATAATTGATCATACAAATGAATATATTGCGTGTTCTATCTTATTTTAGAAGTTTTCAGGTGTTTGTATCATAGTACAAAAATGTATGTATAATGCCATTATATTCGTTAATAACTCAGGCATTGAAATCACACCGGGTTCCGATTTTCTTGAGTACCAACATCATTTCCCTTATCCATTTCCTTTAGAAGTTTCTTTGATAAATACAATTTGTACCATTTATCAACCAAATTTCATTGATCACACCTGCGGCGAATCATTATTCAACTGTGGCGAATTGTTATTCAACTGAGGCGAATCGTTATTGAACTATGGTGAATCGTTATTGTGGTGAATCGTTATATTACCCTTTTTAACCCTCCCATGTCAATTGTCATCAAATTTGATGGTTTTCAATTGAAAAAGAAGAGACATGATAATGCCAGACAAAGAACGTCATGTGACGTACAACTGCATTATTGTGCCATTAACTATTTAAAGCATATCCTTTTGGTTGTAAAATATGTTGATCATTGATTTTTTATAAGTCTAACTATGATACAATGGAGAAAAGGGTGAACAGATGATTTTTTTATCAAAATTGTGTTTGAAGCAATAGAATATTTCTGCCAAATTTTATTGGTAGGCTCTCTGGGATCTCAGAGAAAATATCGGTTTATCATTCTGAATCCCGTATATTAATGACAGTGCACGTCAGTTCAAAAGAAAAAGATAAAAGAGGTGATAGAAGACTGTAGAGTGAGATAGTAGAGAGGATAAAAATATGATAGTGTTAACAAGGGTGAAGTATAAAAGCAAAAATTGATAAAAACAATTCACAACTTCAACCTCACAGTTCACAGCGATTGCTTGAATCCCTCAAAATTTGGTTTGGTTACTGTTGTGAAAGGAAGGGTATTTCTTCGCGACTTTGCCAGGTATATCATTAGTAAATATTTAATATGGGGAGAGTGATAATGTTTTTGAAGTGAGGTGTTTGCTCTAGAGACATAGGTTGCTCTGGAGGGGTTGCTATATTTAAATCTGTTATGATATTACTTACAGTACAAAAATCCTATTCTTTAAATTACATCTCCTACCATTTGAAATTTAACCTTAGTGGCATGTAATGTGTATTGACAGACTTAATTAAGTATTTCTGCCATTGCATCTAATATGTCAGTGTTAAAATATTGTATACAAAATTGAATAAACAAGGCCCATTGCTACATTTAGGCAAAAGCTGGAACATGCCTCTATCAAAATATCGTCAAGCACCAAAACGTGAACCTCCAGAAATTACAACATTGTTTATTTATTCCAGCAAGAATGAGTCCCAAACATTTTGTACCTCCATTTTAAACTAAGAACCTGTGAACTTAGACAATGGTATGTTTATATTTGCAAATATTGCTATCTAATCTAATCCTCCTGTTAATCTGTTAGTAAATTAAATATCAATAAACTGTTATATATTATGTATTTATTGCTGTATATTAACACATTGTGTACCACACAATAGACTGGTTGTATAGGTAGATATGTTGGATTTATCTTCTAAATATAATCAATACAAAATTAAGTGGTTTATTTAATTTATCCGATGGTTGACCTTATTAAATTATATGACTTCAGTTTATCAAAGGTTTTTCGGTCATACATGCTATTGTTTGGACATATGTCCACGCGTTTAGAAGTACATGTAGTACATTCAATTTATGTGAAATTGTAAAGAAATAATAATTAGCTCTATCAACTGTGATTTTTGATTTGGATGATAATTGAAGGAATATAAGTTATTGTGGTTTGTGAAATTTGGAAAATTTGTGAAAATGAAGAAAAAAAGGATTCAAAGATCACAGACTCTGCCTTTAATTAATCTTGACAAACCTATTATTAAAAACCATTATTATCCACCTGGAAAATATGAAGTTGATAGTCAAGAAAAAAATGAAGCTAATCGGGCTAAAGTTGGTCAGAATAAATATCAGAAATTTACAAGAGCGATTTCAGAAAAAATTGAAAACAATTTGAATAATACTATAATTGAAGAGAAAAATGAAAGAGCCAGTTTGCCGAGTAGTCGTAGTGAGTCAAACAAAGATAGAAGTAATACAGAAATGGTAAAAATGCCTTTGATTCAAGGAAACAGCAATAAAAGGAGTACATCAGAGGGTTTGTGTCATTCCATAAATGGTGAGCGATTTAAAAGTATCCTCCACAAAACAATTGCTCACACAGATGGTCTGGGATTGAATGCTGTACACTCTGGAGTACTAATATAACATATGATTCCCAAATATCTGATGAACACAGACAATTCAGTTTATGATTTAGGTTAAGCATGAATTTAAAAAGATAAAAATATTCAAATTTATTGACACATTTTGTATAATTCGAAAAAATGTATAATTCACCAAAATGAACGATTTTGACAAATCAGGGGAATTTCTAACTTCCCAAATGGAAACTAAGAATCTAAATATAGTCACACACTTCCTGATTGGAAAGCAGGAAAGGGGAATCCACATTTGGGTACAGAAATGAAACTCTTCTAAACAGTTGCAGAACTTTCATTTTCTTCGAAAGACACCCGTTGTGTTGGGTTAAGCCCAAAAGCCTACATCAATTTGCAATATATGAAAGGAAATGTTTAAAACATCTTGGACTGATCTTTTATGACAAATTGAAATTTATAGTTGAATATAATATACCAATTGCAATTGCTGACAAGTGTGGCCCTTTAAAATTATGTTTACTGCTTTTTAATTATGAAGAATTTAATATTCGTGTGCTTGAATGTAAATGTTTTGTGTCTGAAGGGGAGCTCTAACTCTTAAATTTTCATTACTAAGTTGTATGTCAAATGCAAAACTTACAATTTACTTTGGCTACCGATGGAAGCAATGACCCTGACTTGACAAAAATGAACCCTATTACTGTTAAATTATATGATGTGAATAAAGGCAAAGTGGTGAGTAACTGTTTGGACATGTGCAGTACAACCCCTGCCCCTTGCATGCTTCGATATGTAGGCTCTCACTCTCAACACTCCAGAGACTGTCAGACATGTGCAGTACAACCCCTGCCCCTTGCATGCTTCGATATGTAGGCTCTCACTTTGAACACTCCAGAGACTGTCAGACATGTGCAGTACAACCCCTGCCCCTTGCATGCTTCGATATGTAGGCTCTCACTTTGAACACTCCAGAGACTGTCAGACATGTGCAGTACAACCCCTGCCCCTTGCATTGCTTCCATATGTAGGCTCTCACTCTCAACACTCCAGAGACTGTCAGACATGTGCAGTACAACCCCTGCCCCTTGCATTGCTTCCATATGTAGGCTCTCACTTTGAACACTCCAGAGACTGTCAGACATGTGCAGTACAACCCCTGCCCCTTGCATTGCTTCCATATGTAGGCTCTCACTCTGAACACTCCAGAGACTGTCAGACAAGTATATGATAGTGGCTGAATATACTGAATGTGAAAAATGCATGATAATGTTGAGTGCTGAATATTCCTTGTGGCCAATCGTCCTAGATATTTGAGTTTAAGATCTTTGAGTAATTATTACTTCTCTGTGTGGAGTGTTGCACTAAATCAAATAATTATCCCCATAATTCATAATCAGGCACTCAAAGTAAATGGACCTAAAAAAGAATATTAATATCGTTTGACATTTTTGTGCATTTTTCACACTCAAATTTCCACTATCAGATTCATAAATTTTATGCTTTGTTTGTTTACATCAGATTTAAAGCTGTTTTTTAACATTGTTTCAGAACCAATACATCCTGGGTGACAGCCTAGCACTCTAATCACTGAGCTAACCAGTTAGACTTGATGTGTTCTTAGTAATGGGTTTAAGCACAGATACTGGGCATCTCTCTTGAACTTGGTAAGATTGCTAGAGCATGTATAAGAATATTACTGCAACTATTAAAACATTATTTTTCCTAATTTCAGGGTCTGGAAGCTACTCATATGATAACAAGTTTTTCACGTATGAAGGACAATGGAAGAACGGAAAGAAACATGGTAACCAATTTATTGTTATAGCCAGAAAACATTAGGCAGCACTCAAGAATATTCAGAGAAATTCATGAGAAAAATAAAATGAGCTTTTTTATGTCTCCGCTCAAAAATCAAACTTTTGTGGCATGCACTTCTCCTTTATTACTTGGTCTAGAGTAACAAAACTTCACACAAATGTTTATTGGGATGTGAGATTTTGCTCCTGGGTTTCAGTTTTGATATTGAATCAGTGACATCAGAGTAATGGCCCTTGTTTTGTGACAAAGGCAGAAAGTGGGGACATCTGTGTCATATGGACAAAATTCTAGTGTCAAAATATGTACAAATGTATACAGTTGAATCTCAATGAATAAGACCATCATTAGTTCGGGAGAAAGGTGGTCTTAATTGTGAGAGTGTCAGGTTATCAAGTTACTGTAAAATATGAAAGAAAAAATCAATTGAGCCCATGGAATTGTGGTTTTAATTTTGAAGTGGACTGTTTACATTAGATTTTACTGTAATTATCAGCGTCCCAAAGAGTGTGATGAAGATTTATGAGGGCCAGATTGATGCTGATTAACTCTATACACTGTTTAGTAAAGTTGTACATGTAGAATGACTTTTTGATGATATTTTACATTCCGGTAAATGCACACAAAATTCTGATAAGTATTTTTTAATATCAAAAGTTTTTTTGTAAAAGAGATCAAGTATACTCTGAGCTTATGTCAATAATATATCAATAAAAATATAAAAAAAATAGTTTTTCTGTACTCACCCCATGTTTCAGTTGTTGTAATTTTGGAATCAAAACTTAATTTTATGGGTTTTTTTAAAATTACGATAGCATGAGGTAGATTTGATTATTATCTTTGTATACATGTGTTTCTTTTGCAAAATCAACACTTGTGCAGTTAGCCTGATTTACCGAACCAACATGTACAATTTGACAGTACCAAAAGTTCCACATTTTTACAAAATTATAGCAGTATTAGTTGAAGGACGGTATAACGATAAAACAGTGAACATTTCACATCATGGCTATAATATGAAGTTTCAAACATATTGCTAAAAAGCAAATATAGCTATTTTCTAGGGCAATATCGCCTTAACTGTACTGACCAAGTGTTGCTAAGTTATTTGATAGAAAGGGTTCATTGCTCATACAATTCCTATGGTATCAGAGATCAACTTGTTGGCCACATTTATTCATATGCATTTAGAACCTTGTGACTTCCACCATTGTGTAACTCTTATTTTCGAAATTCAAAGTGACACAGTGCTACTCTAAATTGACATTTGAACAAAACATTTTAATCATCTTATTCTTCATAACTGACTTCGCTGGCTTTTGTCATAAACAGAAAACACCCTGAAAAATGACCAGCTCATATATCAGTATCAGAGAACTCGTGAGTAGTCACCCAAAAAACTGTTTAACAAATTAGGTCTCTAATAGTTTAATTAATACCTTAAAGAGAAACATAGATTATGATCTTTTCTGACCTTTACTATTTTATTTGGCACTTTTGTACTTAAGCCAGAACTATGTGGAATATGAATATGATTACAAAGGATTATTAATATAATATTAAAACTGTCTGAAATGTAACAATATAGTTATAACAGGTCTGAAATATAACAATGTAGTTATAACAGTTTTGTGCTTAACGTTTGGTTTAAAGGATTAAGTTTTGGTTATAGATTACTTAAGTTTGATTCTGTACTTTGAGTGTTTGATTATTATTTCATCCAGTGAACGAGGCTTTATTTTGCCTTTCATACATACTTTCCTTTGGCTGTCATTTGATTTATAGCCTTTAATTACAGTTTAATTAGGTTCTAAATGCACTGTATCTATGGGTATTGTCTAAATCTCATATGCAGTTGCCTTATTTATTTAACAATAAGTAGCCATGACAATGTTTTGAACTATAAACATCTTCATTTAATGGTACATCAGTACATGTACATACTGTATAATAATTGAAAACACACTTTCACCACAAGCATTAGGAGAAATTACTCCATTAACAAAACATGAAGTGGAAATGTACTGTAAACTTCATGCAGCTAATACAAAGAAATTAATAATTTTAAAACAAAAGCAATTATGACAGCTTGACCCTGGAACATAAACATGGAAGCCAAGTGTGTTAAATAAACTGTTTAAAACATGACGTTACATTTGATGCTTTGGCAATACACAATTGTTGTCATGATGAATATGCACAATTTGTTGCATACAACTTTTTAATGTCATTTGACTGTCACTGCTGACTCTGTTTAATCCGGTTAAATGCTGTTTTTAACAATTTTCCAGTTGCATGTACATTTGTATATTTGGCAGTTAGTTGACCTAACTAGTTATCCTGGCCATAATTAACTAATTAATTTCGGGAAAAGGAATTAATTAAGTCAGCAGCTGATGCTTTCCCCACATGAAGCTGATGTCACATAAAGACATGACCTGCTCAGCGTGGGAATTGAACTCAGACCTCCCGGGTGACAGCCCAGCACTCTAACCACTGAGCTTACAAGGCAGGCTTCTGATTCTGTAGGCCAGTTCTTTGAAGCTTGTGGAAAAGAACAATGTAGCTCTGCTTGCAATTGCATGAATGCTGCTTCAAGTCAAAATGAAGTCCAAGTGATTGAGTGATAGTTAAATATATTAACTATATGAAAAAATATTCTGGAAAACTTGTCCTAAAATGCTTTAAATGCTGAATATAATACACTAATATTAAACTAATATTGTCCATAAAACTAGTATATCTAGGTACTGGAATACTTGTCTTGTAATATCTAAATGGCATTTAAGGTAATATCTGCTGTAAAATGTTGACAGGTTTATTTAAATAAAACTACTTTTTCTAGGGTCTGGAAAGCTCGTCTTTCAAGATAACAGTTATTATGAAGGAACATTTCACAATGGTGAAATTGAAGGATTTGGAACACGATACTTCGCTGCAAATGGATGTAAATATCAGGGACAGTTTCACAAGGGTGAACTTCATGGCAAAGGGCGGATGATTTGGCCTGATGGATCAATATATGAAGGACAATGGGTTCACAACAGACGACAGGGTGAGTTAAATTACTCAAGCAATTGATTTACTACATAAGTTCATGAACCTGTCTCCATTCTAGAGGTTTTTGAACTTCATAACTTTAGTTCTAGTACTGACTTTTAGTTTGATGTATCTGTAAGTAGGTTTGTTTGATAGTAGGAAATAGAACTTTTCTGATTTATAGAAATTTATATCCTGCTATCATTTATTCATAGATACATCAGAATATTATATACATATATTTTATTGTATATAGAATTTACCTGACATGTCTATTCTTACCAACAACGAATTATCAATATGTCTTGGTTGTTGAATGTCAAGTTATTATTTTTCAGGTTTTGGTGCGATGAAATCAGTAAAGGAGAATTGTATGTATAAAGGGGCATATCATGATAACAAGCGGCAAGGTCAGGGCATGATGATTTATCCGTAAGTTCTACTGTTTATTTATGTGCATCTGTTATAACTCTAAATATCTGATCACACGTGACTATGTATGTGGAAACAATACACAAGCAAACTACATTTAAATTGCCTAACAATATTTACATATCCACATATCTGACATTAGTTTTTTAACATTTACACATATCTGGGCGAACTATATTTATAGTTTAGTTAATATCTACCTAACTTTAGTGTCGGTCTCAAGTTAGTTACCTGTTGTTGTCATGGCAACCAGACAATGTACCTTCAGATCAGATATAACATGTTTTGAAATGCCCTTCCTTCAGTAATTTAGTTGATAAGCACAAGGCCATAGTTGTTTCAGTGTCAGTTAGTGTTAGAAATAAGAGATGATACATGGAACTATCCAAAGCAGAATCAACTGCTTGAACGCATGGTCTACTCAACTTTCTGTACTGTTGTCAATAATGAAGCTAATAATATTACCAATGGGACTTCCATGGTTATGTGGTTATGGTTGCTGACCTTGTATTGACATTGTTTAGATACTACACGAGAACTAGTGATTGTGTAATGAAAATTAATCGAAATACCCTGTGGGTGGTGAAAATCAATTATTGTTTTTAAAAATTGATTGTTGCTGAACAAAACGGTCAGTGTATAGTTCTTCATGGTATTGAAGGGCCACCAATCATAATGTTTCTGTTTTAATATAACCAAAAAAATCAGTATGTTATAGAGTTTTGTTTCTATTTGAGCAGTTATTACCAATTATTTTTGATGATCGACTATGAAATAAAACCAAATATGAGACGGTAACACCACCCAGTCTGGTGACATGGGGTCTACATTGACTGTTGTCTATCAAATCTGTACAGGTCATTTACATAAACATGTATATATTTATATATGTATTAGTCTATTAGAATGCTAGACTTGTACAGTAAACAAGATACCATATATAGCCAGTAGTATGATGTACATCTGTGTAGCTGCATACTAAACAGAGTTATGTAGGAATTTATAGTTATACTGTCATATGTTCATAACGTTCTTTTACTTATCTATACAAAAAATTGAACTTATGAAAACAGTTTAATTTTCTATTAAACAGTTCTTTGAAGTTCCTATTTTTGACTGGATGACTCCTGACTTTTAAACAAGATATCATAATTACTCCTTTGTGTTGAAAGCTGTTGAAAGTCCCCTACATTGTACAATGAAGGAGTTCTCAACCTGTTGGTAGATATTTGAATGTTCCAGCTGTATGCTTTTATTTACACTATTGTAAATCCTGTGTACACATGAAATACTAATTGTGTTTTAGAATTTATTTTGATTAGTTATTTGTCACAGAATAGAACATGAACTGCAAAAGGCGGCATACAATGTAAGGAGTGGTTAGGCCATAATTAAAAAAGTCTTTGTTTGCCCTTTACCGACCCTAGATTTTAGAGGTGGGTAGGTAGGTAGGAAAAATATTTTATTTTATTGTGGAAATTTTAATATTGTTTTAGTCGAAATGTATTGTTCGTGCATGGTACATTAGGTGGGCGTGTACAGTAAAATAATTGTAAATATTAACAAAGATACGATTTAATGACATGTGGTTGTCAAAAACATGGTTAACATAAGCTCAGATCAATTCAGAAAAAATTAATGTTGGTAAAATGAAAGCAAAATTGACACTTTTATGTGTACTTATATTTAATACTTTATATAGCCCGTCTGTTTTAGTGAGTATGAGCACGAGGCTTCAATAATTGTTGATGAAAATATTATAAGGGCAACTATGACCATTTTTGTGTCATACTTTTTTCTAGCAAGAGGAAGTTATCATAAGGCAAACATAATGAAACAAAAATATTCATTGTTTTGTAACTAAGAAGAACAAACTGCACACGTTGTATAGTAACATAATGGTGTATAGTCGGGTTTATAACAAAAAAAAACAAAAAACAAAAAAATTTAAAAAATCAAAAAAAAAATCTGAATTTTACAATAATTTTTTTGGAGTCAGCGGCCAAATCTCGGGTCGGTCGGTAAAGGGCAAACAAACCTAATTTTAATTTAGGCCTTAGTCATTGAAGGATTTTGACTTGTAACTGCCATGTATAAGTGACATTATTAATGTTTTGTTTTCATTTTTTACCACAGAAATTTCTGTCAGATTTTCAGTGTTTTCATTTCTGTTCTGAAACCTTGTATTCATTACCTGTTAATGGTACAAACAGGTAAATTACAGATCAGTATCAGACATGTGAAGTTGAAGGCCAGTTTTTCTGGTTTCTGACTTAAAAAATCTACATTGTTGTCAGAGGGGAATTTGACATGGGTTTATATGGGAAAAGTATATACTTTTCAGAGAGGGAATGGTCCAAATTGTGGCCTCAAATAGGCCCCAAATAACAACCAATGGATTTACCATTGTCAATCTATTGTCAACATTTGTACATAGCAAGTCTATAATTATTGTCTATACTAGTATTTCGATACAGGAATGCTATAACACTCACTTGTAATCAGCTATTTGGTTGTCCATATTTGGATATAGTGATTTGTTGTCCAAAGGAGGGCAGAGAATTATATTGTTCATATTTGCATGCAGCAATTCTATTGTCCTTATTTTGGATACAGCAGTTCTATTGTCATTATTTTGGATACAGCAATTCTATTGTCTGTATTTTTGATATGGCAATTCTGTTGCCCATATTTTGGATACTGTAATTATATTGTCCATATTTACATGCAGCAATTCTGTTGCCCATATTTTGGATACAGCAATTATGTTGCCCATATTTTGGATATAGCAATTCTGTTGCCCATATTTTGGATACTGCAATTATATTGTCCATATTTACATGCAGCAATTCTGTTGCCCATATTTTGGATACAGCAATTCTGTTGCCCATATTTTGGATACTGCAATTATATTGTCCATATTTACATGCAGCAATTCTGTTGCCCATATTTTGGATACAGCAATTCTGTTGCCAATATTTTGGATACAGCAATTCTGTTGCCCATATTTTGGATACTGCAATTATATTGTCCATATTTACATGCAGCAATTCTGTTGCCCATATTTTGGATACAGCAATTCTGTTGCCAATATTTTGGATACAGCAATTCTGTTGCCCATATTTTGGATACAGCAATTCTGTTGCCCATATTTTGGATACAGCAATTCTGTTGTCCATATTTTGGATACAGCAATTCTGTTGCCCATATTTTGGATACTGCAATTATATTGTCCATATTTACATGCAGCAATTCTGTTGCCCATATTTTGGATACAGCAATTCTGTTGCCCATATTTTGGATACTGCAATTATATTGTCCATATTTACATGCAGCAATTCTGTTGCCCATATTTTGGATACAGCAATTCTGTTGCCAATATTTTGGATACAGCAATTCTGTTGCCCATATTTTGGATACTGCAATTATATTGTCCATATTTACATGCAGCAATTCTGTTGCCCATATTTTGGATACAGCAATTCTGTTGCCAATATTTTGGATACAGCAATTCTGTTGCCCATATTTTGGATACAGCAATTCTGTTGCCCATATTTTGGATACAGCAATTCTGTTGTCCATATTTTGGATACAGCAATTCTGTTGCCCATATTTTGGATACAGCAATTCTGTTGCCCATATTTTGGATACAGCAATTCTGTTGCCCATATTTTGGATACAGCAATTCTGTTGTCCATATTTTGGATACAACAATTCTATTGCCCATATTTTGATATAACAATTTCAAATTAATGTAATGTCCATATTTGAATATATTATAGTCCTTTTTTCCATATTTGTACCCATTTTCATGTAGTATGTGATATACTTTTATTAATGTGGTTTTATATTTACCCTGTATTTGTGATTTTTGTAGTGTAATGTATTTTTAACATCATAGAAAATCATATTTCATAATGATTTCTTCACTTAGCCTTAGCTGCCTAAAGTCAACACCCAGGTAATTGCTTGCATAGATTTGCAGAATTTTCTAGACTGGAACTATTAGTATGGTAGCAATATGTATCATACACTATTTGTTGAAAGTCAGGCAAATATAAAATTCCTTGTGTTTTCAAAATATGGATGAGGAAAAGCAAATACACAATAATATTATTTATAATAATGTATCATTAACTTCTATGTTTGGCTAACTTAAGGCCTTCATCAAAAACAAAGTAGTTACAGAAACTAGTGATACGACCCCCATCAAATTGCCATACTGTTCATTAAATCATTAAATTGGTAAATCAAACCATACCATAGTGTATGTGGCTGACTCATCATGATATTTGCCTGACTTGCAGCATATATCTTATATTCTTATTTATTCTCTTGTATAATTTACTATAGTCTGTCAATTTCTCATTTACTGTAGATTACTTCAAATTTGCAAGTACTTAATTTCACGAAATTTGTGGATTTTTACATTTTCAATGATGTTGCTATGTCTTTAATTCAAACTGCTACAAAATGTACATTTTGTCGTATGCTGCTGATGCCACCTTGAGCAAGTTATTCAATAAAGTTTTAATTTGTATTGAAATGATTTCGACAAACTTCAGTATAAATTTGACGTGTTGCGAATTTGTAGTTAACTACAGTACTTGCGTGAGTGTTTTTCAATCAATCATTAATTGAGATTTGTTACTGGATTTTATAATATAATCAGTCTACTATAGTAATGTAAAATCAAGGCAATTGAAATAAAACATACAAAGGATTCTGTTTTCATACATTTTCTTCACCTATTGTTACTGTACTCTTGGTATAGATAGAGCACTTCACCATGTAATAAATACCAGCTCTTCACTGGAAATATGTTTTTGTAAAATTCTTATCCTTTAATCATGTCACACATTTTATGTAGGTTATGGTTGATTCTGTATATATCTATTTGTACATGTACTTGTCATATTAAATCCATTAAAAGAATTAATATTTCAGAGTTTTATTACCTGGCGAATACAATGAAACGCCATTTTGAATACTTTATTTATAACTAGGACCCAGTTTTGACAAAAAATCAAATTGAGATATACTCAAGTCAAGTGTTAGAATGTTAGGCCAATATTTTATATGTGTTGCTTTACAGATTGTTCCACCAAAAATATCCATTGGGTGGTTGAAAAATGATATAATAACTTCAAGATTTCAAAAACGAGCTGGAACTCCCCATATGACATTAATATAAAGAGTCTCGAATATTGGTAACATTTACTCATGAAATACACCTTTCCCCGATGAAGACAATTATGTTACAAACAAGTGGTCATTGATAGTGGTGCTAGTGTGTCTATATGTACTTGACATACCAATTCTATATAACCCCTGTGTTCTGGAATTCAGTATCTAAGTTCTTGAAACTTTTGAGTGTGAGGCAGATCTTAGTTGAGATGTTTTGTTGACTTTGGGCATGATCTCAGTGATAACTCTATTTCTACAATCAATCCTCCTCTACCTATCATTTGTTATGAGGTAATATAATACACAAAACATATTTTGTAAAAATGTTAATAGTTTAAACAGTATGTGATTTTCCAAAATGTTTCACTGCTGATATAAATTAAAAATATCTGTTTAAAGTTTTTAATTGACACATTATTTGTGGTTGGTAAGTAAGTCTCGACTATTTAACTCTTCAAAGCTTAACACATACTTGTAGACTAAAGTCATTTGATAAGTAGGATGTATTTTTCTTCATTCTTTAATCAATACTGCACTCCAGAATAGCTGTATTGTCAAACAGGGGATATAATAAAACATTAAAGCCATGTGTGAAAATGATATGTCCAGGTGATAAATTGATAACTTTATTGAATTTAAATAATCTGTGTCATAGATATTTGATAAAATTGAATCTATAAGTCAATACCATTAAAAAACAAAAAGTTCATAAATTTTGATGCATGCGATACAAGTCATGCTCTTGACTACCTGTGAACACTCAAAGATTAAAGCTAAGCAGATTACATTTTTATTAGACACATAATACCATAGTGTTTTTGCTATCAAGGCTTACATTGATTTTGTTCACAAATCTTAACTTCTCCAATACCAACTGCATATGATTATCAAATAGGATCAGTTATGAGATTGCGCTGACATCTGGTTAGGTCAACTTTAATATTTAGATCAAATCACAGTTTTACCCCAATTGGGGCTTTATCATATTTTGTACCAGATTGTCTATTCTGTCTGACTATAGCTTTAAATATTTTGATTTACACCATTCTTCATGTGACGAAATAAAAAGATTGCAAAGATATTTCTTAGATTGATATTTGAAATAATGTTAAATTGATGACATGTAACATGAAAACTGCCATTCATAAATTTGTGTACTTGAAAAGAACATTCAAAACTTTAAAGTAAATCATTACATTGCAAAAAGTATGTGTAATAAATTAAATATCTGATATAATGCTTCTGACAGGAAACCAATAAAAGCCTAATATTAAGTGACGTTGTACTTACCTTCTACATGTCTCCTATAATTTAGAATTTATATTGCACAAAACTTTCAATCTACCGTTATGTACCGTCTGTTTTATGATCAGCTATTTTATTAATTTTAAAGTCTATTTGCGATGAATTCCTTCATTTAGCACAATAAAAATAAAATATGATTATTTTTAAATATTTTCGTAGCATACTATTTCCACGACACGAACAGAATCAAAACTGTTATGAAATTATAGACTATGTAGTTAGAAACTTACTTATTTTGCACTGATTGAGAAACAAGTTATTAGAACTTACACTAATTACTTTCAATGACTGCTTCCTGTGTTTGAGCTGTTTGTTCATCATCAAAACCTGTAATGTGACCAAAAGATCCATTTTCGTTGGGGTTTTTACATTTTCTAACAGATATATTTTTCTAGATTCATTTAATACAAAAAGAGCAGACTTTTTTGTTATAGTAATTCTAATATTAGGGGAAGGAAAATGCAAAGTAAATGGAAAAAAACAATCACATGACATGTGTAAACAATTTCATGTTCATTTAATTCTATAAACAAAAGTTAAGCAACCAAAGACACTTCTGAAAAATCTCTTCCATTACCAAAAAATGGAACCCATGTATTCCAAATTAGGATTTATTTACTTCAATAAACGTCCTTTTGTTGTCGAGCTTGATTGCAGTGTATGTGCGTCCGTCCGCTGTCCGGACTTGCTTTGTCTGGACCATTACTCTGTCATTTATTGGGGAATTTTCAAATTACTTTGCACAAATGTTCACCATGAGTGTCTCGCACAAGACCCATGTCCGTAGCTCAAAGGTCATGGTCAAATGTAAAAAATGTGTTCCGCACAAGACCCATGTCCGTACCTCAAAGGTCATGGTCAAATGTCAAAAATGGGTCTAAAACATCTTGTCCAGACTATTACTCTGTCATTTATTGGAGGATTTTAAAATTACTTGGCATAGATGTTCACCATGATGAGACGCGTGTTGCATACAAGACCCATATCAAGGTCACACATCAAGGTCAAATGTCAAAATGGGTCTTAACATTTTGTACGGTCCATAACACTGTCATTTATTGAGGGATTTTAAAATTATTTGGCATAAATGTTCACCATGATGAGACGCGTGTTGCGTACAAGACCCATGTCAAGGTCACACATCAAGGTCAAATGTCAAAATGGGTCTTAACATCGTGTACGGACCATAACACTGTCATTTATTGAGGGATTTTAAAATTATTTGGCACAAATGTTCACCATGATGAGACAGCATGTTGCGCACTAGACCCATGTCTGTAGCTCAATGGTCAAGGTCACTCTTTGAGGTCAAACATAAAAAAATGGGACTTAAACATCTTTTCCATATCATTTATTGAGGGATTTCAAATTACCTGGCATAATGTTCACCATGATAATCGGGTCTGTCTTATGGAAGACTTGTGTCTGTAGCACACAGAAGGATCTTAACATCTTGTCCGAAATATTAATATGGTCAAAGGTCAAGATAGGGTCCAAAACATATTTTACAGAATATGACAATGTCATTTATCACAGGGTCAAAGTGGGAAAAAATGGGTATAATAGATCCACCATATAGCATTATTAAACCATATTCTCTTCATCGCTTGATAATTGATGGACTCGACATGTTGCACTTGGGCATCTAGTATATTTTAACCTGTTTTACAATATGTTGCATAAAAAAATATTATATTTTATGCAATAAAATTTGATCACTGTTTTAGCAATTTGAATTTTTGTCACAATGTACAATATTTACTGCAGTCAATTTAGTTAATCTTTAGATTCACCTCTGAATATTAATCAGATGTATCAACTTAACACAATGTTTCAACAATATCTAATAAACATTTGATAGTTATTTTTCACTCATTAATTAACTTCTTTTTGTGTCATTCTTCATTTTTTAGATTTTTCTCTAGATTTCCAATTTTATTAGGTGAATTGTTTGATGTGATAGTGTTAATGATAATATGCATGATATTGATGTATGTGATTTCATGAAAACAAAAACTTGATACCAGATACAATTTGTGTGTGATACTGTTAGGAGCAATGACAGTGTTTTAGGTATTTTTTGGTATATTTTTCATATTGAATATGCAGTCAGCTCTTAGCTTGTAAATATCTGTAAGCTGAACTACTTTAGAGTGAACAGTGCAGCCTTGATAATAGGACCACTATTGTTTCTTTAGGTTTTACATGTTAGGCGGTCTAATTATTGAAAAGTGATTGATGAATACAATTGGTCTGATAAATCAGTTGGTCTTAATTTGAAAGTGGTCTTCAAGTGAGGTTTAACTGTAAATGTAAATGCTTCCCTTCAATACTAGTATTGTCTGATGTATAATTGGTTCAATATTTTAAAATGCTTAGATAGTCCATACACTTTCTTTAATTATAGTGTGTTTTCGGTATGTGGTATTCAATTAACCCTTGCTACCTAGCAACCAATTAGAGAGGACAGAGTAATGCAAGAATGTAAAGATTCTGGCGGTTTGCTAGTGATGCTGACTCTTACTTATGAATCAGTTAATATATTGTTATTTGAATTTCTTCTGGTTTATTTTATAAGGATAGTCCTTAGTACATTTACATTTATCACACTTGAAAGACTTTCAGTACTGAAAAGAAAATAATGTCAATGATGTCACAGCATTTTTTTAATTCTATGGAAAATATTGGCTAACTCATACTAGTACTTAAATTGATCATTACTTTCCTTAAAGTTACACACATTTTAAGATTGTTTTCTATGCATTAATCTTTAGAATGTGGAGAAAAAAGAAACTCTTACGCTCATGTCTTTATGATTTTAATTTGAAATGTGTTCTTACATTTTATACTTACCATTACTTGCATGCTTGCTTTAATGTTTGACCATGGATATCAAGGATTTGGTATTACATTATTGTAACTCACAATTGGTAATGGAGTTTACAATGATATTGATTTGTTTCCATGTCATTTTTAATGGCATCTGCCTTAGTTATTTTTATCATGGTTACAGTGTTAAATTTGGCTGTTCAAAAAAATTGCCATTTTGACTGCCTATATAATGATCTTTTTAATTATTTCAGTAAAGGTGACCGTTACCAAGGTGATTGGTATCAAAATATGCAACATGGTGATGGTGACATGAAATACATAGATGGAACTGTATATGAGGTCAGTCAAAACTCAGCTGTTACGATTTACTTTATTGAGGGTATGAGAATCACTTGAGACAAAATGCATTCTTGTCATTGGTCACTTTTAATTCTGTCCTCAGACAGGCTTAAATTTTGAGACTGGCATCAAACTGAGAGTTATAACCTCAGATATTGATAAAACTTTACAGTTTTATTTGATGTTTATGATTTTTATTCACTCAACAAAAAATAAAGGCACACAGTTTATATATATATAAAAACAATTTACATCAAAGTTTCAAGATGAAGATTCTTCCCAAATAGACATTCATTTAAAAGAAGCTCATCATTGCTACTATCACATTTAATCCTTGTCTTATAATTTCTTCTCACAGTTGCTTTTAATTAGGATTGGTTCAAGAAATGAAAGTATTGAAAACAAATGATTGAGGATTCAAAATGAGTTGAGAATACAATGTATATTGGTCAATAATTTGCAAAACATGTTTTCATTGGCTGATCACCTCACTGTTTGTTGACAACCATTCTCAAGGAAATAAAAATGGATTGTAGGTGGTGTGATTCTGTTTTGTTGAAACTACATTTGTAGTTTATTCATACCTCTAAAATGACAAATGTTGTGAGCTGTCATTAATGTTTTCTGTTCACAGGGACACTTTGAAGATGGCAGTTTTAATGGTGAGGGAACTATGAGGCATTGCTCAGGACTTGTGTACCATGGTATATGGCATAAAGGAAACCCTACGATATTACCCACAAAGCTAGTCATTGTAAATGAATCCGGAAAGGAACCTCTAGATTTTACACAGGGAAAGCCTTTTGATTTGCAAGTGAAATGTGTTAATGATAATGGTGATATTATTGAAGGTGAGTTTAACCTGTTCATGATGTTTTACAGATTTTTCAATGCATTTGATGCTGATATAAATCAAAGTTCATCTCAATATCATACATCTCAATGTCCACTTTGTGGGAAACATCAGTAGGGATATAACACAGAGGTTGGAGACCATGCCATTGGTCAATTTTAGGATAGTGCTCAGAGTGCTTCAGTTTTGAGGCTGCTCTCAAAACACTAACTTATTCCTCACTCCCTGAAATATTATGAGAAGAAGTGATCATGATAATGAGTTTTGAATCACTGACTTGCAGGTTTGGTGGCCAATATGCTATGCTATATTTCAGAGTACTCAAACTCTTGTTGAGAGACATATTTAGCTAGCAGTGCAGACATTAATTTCATGAACGTACAATTATTTTTTCCTCCTGCTTATTCCTGCTGTAATTATTTGATGTAATGGTGTGGCCTGTAGCTCAGCGTTGTTAAGTCACCTCGGGCACAGGAAAAAACCCTTGGTTGGATCCCGGCATGACAAACTGAAGATGTTAAAATGTTACTAAGGGTTGTAGCACTCTTGATCAGGTGAGGTATCATGTCTTGTGGGAGCGCTATTGTCTGTTAGTACGAAATATTAAAATACAAAAACTTTATACGAAACTCCTTTTTGGGCTCAGCCATACTAACATGGCTTTGCTATTTGCATATCAGTGTTGTGTAAACCAATCAAATCTTACGTTAACCACTAAACCAAATTATCTTCAATCAACCAAGGTTTGCAACCTTAATGCAGATTGGTTAACATTTTGTTTAGGCCTATATAAAATATTAACATGTTTATTGTTATGTATTTTTTCTTCCGAATCAAAGTAATGAATTCAATTATTCCGTAAATGGTGTTTTGTTTGCAAAAAAATCCTTATCACAGAAGAGGCGTTATTCTTATTATTGTAAACATGTCATTGTTGTATGAAAACCAGATGAACATAATATTGTTTGCCTTAACGACTGCGTCTGAAAGTAGACCGTATAGTGTATTTCAAGATTTAACCAGTTAGTAGAGTTGTTAGTTATCCCCATGGAGAATAGTCTGGTGTTTGAATTAAGAAGACTTCCTTGGTTTTATGTACCAGTCGCAAACATTTATATTGTTTTATTCAGATAAATTGAAATGTAACAAGTTTATTAACATGAATGTGTGATTTCACGTCTAATGCATTAAGTAAGATGAACTATATTTTAACACAAACTATAAAGTGTCTATGACTAATCACACTAGGGAGTTATTTTTATCCAGTCTCCTATGCAGTGATCTCCCCTTATAGGAATCGGAGTTTCTGTAATGTAGTGTAGTGTAATTCAATGACCGGCAGTCGTAACATTTAGGCAATTATATATGTTGTACAACAAATTTTTACTGTCAGATTGCAACAAATTTGCATACTTCAAGTTGCGCTGACCAGCTTTTTTAAAGATAATTCTTGTTTTACATAATCTGGATTGATCAAACAAACCGAATTTGAAGCTTTGATATACATAATGTATCTATTCTATTTGTAGTTGACAGCGGTAGGGAGTTACGTATATCTGCAGGTTATAAATACATGAAGGCAAAGAAGGGTACAGCATTATTTGATTTAATTGAAGAGTATGAAGAAAAACCCATGGCAACACCTTAGTAAGTAATGGACAATCCTTCATACTTTGACAAATTAAGAAATTAAATCTGCCATCTCAATCTCATTAAAATTAAATCTCCCAAACACAGATAATTTCAGGGTAGAAAATAAACTCAAAAAGAGAAGTACAGTAGGTGTAAAATGATACGAAAAATTGTTTATCTGTAAATTATTCAATTATTTATATTTCAGTTATGAAGTACTACAGTATCCATTGACTGATTTTCTTGCTGAAGAGGAAGAAGTTGATGTTGAAGAAGCTGAACAAGATGATACTTTTGAACCGGAATTGAAAACAAGTCGAGAGAACAGTAGAATAGGTATGAATATACAACTTCAAAATATTCATACTATGTACTAGGAGTCATTTTTATGTCCCCACTCTGAAAGAGGGGGCATATAGATTTGCCCTTGTCCGTCTGTTCGCCTGTCCTTCCGTCCGTCACAAAATCTTGTGTCACTCATATCTCCAAAAGTATATGAGCCAGAGTCATAGAACTTTACAGGAATGTTCACCAGCATGTGTAGTTGTGCACCTAGGGTTTCATGTTTTGCTGTGCCCAGTAAATGCAAAGTTATGGCCCTTGACTTAGTTAAAACATTGCCTACAAAGTGTGCAATCTTGTGTCACTTATATCTCCAAAAGTATATGAGCCAGAGTCATAAAACTTTACATGAATGTTCACCAGCATGTATAGTTGTGCACCTGGGGTTTCATGTATGGCTACGCCCAGTAAGTGTGAAGTTATGGCCCTTGACTTATCACCATAATCAGTACAGTTGTTCACTTGTTGAAATTGATACCCATTCACAAACTATGAGCAGAATAATAGCATTTGCTTTTGGGACAAATGCTGCAAGTGGGGGCATCTGTGTCCTATGGACATGTTTCTAGTTCTTTATAACATGTAAAACAGCTTTGTCAAAATTGATGAAGTTAAGGGGGTGTACAATTAAGTTACTGAGAGCAAAGCCAGTGTTAGGCTGATTATTACTTAGTCTCTTCAATATTTATGGGTTTTAGTATTGTGTGTGATGGTTAATAGCAAATTAAGGATGAGTAACCACCAACTTAGTCAATTTGAGTGTTGAATGTTTGAAATTAATGGCCATAAAGTAGTTAAAAGTGTTAGGTTAGCTCGCTGTTAAATTGATTTAAACCCCCAGTAGAGTTACTGATAGTTCCGAGTCTGTAAATCCTCTTTCCCCTAATAGGATTCTTTGGCCTGATATAATGTTCATTTTCCCCTGTTCTGTCTGAGGCCAACTATCTTTAATTGTTTTTAGTAATCAGCCAAACAATTCCATATTGCCCAATCCCCATAGATGACCTCAATCCTTCTCAACTGTTGTGTGCTGATGTTTCCCTGGTATCTGTGTGGAGAGGCATTGTCTTGTGAATGTGGCAATCCCTTTCAATGTCACAACTTAATCCTTCCTTTATAGTTATTATTTGTCTATGATTGTCTACTACTCTTATACTCTACTATCACCAAACACATTGTTATTAGTCTATAAGGCTAAGCTTTTCTCTCAGATTTCTACATTCATATGACAGAGGTATTAGCAAACAATTTTCTTACTTTTTTATTTACATGCAAATGGGCTAATTCCTCTTTTACCCAGGTATTGTACTTTAAGATTTGAAGGGATTTCAGTAGATTATCAAAGCTATGTTAAGAATCATCCCACAGCTATACTGACAAAATACTGCATCTCTTGTGATGTTACCAATAATCTTATGTCTATCCTTTTGTTCGACAATTTGAGATGCATTATGACCATACTTTATGCATAGCTTCATAATTTTCAGATATGCCTAGATTGTCTCGCAGAAACACACTAGTTAGCCAAACTAGTTTTAATAGTTTAGTCTGTATGTTGATTTAAGTCTCCCATTATATGGTTGCACATTATCTTGTTTATACTATCTCTTTATTTCCATATCACATTAACATTTAACATTTCTTTTGGTTCTTATACATCAGATTTTGAAAAACTTGCAGTTACCAAAGTGGATCTCTGGTCACGGTTTCATGAAACGTCTCAAGATTTCTTAAGTCTGAAAAATTACTTTGTATGCAATGGAAATTATTCTGCAGGCTCGCCACTGATAGTGACATAAGTATGCTTCAATTATGTTGTAATATCAGTTCTTTTCATTGGTGATGGTTTGTGTAACTTAAACTTGTAAGTTCTTAGAATTTGAATTTGAGACAGACGTCAATTGGGAAACAATAATTGAGGTATTTTGTGAAATTATGCCCTCAGATGCACGAGATCTCACACTTAGTATACTGCATGTTCCTGAATCTGTTACAACACTTAGTATACTGCATGTTCCTGAATCTGTTACAATGCTCACTATAGCACATTGTTTCTCCTCAAACCTAACTACATGTATTGTTTTCCTGTGTTTCTAATATTACAAACTTTTGAGCAATGACTCACAACATCAACTTTGAACTGTGTTCCAAAATATAGACTGGCTTATTGCTGAAGATTTACGATAGTGTTAGGAATAATTAAGGAAGGTTGTGTTCAAGTCGAACTTTTTCATGGCAGCCATTATAATAAAATATATAGTTTTAACACTACATGTACCACCAGTATATGAGAGGACTACAAAGTGATTTGAGCCAGTTTATATCAGTTTTTTCGGCGCAGCCGTACTAACATGGTTTTGCTAATTACATATTCAGTGTTCTGTAAACCAATCAAATCTTACGTTAACCACCAAGTCAATTTCGCGCAATTTCTCTTCAATTTAAAAACAGTTGTAACCTTGATTGAAGCAGATTGGTTAACATTTTCTATAGTGTATTTCAAGATTTATCCAGTAAGTAGCCTTGTTATTCATCACCACGGGGAATTCTCTGGTGTTGGAATTAAGAAGACTTTCTTGGTTTTATGTACCAGTCGCGAACATTTATATTCTTTTAATCAGATAAATCGCTCTGTTACAAGTTTATTAACTTGGATGTGTGAGTTTCGCAATAAGTAATGTTGAACTATATTGAAACAGACTATACTGTGTCTATGATCACACTGCAGAGTTATTTATTATGCCGTCTCATTCGGAACACCTCGGCATTATTGGCTCTGCCGAATACCTCCAAGAAGTTACGACTGATGCAGTCTCAAACGCAGTGATCTCCCCTTACAGGTCTCGGAGTATTTTTAGATTATCGTAATTGAATGACATTTAGGCATTTTTTATGTTGTACAACAAAATTTAACCTAGAGAGTGCAACCAATTTGCAAACTTCAAGTTGCGCCATCCATCTTTTTTAAAGATAGTTCTTGTTTCCACATAAACTAGTATTTAATTATCTATGCAACATACAAGATATTTACATTATGTTGTTAGTGACACGTGTTCTTTCCAAGAACAGTTTTCTCTGAATTGACTAACATTGTTCTTCTTGTCTTTGCAAACTTGATCTTTGGAAAGTTTGATTGAAGTAGTTTATAAGATTTATGCTGGCATGCTACACATCTATAACACATGGTGAGAGTCTGGATCACAAGACTATTGTAAACGGTTAGGAAACAAATGCTTCACTGCTGAAATCTTAGTTTCTTTGTTGAACTGATGTCTCACTGATTCAGATGTTGCAAGTTATTAGTTGTTAGACTCTTGTTTTCACTCTGCTAAATATTTATTACAATGACATCAAATCAAATTTACGTTACACTTTCACATGATAATACCTTATTTGATTAAACAATGGATTAAGTTGAAATAATTGCTGATTAAGTATTAAGCAAATAACTTATAGTGAAATTTGTCTAAACGGAACCTCTTCTGGACCAGATTGATCGTTCGGTTTTCACAGGTGTTCAGTTTTTCCAGGATTTTTAAAGTTTTACGAAAGTGTAGTCAATTAAAGAAAAGTTATTTAAAAGTATACAAGAACAAGTTGACGAGAGGAAATTCGAAAAACCAATCCCAACCTGATTTTTTAATCAGAGACAAACACAGACCGGAGTACGGTATTTGAAGCCACATTTGCTAATTAGCATCAATTAGTGGCAATTATTGTAAATTGGGGGAGACCCTTAAACCCTTTCTATTTGATTACCATATTTGGTAAACTGTTGTTTATACCAGTACAAGATTACAAGATTACCACCTGGTATAATTGAATGGTCATTTTGCGATTTTCACAACTCTGATTTTATAAGCACCGACACATGATCACCCAACCTTGTTTATTGCAGTGTTCACCTGCACAAGCATGCAGGCACAATCAACCTGTTGACACAGCAGGGTGTAGGTTGACAAATATGCAAACCAGATTTGCCTGTTCAGTATTGTAAGGTAGTTTTAAGTGTAAATAATACAAAATACATCCAAACAACCTTTTGGTGTTCGGTTTTCACAGAGTGCTGTATTCTCAGGAGTTTTTTAACAAAAAACAAAGAACAAAATATCGGGACAAAGGTGGTGACGTTTTGACAGTAGTTCGGTTTATAAAAGCTTTGGTTTTGACAGGTTTCACTGTTTTTATTTATTTCCAGGTGGCCAGTGAGTAGCCATGACATTTAAAACCCGCATTAAAATATACATATTTACAATGAAAATATGTACACACATTTGTTTTGACGTGCTTTTCAAAGCCATTTCTCAACCGATTTTTATCACTGAGGTCTTAAAATACACACAATGGATTTATGTCGACAGTGTATGTACTCAAAAACTAAGAACATGTACAGGAAGCCGAAAACCAATAGATTTTGGTTTTCGGCTTACAAAATATGTTCTTGAACTGAGCTGGGTACCACCTTTCAAAATGGCAGTGTTTGCGTAAAAGGAAAAGGAGTACATACATACATACATACATTTAAGTGGTAAAAATCAGTTGAGAAATGGCTTTGAAAAGCACGTCAAAACAAATGTGTGTACATATTTTCATTGTAAATACGTATGAAGTTGGACACCTTTATCTTACTATAAGAACAGAGTGAAAAAAAAAAATTCAATGCGGGTTTTAAATGTCATGGCAACTCACCGGCCACCTGTGTGCATACCTAAGAAATTCAATGTGTGTTAATTTTTTGAATACAGTATTTGTTGAATATATAACAGATTCACCATTTTTAGTCTGGTGACAATATTTCTTCTAACAACCTAATTTATTATGCCAGATAGCCCTGCTGCTTATTAACTGTACATTATACTCCATACATAAATTGTGTATTAACATAGTAAACCTTCTAAATGAAGAGTTGTCATTTTGTAAGGTCGATTTTCATTGGTTGATGTATTCACACATTTATTGTTCACTGCTAATGTAAATAAAGAAGTCTACTTGATTTTTGCCAAACATAAAGTGTGACATAATGGAGACCTTGGTATCTGAAGGTTTTCCTTGGCACATCAATGAAGTTATTTTTCTGCTTGCTGTACACATACTAATACAGCGATAACTGGGTAAATTTGACAGAAAGGAATAATTGACTGTGTATATTATGTTATAGCTGAAGTTGAAGATGCCTCAATAAATGATGTAAAAGAAGGTACAACAGAAGAGGGTGAGACAGGAGAGATAGCCGACCTCCCTGCAGAAACCAAATTAGAGAGACGAGTTAGCTCGGTGTCAATACCTGAGACTCCCATGTCGGGAATTACATCTGGTAATTGTTTTAAATGTCTTTTTGTTCTACATAAACATGTCAATGACATTCAACATTAAAAAGAAAATTGATATACCCATGCAGCAGCTAAAACTTCAATATGACATGGACATCATAATCTCCAACATTTTCCTTGTCCTGATGACTTCTCTATATAATGTAGTGTTACTGTATATATAATTTCTTTGTTCACATCCTGTGGATTCTTCTTAAACATTTGTCATACACAAAACAAAGGTTAATACTATAATTGTAAAGTAAAACCTCACTTAAAGACCATCTCAATATTAAGACCAGTTTTCAAGGGTCTGAAGTTTGGTCTTATTATTGAGGTTTTACTGTAGCTAAAAATTACATTTCCATTGTAATATTTATGCTCCTGAAATGAGTAAATGAATTGAATTGTCTGTCCATGTGTTAGTTAGTTTGTCCCTTTAAATCACTACATATCTCCACTGTTATGTTTAGATCATCCAAGGGATTCAAGGGCACTCCATGTTAAAGGCATTTGTCACATACTCAAGTTGACATGTCTTGTTGAATTATTACAGACATATTGCTAGACTGGATGATCATTTACTAACCATTTCAGAAATTCCAATGTAGCAGATCTGTGGTCCAGTGGTAAATCACTGGACTAGTAATCCAGGGGTCGCAGGTTCTTTCCCGCTCTCCACCACTAACAGTACTAGCCGTCTTTAGGATGAGTCTTTGAAAAATTAAGGTCCCATGTACGATGCTTTACATTGGGCACGTAAAAAATCAGGGGCGCTTCTGGAACTTGGGCACTATCCTCAAAAAATCTAAAATGTCTAACATTCTTCTGGTGGTGTCGCCCATATGGGAAACCAGTGGCGACAATAAATAAATGCAAATACACAGCATTCTAATATCATTTATTAGATGTCAGATTAAATCAGTTAAACACAGTTAGACTTTCATTATGCATCATGTAGATATACAGCCATGTTTTAGAAACTTCTGCATTTACTTGACCTATTCCAGTCACACCAGGCTCAATGCTTGATGGCCATATCTCGGAGAAAGATTCACGTCCACTACCTCCACCAGTAGCAAACAAACGCTCAGACGAGGGTGTGTGTGAATGGAAAAACATTACTCTTGCTCAAGCACCACCTAGGTTCCCTCCCTTTGTTGTCTTAGATGAGGAAGAGAGAAAATTACGAGCGAGACAGAACAAACAAGGTATGGTAAACAAACGTAGCTTATATGGTTGTAGATATACCTGTTGTGATAAAAGTATATTGGTAATATTAAAAGTAGAATGTAATGCATTGTAAACTGGGTTTTTTATTTGGTTTTACTGAGCAAAAAATACTCTCTTATTGAACATTAATATATATTATTTTCGGTAATTGAGTTGTCTGAATATTAACAAAATATGGTTTTATGAGAAAAAGATTGTATTTTTTAATAATATTCATAAATGTATCTTATGTGACATTTTAATATGGTGCAGCAAATAATTTCTTTTGCCTTATTTTTATTATGTAACTAGCATTTGAAACAAAAACATGAACATAGATGATATATTAACTTTCATCTTTATCTATGCAACATACACTTAACAAAACTTGTATAAACATGACCGTCAATGTAAGCCTGATCTTGCTGAAATTTTCAACAAATATAGCGTAGATACCTGGCATAATATTTCATTTATTTCATGTTATAAATCCACAGATTAAACAAATAAAAGCAATAAATGTGATGATGCGAAAAATAACAGTACTGCAGCTCCTACTTAAAGTTTATCTGGTTGATTTGAAAGAGTCTAATAGTGTGTGTGCCATGTGACCCTGACTCAATGCATCGTATTTTTAAAATCGATGAATTCGACTGAGAATTATGATCTACATGTAGCCAAGTGCAAATACATAACTTTTCGTGTAAAAATGTTAATCATTAAAAAAGTTATTTGACATTAAAGATTTAAACTCTTATAAGTTTTATTAAGTGTACTGCATGATGACTGATGTATGATTTACTTGTTTTTATTATACTTAAAATTATAGCAAAACTAAACTTTTACATATCAAAACCCCAGTTTACATACATTTACAAATATGAATTTGATTTTAAATCAGTTCATACAAATAGCTTTTACAACTGTTAGTTGACTGGTCTACTTGTAGAAGTTTGAATCGTTAGGATATTCTATAGTCTTTAGTGTGTGTATTTATTTACACTTAACAAAAGTGCTAAGTACTCGGCTGACCTATTTAGTATATTGTAATTAAATATGTATTTATTTATTTAAGTCTCATTAATATACATTGTACATAATACTAACTACAACAATTGTTTCGGTAAAAATGTATATCACTACTCAAATTGAGTTATAAGAGACTATAAATATGATTATATCATGCGTTTTTTAATTTCTGTGTGGTATAATAATAATGTAATTGGCGTCATTTCAATGATTTGGCTGTATTTTGTGTAAAATTTCTATTTGATATATTTAATTGTAATATAATGAATAGGTCAGCAGATTACTTAGCACTTTTGTTAAGTATATTTTACTTAGTTTTATGTGTAAAACCCAAAATAGTTTGTTAATGGAATTCTATGGATTACATACATAATTATGTTGCATCCTAATTCTATCTAGATATACATACCCGGTAGTTATAGACAAGTTGACCAGACAGTGTGTTGAGTCCAAAATGGTTGTTATTACATTTTATTGTCAGATAGGTAAACTTATTTGTGAATGAAGACATTTATTCTGGCTGATATTTTTGCATCTTTCTTAAATATTCTACATTTGCAAACATTTCCACCGGGCAAACCACTTAATCAATGTATTGTTTTTAAGCAAACTGACATAATTTTACTATGAAGTGACATAAGTGTTGCCATGGCTACTTAAAAGTAATTTAAATTCTGAATTTTGTTATAATTACAAGTTGTGTATTTACTTGATAAAAGAAAGCATGTATTGTATAAACATGATGACACCAAATAATTTATTTTCCATGTACTATATTGTGTATGTTGTATTTTTTGACAGATTCAGGTATTTTGTGTTTCTTGTTTATTCTTTATCTCTGTAGTTATTTGCACACTTTTAATATAAGTAAACATAATTAACATGCTCAAGTTCTTGTTATAACAGTAAGACATTATATTTATTGTCAAATAATCATAGTATATTAAATTTCCATGTATCTAATGCTTCTGTATTCAATATGAATTTGCATATCTGTTACTTTACTAAAAGTCATGAAACTTTAGAGGTAAGGTTTTCGACTAGGGTGGAAATCCCTCTGCTATACCAGGGGCAGAATATCTTCTACACAGAGTGAAAATCCATTTGTCACAACTTAATGGAATTCCCTCTACTAATCCAGAGTGGCAGAAATCTCTTTGCCAACCCAGGACAGTAACCCCTCTGCCAAACCAGGCTGTAATCCTTTGATCAAATTTGGCTTGTAATCATCCCACTTTGCTGGACAGAAATTCCTCAGTCAAACTAGGGGGAATCCCTGGGCCACCCCATGGTGGAAAACCCGAAACTTATAAATCATAGCCTTAGATCTGCTCCCTTTTCCAAATGAGTTGAAATGAAGATTTGATGATATATATAGGAAATCATGTAACAAGCATTGCCATGATTAACATCTATATTAACACTTCAAAGTACGGGTATTGATCATATTTGTAAAAATGTATCTGAAAATTAATATTTTCATTATTTCTATAATATCTTGTAGGTCATACATTTTCAGCATTTTAAGGTTCCTTACAAAATGCAGCAGTGTATCAATAATGCTTATACATGTAGTTCTGGTCTATGTTACAAATAATACCTTGCATAATTAAATTCACATTCAGATCTTTTGCAGATTCTAGACAAAAGTTTATAATTCTCCACTTTTTATTTTTTTACTGTTGCTATGGTAACTTCATATTTTCAGATGATAGACTAGGAAGGAGGAAATCTAGTGTTGCAGGCTTTTGTATGTCATGGTTATAAAATCTGTTCAATACCTTACCCTGGATCGTTTATTTATTTCTACTAGTTTTATTGTAAAATATGTATTTGCGAAAAAACACCTTGATTTTCTGTCCTCTTTCGTGGAAGTTCTAGAACAATTACCAAGAAATACATGTTTATGTCAATTTTACAGCACAAATTATAATCAGTCTACTACCATTTTCTAAAGTAACACATGTATAAGGAGAAGCCTAGTGAATTGATTTATCAGTGGCTGCACGCAGATGTTACATTTGTTTGAAAATTCACAAATCATGTCAAAAACTTAATCCAACATAATAATAAGTTTTTCTTTTTGACTAGCTTTTTCATTTTTGGGACAGTAATACATCTTTATATCTGTGGAAACTTAAATCTTGCTGATCCTGCAGTCACAAATGTGCTGAAAATGAATCGGACATAAAACTTAAACCCAAGTTTATAGCTCAATATTATTCTGCCTTATTATTATATGTTGCTGTAAAAATGCAATACAATTTACTAAATCTATTCTTAATTTCAATAGCAAATACATATTTTACTAGTATATTGGCATGGGAAATAATTCATGCAGTATTGCATTTGGATAGTTTCTTTAGTTATCTCCCTTGTCCCTTTACTGACTGGTTATGGGGACTTAACAATTAAACCATTACTTTTCAGATTGCTGAACTGTTCTATCTGTGAACTTTGATTACATGTGCATGTATTCTGACATTCTTTATGTCAAGAAAGCATAAGTTTTATTGGTCAACATAATTTTCATTATATTCCATTTGCAAATTTAAGCTTAATCTGTAAATTAAAGTGACTTTGGATCAAGAATACTTGGAGAATATTTTTTTCTCTGTTTGATACAGATTTTACTTGCTTTATACAGCTAGTTAACTCATACAGATCTCTCAACACAGTAGTTTCGGACAGTTTTGTTCTGTCACATTAAAGCAACATTTATGTGCAAAAATTACTTTATCAGTATAATATTTTGTAGTTTATCATTTTTAACCAACTTATACATACTTTCCAATGTAGTTTTTGAGATATAATTGAGTATTGTTTGTTTCATGAATTAACAGAAGATATGAATACTAACTGACAATGTAAGAAAAGTCCAAAATATAACGGAACAATTCTATGAAATTAGAGCCCTTTTGTGTGGCTGATATAAGGATTGATCAACCCTAGCACAAGTGATATTGCCTGAGGGCTTAGTAATTACAATTATACCCCAACAAACCAAGTATATTGGGGTTATGGTTTATATGAGTCACTTTGTTTGTCTGTCAGTCATCTATCCGCTTCACCTTTATCTGAAGCATCCATATTAAGATTTGGATTTTTTGGTTATTTTTATAATAGGTCTATTTGCTTCATCTTGTGAACCGCTTTTTAGATCAATGAAACTTCACATGAATCATCAATAATTGATGCCTAGTAGCACATAGTGTCGCTACATCAGATTCGACAATTTTTGATAACACTTTGTATATTTTTGTATGAATTGTTAACAATTTATAGGCAATCAGTGACTTATAGTTCCAAAGGGCTGGGTGCCTTTTGATGTATTTAATATATTGCATTCATGTCTGCTTTACTGTGATATATGTATGATGATATGATGATGTCGCTGTAAAAGCATCTCCATATACCAGACATATAAACAATGTTCCAACAAGAAACCCATGTGAGGATATAAATCACATTTAATGATAGCTCTAGTTTTCAGTGCATTGCTAAATTAATCAAATTCCTCCGGTTTATGGTCTGTAAATTGAATACTGGATGGGCGTAGTGAGTTTGCCTGATGCATTTGCAAATTATTGCTTTGCATATGATATTACTACATGTAATATGAGAAAAAAAATCATCACTTTAAATTAACCAATATGATGGTTGGTAGAGAAACTTCAGAACTGATGAAGTTCTCTTGGACTCACAATATTTTATTATAAAATTAACTGCAATGTTACAGATGCTATGCGCAGAAGCCGATACAGTGTAGCTGGAATGTGTATGTTGGCTTTCACCTTCCGAAGACATGATCACTTAATTGTCTTCCTTTCTCTAATTGACTTCCTACCATTTTAATATAATATCGTTGCTTACTCCACTTATACCACTTTGAAGCATGCAGAAACACCTTATGTGTTAACATTGGGTTGTTTGCTTCAATTGTATTGTTTGTTCATTATTCACTTATTATTAGACAAAATTTAACAGGCACTCATTAATCTGTACCTACTCTTCAGCTGTTCTCATTGTGTGGGCAATTACAATTCTCCAACAATAACTGACAGATTTGTATGAAAATTTGTGTGTCACATACATATTGTTTGACCATACCACATTTTGTGTAATATTGTAAAATTATTTATGGATCATTTGTACAGATGTGCTGAGAAAACCAAGATTGTCGGTTGTTGGATCCAGTATGTGTATAAAACATGCACTGTGTGGTGTGCTCTCTGTTGCTATCACCATGGTAACACATGATGTGTGTCGGAATTGTATCAACAATTGTTTCATCTATTTTATCCACTCAAATCTTATTGTCTCAAAGCACACATTATGGTGGCTGGGAAGTGAATTGTTACATATCAGCTAGGCTTTATGATGAATGAATCAGATATCTACCTTTTTGCCTTTGATAATATTTACACTTTTTGTGAAATACTGCAAATTGCTAACATAATGATGTAATATTTTGTGTAACTGGACAATCAGTTGCGCACATTTCACTTGTTTACATACATGAGGTATTTTCATTTTAGAAGTTGATTCACAGATTTTTTACATTCGTATGCTTGATAACTTTTACAATTACCAATCTTAATGTTGTTGGTTTTAATTTATAATCTAATTGCTTTAAGCATGTATGCTATGAATATAGCAGTTTGATTCACCATATGGAGTTTGTTTTTCCGACGATTTTTTTGTCACAAATATATTTCTTCTTACCAGTATCCATTTACAGTGCTTTCAGTTCTTAGATTTATAACTTTTATGCTGGTTTCAGAAAACGAACTTGAATTTGAAGACTATGACGGTAAAATAAATAAGTGCTTAATTCTTGTACCTTCCGTGATATATGTTGTTGTTGGTAAATGTGTCTATGTGTAAATCTTTTTCAAATTCTGTGTTTATTTTAATATAGCATTTATTTTTGGTAAATAGTCATTATTTTCTAGAATAATTAAACATGAATGGCACGATCATACGTAAAAACATTTAAACTTTCCTGTAAATTAATCTCTGATAAATGAATAGCAAATTAGGCTTGATGTTCTTGGCAAAACTATTGTAACTCTGACAGTTTGGTAAAGAAACAGTTACGATACGATGCTGTTGCAGTAAACTGTTAGTTAGCTATACTGTTACAGTCTTCATGTCTATACATGTATATATATGCAGGAAATGATTTACTGGTACAAGGTATAATATGGGTTCATGCTTTTTTTTATGTTATTTAATGTTATTTTTTTCAAAATTATAAAGATTTTTATTTCTTGTAACTTCACTGTTTTTATTGATTACATTTTGGATATGGATTTTGATATATCTCTTGGCTGATGTTCGCTCTTTGGATGGAGTGAATTTTGTTTGTTGTTAATGAAATAGAACTTTCAGCATTTTCCTTAAAACGTTCCAAATTTAAGCATTAAATATTGTATTATAATTGTGTTTCCTAGGAATTTTATGTTCGAATCCAATTGTGATTGTGTTAGTATAATATCTCTGTGGTTAAGACTAATATGTATGTATTATATTTCTGTATGTTTGTAATGATTATGTCACTCAGGTTAGGATACAGTCTGATTCTAATTCTGTTACAGTATTATATAAAACATGTATTGAAGATCTGGTACAATTCTATTTCAACTCAGTATTTGTAAAGTGGCAGTTTCAAAGTTTTCCACTAAATTTGGATACTTTTAAGGCAGCTTATTGTTAATGGTTAATTGTTTGAGTGCCTGCTTTTATATAGAGTTTTCTTACATTTTGCAGTAGAAGCAAAGCGCATGAATAGAAATCAACATGATGAGCGATTTGCACGAATAGGTAAGTTTACTGCTTACACTTGAATAACTTACAAGGATTGGTTGAATTTTTCTGCAGGGTTAAGTAATGTTAGGAAGCAGAACAGGGTTACATATTCCTGTACATGTAACATTTACATTTGTACATCGTTAACTCAAACCACATCAATGTATCCCCAGTATTTTAGCCAGGTGATACCACAGTATGTACATACTTCCTTAGCTAATGATAATAGACTGTGCCCATGAATTTGTAATGTTTCTTTGATTTTAAGAAAATGGGAGCATTTGAAAATCTGAACCATCAATCTGATAAGAGGTCAAACAATAAAACTTCAGTGAATAATAGTATATGTTAGCACTGAAACTAGTTATGTGAATGGGGCCTTTAAAATCATTGGAATCTGAAGTTCCATATGACTACATTATACATATTAATTGAAAGTGTGAAATCCTAATTAGTGAACTATTATCAACCCATGTGTCATGTGTTAGAATAAGCAACCAAAGAGTCTCAGTGGTAATATAGTTGAAAAGGTGTCAGTCCCTCGACTCAGAGGTCATAGGCTTGAATAATGTCAAGATGAATATCATATCTCTTATAAAGAATAAATCTGTGTCAGTGTATTTAAATTGTGAGAAGTGTTACATGTATAACTTAATGAATAGTTTGATGAACTGATGTTCTATGCCTATAAGAGTCATTGTAATACTGATCTGAAAGTTGTGAGAAGTGTTACATGTATAACTTAATGAATAGTTTGATGAACTGATGTTCTATGCCTATAAGAGTCATTGTAATACTGATCCGAAAGTTGTGGGTTTAAATCCCATTATGGGCGAGATTTTAATTACACTGTCTTCACAATTCCTGCATTAAGTATTAGCACTGGGTCAGACACCCAGGAAGAAGTTGTCAAAAGTGATTAGTACAAGTTATTTAAGAGAGATTAAGTTGTTACAGGGAATGCATATAAGACAATGCCTCCCCACACAGACTCCAGGGAAACTACAGCATACACAACATTAGGGACTGAGAAGTTGCAAGGGGGGAGATTGCACAGATGGAATACACCACAGGACAAGCCAAGAAAGTCAGTAATCACAGGCCAAAAGAGGGGGGGGGGAGAAAATATCATGAATATTATATCAAGAAAAGGAGCTGCACATTGGGAAAGGGGGAACATTACATAGATCTAAAAAATACTAAATAGAAATAAAACCATACAATGATTTACAGTCGTGTAACTATTAGTAACATACTGGGGGTTTAAACTGATTTGCAGCTAGCTATCCTCACACTTAAACGCTAAATGGTCATTGATTCCAACATGTACACATAGATTAACTTAATAGGCAGTTACTAATCATTAAAAGCAATTAATTATTACGCGCTATAAAATATTCACTGCATATCATCCAGTACAAAGAAACAGGCAGCCTTGTACTCAGACCTTGCTCTCAGTATTTCAATTATTTACTTCAGAAAACAAGAGAACTGCAAAATCTTTGATAAATAACATTATGTAAAGGCAACAGGAAAAATGTATTAATTAGACTTGATATACAAAACTATGTTAAATATATAGATTATCCCTAAACTCCTAGTATGATATGACAACTTATTGATAGTGTCCATCAGAGCAACGATACATCATTGAAGAAGGATTAGGTATTAAGTTATAGATCATATTGGAATTTTATATCAACATCAACTAATTTACTGATGTCTTACAATTAATGTAACAGAGATTGTCACAATATGTTGAGTAATTAATATAATTGGTTAAATTTCAGGTGAATATGTAATAATGGTGCATGATGTGACAACTCCGCCATTTATGGGTCAGACCTTAGAACCAGCTTTCATTCTAGTGAAACAGAAAAAACCAAAGAGAGAAAAGAAGCCAAAGGAGGTTAAACCCAAGTAAGTTTATATTTGTATCTCAATTCTAAAATACCAAACTTTCAGTGTGCAATGTTGGTAGCTAATGTTCCGGTTTAAACTTTATTCAAAATTTTATGAATTTGTATTGATCTTATCTTAATCTTCTAAGTTTTCAATGGAACTTGCTTCATTGGTAAATAGCATTTTTTGTGTAACTCTGTCATAGCCCAACCCATTTTCAAGTTCTTGGTAAGACTTCACTTCCTGGAAAATATCTATTTATAGGATATTTAACTTAGATTATAAACTACTGTAATAACTATTGTACACAGTACAACACTTTAATTGTGCTTGCTATAAGTGTTATATTAGGTTAAATGTATAATTGTTTCATGTTAAAACATGGGTACGGTTCAATACTGTTGTACCTCAGATTTGGTAAACAAGCAGTTATGACAGTCAAACTCCCAAAAGGTTCAAAACATGAATCACCTCATTTTTAAACTCTACAACATTTGCAAATTGCAGTAAAAACAGTATTTGTAGGCCAAATTATGGACCTAGCTTATGTCCGTCCTTGTGGTACAAATCTTAAGGACTACTGCCTAATGATTGTGCCAAATTGGTTTTAATATTTGCCTGGCTTTTTAAAAGAGAGCTTCACGTATCAGACAGGATTTCATAAAGATGGGAAAATGCATAATATGTTGCAAAATTTATTTAATGAGAACAATTAGCGAAATTGATGAAAATATTAGTATATTTTTAATGCTAATTCAGTCTTTAATATCTTAAAGAGTTTGATACTTCAAGATTGGAGCTTTATGATTTCAACTCATATTTTATTTTTGGTCAACATTGTTGGTAATCAAACTACTGCTTGAAACAATTTTGATTTGTATTTTAAATTTCAAATGTTAAATAAAACCTATATTACTGTTTATGTAATGTGGTCATGGATTGCTTGTATGATATTCTCTTTGGTACAAATACCATGCGACCTCTCTAGAGGCCTTTGGGAGAAACACATTTTGACTGTTGTTTAAATTTGTTGTTCTAGAAAGGTTACTTGATACTATCAAGTTGATAGTGAATTATTATTAAAGGAAATATTGATACTGTTGTTGAAGAGAGGTTACTAAATGAGGGCTGTATTGGAAAGGTTGTGTTGTACTTCTTGATGACTCATTTAAGTCATTGATACGTGTATTTCTCTTCATGTTTGAATCAATATGAAATGTTGAATATTACTGGTTCAAATATGCTTTATGCTCTCTTCCCCTTTCGAATTATCACCTTGATTGGATAAGAATACTTGTTTGTGTTGAAACTTATTTTATGTCTCAAGGGAATTTAAATTTACTGTACCATGAGTTTCACATTGTCATTTTTAAAAATAATTATGATCTAATTTACAAACATTTACAGGTGAATTTTTAGGGATTTCTTTGGGGGCCATGATGATTTAATCCAAACTCATTTTCCCCTTTAATAGCCCAACATCTGTTATTCCCTCTACTAAATTTGTAGTACTACCTTAAGATGAAGAAAGATACGGTTGATATAAAAATGTATTTAACTGATAATTTTTATTTTAAAACTGAAAGTTCATTTCACAAACATGTTAAGGACAGCCAATTTACAACAGTACAACATGTATAATGGAAACATTTATATGCTCTTTCAATATAACTTGAAGAGCTTTTGGTATTTTGGATAGCAGTTTATGTTACCAGTGTCACAAGTTCAATGAAAAGTAAAGATCTTCACATTTAAAAACACAATGTCCTTAACAGAGTATTAAGTTTGAGACTCTGCTTGTTGGGATTTTAAAAGTTTTCTGATAGACACTTGGTCTGAACTACGGTCACAAATATATAAAAGTTCAAATAATATAAGGCCTCTGCTTTCATTGTAATGGGGCTTCAAATTAAATAAAAAGTCAGGAGCATTTAGTGACTAATCCTGCTATTAGGGTTGAAGAAGAGTTCAAACTGACACCTGGGTAGAACCTGACCCACCTTCCACAAGCCAGCTGGATGGTTTCCTCACTTTCAAATTCTAGATCCTGGCTGGGATTTGAACCTGCATCAGTTAGGGGCGATGGCTCCTCTGCTTTCAAAGAGAAATGGCTTAGTAAGAAAACACAGCATAGGAAACTTACTTGTTTAATATATCCGTAGATTTCTATTTCAGTTTTGCCAACTTCCGTCTGTTTATTATTATGTTGTTTTATAAATGTAAAATATAATTAACACATATCAGTACAGACAGACTGAAAATAATCTTACATCAATGATGTTTTTATTGTAGGAAAAGAAAGTATGTATTAGATGATAAACAATGTACTTTTAGGGGAATAAGGGACTTTGTTTGCTGTGTGCTTTATAACTCAAAATATGTAATTGTTCTATTAAGGTGACAATTATTGAAACTTGGTAACCTACCAATGTTTATTCTCCAACTGGTGTTTTTTAGCTCACCTGAGCACAAAGTGCTCATGGTGAGCTTTTAGGATCGATGAATGTCTGTCTTTGTGCGTCATGCGTCAACATTTTCTTTAAACAACATCTCCTCCTATACCACTGAATGGATTTTGTTCAAACTTCACAGGAATGATCCTTGGCTGGACCTCCTTCAAAGTTGCATCAAACGTTCCGGTCTGCTGCATAAGTAGGTCACAGGAGCTAAAAATAGATTTTAAAAGTGTAAACTTTGAAAATCTTCTTGTCCAAAACCCTTAGGTCTAGAGCTTTGATATTTGGTGTTAAGCATTGTCGAGTGGTCCTCTTTGAAGATTGCATAAATTATTACGTTCCGTCAAAAAAAACATGGCAGTGTATTCAGGTGAGCGATATAAGGGCCATGATGGCCCTCTTGTTTTCTGAACACTTCAATTTTGCAAGGGTTGAATTTCACGAAAAATAAAATGGCGGAGTACTGAGTATAAAAGTACCGAGTATTATGTATCGGAATCATATCTTCATCAGATTTACAATAATATTTCCCTGATGAACAATGATTTACAAAATGATAATTGAGCAGAAATTTAATGTAAATTGTTAATACATGTACTCATATGATATCTGCTCATAGAGGCTTAGTAACCTTTTCATGATATTCATTAGAATTTGTATTTAAGAGCAAGTGAGATTTTCTCTGACCTAAAATGTTTCTATTTAATGAAAACAATGTTTTAGTTCTTCATTGTGCTGTGGTTGTGTCTATGGTTACAGGTGGCTGGTAGGAGTGAAATGTATTCATCTGTTTGTAAATAATGTTGTTTTATTTTTCATTTGACAGAAAAGCAGTTGTAGTGTCAACATTGAAGCCTTATTATTTCCTAACCCAACTTCTTTGTTTTACGTAGTCACATGTATACATCTGAAATTTCTCTGATAGTATGTATTGCTGTAATGCTTAAAACAAAATTGAACAAACATTTACATGTTCAAACAAGGCACAGTCTCCACTATGGAATGAATTATTCTACTTAGCAGAATTATTTTCTCTTTTTTTTGTTATTCAATTATTAATTTTATTTTCAAGGTATGCATAGGAAATCCTTTCTACACCCTTATTTGAAATAGATATTTAAAACATACTAAAATGAAAGTCAATTTATTTAATGTAATATTGAGAAATACAATGCATCGTAAATCAAGTATATTTTTCTAAAATTAAAACATAAACAATGAAGAATATTCTATGTATATATATTTTATTTTTTTAGAGTAAATACTGGTATCTTTTTGGGTGTGTGCAATGTTCTTGTGGAGTATTTAGCAATTCAATAGGAAAATCCAAGGCACCTAAACATAGTGTACAACCATTGGATAAAATATGACTATTCAGAGTGAACTAAATACTTATAGACTGATCATAGTTAACTTCTGAAGTGACATACCATTTAAGTGGTTGGTATTGTTTGTACCTACAATGATCAGAGATTAAGAGGGGACTTCCCGTTTAAATCCTTACAAGTGATTTCAATAGTAGTTTATGTGAATTGTTGTAATTAACAAGAAAACCACACATTTATCAGATTATCTGATTCAAGAAATTGAAACTTTGATCAAATTATCTTATTCTTGACTACCAGAAACTGTCTAATTTTAGAAATGCAAACATTCGTCAAATTATTCAACTCTGAACATAAATTTTACAGTAAATGTATTATGTTCTTGAGAAATTGTTATAACAAAAATGTGGGGTAAATCTTGAAAGACTTAGTTCAAAGTATTGACAATAAAATGCAATAGTTGAAGAGGACACACGAGTTAAATTTCAAGCTGCATTTATACAACTCAGTATTATTTATTGCATACATAAAATATGATAAAATACACACAGCTATAATACTTGTTGCATTATGTTTCAATAATCTACAAAAAAACAAAAGGTGAAAGCAGTGCATGATGATTAAAGTGATTATTATCAAAGAAATAATAATTTTCTGCTTGAGTGTGTTTGTTGTGGACATGGTGAATGCTGTATCTGTATGTTTGTATCAGGAATATCTTGATCAGTTTCTGTTTGTTTGGTTAGTGTTTGTCCTCCCTAAGTTGAACTGTATCGGTAAAGTTATTGCTTTTAAAACTATCTAATTATTTATACCTTACGTCCTAAGGTAAAGACAATAAAGATTTGCAGTATGCCTGAGTTTCCTTTACTAAAACAGTCTCTGTTCTACCCAATATGTTATACAATAACATTGTAATGATAATAAATTTTGGAATAAAATAACAAACTGGACAGATTGGTGACAGACAGTTAAACTATTTTTTTTATAAATGTATTATAATTTTTCAAAAAAATGTGTTGCCTACACAAATCAAGTACATGTACATGCAGTTAATGAACTCCTACTTGTCAATTTAAATGACTTAACTTTAAGTATTTTTATTTGATATAATAAGACTTGGCCAAAATTGGAACTTTATCACTTATATCAGATACAGATGTTTGTATCATCTATTGTTGAACAAGTTGTATTAGGTGTAAGTTGCATTGGGGTGTAAATTGCATTGGTAGGCATACATTTGTACTGCAGGGCTTTGATACATAACTTTTATCTAGCTGTTTTCTCTATAAATGAAGGGGTGTCGATAACATTTTGTGTCAAATCCCTGCGGTATTGCTAATTTCTTTACATCCTTTTAGTTGTTAAAAACCATGCAGTAATACAGACAGATAAGTTCTGCTGTATGTGTATTATTTATGTTGTTAAAACTTAGTAACTGGTTCTCCATTAGTCAATGTGAATACAATGTATGTTACTTTAGTTCAAGCCTAGTTAAGTCCCACTTAAACCTAACTCACATACATGTTGGCACTTCATACAAATATTTGTTTGCACATCTGGCAAATTTGATATACAAAATCAAATGCGAATGCATAAATTTACATAGTTACATGAGTAAATACTTTCATATGCAGGTTTTCACCTAGGGGACCTATGATGAAAAAATAAACAGAGGAAATGAACCAATAGAGGAGGGGTTTATCTTGAAATCCAGATTCAGAGCACCAGAGATCGATTTTAGATTGATATAAATTTAATGAGTTGTTATGGGGGTAGGGGCGAATCTGCTGCCAAGAGAATTGAGTATGAATGTAATTTTTAAAAAAGCATATGATAACAACCAGTTAGGTGTTCTGTGGACAAATGTTATATTTATTTGAATCACTGTTGAGTTGGCTTCCTGGAAAATCTAGTAAGGGACATGTGGTCATGACCTTTGCAGGTGTGAACCCACAAAAATTACCTCTTGTAGTACGCTGTCTTGAATTTTCAGACCTTTGTCAATAACTCAGCGTGTCAAGTCCCAACTTTATATAATAACAGATTTATATGTTTTTACAGCTGATGGTTCGACTTTTATAAGTATGTGATTCTTGATTAATCATGGTATATAATTTTAATATTTTTATTTTGCACATATTTTTTATAGTTTAAAAGCAAGAAATTAACTAAGGTTTGTATATGGCTTACATAGAGTAGCCAGTTAATGAGAATTAGATGAATATGTGCCTTGTTGTTGCTATGTATAATTAGACAAAAGTGCTGTTGTTAGTTTATGTTGCTTTGCAATTATTTATTTGCAGAGGTATTTCTGTTTATAGCTGAGAAATAGCAATGCAGTGATCTTTAGTGTAATGTAGTGTCTTACATAATACATGTATCACAAATTTAAAAACAATCAGTTGATTATTTAAAAAGGATGAATTTGAGTTGAATTTCTTTCAAAGGAATAGAGTTCCCTCAAAAGCTTAAAACTCTATCAGAATTGCACTGCAATTCTCACAGGATTATTGAACTTCTAATATACCAGTTTAATAGTGCATACTATTGCTATGTAGTGCATACTATTGCTATGTAGTGCATACTATTGGGTCTTTAATAATACATGTGAATACGAGGCATCCGATATACACACCTAGCTTCAGCTTGTTTTTGCTAACTACTTCAAAAATTAATGATCTATGAATGTTGAAAGATAATGATGGTGATAAAATGATGGTTTTCCCATGAATAATGCATCCATGTGACTGACTTAAACCAGAATTGAAAATTAGAATTGCGTGGGAGATCATGGGAAAATTCATGTATGACATACCAATGACATACACCTAAAACTTTACGCTACGATTTTCGGAAAATGAGTTTCGAAAACCCATTACACATGTTTACATGTATTTTTGAAGCACTTAAAATTGTGTAGGTAATTATGGATAAAGAAGGTTAAATTTAACATTAGAAGGTATTACTTAAAGACATGAGTAATTGCTTGTGATAATGAAACTTAGAATGCACTATTGATTTTAATCATTTAATCTATCAAGTTTATTATATTGCACATGTTTATAATTATTATGCACAAAGTAACGGTATGATCAAAACCTTGACTGGTATTGAAACTGTTAGATGAGATCAAGGTGCTGTTATTTCAGGTAGATATAGTGTTAGAGTTTTTTGTTTGTAGACAATTCATGAACATGTTGATAAACGAAACTTCACTGAATGAAGAGGAAGATTAAATTACTGTGCGGCCATTTTGGGAAATCCTTCCAAGCGTAGGCATTAATGCACAAGTTTACCTTTATCAAACTACATTAACATGTAGAAGTTGTGACATTTTATGATTTAACATTGCACACATTTCATATGAACCTCAGGATATTGCAAGGTTGTTACTGTATACACCTACTGTTTTACTGTGTCGTCCTTTTTTTATTACTTAATTAAGCATCTGTAGGAATTACCAGTGCATATCGTACATTTTGATACCTGTAATTCAATTATTGAATGTAGGAATCAGATTGTATACTTATACAATTATCCAATCAAATAATAAATATCATTGAGAGTATTTTAATCATGTAGATGATATCATATTTCTTGTCTTGTTTATGAAAAATAGTCATTTTTATTTGAACTATAGTTTGATTTATATATATAAATATACCTATTTACTGTTACACGATTCCACAGTAGTATATCAGGTGACATTGTCTTCTTCCGGCTTCAATAAAACGTAACATTTAGATTTGTATATCACATAGTCAGGCTGACAAAAAGTTTATTGTTGCTTTTAAGCTAAATTTAGAGTCTGTTTGGTAAGTTATTCATGACATGAATTTCCCAGTCCTGATTAAGCATGTTTTGTTTGAAAGGATGTAGTCACTTCATTGTTATGATTCTGATAAAATTTACATAAGCTTAGTCTACACATCAGCCTTGTCAGATACCAATGGTTGACTGTTCCATCCCACAGCATTTGCCTATAGCCATTGTCAGATACCCACAAATGACTGCCATCTCACCACATTTGTCTATAGCCATTGTCAGATACCCACAATTGACTGCCATCTCACCACATTTGTCTATAGCCATTGTCAGATACCCACAATTGACTGCCATCTCACCACATTTGCCTATAGCCATTGTCAGATACCCACAATTGACTGCCATCTCACCACATTTGTCTATAGCCATTGTCAGATACCCACAATTGACTGCCATCTCACCACATTTGTCTATAGCCATTGTCAGATACCCACAATTGACTGCCATCTCACCACATTTGCCTATAGCCATTGTCAGATACCCACAAATGACTGCCATCTCACCATATTTGCCTATAGCCATTGTCAGATACCCACAAATGACTGACATCTCACCATATTTGCCTATAGCCATTGTCAGATACCCACAATTGACTGCCATCTCACCACATTTGTCTGTAGCCTTTGTTAGCTACCCATAATTGACTGCCATCTCACCACATTTGTCTGTAGCCATTGTCAGATACCCACAATTGACTGCCATCTCACCATATTTGTCTGTAGCCTTTGTTAGCTACCCATAATTGACTGACATCTCACCACATTTGTCTGTAGCCTTTGTTAGCTACCCATAATTGACTGCCATCGTACCACATTTGCCTATAGCCATTGTCAGATACCCATAATTGACTGCCATCTCACCACATTTGTCTATAGCCATTGTCAGATACCCACAATTGACTGCCATCTCACCACATTTGCCTATAGCCATTGTCAGATACCCACAAATGACTGCCATCTCACCATATTTGCCTATAGCCTTTGTTAGCTACCCATAATTGACTGCCATCTCACCACATTTGTCTATAGCCATTGTCAGATACCCACAAATGACTGCCATCTCACCATATTTGCCTATAGCCATTGTCAGATACCCACAAATGACTGCCATCTCACCACATTTGCCTATAGCCATTGTCAGATACCCACAATTGACTGCCATCTCACCACATTTGTCTGTAGCCTTTGTTAGATACCCATAATTGACTGCCATCGTACCACATTTGCCTATAGCCATTGTCAGATACCCACAATTGACTGCCATCTCACCACATTTGCCTATAGCCATTGTCAGATACCCATAATTGACTGCCATCGTACCACATTTGCCTATAGCCATTGTCAGATACCCATAATTGACTGCCATCTCACCACATTTGTCTATAGCCATTGTCAGATACCCACAATTGACTGCCATCTCACCACATTTGCCTATAGCCATTGTTAGATACCCACAATTGACTGTCATCTCACTGCATTTGTCTATAGTTGTTATCAGATACCCGCAATTGACTGCCATCTCACCATATTTGCCTATAGCCATTGTCAGATACCCACAATTGACTGCCATCTCACCACATTTGCCTATAGCCATTGTCAGATACCCACAAATGACTGCCATCTCACCGTATTTGCCTATAGCCATTGTCAGATACCCACAATTGACTGCCATCTCACCACATTTGTCTGTAGCCTTTGTTAGCTACCCATAATTGACTGCCATCTCACCACATTTGTCTGTAGCCATTGTCAGATACCCACAATTGACTGCCATCTCACCATATTTGTCTGTAGCCTTTGTTAGCTACCCATAATTGACTGACATCTCACCACATTTGTCTGTAGCCTTTGTTAGCTACCCATAATTGACTGCCATCGTACCACATTTGCCTATAGCCATTGTCAGATACCCATAATTGACTGCCATCGTACCACATTTGCCTATAGCCATTGTCAGATACCCATAATTGACTGTCATCTCACCACATTTGCCTATAGCCATTGTCAGATACCCATAATTGACTGCCATCGTACCACATTTGTCTGCAGCCATCATTGGCCATGATTGACTTTTCCAACACATTGCATTACTCAATAACTGGAAAGCAGCGGAATTAATTGGTCGTATCATTATAAGCATGCTTCATACTTCTATGTTGACTTGTAAATTCAGTGTCCATAATATATATAATTTCATTTGATTTATAAGCATGATGTAAGCCAACAAAATGGAACAAACAGTAGAAAGGTGAAGGTGCATGCACTCCTATACCTCCTTGCTGCTACCTCTCTGTTCATGTTGTACTTTAGCAATTGAGATTGTTTTATTGGTGGAAGTAGAAAAATATGTTCATAAAAGGAATTTCAAAACTTCAAACATTATAAAGATGTAATACAACAAATTTTGTTTTTAAAATTTGGCTGTAGATTGCATTGTTTACAAATTCCAATTGGGATTTTGTCTACAACTTGCCAAGAACCTAGGAACACAAATCATGTTAATTGGCTTCCTTAAATGGCTGAAAAAACTACTAAAATCTTCAGAAAAATGTTCCTTTTGTGACCTAGATTGCTTTGATAGATTGTTGGTGGATGGGTTTTGTTTGTGTTACAACAATCTTGTTCATCAGAGATCTAACAAGTTGGGCACACCATTTAGACTTACATACCTGTATGAACAAGTTCAGACCAGGTTTAAAACCTCTGGTTCCAATTTCTCAAAAATACTTGCTTAGTAATAATTGCTTTGAAGTCCTCTATTTTGCTTAGTTGGGAATTTGTATAAAGGGCTTCATGATCACTCTTCACTCTTAAGCAGGATGATAAGCAAATTGTATATCAATGAACTAAAGTATTGTTGTGACATCAGGGCCAGGTATACTAGAATGGTGCTGATGTAGACTGTTGTTAGAATGGGTATAAGGCATTGTTGTTGGTAGTGTTGTTGCAGTGGAATACTCAAGATTTTTTTTATATTACATATGCTTATTAAATTATTTATGCATATGTATAAGATATTTACTAGAACTAAATTAAAATTAAGGAATGAATACTATGTATATCAGATACATTATGCTTTACTGGACTTTCATTAACCATTATATATATGTATACATATTTTTGTATAGTATATTATTTTTAGAGTGACACTTGTTAAATAAGCATATATATTTTGTGTCTAATAATTGTAAGAATGCAAAATTACTGTTTGTAGCATAAAATGCTTAGTTGAGTTTAAAAGCTCAAAAGAGCTTATGCTATATTGTTAATTGTGCTGACTTTGTACTTACTTGAATTCATTTGACCCGCATGTAGAACAGATATTGTGTTGCCATGCAGGCATCAGTTCCAAGGTTGTGTCAGTCATGTGATTATTATTGCCTTATTTTACTTTTCAGGTGGGATACTTCCAAGCACATTGCGGCAAATATGGTTAGAACCTAGCTGATGTCTTCAATATTTTGTGTTATCTGTAATTAACTTTTACACCGTTACCAATGGTTACCATGAGGGACTAGTCATTATGGACAGTACATTTTTTAAATCAATCAAACAGAAACATGCTGTTATAATTTTATACACAGATTTTTATTTGATACTGGACTATACAAGTTGATACTGGGAATGTTATTCTTCTTCTTCTGGTTCCAAGGTTAAAATTTAGACGAACTTCAAGAAATGTGTTATACATGTACTGAAAATAAATGTATAGGAATACTTATACTTCATATAGATCCAGCGTGTATAATTATAAATGAAGGTCATCTGTAAAAATTGTTTGTTTGAGGTACTGCAAGGAACCCACCAAAATCCACCCTGTCTAAAAATACTTTGCTCTTTCCTGCTGATTTTTTGTAACAAAATCCCCAAACTATCCAAAATAGGAAGTAATTGACCTACTGATCAACCAAGATTGATGAATGGGGTACCACAAACATTCGATTTTAAAGAATGCCTAAATGTAGTATGGTTAAAAAGAGTGTAAAGGGTAAAATTATGTACAGCATAATTCTATGAATCTTGATGCAATAACATTTATGTTTTACACTGCACATAATTGCCATTCTAAACATTAGATAATGTATGCTAATGATATATACACTATATTGTAGCTTAACTTTAAAACTATGAAAACATTTTACAACCATATCTATTTAACAACTTTTCTACCATTCAGGGACATTCACTGTATAAGTATTCAATGTGGTCTTCATTCTTACAGATAAAAACAGCATGTGAAAAGTTGGATTAATTGTATAATTGATTTTTACACTTTATTGAAAGGATCCATTTTAATGCCAAAGATTTCAGTAGAAGACTGATGTAACTGCAAACTTGTATAATATGTAGATACACTAGTCATGTAGGAAGTATTTTTACCCACTGTTCACTAACTGGAAAGGAAACTAAATAGGGTTAATATGCATAGATTGAGCCCTAAAACCAGTGTTATAAACTTCCTTCTTTCAAGTCTTTAAGTACCTTGAACGTTCTTTGAACATTGAAATAATTTTAAAGTTAAGTGTTATTGTCCATTAGTTTCACATAATAATTTCCTTGACTTGTCCAATATGTCGATCTGTACATTTTTTTAAGTATTTTGTTCTGTTTACTAGGCCATCAGTAGGAGGGAAATGTTTGTGTTATATTTGTAAATTTAATTATCGCTGTCAGATTGAAAAAACAAAATTGCCTTAATGCATCGGAGCCCACCAAAATATTTTTCTATTCCAAAAAATCATGTTATCCGGAGAGTGGATCGCTAGTGATAGACAAAGTTGGTGATGTGTCAGGTTCACAGACTCAAACATCAGACTAGACTATTAAGTGAAGACATGTGTAACAACTTTTTATCAAAATTGGCTGACCAAGTATCAAGGTGAACAAGCAGATCAGGTTAGACCTGCTGTGCATAAGAATAAAATTACATAATGAATAGAAAGTGAACATTTCTAATATATTTATGAGACCAGAATACACTTAATTGCACATGTGCATGTATTGAACAATATCTGGGTTAACCAGATTAACGTGTCACATCATTCTTAAAACACTTCGTTCAAGTGACTAGAGATAACTTTTCATTTATCTTGCAACCTGACTTTATCAGTCCCAGGTTTCATGAAATGTCTCAAATAATGAATTTTGTTTTGTGTCAAATACATTACTCCTCATCTGGATTATTGTAGACTCGCCAGTTCTGTCATGTAGCTGCAGTATTAGATTGTTTTACTGTAGTTTACTGTTGCCACAGACCTATATACCATGTATATAGGTCCGTGCTGTTGCTTTCATTATGAATCTTTTCTTTTGCCTTTCATTTAAATCTGTGATATTTTATTTTTGCCTGTTGTACATATAACATTATACAAATCATTTCATATTTTCTATGTATATTTTATCTTAGTGTTGACACTTTGGTGTTAGTTGTTTTCTATGCCCACATTATTTACACCCTATTTTATAAATCAGATCATCATTTACATCTGCAGTAATAAAGTGGATCTGCCCTTTTTGTTTTGAATAGATTGAAGCATTTTTGTCCACATTCTATGAAATCATTTACTGCCTATTTGAACCACTTAATATCTCAAATAAAACACCTTTGTTAAATTATCAGTGGTTACTTTACTAAATATAATGTTCTTAAGCCTTCACCACCTGGTTACAGAATTGTATTTTGTTCTAATTTGTACTGGTAGATAACACAGTATCATGAGCTAGGTTTACTAGCAGCCCCTAAAAAGTAGGACTATGTGTTAGGTTTTCTGACAGACCAATGAAACACTTGCCTGTGTTAGTTTACTGACCGACCAACAAAACACGACTGTGTTAGGTTTACTGAAACACATAAATATGTTAGATTTTAACTGACGGACTAATGAAACATGTGACTATGTTAGGTTTACTGACAGCCCAAGGATACAAATACTGTCTTGGGTTTACTGACAGACTCACGAAATACATGACTGTGTTATGTTTACTGACAGCCCACTGAAATACATGACTGTGTTATGTTTACTGACAGCCCACTGAAATACATGTCTGTGTTATGTTTACTGACAGCCCACTGAAATACATGACTGTGTTATGTTTACTGACAGCCCACTGAAATACATGACTGTGTTATGTTTACTGACAGCCCAATGAAACACAGCACCACTTTACTGTATTAATGTTGTTTATACATGTTTATATGAAACACACCACATACTTGGATCTGTGTTATACACCTCATTGTTATGCCCCTGCCATTTGAAGAATGATGAAGGGGCATAAAGTGCTATCCTTGTCTGTCCGTGTGTGCGTGTATTCGTCCATATATCTGTGTAAAAACTGGTTATAATAACTCTTGAAATGATGAATGGATCAATTCATCATCACAGGATAATAAGATACAGGTCAAGTTTGATTTCAGTTACATTCCACCTATTGTTGGTGGAGCTTTGGCCCTTTTTTACTCAAAACAATTGGTTTCCAATCAATCACTCTCGAAAGGTATTGGTTTCTGATCAACAACTCTTGAAAGGTTGGTTGGATTCTATTCATATTGGGTACATAAGCATAGGACAATAAAATACAGTTCAGGGTTCATTCAGTTACAACTAATTGTTTTAGGAGTTATGGCCCTTTTTTACTTAAAAATTGGTTTCCAATCAGTAACTATTGAAAGGGTGAATGAATTCAATTCCTATTGCTTCAAAATTATATAGCCTTTACAAATAAGATATTTGCATTCTGCTGAAAAGTCCATAGCAGGGGCATCTTAGTCCTATGGACGCATCCAGTTATTTCAATACTCGTTTAACTATAATGCTATATTTTTAACCAGGTTTTTGAAAAAAACCAGGTTATTAGAATGGTGATGTCGTTGGGCGGGCGGGCGGGCGGGCGGGCGGGCGGGCGTCAAACTGGGTGGTTTCCGGCGAATAACTTGAGTTCTGTTGATCATATTGTAACCAAACTTGGTGTACAGTAAGAACATATGGAGAGCTCGCTTGGGATTGCTTTTGGGTTCGATCCGACAAAGGTCAAGGTCACTGTTACTAAAAATAGAAATTTGGTTTCCGGCGAATAACTTGAGTTACATTGATCATATTGACATCAAACTTGGTGTACAGTAAGAACATGTGGAGAGCTCGCTTGGGATTGCTTTTGGGTTCGGTCCGACAAAGGTCAAGGTCACCATTACTAAAAATAGAAATTTGGTTTCCGGCGAATAACTTTAGTTACATTGATCATATTGACATCAAACTTGGTGTATAGTAAGAACATGTGGAGAGCTCGCTTGGGATTGCTTTTGGGTTCGGTCCGATAAAGGTCAAGGTCACCGTTACTAAAAATAGCAATTTGGTTTCCGGCGAATAACTTGAGTTACATTGATCATATTGACATCAAACTTGGTGTATAGTAAGAACATGTGGAGAGCTCGCTTGGGATTGCTTTTGGGTTCGGTCCGACAAAGGTCAAGGTCACCATTACTTAAAATAGAAATTTGGTTTCCGGCGAATAACTTTAGTTATATTGATCACATTGACATCAAACTTGGTGTATAGTAAGAACATTTGGAGAGCTCGCTTGGGATTGCTTTTGGGTTCGGTCCGACAAAGGTCAAGGTCACCATTACTAAAAATAGCAATTTGGTTTCCGGCGAATAACTTGAGTTACATTGATCATATTGACATCAAACTTGGTGTACAGTAAGAACATGTGGAGAGCTCGCTTGGGATCGCTTTTGGAATCGTTTTGTCAAAGGTCAAGGTCACCTTTACTAAAAATTGCAATTTGCTCTCCGGCTAATAAATTTAGATTTGTTGGTCATATTGACATCAAACTTGGTGTATAGTAAGAACATGTGAAGATCTCGCTTGGGATTGCTTTTTGGTTCGTTCCGTCCAAGGTCACTTAAAATTTAAAAATCAGTTTCCACTTAATATCTTCGCTATTCGTGGGTGTATTGACATCAAACTTGTTGTATAGTTGTTCCATATATATATAATATATCTAAGTGGGAGTGTTTGTATGCATGTATCACCTCTGGCACCTTTGCAGCATTGATGATCATCATGTATTCATTATACAAATAGAGCCTTGGTTACAAATAATTAGGTTTAAAACCTGGTTTGTGGGCATTGCCCATTTCTTGTTTATATTTCTTTTTTATATAGTTTGTTTTTACTGTATTATATTATGTATTTTCATCTCATGTACAATCATGTTATATCTATTAGTTTTATGTATTTATACATTTTAATTTATTTGTGATAACTACCGGTAAGTATAAATGTATCATTTATGGCATGTGCTTATTTGTATATTATTATTTGTAATGGAAAGTCACTTAATTTGTTTTAAATATGAATGCATGCATTATCTGTTACATGGTGCAAGTAAAGAGATATTCATTATTTCAATGTTGTTGTTGTTGCTACTGATGATGATGGAATTGTTGCTGTTGTTGTTGCTACTGATGATGATGGAATTGTTGCTGTTGTTGCTGCTGACAATAGGACCTTACCCATTTGCCTTATATAGGGATGACTAATTTATATCTGGATACCACAAATGCTAATGTTGCCATTGTTGCTGTTGTTGGTATCGGTAACAGTAACGAAACTATCAATGCTGCTATATATCAAAATATTAGACTTATGAAGTTACATATGAATGAGTTAAATATGATGACGTCAGGATGTTATGACATCATCAAAGGTTGTTGTTTAATTAGTTTACCTGATGAAGGCTGAATAAAAGCAGCAGCAACCAGTACTGACGTTTAATTTGGAATTTGTTTGTCACCGTATATGTCACAATAATGAGCAATGAAGTCCAGCATGAAGTGTCACATATAAAGTGCAAAGCACAAAAGCACAAGGAGAAACCAACTTGAAATGATGAAGAGACTCCAAAGTTCAAGCAAATTCTGTGTGGAGCATACCAGATACGTTGCACAGACAGATTCTGTGTGGAGCATACCAGATACCTTGCACAGACAGATTCTGTGTGGAGCATACCAGATACCTTGCACAGACAGATTCTGTGTGGAGCATACCAGATACCTTGCACAGACAGATTCTGTGTGGAGCATACCAGATACCTTGCACAGACAGATTATGTGTAGAGCATACCAGATACCTTGCACAGACAGATTATGTGTGGAGCATACCAGATACCTTGCACAGACAGATTATGTGTGGAGCATACCAGATACCTTGCACAGACAGATTATGTGTGGAGCATACCAGATACCTTGCACAGACTGATTATGTGTGGAGCATACCAGATACCATGCACAGACAGATTATGTGTGGAGCATACCAGATACCTTGCACAGACAGATTATGTGTGGAGCATACCAGATACCTTGCACAGACAGATTCTGTGTGGAGCATACCAGATACCTTGCACAGACATATTCTGTGTGGAGCATACCAGATACCTTGCACAGACAGATTATGTGTGGAGCATACCAGATACCTTGCACAGACAGATTATGTGTGGAGCATACCAGATACCTTGCACAGACAGATTATGTGTGGAGCATACCAGATACCTTGCACAGACAGATTCTGTGTGGAGCATACCAGATACCTTGCACAGAAAGATTCTGTGTGGAGCATACCAGATACCTTGCACAGACATATTCATTGAATAGTTAAGATTCACATTGGGTGAGGTTAAAGGTACGATCCCGAAATGGATCTGTTCCGATATGGCCAGTTGGTGTGTCGGTGAAACATTAAATTTTTACCCTGTTGAAACATGACCCCAGGGGTCATTTTGCAATGTAGAAAATTGACCTCAGCAATGCCAACTTTCTGACCTAAAGAGGCAGGTTTGTACTTGGTCTCTAACCCATGGCCCTCATGGACAGTTTTCCATGTTTTCTCTTTCTTGCGATACCATGGTATATACATGGTCTATCCTTAAGGTCACTGATTTGTAATCACTAAACCTATCTCCACTTTAAGGCCATGGGTTTGAGTCCCGCTATTGACCTGTTTTAATTTGAGAATTTTCTTACTGATGATCATCTTGTACTGGTCATTCCCAGGAACAATGGTAAGGTAAACTTTCTGAATTGGACTGTAAAATTGTTGAAAACATTCTCAGGGTTGGTCAATTTTCGACGTTGAAAATTTACGCCTGGGATCATTTTTCAATGGGGTCAATATTTCATTTTACACTGGCAGCTAGTCAGTATAATGGTTATCATTTGACTACCTGTCTGATGCCTGCCATTAAAAGATAGGGATATGAAGTAAATATACACAGAAATTAGGTGTCTCAAAATTCAGGAAGGGCTGACCTGTTAACTTGGCATGACGCTAAAATAAACGCTTAAATATGCTTTTATAGCAATCAACTCATGATCTCATATTGAACATCCACTGCATCCAAAATTACGAAAGATGTATAATCTCCATGCATAGATCCAGAGGGGGAGAGTGGGCAATGATCCAGAGGGGGAGAGTGGGCAATGATCCAGAGGGGGAGAGTGGGCAATGATCCAGAGGGGGAGAGTGGGCAATGATCCAGAGGGGGAGAGTGGGCAATGATCCAGAGGGGGAGAGTAGGCATAGATCCAGAGGGGGAGAGTGGGCAATGATCCAGAGGGGGAGAGTGGGCAATGATCCAGAGGGGGAGAGTGGGCAATGATCCAGAGGGGGAGAGTGGGCAATGATCCAGAGGGGGAGAGAGTGGGCAATGATCCAGAGGGGGAGAGTAGGCATAGAACCAGAGGGGGAGAGTGGGCAATGATCCAGAGGGGGAGAGTGGGCAATGATCCAGAGGGGGAGAGTGGGCAATGATCCAGAGGGGGAGAGTGGGCAATGATCCAGACCCCCTGACATTTTTGCAGACCCCATTAGATTTTGGCAAAAATACGGTTGTCCATATCTAATTTTAGATCATGAGGGGTCATTACCGGGAGCTGACGTAAATTGCTGTTCGAATTCGTAAAATTTCGACGAAATTGTACAGATTTTCTTACCACGTTCCATCGTTTGTCACGGCCACGGATATGCTGTACAGTTGATACTGCTCAGAGATATACGGACAAAATATTTCTTCATCTAAAAACTTGAACATATCTGACAATGCTATGGTCATTTCGATTGATCAACTTCAGAATAAATGAAACAGTCTGGTTGCCATGACCATTGAACTGAAGTAAGATTGCTTTAAAATGATGCATAACGCAAAAGTATTTACCACCCTTAAAATCCTGCCTAATCGACCCCGATATTAGCATACAAGAGAAACAGTTTAACTTTGATGTTGGTCAACTGCCTGAACGAGTAGACATATGTATGAAATATGGTGCAGTAATATAATTTAGAAAGCTAGTACAAATATCACAACGATCACAAAATCGAATATTTGGTATCCGAGACATAGAAAATCGCTGTAGGTCGGTTTGTCTTTGGTGGTATCAAGAAGTCAGATTCGACAAAGTAATATCAACAAACACAATTGCAGAGTTTTTCCATACAGAAACTACTTCGAACTATAGTACATCGGACACACATCAAACTGTAAGGCACCTCCAAGGTCGAGTAGTTATGGTTGCAGACTTCAAATCACTTGCCCGCCATCGTGACTCAGAAGGCCTACGGGAAGTAAATCGTTCTACCCATGTGCCCGTCTATGCCATGAAATAACGCTAGCAAGGGCATCTAGGATCTTCCTCCATCAAAACAACTGGAAAGGTCCTTACATGTCTGGTTATTCATGTGACCTGGCTCCCAGATGTGACTTAAAGACCAAATACAAAAAGCTAATTATTTTCTGTTGACTTTGAACCGTAACAAGTAAATTAAATTAGTACGTATGAATATACAAAAATACGTTGTGTGTTACTGATTCAACAATGAAGGGGTAAGTACATTTACAAATAGGACTCGAAATGACGCCTTCAATATACAACTGCATTGATTGGATAGCCAATGGTTAATGCAATGATTGGTTGCCAGTATGTCGATTGAAATCGATACTGTTGATTGGTTGTCACTTTCGATTGTAAAATGTACCGTATTTAATATAGTAAATGTTCTGATTGTTCTTTATCCACATTATGTGTAAGCTCTAACCGATAGCCTTGTTGATAACAGTTATTGACGTTTCATGCTGAAGGACCGAGTTGTTGTATGGATGTGTGAAGAAAAGTAGATCTGTGCGTACGTTAGAATATTCGTACTACCATTTCATTTTTGATGGCTAGTACTCGAGTCATACGTTCCGAGCACTTCTTACTCCTCATCGCGGAATTCCCCGGTTATTTTCCAGTACATATTCCATCAGTTAATGCACTAAACAATGTAGACTAACTGCAGAATTTAGTGTCAAAATTCAACCTCTTGAATGGGAGCTTGTCAAAATCCCCAGAGTCGAAGACATCAAAAATTCAAAATATTAACTATTCCCCAAATGGAAGAGTCATCGGGCCTGTCAACATCTTTGCTGGCATAGAAGACGAGGGGTAGAGCCCCTGACTCCTGATTCGAAAGTCATGGGTTCTAATCCCGCCTTTGGCGAAGTTGAACCGCGTATTTCACAGTCTCTGTCTTAGGCGCGAGAGCTAGTTAGTAAGCCAGGAAGCAGTCATTGACAGTAATATAAGTTGTAATAACCTGTTTCACAATCGATATAAAATAAATAAGTTTAAACTTAACTTATACCTTAAAACTTAGATCCCACCTGTCGAGAAGCACCCGCTGTCTGAAGTTTTTAGTATAAATACTAAGGTTGTTTTTACTGTATATACGGTAATCACGTTAGATTTTTCTGTAGTTATACAGGAAGTTGGTTTAAGAAAGCAGAATAATACTGCATTATATTATCATCGGTTACTTACAATATATTTTCTTATTGCACGATTTTTACTATGAAATGCGGAAATAAATTATGTGGGTTTATTTGTTTCGTTTTGATTGAAATTTTAACATGAAATAACAGAGGGCTTGAAACCCCTAACTGATTTACTCATTCTGTTGTTTTTCTTCAAATGTCCATCTGCAAAAAGATGAAAATGATTAAGGATGTTTCTCGTGATTCCCGGGAGCTGAAATTCCGAAGAAAACTCTCTAAAAGTGCTGGTCTGACATCGCCGTTGGTCAGTGAGCAAGTCATCGTGAACAAAGTGGACGGGAAAACTGTATGCAAATTTCAGTTCGGCATGGATCGACATAATCTTATTTATCAAAGGTAAGATATATCATATGAATTATTGGCTGAACTCTTGTTTTTCTTCTCAAAATCTAAAGTATGTGTCTTTCACTATAACGCTCGGATGTTTTATGTATTATGTATAATCATACTAGATACATAGTCGAGTATATACATCAGCAAATGTTTTCAAGAATATGTTCTCTGAAACAGACTCTTTTATGTGATTTGTTATATAAAATGAATTTCAAATGGTTTGTATATTAGTGCTGTTGTTTCAGTATTTGGTTTCGCCAGTTTTCTTTATGTCGCTGAAGAAAGAAATAAACTTGTCACGAAATTAATGTTACTCTAACTTCTACCGTATCGATCAGCTGGTATCACCGAAGCAGTTATTGATAGGCTTAAGGGATACTGTGTGATGTACATTCTTTTGGAACATTCAGAATTCATGCCATGACATTTATATTTTCAGAAATTCGCCTAAGTTAAGCTTATATATTAAATAAGCATATGGAAAATGTTAAAAATACCCAATCTATCGACAATCTTTTTACCTTTCAAATGTAGTGATTGATTTCATGTATTTGACTGAAACAATAAATTAACAAGAACATAGATTAGGCACACTGTCACAGCTTCTTCGTTCAAGAAATGCTGTTAAAATCCGCAAAATCCTGTTAAATACGTAGTTAAGGGCTTTCAAAAACCCTGCTCAAATTATAGATTTTAAGGTAGCGACTTATTTCAATTATTTTACTAAAAATGTGTAAAATCAATTTTGACATACATACATCGGTCAAATCACCGGTACTGACTATTTTATGAAAGCATCTTGTTGACAAATTTTTGATAACTATTCGCAAATGCTTTCAAGAATCCTTTTAAATCACCACCCGTGACCGGTTTTAAGGTATCGACTATTTCCTTTTTTTGCGTAAACAATGTGTCAAGGCGTTCAAGAACACTGATAAAATCACCGGCACCTGTTTTGAAGTAGCGACTTTTTTTAAGGTTTTGGAGTAAAACAATGCGTTTACCGGTACCTGTTTATCTTAAGGTAGAGCTGTTTTCAGTTATTTGTCAAAATAGGGTTGATAGCCTATTCTGGCAATGAAAGATGAACATCAAGTTTGTATAACAATTAAAAATTAGAATATATCCATGAATATTATTGTATGAATAATGTATCATTTATCACAAATCTGCTTTTTTGTAAACCATTAAACAGATATTGGAAGATAGGAAAACATTCTAAAAGTCCTTTTTTGATAGAATAAAAACTGAAATGCATGTTGTTTAACATTTTACATATAGTAGATTTAGTTTCCAATATCGTTCAGACTCAGTCTTGTGATATTCAAATTCTAAATATTCTCTGTGGCAAGGAACAGGCGCAATGTTTGTTTTCCCATCCGTCTGGCTTACGTTTATAATAAAACTTGTTATGAGATTCTTTTTAAAGAGTTTTAACAAATGTAACTACCTATCATTATTTTCAATGGGATTTACGGCACATAAATCGCTATGATCATCGTGTGTGACTTCTAGCTATAAGGGTAGATGCATACCCCATATGTCCTTTCTAGCAACCTTTTGTGTGACTTCTAGCTATAAGGGTAGATGAATACCCCATATGTACTGTCTAGCAACCTTTTGTGTGACTTCTAGCTATAAGGGTAGATGAATACCCCATTTGTCCTGTCTAGCAACCTTTTGTGTGACTTTTAGCTATAAGGGTAGATGAATACCCCATATGTCCTTTCTAGCAACCTTTTGTGTGACTTCTAGCTATAAGGGTAGATGAATACCCCATATGTCCTTTCTAGCAACCTTTTGTGTGACTTCTAGCTATAAGGGTAGATGAATACCCCATATGTCCTTTCTAGCAACCTTTTGTGTGACTTCTAGCTATAAGGGTAGATGAATACCACATATGTCCTGTCTAGCAACCTTTTGTGTGACTTCTAGCTATAAGGGTAGATGAATACCCCATATGTCCTTTCTAGCAACCTTTTGTGTGACTTCTAGCTATAAGGGTAGATGAATAACCCATATGTCCTTTCTAGCAACCTTTTGTGTGACTTCTAGCTATAAGGGTAGATGAATACCCCATATGTCCTGTCTAGCAAGCTTTTGGTACAGGCGGCTATCCAGTGTGCATTATTTTTATTTACCAATAATTCTATACATTTGTTTCTGTAAATTTACATGAAATACAATGTATATGCATTATTACACGCATAGCCAATAGTTTAATGTGATATTGTTTTATTCTGTAATGATACCTTAATATACATGTACGTGTAATGCATTTTTAATTGGCGTACTAATAGTCTCTTCTAATTCAACTACACGCATGAAAGGTATAAGTGGGACAATTTAATATTTTATTTCACGGTACGTGTTGACAGATAAATAGAAGTTACTATTTACATATAGATTCTACGTTTAAATCACTGATACCTTCACCTTTCTCTGTACCAATCTTTAGATATATTTCTTTCAAGATTAAAAAACGAAAATGTTATCACACACTACGTTTAATATGCCATGGTTTTAAGCAAACAATACTACGGAGTCCCTTAAGTGACACTCGATAATTGTTTGCAAAGTATTTTTTAAATTTTGTTTCATAATTACAAACTAATTTCGCATAAAAACGAAATATTTTTTTTTTAAACTTTGCCAAAAGGAGTCGGTGTTACTTAAGGGGCTCCGTAGAATATGTATTTCTTGTATGTATGCAAAATAATCATATATATATACATAAACATGTATGTAATAGACCATATGAAATGACAGGCACCAATCAGAAGTATCATAACTTGTGTGATCAATGGTATTGCTACATTGTAGATAATAAGGGTCTATTGTTTAGGTTTATTTACAAAATCGAAATAATAGTATACGTTTCTAACATTGTGGGGAACATTTAATTGACAATATTCATTATAAAAAATCGATATTATTATACTAATTTATAAAGTTAAAGCACTGTAGCACCGTGCCCAGCAGAGCCGGTGCAGAGCCGGTGCATACACGGAACTGAACAGAACAGAATAATTTATTAATATCTGGATTTAAATATAATGTTTATCATCCAATATATACAATTTACAATAATAATATTAACATACTCTATGAGAGTAAGTACTTGTACATTTATACATACAACCTAGTCAAACGAAATATTACAATACACATGACAAACGACAGCGGAGCGAATGTTACTGTCGAAGTTGTCCGTTGTTTGGCTATGATTTGTTAGAAAAACAGGAACAGTGAATAGCGGTTTGATCAACTAATTGTCGAAATATTGATAGAAATAAACGACTATATGTTGACCTTTTATTCCGCAGAAAATTAAAGCTAATTCACTCGGAGATGCTTAAATTCTGAGCAAAATAACAACTACGATTGTTTACATGTACGTATACGATACGCGTTGGCTGGACTCGTTGGTTGCACAGTCTCGAATTAAGATCTAAGATCAGCTAAATGCGATTTCAGTTCAATTTTCTATTAAGCGACCTTTGTAAAAACATATTGGCTTTGAGTGTCGTGATTCTTCACTCTCCACATACATACCATGTTCGTGAAGTTGGCAGTCTGGCAGTCTAGCAGCGTGAAGTAAGTAGTCTGGCAGTCTAGCAGCGTGAATTCAGCAGTCTGGCAGTCTGACAGCGTGAAGTCAGCAGTCTGGCAGTCTGGCAGCGTAAATTTATATCGTTTGTATGAAAATTCGAATATTGTGTCTTGAAATGACGATAACGCAATTTATTTTCTCGTTTTTTCGAGATACAAATATCGCGCAATTTTCCTTTTTTCCGATTAAAAAAATCTCCCAAAAAGTAAAAAATCTCGTGTTGTATGAGATTTTCTAATAAAATGCCTTAAAATGACATAAAAGTCATGAAAATGTACGAATTATATCAATTGTATTGAGATTACTAATTTTTGTCTGTTTTTCAAAATTTCAATTTTCAACTTTTTTTGGCTATTTTCTCAAACTTTGAATAAGAAAACATGAAATATATGGAAAAAATACGTTTTTGAACGATATGACAGTTTAAAAACACGTTATAGCATCACATTCATTGAGCCTTTTAATTTTACGCAACTATACGTCTTTACTCAGTTCCATACATTAGCAAAGCTTCGACTTATAAGTCTAAAATTCCATTAACTGGAGTATTGTTTTCGTTGCCATCTCCTTCCGCTTATGGCTGCCCGGCGCTGCTGAGACGGCTAGAACTGATAGAACTGCTCCAGACTGCTAACAAATGAAAAAATTGTAAAGACGTATAGTTGCGTAAAATTAAAAGGCTCAATGAATGTGATGCTTTAACGTGTTTTTAAACTGTGTCAAAAAAAGGTTTTTCCATATATTTCATGTTTTCTTATTTTTGAGAAAATAGCCAAAAAAGGTGAAAATTGAAATTTTGAAAAACAGACAAAAATTAGTAATCTCAATACAAATGATATAATTCGTGCATTTTCAAGACTTTTATGTCATTTTAAGGCATTTTATTAGAAAATCTCATAAAAAAACGAGCTTTTTTACTTTTTGGGAGTTTTTTTTAATCGGAAAAAATGAAAATTGCGCGATATTTGTATCTCGAAAAAAAGAAAATATAATTGCATAATCGTCATTTCAAGACATACTATTCGAATATCCATACAAACGATATAAATTCACACTGCCAGACTGCAAGACTGCTGACTTCACGATGCCAGACTGTCAGACTGTCAAACTGCTGACTTCACGCTGCCAGACTGTCAGACTGCTAGACTGCTGAATTCACGCTGCTAGACTGCCAGACTGCTGACTTTACGCTGCTAGACTGCCAGACTGCTGACTTCCCGCTGCCAGACTGCCACGTACGGTAACAATTACATAATATGTGATATGCATCTTTCGAATTTCCGAGTTTTGATGATTAAAAATACATCTAGAGTGTCATATATATATATACAGATATTCAGTTTTCGAATTGTTGATTTCTGGTATTATTTCGATCGTATACTATATGATATATGCTATTCAATGCGGCAGATACATATTATTTGCATTTAAGATGTGTGCATTCAGAACGCTTTGAGGTATCGCCAAGTTTGAATTTTCAGTTTGTAGATATCAAACATTCATTGCACGCTCTCAACTAATCGAGTAGGCCTACTCAATAGGCCTGGATATATTCGAATAAGTGAATAGTATCCACAATTTGAATCCGTCATCAATATCACTTGTTTAAATGCTAACTATCTGAAAGAGAATCTAAATACGAGGGAAAACGCCACTACAGTCGTCAGCTACGTCCCTATACATATATCTATAGAATGGTCACCAGTAATGACCGTCATTTTAATGTAGTGGTGCCAACGTAATATCATTAACCTGCCTTAAACATTTGATTCGCAACACTTTAAATAACGAAACCATCGATGATGTGTATAAGCAATTTATGTAGTCGTATCAAACTTTAAGATTTCGTTTAATTCAACTACGGATATTTTTATAAAATACCCGTTTGAATTTATGCACAGTTATCTAATATATTTCAGTAAGCGGCTTTCGTACTATTAGTCATAGCCAAAGCATACATTGTTAACTTATTTAACACTAGTACATACGAAACTGCATTACAATGTGTTAGTCGACGTCATAGATAAATATTATCTATCGTCGAAGTATCCGATGTGTATTATTAGAATATGATAGTCGTGTGATTATTATACTGCACACTGTTAGTCTATAAATAGCATCATTATTAGAAATCGGAAAGTCCCTCCTAGTTTTAGTTTCAGATGTATTCCGGGAATTCTAACTGGGCCAAGGTCACATTTATCTAAGTGTAAATAATACGAACGATACTGTACCACTCCTGCATTTGTTGTGATTATTTCTTGAAAATGACAATGACTGGGAAATACTTGTGTTTTATATATAAAGTAGATTTTGTCAAATAGTCATTAATTCAGTATTGGACATTCGTGCATACAGAGATATTAAAAGCAATAGAACTTGCAAATTATAAAACTCGCTTGGATTTAATCACTGTGAGTATTCGTGTTTTTGTACACTTATAGAAATCAGTTCGACATATTGAACATATATCTATCTACATGTCATAGAGCTTGTGTTTCCCAGTTATTTCTTAAAACGTGACTTATATAGAATGAAATGTGGGTTTTCTTATGATTAAATTTATACGATGTCTCGTGAACAGAACGACGTGTATGTTGGTGTCATTTTAAGCATGCAAACAATCATCGTTAAGTAGCTTCTTATATCAAGTTTCAGATATAATATACTGTATATAAACAGTTATATATACTACCTAGATTGTGTACGGTGTATTGATCTATTAATAAAAACAAGGATACTGACGGAAGGTTTTTCAATTGTATTGATGTTAGACGTGCGTAATGTCAGACACCATTTGTGAGTATTATTTCAAAATAATAAGCATTAATTATTTCAATAAAACCGAAGATTTGCATCAACATTACAGGGCTTCCATACATAGTTACTTCATTTTTATTATAGTTTCATCCACATGCATGTAGATCTACAATAAAAACAAAACTATACATAGTACAAACTCAAGTATTAAGTTTATGAGCACTATAAGTAGGTTTTGAACCTCGGAATTAAGTTCTGCAATAAGAGACTCATTTTTCAATTACTGACTTTCTTTGCTTGATAAAATGCAAACTGTTGTAGCCTACAATACTGTGGTATGTAAATACGATCTATAAAATTGTTTGAGTCAGATTTACGATGTTTGTTTCCTAGAAATAATTCACAAATTGATGCTCTATCGACACAGCAACACGTACAATTAATTAAGGCATTAGATACCGTTGTGTGGATATACCTGCACATAATACTCGTAAAAGGGCGATGCAGTATGTCGTGGCGTTGGTGCCAGAACCAGCTATATCTCCATATAAATGTATTACGAATATGGTAGATTCTGGCGCTGATCCCTCGATATATCGATACTCCAAATTGCTAGATTTCCATGAACATGTTTTCCTGTAACAACAATGTACCGTTTAAAGCTTGTTCAAATTGCAATGAAAAAAAAGACAGGACGATTGTCATGGATATAACCGTAAAAATTGTACACTGGTATTTTTTGGAAAGAATACCGAATGGACGTTGATATTGCGATCAGTTGGGGTGATGTTAAGAAATGATATAAGAAGCAACGAACACAGTATCTTCTAAAATGGTATTTCAAGTATGAAGTATGAAGTTTAATATGAATATTCGGTGGCTATAGGCATGTACAATCTAGCATATGACAATAATGTAAAGATTCCATGCATCACGGATGTGAGACTTGCTTATCTTAAATACCATAACTTGACTGCTTCATTATCTTGACGTACACGTGTGTTCACAGTGTTATCTATATACATTTACATTGTATCTAAATCTAGATCTGTGACACACTTTATCTCAGTAATTGATGTAAAACTTCCTGCTATAATCACTACATATCCGTTTTAGTTCATGCGTGAATGAAACAATTGGGGTTGTAGCAAAGCAATGTCGTCTGACTCTCTAAAAACACCGTATTGAAGCGATTTTTAGAAAACACTTCAAACAGAATATCAACTTGACTGTTAACCTTTTCTATTGTCATATGTAATTGCGTATATCATTTAATTTGATAAAATATTGATCTTAATGTCAAATTGCAGAAGTTGTATGTCTACGTGACACACCTCGTATAACGCAGCAGTACGCGTGTGTGTAAGGTATGTCACTTGTGTAAATCTGTGCTTTAGCATTTCGTGCTGACATTTGAGAATGGTGTTAACGAAAGGTCGTGCGCAGATAGCACCACATGTACGAATTGCTGATTAGTTATGTTCCTCAACAGACGACAAGATGAGACGTGACGTTCGTCGGCATTCGACGAGCGGCTTGCTTGTATGTTATTGAATTTATTCCCGCTTTTACAGACAGTTTGTGCAATTTAATATCGTTTCTGGATGGAACTTGATACATGCACATGATGGAATGGTGGGAAACCGCTGATGGGTTTTCAGTCATATGGAATTCCCCTGTTTTTCATGAATACGTAGCAACAGAGCTTATCATTATCATTGCAACTGTGAAATGTTTGATGCAAAATACATAGCCACAGTCCAGCCCACGGTTGGAAATGCTGCGAAAACATTATATTTTATTAGACCAGGAATATGCTTAACATTAACACTAAACATAATCCCGAAGTTCTGCGCAGTTTCTTACGCTTCCGAATTGGTCATTAAGAGCGCAGCATGGACTTCTGTAATTTCGATGCAGGAAATAATAGTTGCCCTTTACACTGGCTAGAAATAAGTTAAAATCTTCCTGGTTTTCATTTACAGGTTGGAATGACATGTTTTTTCATACACTGACACCATATACTTTTATGGGTACAATTCATTATATTAACGGCTTGGATCAGTGGTCTCATATAAATTTTATACAAAAAATAATTCCTTTGATTTCCAGGTTGATTTTAAATCTGTTGTTGGCGAATTTCTTCCTCCTTTTATTTCTAAAATACCAATCAGCGTTCAGCATGGAATATTGAGGAAATGAATTGAAATCAGGGGCTACTTTACCCGTTTTCGGCATGGCCTTTATTTCCTGTATGCATATCAAGCTTTGCACGGAGTACGTAACTTGTACACATAATGACTAGGGAAAGTGTAGCGATGGCTAGCTGGATACACGGCTTTATGTATGTCTGCTTCCATTCTGTCGTTATAGTTCACAATTATATAAAATTGGAAATGTTGTAATGATTGATTGAATAGCTATATTGTAAGATGATTGTTTTGGGAATGTGAACATGTGTATCTTATAGGTATACTGACGTCTTTATCATCCGGTCATCATTCAGATGCATTCACAATCATCGTAATGGAATCAAATAGCTGTATAGTATCGGAAGAACTCCATTTGTCGGCACGGAGAAATATTTCAATGGTGTCTTTGTTAGTCTTGTTGTCTGTTGAGTATATTTCCAGCATAAATCACGTGGAGTCAGAGCACTTTTCTTTTAGTTACATATTGCTTCTTTTTTATTTAAATAAAAAGTGTTGTTTTTCAGACCTGGAGGAGCGTATTATTCTGATATGAGCAGAAACCTGGTGCCAGAAAATCGTCAGAGAATGCAACCATGGCTGGAATCGCGTATAAACAGTCAGGACATTGAAGGTCTGCAATGGATGGATAAAGAGCAGAAGATCTTCAGGGTACCATGGAAACATGTTGGCAACAGGGAATGGTCGGAACGGGATGGAATCATTTTTCGCGTAAGTTGTTGATGCTTTTTTATTGAGCTGATAGGAGTGACGTAGACATTGCAATTTATAATTGTATTGGGCAATAGCTTAAACTGTACTGAACAATTTAAATACAGTGTCTAATAAAATGGGGTTTGATATAATTACAACAAAATATGAGTTTCTGTAAAGGTTGAGGACAAGTGTTGGAATGTGACCAAATATTTAATCTATATAACATTGTGTAAATCTATATATCTATTTTGCTTGCCGTTCATTGAATGTAGTATTTGTTGGAATACATCAATCTCTTGAAATAGCCAGCTTAATGCCAGGTAGAGTGTACGCATTTTCAGGAACATATCTGTCCTGCATGTAGGCTGTATTTATGGCCATCAAGTGGTTGAGGTGTGAGGGTCGAGAGTTTGTGTCCCTTGTAAAACAAAATGAATAACCAAACAAATAAATGCTGTAAATGGGTGTTTATTAAAGCTTGTAAACAATGTATGAAAATAAGTAAACAAAGTGTGAAAATATATACAGTCTGTACAATGACATCGTAGTCTAGAAGGTTACAACATTTAGACATACATGTTATGATATTTACAGTATCTGGGAACATAATGCCTACTGCTGCATCATGATGAACCATTTGGTGCATAAAATCTATTAATGGCAGAATGGCAACATTGACAAACATAGAAGTCTTTCTTAATTAGTTCTGATTTGTATATCATATACTGTAAAGAGTATAAAAATAAATTGACAGCTTTATGATAAGATTAATATTCATCACATATTTAAATATCATCTGTAAGAATGATGATGAATTAAGGAATGTCTTTTTTGTATACATGTATAATATGAATTATTGGATGTCATAGTACTAAGTGTTAAGAAAAAGGGAATATTAATTCCTTAAATGTTACTGTATATAACAGGAATGGGCTACCCATACTGGACGTTTTAGAGAGGGTGTTGACCAACCAGATTGGCCTACATGGAAGACACGCTTCCGATGTGCTTTGACCAAACTACCTGGAATTGAAGAATTAAAACATCTGAACAAACTAGACGGACAGACGGATGAACCCTTTAGAGTGTACAAGTTTGTTCCTAAAAAAAATACAGGTATGATGATGAACAATATAATTTGTCATTCCTATATAAGATAAACAGCATGTTTCATTGTTGACCTTAGCTGTGGTGAACCTCAGAATGAAGACATATTATCATGGACTACTTAATCAATGAAGCATGCAGGTACATTCTGGAAATTTGAGGCTCAGTGGTCGAGTATTTGCCTCAGGTGTGGCAGGTCATGGGTTCAAGCCATGCAAAGTTGTTAACAATGAAATTACTCCCTAGCCAACTCTTAGCGTTATAAGGGTAGTACTAGGACTGGTTTGCTCAGTGTCAAGAGAATGTGTCTGATTGTTGTAGCATGTCATATATCTATAGAGTGATATGTCTGCACTAAATCTGCTACAAGTTGACATCATCTTCAATGCCCACTAAATCATGTTAGTTGTTCAAGAACTTTAAATAGTATTAATAAATTAACCAAAAGAATGAGATTGAGTTTTGGAAAATGTAAATTTAGTTTATCTGTTCCAATGTGTGTTTTATGCTAATGTATCAATTTATTTTACAATACTTTGCAAATTTTTTTAAATTATTTGAAATACTGACTGCAAATATTTGATCAACTTTCTTTCCATAGTGCTTATTTTATACAATGTTTATATTTCCAGGTGGAGAGAGCATAGCCTTCTCACCCCCATTTGAGCAACATTATATGGACGACTCTGACAGTAGCTCTCAACATAGCGTTATGGATTTCACATTGGTTGGTGATATTTCCCTGTGTACTGCATTTTTTTAGAAAGAAATTTAAAACTCTTAACTTTATATACTTTCTTGTTAAACTTTTTATTGTCACACAGACAGAAGCGCCGTCTGCGTTTTTACAATTGCATTGGACTGAAGAAACTAGCAAAGGGCTGAACATAATGACCCTTTCAAAGACACCAGCACTGAAACATTATGTAAATAAGATAATACCATGGACTACTGTTGCCAGAAGGTTATCTCTGTGGCACAGCCGGTACAGGGGCAGGTACTACAGTGCTAGGTAGTGTAACCATAGTGGTCATGGGTTCAAACTCTGTACATTAGATATTCTTAACTATAAGTTTACTATTCTAAACTACTACTATATATTCTTAGAACTATTTACATTCATTGTGGCAAATAAATCTTATTGTCTAAAATATAGAATCATGTTGGTAAAAGTTTGTACATTTCTATGTTGGATGAATGTTTAATGAAGAGAAGATGACTGTCTATGTTCCATGTATGATTTGATGTGGATCAATGTTATCACTTATATAATACAAATAACATACTTTTTTACTCTCATAACTGTAATGTTCTTTATTATTTATAGTTGATTAAAAATTAGTTGAGAATACCGCTATTGTGTACTCTATATGTACTCTATGTGTATTGGACAGTATTTTTCTAAAACATGTTTTCATTGGCTGTCCTCACCTTTCATTTGTTCACAGCCATTTTCAAGTAAATAAAAACGGATTATACTCCATTTGATATGTTTTGTACATTTTCACTTGATATATATGAAACATTTTCAGTCATTTTCTATTCCTAATCAGGCAAACAGCCAGCCTTTGTGTTTATTACGGAAACCAACATGTATCGCCCAGGACTTAAACCAACAACTTCTTGGACAAATGACTCCCTCATTTACCCTGCTTCCGACAATAAAAATTGAGGTGATTAGCACATGTATTTGTCATGAAAATAGTCTTAGTAAAGCTATAAATATGAAGAATCAGTCATGACTCTTCAGTTAAAAAAGTAAGAAATGTCCATTAAAGTATTAATAAATCAGCGTTATTTAGAATTCCAATTTATTTTACAATGTGTAAATAAATGCTACAGAAATCTGTTTGGTTCATTGTTTATTATACAAATATACTGTACTGCACTTACACATATTCTTTCTCTTTCAGAATCATATGCAAGGTGTACCCACCATTCCAACAACTGTGATGTGTAAGTAGTATCATTTTTAAAACTGATGATCCCTGGAACCAGTCTGTTCTGTAGATATAACTGTCACCAGTCTGTTTTATAGATATAACTTGAATCAATCTGTGACATACATGTCACTGGAATCAGACTGTTATATAGATATCACTGGAACCAGACTGTTATATAGATATAACTTGAATCAATCTGTGTCATACATGTCACTGGAACCAGACTGTTATATAGATATAACTTGAATCAATCTGTGTCATACATGTCACTGGAACCAGACTGTTATATAGATATCATTGGAATCAGACTGTTATATGGATATCACTGGAACCAGTATGTTATATAGATATCACTGATACTTGTATGTTTTATAGATATAACTGGAATCAATCTGTGTCATACATGTCACTGGAACCAGACTGTTATATAGATATCACTGGAACTTGTATGTTTTATAGATATAACTGGAATCAATCTGTGTCATACATGTCACTGGAACCAGACTGTTATATAGATATCACTGGAACCAGTATGTTTTATAGATATAACTTGAATCAATCTGTGTCATACATGTCACTGGAACCAGACTGTTATATAGATATCACTGGAACCAGTATGTTTTATAGATATAACTGGAATCAATCTGCGTCATGCATGTCATTGGAACCATAATTTTTTTAGATATCACTGGAACGAGACTATTATATAGATATCTCTGGAACCAGTCTGTTTTTATAGATATCTCTGGGACCAGTCTCTTTTATAGATATCTCTGTAACCAGTCTGTTTTTATAGATATCTCTGGAACCAGTCTGTTTTATAGATATCTCAGTAACCAGTATGTTTTATAGATATCTCTGTAACCCGTAGTGTTTATGGATATCTCTGTAACCAGTATGTTTTATAGATATCTCTGTAACCAGTATGTTTTATAGATATCACAGGAACCCCTCTCTCTGGTACATGTCCTTGAACCAAACTGTTATCCATTTTCTGTAGGACTGACTCCAATGTTCACCTGGACTTAAGTTGCCATTGTTTAAGCATGTGTCCTGTTTTGCAGTGCCATTATAACTTAATTCCAAATTAAAAGCTAAATATTTGACCAATGATAACAATCACTTCCACTCTCTGATATTTTGTATTGTCACTGCTTTTGCTGTTCATCAGTATTTTAGAAAAGAAATACAAGCAGTTTTGCCTTATGGAACATTATACATAGTAAAGCATGTTAAATTTGTGAATGTATTTTTAAGAATCTACCATGTGCATTTTCTGTAATGTTTGTATTTTAGCTGAGACAGATATGGACATCACTGACCGCCTGCCATCTGATATTCAGAGTATGGACTCGAATGATCTCATCAAACTTGACAGTGCAGAAATGAGAAATCTTTCATTAGAGTCAGGAGGCGAATCTTTTAAAATGCGTGGTTAGTTGTTCTGACCTTTCATCTTAGTCTAATTGGTTTTGTTGTGTTGTGTACAGTTAACATATGTTTGCAACAATGTTTCAACTATTTAAGGTGGTAGCCAAGAACAAAAATAACATATGAACATCTGTTATAGATTATAGATTTTCTGTCTTCTGTATACATTGTGTATATTGTACTGCTAGTATTTATGCCATTCATTTTGTTTGTAATGGGGCTTTCGGGACTGATCCATGTCAATTTCACAGGTGGCCGATGCGTAGCCATGACATTTAAAAGCCGCATTGAAAAAAAATATTTTTCACTCTGTTCTTATAGTAAGATAAAGGTGTCCAACTTCATACGTATTTACAATGAAAATATATACACACATTTGCTTTGACGTACTTTTCAAAGCCATTTCTCAACCGATTTTTATCACTGATGTCTTAAAATACACACAAGGGATTTTTGTCGACAGTGTATATATATACTCAAAAAAAATATTCACAAACAGAAGAAACAGTTTTTTTTAACGTCAAACGTCAAGAATGGCTAGGTCGGACAACTTCCTACCGTTAGACCGAGTCGGTATTTTCAGAACAAAACTACTATAAAGCGCTATTCACCTGACGAACGACTTTAGATTTCAATAAGAAACATTAAAAAAAGTATATTGCAATATCAAACAACTTTCAAATCGACATACAGACGCGGAGATCGCTATTTTCCACTCGTAGTTTTCCTTTTACGCGAATGCTGCCTTTTCGACAGGTGGTACCCGGCTCTGCGTAAGAACACATTTTGTAAGCCGAAAACCGCTTACGAAATGTGTTCTTACGCAGAGCCGGGTACCACCTTTCAAAATGGCTGCGTTTGCGTAAAACGAAAGTTGAGAGCGAAAAAATAGCGATCTCCGCGTCTGTATGTCGATTTGTAAGTTGTTTGATATTGAAATATAGTTTTTTAAATGTTTCTTATTGAAATCTAAAGTCGTTCGTCAGGTGAATAGCGATTTATAGTAGTTTTGTTCTGAAAATACAGACTCGGTCTAACGGTAGGAAGTTGTCCGACCTAGCCATTCTTGATGTTTGACGTTAAAAAAAACAGTCTATTCTGTTTGTGAATATTTTTTGAGTATATACACTGTCGATATAAATCCCTTGTGTGTATTTTAAGACATTAGTGATAAAAAATCGGTTGAGAAATGGCTTTGAAAAGTACGTCAAAGCAAATGTGTGTATAGGGGATAACGTGTTGGTAAACAAAACAACCCGATTCCGCGCATGCGCAGTTAACTGGTGGGCAAAAGGGTAAAATGCGGCGGCGCCGTACTATACAACTAATATGGAATGAATGACACGGCGGTAGCCATTAATTTCTTTAATGTTTGACATACAATAATAAATTTGGCATCAATTGAAAGGTAATGCTCCCAGCTTTCCCACGACATAAAGATAATGAAAATCAGAGGTTGTTTTGGTTTTCAAATTAGACTCTGAAATTGGGTATTTTTCCGTGAAATAAATTTCAAACGGTTTTGTTCGAAAAACACGGCTTTAGGTATTTCAATTCTCATTTTTACATATGTGCGTCAAATCGATACCAGATCAAAGGCTTCCAAAAATAAAATAAAAAATGGAAAATCGGTGAATTTTCTGCATCAGAATGTGACTTTGAAAATGAGCACATTTTACGACAAATTATTTTCAATTCGTTTAGGTTCGAAAAACACGGCGGTGGGTATTAGAATTCGTATTAATCAATTTATGTGCATAAAGTTGGTACCAAATGAAAGATAATGCACCCAGCTTTCTAACAAGGTAAAATATTGAAGTGTGCGAGTTTTCCGAAAACATTTTTTTAGTATGACTTTGACTTTTCTGTATGACATAATAATGTGTATGTACATAAATAATGTGTTATACATGTGTGAAATGCTTCAATAGTAATTGCTAACATGTACACGTATCTGACAAAGACAACAACGTGATATGTTTAATTGTGCGTTTATTTACCTTATCTTAATTTTACATTTAGCATTAAAACATATTCAGCATTTATTTGAGTGTCATTCATACACACACATATTAAGACATATCGTTAGATAAATAAATACACATATATCACATGTTAAACAGTTTGTCAATCAACTTTGTCTTGGCTGGCGCTAGGTTGAAAGAGTTAGTAGTCAGATTTGATAAACAATTAAATTGTACGGGAATAAATCTTTGCGAAATGTATTGGTTTGAATGGAGTCTAATGGATTCTTGGCTAGCGCTATCCTTGATTTTTACGTAATACATGAAGCATATTATCATTGTTCGGCAGTGCACAGTCAACTTCTCTACAAGACTCCGTTTTAAATTAGACTACAACTCACGTGATACCACTCAATTCTGCTTGAATTGTTTTCACACATCTTACAACATTTTTAATGACATCCGGTAATTTAAATGTACAGACGTATTTTATTGTTTGAGACTTATCTTCTTTACAAGTCATTTTCGGCATTTTCATAACTTTTTGAAACGGTTCAGAGTTGTCATTTTCTGAGCATTTCATGAGATGCATCCTCATAGCGGGAATATCAAATCGAACATTCCATGGTGATTTCACAATTAAAGTTACAATGCACAAGTTCTGTAACATATGCGATGGCAAATACACAACAATCGGATGTGTTCGTTTGCCTTTGTACATCAGGTATTATCACATTTATCGCAAGTTTTTTAGATTCGCCCACATACATTTGTGACAGCTGTATGCTGATATTTGTGTTCACAGTTCTGTTCTTTAAAATGTCTAAAACATAAACGTGTGGAGTTGAGTTTGTTTACACTCGCCACCGGGATAACAAAAACATAACATAAACGGAGCCAGTTGAATGTTTTTATACGACGTTACCCATTGGTAAACTTCCGTCCATCAGCATATAAAAATAATTGACACTTCTCAATTTTTTTGTATATATGTGTCTGATGGTGACAGCAAAAACTGATTGGATGCATATTGGACTCCCACTGGGCCAGACACTGTGAAATGCTGATAAGGGGGCTGAATAAGATTGATATCTAGATAGTGCACGCCGGGGACACTATTGTTTATTGCATAACATTATATAAGTTGTGCAACCCAATACTGGCCTTGTTTCTGCCTCTGTTTCTGATTTTTATCATGTTATATTATACGTATAACTTCTGGAATTTGTAGAAGTATGTGTTGCAGGATTTATTGAAGATTTCGGAAATAATCCTAATACTGTAAATTATTGTCTGTCCCTATTTTGTAATGTCCGTCCCCAAACTAAATTATTTGCTTTAAAGACTGTAATTGTCAATTTTAAGAAATAATATTTACTACATGAACTTTTGACATATATTATAAAATCTTTTGGATGATTATAATAGACACAATATCCTTATATTATCAAAAAAATGACAAATCTTTGCATTTTTAGTTGCAGTAGTATATAAAATAATTATGTTAGATGATCAACTATGAACTTTATTTTTCTTTCTTTCTGGACAAAACGAAAGTTGTATATGTACATAAATATTTCATAAAATGACTTTTATTCACACTTAATAATATTATACATAAGGGGACGGACATTACATAAGTCGATGGGTCCAGTTTTTCCTGTCAATGGCAGATAGCTACTGTTTCCTTCGCTCTTCATTCTTCTCATTAGGAATTATGTGCCATGAAATCATAAACCCTTTCCCCGCGTGTGTGTACAACCAACAACTATAACTTAAAGAATTAACAATTTAGATAACGAGAATTAGCGTTATAAACAATATGGCGCTGTGACCGGATATCGACTTTCTGCCCACCAGCAATGTTTACATTCGTATAACAGGTGCGCGTGACGTCACGGCGTTATCCCCTATATATTTTCATTGCAAATACGTATGAAGTTGGACACCTTTATCTTACTATAAGAACAGAGAGAAAAAAAAAATTCAATGCGGGTTTTAAATGTCATGGCTACGCACTGCCCACCTGTGGTCAATTTAGGTAAGGAAATGCTCTCAAAACAAAACCGCAGCTTTTCTCCATCAAGCTTATGGACATAACATGAAAATTTCAATACACCTATTTTGAAGTGTAATAGTCCAGGTAATATATTCAAGTGTTTGTGGTTAATAAAACAGCACTATATATCCATGTATAATTGTTTTGTCATGTCATAGACAAATGCCTTTTATGAAGCATTATTTTGTTATTTTATAGTTAACATGTATTCATGTCTTTTGCCTTGATTGATATTTTAACCAAAACATCCTATTATACTTGTACCTGTATAAGAAGTTAACAAATATTTTTTTCAGCTGACAATGTTGACTTTATTGAAGCAATTGCTAAAAAACCTTTCCCCGGACAGAACAACAATCCACCTACAATAATGGAAATAATGAATTCTGCACCACTTGATACAAATGGTATTTGTTGTTTTTTAATGTTGATTTCTCATTGTTCATATCTTTGGGTAAACTTATAATGTATTACTGTCAGCATTCACCAATGCTTTCACTTACTTACTGTATAGGCAGTAAAGTCCTCAACATGGAAATGATTATAAATTTCACAAAATCAAGAATGATGCAAACATATTAGCCAGTGTCATTTTCCTCATTCATAGATAACAATGCTAATTTTTGCAATACATAAACATTTCTGCTTGGGAAACGTCTGAAATCACTGATTAGTAAATTTTGGACCCCTCGAAAATGTTCACGTATACAGTTTTAATAGGAAGTACAATTATCAAAAATATGTGCTTCCATGGTAAATAGTTAAATGAAAGCACAGAGGGTATTTCAAAACGTACAACATGATGTAACAGTTGTTGCAGTTCTTAACACAATTGGATAATCTACTTGTTACGTGTCATATTACTTACTGATCTGATATCTAAGATTGGCTTACATGGCTCTGATAATTGAATCTTGCCCTCCTAGGACTATTTCTTCAAATATTACCAACTGTTGTTATTTCACTATTTTGAAGAGAGTTATAACCAGTGCTAATACGGACTAGATGGGCATTGATAGCCAAGTCAGTATTAATATATTGAGTCATATTTGTCAACAATATATATCAATATTTGTGTTTAGAAATAGAGAATTGAGTTTCTGATTACCAGTAACTCATTTTAAACAACTAACAAGGACTTTTATATTGCAGACAAGAAGATACTTGTTACCATAAAGTATTTACTGGTCACAGTTTATGAAGAATTGTGTACTAATCCTAATGGATTTCGGATGTTTTTTGCTAAAAATGTGCATGTAAATCAAGGAGAATATGAACATGTATGTATACATTGTTACCTCTATAAACAACAGCCCCATTCTTTGTTTCACGCACAACTATTGATTCAAAATTTGCTGACAATATTTTTATGAAGTACACAATGTCAGTGGGTCAATATTTTGCAAAACATGTTTTCATTGGCTGACCAGCTCAAAGTTTGTTAGGAACCATTTCTCAAGTAAATATAAATGGACTATACTTTTGGTTCCATACACGTAGCGGATCCGTAGTCCAGCGGTAACACGCTTGGACTTGTAATCCAGGGATGCAGGTTCGATTTCCTGCTCCATCACTGACCTTACTAACAGTCTTTCGGACGAGACTTTAAAAACCGATGTCCCATGTATGATGCTTTACATCGAGCAAGTAAAAGAACCAGGGGTGCTTCTGGAACTGGGGCATCTCCTGTAGCATGCACTATCCTCCAAAAAATCTAATATGACTAACATTCTTCCGGAGGCTTCGCCCATGTGGGAAACCGGTGGCGATGATAAATAAATGCAAGTACAACAAGGTTCCATACTGTTTACATGTAAACAACCCATATGAAGACTGGTGTTTTGTTCAAATAAAGTTTTCAACACTGTAATTAAATGCTTAATAGTCAACAGGTAGTACATGTATAATGGTAAGCTAAAATAATATTTTCTCTGTTATCAAATATGAAATGCTATATATTGAATGTTTATTTACATGCTGCATAATATCAAAATGCATAAATGGTGTGCAGTATTTACAACTTAATAGTGTCTACTATGACAAACTCAACTCTGATTCAGTCTTATTGTAATAATGTCCATGCTCTATATATACATTAACTCCAATCATTATATCTGCTTGTTGTTAACTTTTTTCTACCGGTAGGGATGTCAATGAATGGCAATTTTGGTATTCCAATATTCTGTCATCCTTCTGAACGAATATTCAACTTTCATCCATTAAAAAACTGCATCAACTGTTTGTTTATCATAACTATTTCTTGTCTATGCCTCTGTCTATGCTTGCTGGAAAAGCTTTGTAACCAACAAAAAGAAAACTATGTATAGAGTTGTGTATTCCAACTTGCTCGGAAGAAATATTCAGACGTATGAACGAATATTCAAATGTTAGAATTTTCCCTACTTTTACTGCAACAAGTACCTTGTAGGGGTTTCAGTCGCCCTCGTCTCAAATCTCTCACTAGGAACTCAGGAAATGTTTGTACGTATGTTACAGTATTGTTTTCTTATGAGGCAGGGTTTGAATCCAGATCCGCAAGTTTGTGTTGTTGACCCCTACTACACTTTATAGACCTTTATCTTTATAACTTAGCTTATAACATTCCACTGCTTGATATTTTCAGTTTTTTGGCCCAGTGGATGCCAAGCAGATTTCTCTTCCTATTTGTGACATAGCAAATCCTTCACAACAAAAACTTACACTTGAAGTTTTGAGTAGCACAGATCGAGGTGTTTTAATAAAGGTGAAGAACGGTAACATATATGCTACCAGGAAATGCAGGTATGCAAATTGGCTTCTGAGATAGAGTTTAAATTAGATTAGTTTTTGATTAGTAACTTCTGCTAATTGCTAAAGTTTTTCTTGGACATTAGATGCCACCCTGGTGTGTAGTGATCTAGCTACTCTCTGTAACATTTCTTTGAGGAGAGTCTATGAGCATCTTTCCACTGTTTCAATTACATGTTTTGATTCTACTGTGCACAATTATTTGCATTGCATTCAGGGCTGTTTAAGTTTCTAAATTTGCTGATTTTATTTTTTAGACATATCTAATATAATTTAGACAACATGACATGTTTAAATAAAAAACATTATATGCGTGTAGCTTGGTTTTGCTTCTTTGGAAATGAGGTTTGCATACTCTTATACAATTCAATTAACAATTAAAAAATCAACTTATGTACTGTATTATGTTAGATGTATTGTATTAATTAATAAATTATTTTTCAGATGCAGGATATATGTATCTCACCCGACTCTTGACAATAATTGTGAAATTCTAAGACTTGAGAGAGATGTTGAGACATTAGTGTTTGATCTGCTGAAATATTTCAAACCTGCTTTGGAAAGATATCTCCATGGGAAAGGTCCTAAGCCATTTACCAATGTTATGGTTGGATTCGGACAGAATTTTACCATGGAACATGAGTCATTGAATAATTTATTGGTGTCTGCTAATGTGGTTCATGCCGAGGCGAGAAACCTTCTGTCACAGGTAAGTAAAGGTTCAAAATCCTATCTTTGTAATACCCTAGATAGCAGAATGTGTGTGAATGACATGGATAGTTTAATCAAGAATAAGCTTCAAGTCCTGTCCTAGCTGTACATTTGCAAACAATTGCTGCTTAACCGTTCATTCTGTCAAAATCTAAATGAGAATCTTAAGTTGGATTTTACTAAGTTTGTGAAAGAGTGGAGTTTCTCTTAAAAAGAACTGAAAAGTCTGGAAATGTTTTGTTTTTGTATTTAATTCAATATAAATATATGCATACTTAATACAATGACATTTTTTATCATTGTAGATAATCTACTCCAGTCCTCATTCACCTGAAATCGAGCAGTCCGAGTCTACACCGACAGATCAACTCCTTGAAGTGTTACAGTATACACAGGAGCAATAAATCATGTAAAACCACTTATCATAAGCCATGGGAGAGACTTCAGTTGATAATGCGTTGCTTTGTATTCTATGACCTGAAAACAGGGAACTGTGATTGGTTTTGCTTTAAAACCAAACTGCTTAAACCAGCATAGTGAATGTGAAAGATGTTAGATTTCCATCATGTTTTATTGACAGATTTCATTATAAAACTCTGATATTGTCTCATATGTATGCATGTAACTAAGTGAAATGTGATTTACAAAATTAATAATCCGTTTGTTGAGTCTAGGTAAAACTTATTTCAATACATGTTGATACTGTATTGTTAACAAAATGTTTTACTTTAATTTATGTCTTACATGAAAATAACCAATAGTTAACCTTCAGATGTTGAAGGGGCAAAGCAAAATAAGGTTTTGATGAAAATTTGGCAAACAAACGTATGTGTTAAATGTCAGTAAATGAGTAAAAAGGTGGTAAACCTTTAAAATGATAAATACGGGTTACACAATTTATTTGTCTAGATGCTTTTCCTGAATAGAGCGGCTCTGACAGAAATTGCTCACTGAAACTGCTTGAAATCGCCATCAAGAAATTCTGTAAACATAAATTTATATACATGCATAATGTTGATGTTTTAATATCAGTCTTCTTATTTGATGATTATTGCAGTGCATTGTTTTTGTTGATATTTCTACTTGATTATGGCTATAATTAATTATTTGCTAGATTATTATACCAACTAGCCCACTTTTTTAATAACACCTTAAAGATGTTTAAATTTGGCATGGTAATATTAATGCCAGGGACATGGATGCATGTGTCATTGTTCAGGCAATAAAACTAAATATTTTACTCCCTTCGCAGGAAAATCAATGGATAATAATCTAGCAGCTAATTTAAAATAGTCTAATGTAGTGTGTATATTTTTAACTTGATATATAATTCTTGACTATCACATTTAAGTAAATACTCCCTGTTACCACTGACGTATCAAGCTGTTGGTTTTTTCATTGTGTTGAATTGTTAACATTCCATTAAGATGACATTTTTGACATCAGACCTAATTAGAAACAATCTGTTTGTGTAAACCACAGATGATGCTAAATCATTGAAGATACAATAATTTCTTTAGAAAATCCATTCAAATATTCCAAGTATTTAAAATGAAATTTTCTGTACCCAAATTTGTGGTGAAAAAGATAGGGGAAAGTCTAGTAGAATGTGTACACTAAACACATTGGTGAATGGTGGTGTTGTGTTTTGTTGGACTGTTTTTCAACAGTACGTCAGTTACTAGTATGTAAAGTGGTCAGTTGACTTGAATCAGTGTTCCTGAATTCTAACTATTACTTACTAGTTCTTGCACATGCAACTGACAACTACCCCACATGAAACAGAAGTGGAAGGCAATTGACCTTTGATGCATAAATTTCTTCAGTCAAATAAAAATGAATCTAAATATACAATAAAACCTCATGTAAAGACCACCTCAATAATAAGACCACCTCAAAATTATGAACACTATTTCCAAGTCCATTTTCACTGTTTTGTTCTTTATCCAACCTCAATATTAAGACCACCTCAATAAGAAGACCACTTTTCAAGGGTTCCAAAGGTGATCTTATTATTGAGGTTTTACTGTACATGAAAGCTGAATAAAATGTCAGGATGAAGTTGAAGTCAGTGCACTTTTTACAAATCTTCACTGACCAGTTTTTGTTTTAGTGTAAGACAGAGTACAGTAACATTTCAGTATAAATCAAACAATGATTATAAGACATTTGTTCTATCACCGTGATTAAAGTGAAAAGCATCAGTTGCCTGTTGAAGGATGTGATATTGTACTGCTGGGAAATCCTTGATCACTTTACTACAATTTACTGATTGTGGTATTTAAATGTAACAATAAACACATTTTAATGTACAAAATTGTCCACATCTGTTGTAGCATTGTCTAAAAATGTTTTGTTCAAGATTACAGACTGAACAGTAAATAGCATCATTTACATAGCGTTGTTTATATCTCCTGTAGAAAAACGTTTGAACACATGCATATGTATACATGTTTTTTTAATCAACCTTTTCAATTACATGTAAAACTGAGGTATGATAAGATAAGGTCATCTCATAAACAATTTTAACCAAATAACATTCATAAATTTACGTCATTCCTTGTTTTTCATGTTGTTTGGTACAGTGCAATCTCTCCAGAGCAGCCCTCATGAGCAAAAACCTCTCTTCAATGATTGTATCATTGTTTCCTCTATTAAGAATTTACAATCAGTCTAACTTCTCCTGAGCATCATCCCCTCAACAACAGACAAATATGCATCCTCCAAGGTGTTTCACTTTGGCGAGTTTGTCCTGTATCATGTATATTGTCATAATGTAAATTTTCTTTTTTATTAAATAAACAAATTACATAATTATACTGTGTTTCATTGTTGTTTATGGATACACCTTCTTTCTATATTATACTTTGCCAATTTTGCTGACTATTGCTGGAATGCAAGGGTCAGGGGACAGCATATAATCTTTCAAATTCAAAGTACTACGTTTATTATACAATGATATATACACATATTTAAACTTGTATAATTGAAGTTGTTATATAAAATTTTCATTGGACTTGTGTTGGTCTAAGATGTATGTGCAGGACATATTACTGCATGAAGCCGTACCGAGTGCAAATCGCCCTAAATATTAGTTGGACACTCGTTCTCCCTGCACAACAGAACGACAGGGGAGATAAGCATTAAGAGGAGTTTAATTTTGCCTTAAGTAGTGTCCCTTGGCGAACGGGAGTAGGTGAGTCCAAATATTTTTTTTAAATGGAGGAGGCTACCTTACCATATTTTTGCAGATAGTTAACAGTAACTCATTTAAGGATAATATACCAGATATAGATCTACTATATTTATGCATGAAATAAATGCAAGTATTTCATCCAAAATCAACAGACATCAATAAAGAGTTTGCTTACTTAGACCTGCCAAACCTACTTTTTATAATGGAATGATTTGAGCGAAATGTAAACACGATGCGGCTATATGGTATCGGAAAGTGGATCGCCGATTGGTAACAGTTTTTGGATCAGCCGAAAACAAGACAACGTCGTAAAAGTAGCCACTTTACGGTGATCCAAAAGTTAGAAATCGAAAGTAGGCCTAAATGAGAACGAGAACGGAATGAGAACAGAGATGGTCAAGTAACTGAGTCTGATGGACCTGAGAACATATATAGTCAAAAAGATGGATTCCAACAACGTTGACGGATTTCAATTAAAAGAAACGATTGAAGAGTGTGAAATAGCTATACATGATCATGAAGAACAACACACGTTGAGTTTCAACGTTATGTCCAGCTCGAAAGGCTTTGGGCACACGGGTACTGTACTGTATAATACTTATTTATTTATATTTCATGCCTATGTTCCTTGTTGAAAATTGGTCTAGCACCAAACATTTCGTCCACTCTGAATAAAGTCGTTATTATTATTAATATCCAGCTTGTACCATCTAAAAAATGCTAACTCGAATGCCAGTTTGTTGTATAGTGTCACGGGCGTAGGAGAAGGGGGGGGGGGGGGGGGGGGGGGGGGGCCAGCCCCCCCCCCCAATGTCAGGACAGGGGGGGGGGCAACATATAGTTTGGCCTCCCCAATAATCCAGACCACATGCATTCTTTTTGGCATAAAACAGTCTGGTAGCAAAGAAATACCCGCAAAGGTAAAATAAAAACAATAAATATGTAATTTTTTCGAGCTCGCTTCGCTCGCAAAATAACTATTATTATTATAAGAACTAGACATATACATGTCTGATATGCTGCTCAGATAAAGATTGCACAAGCTTCTATGTAGCTATAATTATGTCTTGTTAAATAGCCCTTGCCAACCCATCCCCATAAAAGTTCTCAGGCTTAGAAATTCCGAGATACTTGTGCAAGGATAAGTGTAACAATTCATATAATAAGTACTATAACTGACTTGATTTGTAATAAAACATGTCCTGTTTTAATACCAAATAAGGTAGCTCAGAAAGCCCAGATTGCACCAGATGGATCCATTTATTAAAAAAAAATCCCGGTGGAGCATACCCCCGTATCCCCCAAGTTACTAGCATATAATCATATTTTTAATAAATGCCATCTTTTTCAAGTCTTTTCTGACAATGTACGAACAACACACACACACGTAGTAGGGCTAGCTCATGTATTGTTACTGTTCCTGAAGATCTCACCCATATGTTTACCCCCCCCCCCCCTCCCTTCTTAAAAAAAATATCCCCCCCCAAGTTTGACCATGCAGTCAGCGAGGTACTGAGACGACTTGCGTAGCCATGTCTCACTGTGCCCCTCATGTAACTTGGACCTTAGCTGAGAGGAACTGTTCCCAAGACCCCGTTGGCGCATCAGGGTGATTACGCGAATGTCACAAGCATATCTGAAATTACGATGGATGAATGGGATGTTGATACATGAATATGTGAATGAGTTAGCACAAAATGGACACAGGGAAATCAATACTTCACATTGAATGAGAATGAGTGTGAGATGTGATGATAGTACACATTTATAGAGAATGGGTAATCAAACATTGATACATGCAGTATACCAAGTTGATGCGTAAGGAAATTATTATCGGCACTTACTTATAAGTCAGAAGGGCTGGAAACAGGTTTCTGTGTCCGACGTCTAGTTGGTCGAGCAGTATCCCACTCCAGCCGATCAACTTCTTCAAACACCGACCACAACGCAAATATTCAGTTGCCAGGTAGTAGTATTCGCTTACGTCCATTACTCGTCTAACACGCTGATACAATCCTGCAGATGTCAGTGGATTCTTCGAGCATGCTGCATGGGGACAATGAAAGCGAACACTCCACTGTCTGTATGGCATCCACAGAAAAAGCCGGTGCCCGAAGTATCTGTAAATCAAACACATTGAGTACACACATGTTCTTTCAGTTACTGTCTGTCAAAATTAATACTAACCATTATTAAAATAACTGATTATCTTACTTAAGGTACATTAATATGTATCTGGCAGATGTCTATGCTGATTTGTTGTTAAATTTTTATTTAAAGCATTTTATTTCATCATTTGTATTGAAATTGCATATAATAATGTTGCTATTGAGTAAAGGGTTAATGAAAACAAAGTATGTTGATGCTGAACATACACCGACCATTTACATGACATTTACTTAAGTATAAAGACTTTTAATTTCATGGCATGCACTCCATACCGCGATTAATTACAACCCTTTATTGTCAGTACCTTTCAACCTTAGGAATTTGGTTAGAAGTCACGAGAGGTTGCGGTGGATAGAACCATAGTTGATTGGTCTTGGCAGGGTCCAGATCAACCCGGTCAGCAGTTAACTTTCCAGAAGCCGACCACCTAAACATTGCCTTAGAGATCCACTGGTGGTCCTCAGGCTCAATGGTAGTTTTCCATCCAGCTGGCAGTGGGTATCCAACTGTATATTTAAGGGTACATAGGCATTTAACACCAGATAATCATATGTAATGAGCATTTATAAGGAATTAAGATAATAATGTAATGTATGTAATTTTACAACATATAGACAAACAATTTCTGGTATCAAAACTGAAGGAATATATTGCGTTGACAGTCAACTGATGACACATGTAAATCATGTTTTTTCCTTGTAGTGTAAGTAGCACACATTTCATTTCTTGAAATGGAGTCTGGGTTCAATACCTAGCAGGGAGTGTTGTATTTATAATGTGTCCACAGTGTAAGAACTTAATTAGATCTACAGGCAATATGCTATAAATACAAATGAGAGATGTAAAGTAATGTGTTATGCAGCAACTACCATGTACAATACTAAAAAAGCTAGTTGGTTAGATGAACTGTCTACAGGAAAATAAAAAGCATGAACTTGAGACATTTATTTACAAATATAAGATGCACTAACATGGTTATGTGCAGGATAAACAATAACATGGTTATGTGCAGGATAAACAAAAAGAATGGTGAGCAAGGGTTAAGATACATAGAATCCCAACATGAAACCAGTTACATTTACAGTATACCACAATGTACAACTTACTACCGCTAAAATAAAACACCACTAACACTAAACATGTAGTACATAGCAGGGCGACAAGAATGTAGCATATTATACAATAGCCTGGGCATAGCCGTATCTGTGGACATACTTTGATAGCATATAAATATACCATTTATAAAACCGTTATGATATTGAATACCATTTGGATAAATTCCAACCCTTTAAATACAGACATACGGCTATCCCCACTACAGGTGAACTAAGCCAAAGCCACAACAAATAAATTCTTACCAATCACAGCCAACACAGTCCTGTTGAAAAAGTGCAACATTAGCATATGCTTATATTATACATTGTTATAAACATAAACAAACATTTTGCTTCTTAAAACATCAAACATCTTATAGAAATACTGGATATTCACAGAACTTGCCATTTAAGTTAGGCATATGTTATGATTTAAGAATAAAATCAAGTGGCAATTTTTAACTATTAGCAATATATATGCATGTATGACCTAAAACTATCAATGACTCACCCTTGGAGGTGCCCGACTCTGGCGTAGCAATCATTGGAATAGTCTTCCTCACAAGCTTGGCCTCAATTGGAATAGTCTTCCTCACAAGCTTGGCCTCAATATTCTGGACGGCAGATAATAAGGTACTGTCATCCATCTCAACGTCATCTGTCATAGTCGTATTGCCTGTAATTGTACAAATATAGTGAACAATATGCTAGATCAACATAGTTTGTATTAGCTTCAGTTATAGACATTTGTCACTCAATGAATTACTAAACTTATTAACCCTTTACATCATAAAATACTGTAAGGTAAACAACTAAACACACAATCCCAATACTGGATATACTAATTCTATGTATCCTCAACAAAGAATTAGACATTAGTTTGTATTACCTGATGTTGATGCAATAGGCTCGGGTGTTTTTTTCTTCTTTTCATCCCATTCCTTGATCTTCATCTTTAATGCTTTATCTCCATTGGGGAAAAACTCCATATACTCCTGAAAGATATTAAAGTATGTCTTTCTTTATTTACAATTCAATGCAACTTAAATATTTAATCATACGGTTAGTGTGTAATATACATTTAATTATAGCTCATATGAGTCGGTAATATGCAGGCAAATCTCGGTCGCAATCACTGCTATTTACCCGCATTAACTGTCATATAATACAGTTATAATATGCATGTAAAAGGAAAAACAATAAATACACTGGTTTGTTCAATCATTAAATCATAAAATGATGAATGCTGGTTAACAATTTTAATAAGTTGATTCTAAAAGTGGATCACTCTGTCTATATGGTATCTGAAAGTGGATCACTCTGTCTATATGGTATCTGAAAGTGGATCACTCTGTCTACATGGTATCTGAAAGTGGATCACTCTGTCTATATGTTATCTGAAAGTGGATCGCTCTGTCTATATGGTATCTGAAAGTGGATCACTCTGTCTATATGTTATCTGAAAGTGCATCACTCTGTCTATATGGTATCTGAAAGTGGATCACTCTGCCTATATGATATCTGAAAGTGGATCACTCTGTCTATATGATATCTGAAAGTAGATCACTCTGTCTATATGTTATCTGAAAGTGGGTCACTCTGTCTATATGTTATCTGAAAGTGGATCACTTTGTCTATATGGTATCTAAAAGTGGATCACTCTGTCTATATGGTATCTGAAAGTGGGTCACTCTGTCTATATGGTATCTGAAAGTGGATCACTCTGTCTATATGTTATCTGAAAGTGCATCACTCTGTCTATATGGTATCTGAAAGTGGATCACCCTTTCTATATGGTATCTGAAAGTGCATTACTCGACTGTCTATATGGTATCTGAAAGTGGATCACTCTTTCTATATGGTATCTGAAATGGCACCACTCTTTCTATATGGTACCTGCTTTTTCAGTAAATAATTTTCAGCGCCGCAGGAATAAATTTATAATAATAAAAAAATTAATGCTTTGATATTCAAATTGATATGATCTTATTTTTCTTTCTTAGTTATTCAACGATCAGAGTCAGCTAGAAAGTATGTCAAATGGATTGACAAGGATGTGCCATACATTCCTCTTGGGATTAAAAAGTATTCTTGCCATCATGGCACAGATAAGCACGCATCTGTTAAGAGAAAGCGTTTGCAGGTGAGTACACCATAAATAATTTTATATACACGTATATATAAATTATTTATTACATGACTTCGCTTGTACATGGGCTAGTATAACAAGTATGATTTTTTTTTTAGTTTAACAGCAAATGACATCAATATATCTAATAAATGACATCATTTAATGCTCAATTGTTTAGCACTATTTCTATTACAATTCCTTGTCGTTTCATTTAAGGAAAAGGAAGACAGAAAAATGGAACATAATTGGTGTAAGCAGGACATAAGAGAAGGAGTACAGACTACAAAGAAGATTGACTGCCCTGCTCAAATTCATATCAAAGAAGTGTTACTATATCCTGATGTGCAGGTTTAACTTTAATTTTACTGTAAATGTAGGGTATTTGTAGTAAAGAAAGATATATCTGTGATATATATGTAATAGATACAGTACTTGTTTTTTATCAAAAGTGTCCTCTAACAAAGCTAAAGTTTAGTTTTGGGGGAATTAAAAACAAATTGTCTGAGGCAAAGCCGAGGATAATTTGGTTTTCATTCCCCAAAAACGTTCTAGGACCCTTGTTAGAGGAGACTTTTGATCAAAAACTTGTACTGTATCTGACTTAAACTCTGACAATATTTAAATAGGTTTGGCCTAATTGACCAATTAAATGCTTAGTGCAAAAGTGTCCTGCTTACAGAAAAGGAAGTATACTTTTTTAAAAGAATCGCTGGGCGTGTCAGAGTTTAACAAACAATAGGAACCCTGCCTTTTGCTGAACCTGTCACCAGATAGTACAGTATAAGCTTTGCAAAAAGCAAACTTTATTTGATAACTATAATAACTATGTCATTTGTTGTGTGATCGAGATGGTGTTCATACACAAGACTCAGGACCCTAGGTAATTGTCACAACTACAGTCCTATGGACACATTTGTAATTTTCATGATTATAATACAATTAAAATAAACTTGATTGGAGGTGCTATATGCTTTCTATATAAGTAGTGTTCAGTTTAAATGATTCATGTTAGATTATTTCAGTTCCTATGTTAATAGTAAAGTATATTACCCAGGTAACAAACACACAGCGTGGCAGAAAAGCAGCTGTCAAAGAAGTAAAAAGGCTTTTTTTGGAAGGACAGGGACTCAGAAATTTTTTCTTGAAGCTTCCAGAGTTAGATGAGCATAAAGGCCACCCTACAGGAGAAGTATGTATCTAAGATTATTAAAAATACTGATATCATTTTACCCTTATAGTTTAGTTGGGAGTTATAGGTGCGGAAATTTGCTGTTTAGGTAGCTTGTGTGAACTAGCTGCTTAGGATTAAAAATTGGGCTGATAAGGCCAAGGTCACTGATACTAAATATCGAAAATCCGATTCCGCTCAGAAGCTTTTGTTATGTATGAGATACCATGCTGAAACATGCTCAATAGCTAAGAGCATATTTGTTGTTGAAGGAGATTGTTTGACTGACATACAAATCAACCTGGTTTCTGGATTGTGTTGTGGGTGGTTATCGGCTTTGAATCTTTTGAAATTATATTGTTTGCAATTTTTACCTTAAAGGTCAATGATAAACCTGGACCATAAGAATAATAATGACATCAGAAAATTGTCCCTTAGAATTTCAAAATATACACTTAACAGCAAAAGAAAGTAACAGCAAAAGAAAGTAAACAGTGTAAATACATTCAACAACTAAAGAAAATATTCAGTCTTTATATATTTTTATGCCCCCAAAGGGTGGCATTTTAAAATTGAACCGTCCGTCAGTCCGTCAGTCTGTTTGTCCAGGCTAAGGTTTAAGTTTTTCAAGTGCACTTTTTTGTTTAATGTCAATGCTATTGCAATGATACTTGACACACTTATTAACTGTCATAAGTTAACATTAACTAGATGAGGGGGCATAACTCTAGGATGATTTTGTAAGGAGTTATGACCCCTTATAAATTTTAGTTAAAATTTTTCATGAAGTCAATTTTGGCCCTTTTTATATAAAATGACCACATTTTTGCCCAAATTCAAGGGAGGGGGGTCTAGACCCCCTCTCTCTGGATCCATGCATGAGTACTATTAATTGTTATTTTTATGTTCCTAATATACTTCTTCAATGTTGGTGGCATTTTTATCAAACTGGTTCCGTCTATATTGCCCTATTATATAATTCTTATTTATTATCAACATTTACTATGAGAGATTATTGCTCCCCTTCACTATCATTACTTTGGGGGCATATGTCTCTTACAGTGACAGTTCTAGTTTTATACATGTATTTCATTTTTTTTAAATTCATGTTAAAAAATATATACGAAATTTGGAATATATGTAATGCAGTACCTGATTCAGCTTTCATCATTACATATTGACAAAAATGGTTATTGCTGGGAAATAAGTTGATTTATCTCCGTCAATGACAAATATTAAAAAAATAAAACTGTAACTTTGTTTTGTCGCTAATTGTTTATTTTATCCAAATTTATTAAAGATATGCTATGGAAAAAGTTCTTAAACTTACCTTATCAATTTTAACGCAGGCGTGTGAGAGAAAAGAATTCTAGTTTTGATTACTGGACTGTCAAGAACTACTTATTATGTTATGTTATGTAATCTTCTGTATGATATAGCCATGTTGTGAACCAACACCTCCCAAAGCTAACACTTCCAAAATTTTAACCTATCAAAATAGTTATATGACTATACAGTTTGCAGGGCCATCTCAGAGGCTCGACATTGACCTCAGAAACAAAATAAAGGACCTTGTGAGAAATGATGGAGCGGACAGTGTGAGAGAGGTGAAGCACACCATTAAACAGCAGGTGAAACAAACCGTTGGCAAGGTATCAATCCACAACAGGAAATACCATCCAACGAATAAAACAATTAAAAATCACATGGCTTCAGCATTGAGGGCTGTAGGGACAGCTGGTGATGACCAGTCATCATTGGAGTATTATGTAAGTATGGACTTTAAAGAACATTAATATAGTGGACAAAGAAGTAAATATGTATATAAAATAAACATATTGGAAAGAAAGTAAACTAAAATGATATTTACCAGTAATATAGATCTACTGAAACTGCTGTTATAAGAAAAGAAATATGGAAAACCCTTCATATTAGTTTGGATTACTGTGAAGATATTTGCAAATTGTATAAAATGTTCTAAAACAATAATGTCTGAAAAATGGGCATGTGGCAAGGCAGGTTTTTTCATTGGAATAAATAAAGCACATATTTATCTGGGACCACACTGTGTTTTCTTTAGTAGTATATACATGTATAGTCAATAATTATAGTTATAACCGCATTTATTTATTACAATACTACTGTATCTTATGTAAATTTTATATATACAATGTATATATTACCTATTTATATATTGTCCTTTCAAATTATTTAGGTAAAATATAAATCAGTTGATTGTACTATTGATTGCAATACACACATATACTTGTACATACATTTAAAACTTGCAAGAAACAATTTATTTTGGTTTCACCTTTTCGGCTATTATAACGCAGTATCAGATTGAATAAATTAGTCAATTGTACATGTAAGATTACTAAATTCCAGGAAATAAATGTATGTAATGTATGTAATTAATTAGTTTGAATAGTAAATAACCTTCTCTGCTGTATGCTTTGTTTATAATTGCTTGCCAAATGTCTGACAGAAATAAACTGAGACTCTTGCACATTAATGCAAAAAACATACTGAAGCGTTATAAAAACACAAAGTTTAATTAGTTTCAGGCCAATTATGTCGATCAATATCATGTATTGTTATGGCCTACAAGTAAATTGTAAGTAAACTTGTTAAATTTCACAACATTGTAACTTATAATTGCAAATAATATCTATACCTGTATACCAAACTGTTAAATTATTTGGCTACTGTTTCATAATT